>CM076580.1:765252017-765872053 GCA_034641835.2 Pinus albicaulis
GCTAGCAGTTCAGAACCAAAGAGACAACAAAATTTTCTAGAGAGCAGAGTTATTGCAACAGTTTGGCATTTCTGTACTTATCCCCTGAGGCTTGTAGCTTGCCTTGTGCAAGCCCAGGTGCACTTTCTCCAACTCATATTGTACTCCAACACTATTATCTAATAAAATTGGGCTAGTTTGGTACTTCGAGAAAATTTCTAGTTTTTATATGTGTGTTTGCTGAATATTTTTGTGTTGTATTTTTGCATGTATTTGTTTATCATTTTAAATTTTCAGTAGGAATATTGCAGTGGTATCAGAGCATGTTCTTGGCCAGTGTGAGGAAAAAGAGCAAGTGATGCCACCTAGATATCAAGGAGTATTTTTCCAGAGAGGCCATGGTAGATATTGCAACCGAGAACCATTTTCATACACCAAAGTAGAGAATTAGAGGGGTGGAATGGACAACCAGGAGGATAATGAAAAACCCAGACCAATGGACTAGAACCAAGCTTTGGAGGAACTACTGAGAACTAATTAGTAGATGATGAGACAAGGTCAGATTATGATAGATATGATGCAGCAAGTGATGGGACTGCAGATGGGTGGAAGACCAGAAGGGGCAGTAGAGCCTCAAGGTGATGGGGGTTCCAGAGCAGGAGGGGGCAGCGTACTTATCAACCCCCACATACTACCCAGTGTGGTCAGGTTGGTCGTCCCACCTTACCTCATTTTTTGGATGACCTTGAACCAAAGAGGGATCCAGACCCAGTTGTAGATTTGGTCCACTCGATTGCATCCGGAATTGATGAGTATGAGGGGTTGGATGCCCATATTAAGTGGGTGATGTTATTTGGGGAGTATATTCACCTCAAGGAGAGGCATGCTACAAAGCCTGTGACCCATTACAAAGGAGGATCATCCAACCAGGATGTGCAAAGGATAGTTGGGAAGGTTATACTTCCAGAATTTGATGGGTCAGCGAAGAGCTTAGCCAGGGCATGGATACAGAATCTAGACACATATTTCCACCTGAACCCCATGTGGCAAACTGATGCCATATGGTTTTTCACCCTTCATTTGGAAGGGGATGCCCATGAGTGGTGGTATCATGGGTTGATCACATTGGGACACATCCATATCACCATTTAAACAGAGTTCAACCGAAGGTTGTTGGAGAGGTTTGAGAGGAAATACTCGGAGTTGCATTTCCGGGAGTTAGCCCACTTGAGACAGACTGGTAGCACAGAGGTTTTCATCATGGAGTTCCAAAGGTTGGTAGTGATGGTGACAGATATTTCAGAGGCCCAGCTGATTATGTTATTTGTGGAGGGGCTTGTTGAACCTTTGTTTGGTTTGGCGGGGGCTTACAAACTCACATCACTTCAGGATGTTATTTCTAGGACTTGGGCTATGATTGATGCAGTGCTCAAGAACTGGCCTTTTGTTCCCACTAGACCCATGGCCCCACAAGGGAACAGAGACACTAGGTCACCATAGAGGGACAGAGGATCTGGCCAGTTGGATGATGATACCTGGAGAGACCTCAGGAGGAGGAGGTTTTGTTTTACGTTTCAGGAGCCTTGGGCACCTGGGAAAAAGTGCACCAAGGGCAAGGCCAATTTCATTGAGGTTTTTTCAGATAGTGAGCCAAATAAGGTGGTTGAGATAGCAAATGAGAAGGGAGATGAGGGAGGACCATCATCAGGAGGACCACCACCACCACCTTGAGGAGGATCGTTTTCCCCAACCAGGGAAGTCCTTTCTTCACTTCGGGGAGTGTCAAAGTACTTGACACTCAGGATCAGGGGGGCCATACAGGGGCAGCGTGTGTCAGTCCTACTTGACAGTGGGGCCACCGACAAATTTATTTAAGCCTAGATGGTGGAGAGTAGGGGCATCCAGACAGAGACATTTGAGGGGTTCTCCGCTTGGGTACCAGGAGAACAGGCCATGAAATGTATGAAGTATGTTCCTAGGCTCACTTTGAGGATGGGGAACTACTCATTCACTGACCACCTTTTTGTGGTTGATGTTCCAGACACCAACGTGGTGTTCGGTGTCCAGTGGTTGTACGCATCAGGGAAGGTTACCACTGACTGGAAAAAGCTAGAGATGAAGCTCAAGGGTCCAAATGGGAAGTCGGTATTACTGAGGGGAATGCACTCTTATCCACCTCAGACAATTTCAGATCACCGGATGGAGGAAGATCTATGACATGGAGATGTGGAGTGGGCAGTTGACTTGAATATTTCAGAGACAGGGGCACAGACACAGTCTACGCATCTAGATATACTGGCCTTGTTGGAGAAGCACCAGGGGGTTTTTGGGGATGTTCCACCAGGTAGACTACCAGACCGTGGATTTGAGCACACTATTGAGTTGCAGGATGGGATGAACGCAGTCATCACCACCCCGTATAGGCACCCAAAGGCTTATAAGGACAAGATAGAGAGGGTCATTTAGGAGTTGTTGATATTGGGTGACATCGGGCCTAGATCGAGTCCCTTTGCTTCTTCCATTATGCTGGTGAAGAAGAAGGATGGGACACTGTCCATGTGTATTTACTATTGACTATCGGGCCTTCAATAAAAAGACACTGAAGAACATATATCCCATCCCATGCATTAAAAAGTTGATGGATGAGCTTAGGGGAGCAAAATAATTCTCTAAGATAGATCTGCGTTCGGGATATCACCAGATCCACGTGAGAGAGCAGGATATCCCAAAGACTGCCTTTCGCTGCCAATATGGACATTTCGAGTTCTTGGTGATGCCCTTTGGGCTAACCAACGCTCCTGCCACATTCCAGTGACGTATGAACCACGTGTTCCGTGGGTAGTTGAGGGGCTTTGTCCTGGTTTTCTTTGATGACATACTCATTTATCGCCGGACATGGGAGGAGCACCTTCAGCATCTGGAGGTAGTGCTTCGCATACTTGAGGAGAAACAGTTGTATGTGAAGATGTCCAAATGTGAGTTTGGGCTAACAGAGATGTTGTACTTGGGGCATGTGATTGGGGAGGATGGAGTAAAGGTGCATCAAGAGAAGATTCAAGCTATACTGGATTGGCCCACACCCAAGAACGTGACAGAGTTTAGGGGGTTCCTGGGCATTTTTACATATTACAGGAGATTTGTGAGAGGGTTTTCAGAGCTTGCAGTACCTCTCACAAATTTGATGAAGAGGGGAACTTTTGAGTGGACATAGGTAGCATACGAGGCTTTTGAGCACCACAAGAGGGTCATGAGCAGCTGACCTATTTTAGCTTTGTCGAACTTCACGCGGCCCTTTGTGGCTGGAGTGTGATGCTTCTTGTGAGGAAGTTGGTGTTGATTTTTGGTAGCATCGGATATGATCTAAGTCTTAAAATTTGTGGAGAGGCTTAGACAAATGCATTACAAATAACCCAAAAAACGCTTTGGGAAATTCCATCTAGAAACAATTTTATAAGAAAATTTAATTATTTTTAATGAGGAACATAAGTCTAACTTAGAAAATTAAAATAATTAATCAGTATTAATGTAAATTGTGGGTGAATATTCTAGATAAAGGAGATCAAGTCTAATATAATCTTAGCCATTGATTGGAGATCTAATCTCAGCCGTTGATTTTTCAACGAGAAGGCTATAAAGGAAGACTTGAGGGTCATTTGTAAATCACACCGAGAGGATCTAGAGATCGAATTTTTCTGACAGAGCAGTGCTCGGATGAAAATCAGATCTAAGTGATTCTTGATTGCAGTTGAGGGGCAGATTAATTTCGGTTGGATATTTTCCTTAGACAGGAATACATCGCGAAGAGGACAGAGAGCAGATCAATAGAAATAACGCAACAACTACGTAGAGGCAGTGTTGCAGACTTAAGGAAATCCGAAATTCAATTGACGATCAGTCGAATCCAATGTCGAAAAGTCAAGGTGTGAGGCCGGAAGGGGCCACATGTTTAGATCCAGCCAACAGAAGATCAACAACGCAAAAACCACGCAGTCCCCACGCAGAGTGACGTAGACACTGCACAGCATAGTGGAGGGCTTGCTATCTGGGGATAGCCAGAAAGGCATCCCATATTTGTATTCAGAAAATTACTGTATAATATATAAACCCTCGTATCTGTTGCACCAGTTTTCCCACATTGGGTTTTTCTGGGAATGTTTGTCCAAAAATAACGATGTCCTATGTTTGCCAGTGAAGGCTGCTTTAGTAACTGCCTCAATATTTTAAGAAGTAATCTTTTAATAAATTGTTAAAGCAAATTTTCAAGTAGGAGAAGTAGTTCAGCTTGTTGCAGTAGGGATTCCAAATCTAGATCTCGGAATTTTCACATGGTATCAGAGCTTGTATTGTGAAACAAGAAGAGCAGATCCAACATTGATTCGGAGGCTGAAGAGCTACAGAAAGCAGCCATTCGAATCCCCAAAGGGATTGTGTAGTTCAGGCCAGGGGGGCTGAAATTTCCAGGGAGGTCTCTCTATGAGTGAGTCGACAGAGAGGTAAGACTTTCAGATCATAATTTTTGCCAAGGCAGAGGTAGCAATGCAAAGCCTCAGTGCAGAGCTGGTGGGACGCAGTTTCTGTAAGCAAATTTTGAATTGTCGGGCAGAAAGTCGTCAGAAGAAGAAACTGCTTTGAGGGAATTTTCTCTCTCAGGAAGTTCCTTGCCAGGGAATTTCAGTTTTTCCAATACATGTGCAGCAGATCTAGGCAACAGATCTATGAGCTCCACAAGGAATGCATAAGCCTGTCTAGTGTTGTGCAAAGGGGGAAGAAGAGGAGCAGACTTGACAGATTTGACGGCCATAGCAGCTCACAGGCTTAGATATAAGGACCGGTTGGAGAAAGCCTCCAACTACATGATCTGGAAGGCAAGGATCACGTGTCTTATAGATGAATATGATGTCAATCTATTCGTGGCGAACATGGTAGTTGTCCCTATAGATCCAGATCCAGATCCATTGAAGCAGTACAAGGCTGATATGGTGAAGGCAAAAAGGCTAATCCTTGATTTAGTCAAGGATCACATTGTTTCCCATATAGCTGGCAAAGATACTGCCAGGCAGATGTGGGAAGCCTTATCCACACTATATGAGGGATATTTCGAGCAACGAAATATGTACCTTGAGCAACAACTGAGGATGTCGTAGATGCGAAAAGGGGAGCGCATTGATCTGTTCATATCGAGACTTCAGGATATGCAAGACCAACTTGCAGCAGTAGAGTCTACCCTTTCCCCTATAGCTATGGTGAGACTGACATTGAATGTAGCCACTGAAGATTGGCAAGTATTTGTCTAGAGATACCTTGCCAGGTGTTGAAAATTTACAGCAGTAGAGTCTACCCTTTCCCCTATAGCTATGGTGAGACTGACATTGAATGTAGCCACTGAAGATTGGCAAGTATTTGTCTAGAGATACCTTGCCAGGTGTTGAAATTTGCAACAAGAAACAGTGAAATTTGCATCCAAAAGCAACATGACAGCAACTACACTAGTGTGGGACCACAGGTCATGTAGTGATCGGTCCTAACAATACATTAGTGTGCAATTCAATTTATTTAATAAATTGGAAATGTGTCTAATTTAATTATCCCTTAATTAAATTGGACAATAAAATGTATTCTTATCTCATAATCACTTATAATAGTTAACTGAGTGTGATAAACTTAGTTAGCTCATGTATTTCGAGTTGAGGGTATTTGTTGAGGCATGCAGAGTGATTCTGTGTGTTTTAGAGTTTAAGTTGCAGTTAAGTGCATGACTTTAATGCATGAGAAATCAAATAACTCAGTTAAGTGAGTTAAATTCAGTTGAACTAGTTGTAACTGTGTCTTGCACTAGTGAGAGATCAAGTGAATTAAATCAGATTTAATTCACATGCAGTGATCTGTCAAGAGACTGATGATTTACTATTAATAGTTGCATGCATGTTAGTTCTAGTGGAGACCCAGTTGAGACACAGGTTAAAGGGAAGTTGACTATCAATTGAGTTATAAGCAAACTGCCCAGATGTAGTTAAAACACCACAGGATTGCCCATGATACTTGCACAGTTGAGAAAGGCTGAAATTCCTAAGGAATAGGGATTGCATTCCTCATGAATTGCGTGAGAAAGGCAGGCTGAAGACAGGCTGAGAATTGGCTGAGTGTTGGCCTGATTTTGTCTAGATCAGTGTGAGACTATTAGCAGAGTGCAAGAGACTCTTGAGAGAAGAGTGAATTGTAATTGTTTCATGATTCCTTGTGGAATATACAATAGAAGATAGAGGGGTTTTGAGCAGCAAGCTTTCCCCGGGAAAATATGTGTTGTGGTTTGATTTGATTCTTTCTTTACTTGTTATGATTGGTGATCGTGTTTATTTTCTGCAATTGATTTGTAGAAGGATTCAATATCTATCTTTAATACATTGCTTGATCGGATTGAATCCATTGATATACATATGTTTGTATAATTTCTACATGGTATCAGAGCACAAGAAATCACTATAGTGACGAAGAAGTTGTGTTTGGGACTGAATGGAATTTGAATTTGCAAAAGTATTCTTGGTGCGACAGACAGATCAAGATCGAAATGGATTTCAATGGCTTGAGATTGGAGTATGAACTTGAGGGCAGTTCCAATTATATTGCGTGGAAAGACAAGATGGAGACAGTATTGGAGGACAATGGGTTGAAATAATTCATTGATAATGACATACCTAAACCCGCTGCAGTAGATGCCGCAAATCTTGATTCTTGGAAAAAGAAGGTTGCAAGGGCAAGGATCTTACTGGAAGGAGTATGAGATCACATTCTCTCAAGTCTCCATGGAAAAGCGACTCCATATGCAATGTGGAAGGCTTTGATAGATCTGTTTCAGAGCAGCAGTGATCATAGAAAATTAGCACTGAAGGACAAGATCAGGAAAATCAAAAAGGAGAAAGGCAACACTATTCTGATATATTTAACAAAGTTTGTCCAATGTCGGGATGAGCTTAGGAGCGTCAGAATTACTGTCGTGGATGATGACTTGGTGAGCCTAGCTCTTCTAGGCCTTCCCAAGAGTTGGCATAGTTATCAAGACTCTGTCAATGGGAGGGAGAAACTGCCAGATTGGGAACGACTTTGGTCAGATTTGGTGCAAGAAGAATTCAAGCAGAATACCACAGATGGATCTTCATCTAAGGAAGATGATGAAGAAAATTGCGCCTCGGATAGTAAGGCGAATAAGGGGAAGGGAAAGAAATCCTATTCCAAATCTGAGACTAGCGAAGAAGGAAAGGAGCGTGACATGTCTAGAGTGAAGTGTTTTCACTATCACGAGCATGGAAATTATGCCACTAATTGTCCACAAAAGAAGAAGAACAAGAAAGCTTCAGGATCTGCAGCTGGTGAGGCTTTGGCCTCGCAATTTGAGTTGGACTTCTCGCTAATCGCATGCATGGTGTCAAGTGCGATGGGATTAGGGTGGTACTTGGATAGTGATGCATCCTTCCACATGACGGGAGACAAAGAACTTTTCAGTAGCTTGGAGGAGAAGGACCTCCAGATGCATATCAAAATGGCTGACGATGGAAGGTATAGCACTACCAGGATTGGTACAGTTACTTTCCAGAGACAGTCAGGTAAACCCTTCTTATTAAAAGATGTAATGCATGTACCAGGCTAAAAAAGAATTTAGTTTCAGTCGTAATGTTAGAGGATAGAGGTTATGATGTGGTTTTTAGTGAAGCAAAAGATTTCCTTTGACACAAAGCCACAGGAAAACCAATAATATTGGGATTCGTGTGAAGAATCTCTATAAACTTGATGTAGATGGTTGCGAAGCATTGATGGGTAAAGCAGACAAAGTGGTGAGTCGGGATAAGGGTGAGTTATGGCACAGAAGATTGGGCCATCTACACCACGGAGCTTTGAAGGTCATGCAACAAAAGTCTTTGGGGCTTCCAAAGGGTACTCTTGCGTAGATAGACACATGCAAGAGATGTACCATTGGGAAGTGTGAGAAAGCCATGCAATTGTCCCTTGAGAGGGAGCTTGATTTGCATGTAGATGAGGAACTCTTGGTTCCAAAGAATGAACTTCAAGATGGGGAGCAACCACATGCGGAGGATCATGGAGTGGCAGAAATCACTCAAGCAGAGAAATTTCGAGCCAAAAGCGCAGAGGGAGTACATGCAACTATACCTCCAGGTGTGAGGTGGGGCGATGTGCAAAATTCATCCAAAGAAGAAATTTGGGCAGGGTTCATTGAGATGGTGTGTCTCATGGATCGAACCTGGCTACGAGGAGCCCACAGTATAGCAGTAGCAGGATCAGTTAGAATGATGCACTCAGATGTCAGGAGGACAGAAATCATAGTCACAGGTGTGGAATACTGGAGCGCAGATCATAGTTGATGGCAGTGCAAAGTGCATGGATGCAGATGTCAACAACGCGGAGAATCCAGTAGACATGTGCAGTAGCTAGCAGCAACCAGAAGACTCTGATGATAGATGCATTATAGTGATTCAGTTGTTTGGAGGCTATTCAGTTTCAGAAGTGTTGCATGCAAGAGTTGCATGTGCGAGAAACACTAGAGAAGTGTTGAATGTTGCATGCAAAAGGTGCATATGCGCATGCAAGAAAATTCCTTTCTTGTTGAGAGGGAGTGTTGAAATTTGCAACAAGAAACAATGAAATTGGGATCCAGAAGCAACATGACAGCACCTACACTAGTGTGGGACCACAGGTCATGTAGCGATGGGTCCTAGCGATACATTAGTGTGCAATTCAATCTATTTAACAAATTGGAAATGTGTCTAATTTAATTATCCCTTAATTAAATTGGACAACAAAATGTAATATTATCTCATAATCACTTGTAATAGTTAACTGAGTGTGATAAACTCAGTTAGCTCATGTATTTCGAGTTGAAGGTAGTTGGTGAGGCATGCAGAGTGATTCTATGTGTTTTAGAGTTCAAATTGCAGTTAAGTGCATGAGTTTAATGAAAGAGAAATCAGTTAACTCAGTTAAATGAGTTAAAGTCAGTTGAACTAGCTGTAACTGTTTTTTGCACGAGTGAGATATCAAGTGAGTTAATCAGATTTAATTCACATGCAGTGATCTGTCAAGTGACTGATGATTTACTATTAATAGTTGCATGCATGTCAGTTCCAGTGGAGACCCAGCTGAAGCAATGGTTAAAGGAAAGTTGACTATCAATTGTATTATTAGCAAACTACCCAAATGCAGTAAAAACACCACAGGATTTCCCATGATACTTGCACAGTTGAGAAAGGCTGAAATTCCTAAGAAATAGGGATTGCATTCCTCATGAATTGCGTGAGTAAGGCAGGCTGAAGACAGGTTGAGAATTGGCTAAGTGTTGGCCCGATTTTGTCTGGATCAATGTGAGACTATTAGCAAAGTGCAGGAGGCTCTTGAGAGAAGAGTGCATTGTAATTGTTTTATGATTCCTTATGGAATATACAATAGAAGATAGAGGGGTTTTGAGCAGCAATCTTTCCCCGAGAAAATATCTGTGTTTTGGTTTGATTTGATTCTTTCTTTACTTGTTGTGATTGGCAATCGTGTTTATTTTCCGCAATTGATTTGTAAAAGGATTCAGTATCTAGCTTTAGTACATTGCTTGATCAGATTGAATCCATTGATATACATATGTTTGTATAGTTTCTACATGGTATCAGAGCACAAGAAATCACTATAGTGGAAGAGAAGCGGAGAAGCTGAGTTTGTGACTGAATGGAATTCGAATTTGCAAAAGTATTCTTGGTGTGACAGGCAGATCAGGATTGAAATGGCTTTCAATGGCTTGAGATTGGAGTATGCACTCAAGGGCTATTCCAATTATATTGCGTGGAAAGACAGGATGGAGGCAATACTGGAGGACAATGGGTTGAAAGAATTCATTGATAATGACATTCCTAAACCCGTTGCAGCAAATGTCGCAAATCCTGATGCTTTGCAAAAGAGGGTTACAAGGGCAAGGATCTTACTCGAGGGAGTACAAGACCACATTATCTCAAGTCTCCATGGAAAAGTGAATCCATATGCAATGTCGAAGGCTTTGACAAATCTGTTTCAGAGCAGCAGTGATCATAAAAAATTGGCACTGAAGGACAAGCTCAGGAAAATCAAAATGGATAAAATCGACACTATTCCGATATATTTAACAAAGTTTGTCTAATGTCGGGATGAGCTTGGTAGCATCGGAATTACTGTCACGGATGATGACTTGGTGAGGAGTTGGCATAGTTATCAGAACTCTGTCAATGGGAGGGAGAAGCTTCCAGATTGGGAACGACTTTGGTCAGATTTGGTGCAAGAAGAATTTAGGGATAATACTAGGGATGGATCTTCATCTAAGGAAGATGATGAAGAAAATTGTGCCTTGGCTGGTATGGCGAAGAAGGGGAAGGGATATAAATCCTATTCCAAAACTGAGACCGGCGAAGAAGGCAAGGAGCGTGACATGTCCAGAGTGAAGTGTTTTCACTGTCATGAGCATGAACATTATGCCACTAATTGTCCACAAAAGCAGAAGAACAAGAAGGCTTCACGATCTGCATCTGGTGAGTCTTTGGCCTCACAATTTGAGTTGGATTTCTCGCTCATCGCATGCATGGTGTCAAGTGCGATGGGATTAGGGTGGTACTTGGATAGTGGTGTATCTTTCCCAATGACGGGAGACAAAGAACTTTTCAATAGCTTGGAGGAGAAGGACCTCCAAATGCATATCGAAATGGGTGACGACAGAAGGTATAGTGCTACTGTGATTGGTACAGTTACTTTCCAGAGACAGTGAGGTAAACCCTTCTTATTAAAAGATGTAATGCATGTACCAGGCTTGAAACAGAATTTGGTTTCAGTCGCAATGTTGGAGGATAGAGGTTATGATGTGGTTTTTAGTGAAGGAAAATCTTGTGGAAATTCTACTGCAGTGTATTGGTTTATTTTCTCCTACTTGATTTAATTTATACAAGTTATTTTCAGAAATTAGATTAAGAAAATACCGAAAATAAACACAAATACAACCTACACATGCAGATCATTTACTGAATAATTCACTCATGCAACAAAGTGACACATGGATTTTTGGACATAAGTCCCCGGAAAAACCCAAAGCGGGAAAACCGGTTCAGCAGATGTGAGGGTTTTGTTATTAAGTAGTACTAAGTATAGAAAATATGTGTTCCAAACTTGGCAAACCCGATAGAGAATAAAAGATATAAAATCTCCAGCTAATCTGAAGATCTAGTGCCAAATATCTGACTGATCCACACCCTCAAATAGGATTTACAAGACTCAACCCGGATCTGACTCAAGAAACCCTCGGCGCTGCTTCTAAAGCCCCATCATTGCCTTGGAGGGACTGTGTTAGCCTCTGCGTGGCTCTAGGAGGGCATGCGTCACCCTAGGAGGGTCTATGATGCCCCTGCGCTGCCTCTACTTGGCCAGCGTCAACCCAGCGTGGCCCTAGCTGCCTCTGCGTTGTCCCTGCTGCCCTGCGTGGCTCTGAAGCCTCTCTGCGTTGTCCTTGTGGCTGCACCTCTTGCCTCTTGCTATCTCTTGGCCCTGGAATCAGAACATTCCCTTGGCCAATACTACTCATTGCAGGAAATTCCACTGGAAATTCTTAGCAAACCCACCCTAGAATTCCAAATCTATTCCTCAGTTCTACAGAAAATGTCTGTCGCCAACTGACCCTCAAGCCTTTCTCTTATACTTTTTCGTTGAACCCTTCAACGGTCGAGATTAAATCATCCATCAACGGCTGGGATTAAAAGACTGTTTGATCCATGTGACTTAAGACAATTTCAGTACATGTGTTAATTAATTCACTTTAATTATTTTATTTTCCTAAGTTAGACTTAGGAAATCCATTAAAAATAATTAATTATTTGAATAACTTGAACACAACTTGAAATTTCTCAAATCCATTTATGGGTCTTGTAGATCAGGTGTACTCTAGTCCCTCCACAAAATTTGGGACCTAGAGCACAACTGATGCTACCCCAAATACACAAAATCTCAACACTCCCTCTTAGCATCAGAAGTGTGCTCTAGCAATACATCACACCATGTATTACAAGATCTTGAGTACTTGGTCTGTGTTGTTGGTGCTTGGTCTATTTCCCTACATCCACTGCACTGTCGCTCTTTGTACTGCTGCCCATGCCACTGCCACTCACACTGCCACATCTGTACTGCAGCTCACTCTCAAATTGCCGCATCATGTTGCCCATATCACTGCCATTGTTAACTGTTGCACTACAATTCAATTGCTGAGAAGTAAGCAACTGAAAGACTCTGCCCAATTGTTTGACAGACAAGTCAAGTTGCCCTCCACCACTGAATCTCCCTGGATGTTGAATCACGTTGTCCCCCTAGAGACACTGCCATGCTGCAACATTGCACTGCGTGAGCCCAGCTTCTTTACGCTGTTGAAGTCGCATCAGCCTCTCTGCGTTGTTTCCTCCCCACTGTTGTTGCCTCGTCATTATGCTGCTCCCTCTTTAGTTGTACAGCGCCCTCTTCCGCTTCAATGTGGTCATCTGCAACCATCTCCCGACTCATCCCGCTACTGTCTTAAGGCTCCCATAGCTCGTATGTGATCCAAGAGTAGGATTGACTCAAGGATCCCGCCCTAGTTTGTGGCTCTCTACAGATCCAGGTCACCCCACCTCTTCTCTCGAGGGGCATGAGCACTCATGGCTACATCATCATCAGAGCCATCATCATTATGTCACCCCACCTCTTCTCTCGAGGTGCATGAGCACTCATGGTTGCATCATCATCAGAGCCATCTTCATTTGCTGTTGCAGCCTTGGAATCAGAAGCTCCTTTTGACCTTCGGGGACAACTATCGAAGTAAAAAACCAAGATCACCAGCTAAAGATCTCGGACCTTGGAGCAGGTTGCGGGAAGCTTCAAACCCCCTCGTTCCCGTTCCTCGAAACGCGTCTATGTAGGAGCGTTTTTGAAATGTCGTAAACGCGCTTCCAAACGCTTCCCGAGGGAGCGCTGGAGCGCGTTCCGAACTGACGCTCCCAAACGCTTCCTAAGGGGAGTGCCAGAGCGTTTCCGAACCTGTTAAAACGCTCCCTGCCTTTTCGGGAGCGTTTCAGGAAGCGCTTGGGAGCGAACGCTTCCTGAGCGCTTCCGACTTTTAAAAAAAGCTTCAGGAGAATTTTTTAAATGCCGGAAGCGATCGGGTCTCGAACGCGTTCGCTCCCGAACGCTCCCCCGAAAAAAAAAAAAAAAAAAAAGGACCGCTCCCCGCCGCGTGTAATTTTTTTTATGTGAAAAAACGAATTGTTTATAAGGGGGGGGGGGGTTTCATTTTAGTTTTTATAGTTTGTTGAGTGTTGAGAGAGAGAGCAAGAGACAAGGAGAGCAAGAAGAGACAAGGCTTAAATATATTTTTTAAGTGAAAAAACGAATTGTTTATAAGGGGGGGGTTTCATTTTAGTTTTTATTGTTTGTTGAGTGTTGAGAGAGCTAGAGCAAGAGACAAGGAGAGCAAGGAGCAAGGCAACAAGAGGATTGCAAGAAAGAGGTAGGCCTTCTAATCCAATTTTGTATTTTCTAGGATGAATTTGTAGGTTTTTAAATTGTTTAAAAATGAAAACTTGAATTTTTCTTGAATGTTGCATTTTATTGGATTTAAAACTTAAAAAATGAATTGTTTTTTGTTCCTATGTTGCATTTCTTATTCCCATTTGGCATTTTTCCATTTGTTTTGCAGGCTAGAAACTTGAAACTTGAAACTTGTTTCCATCATGGCTATATGGCTAGGGATTTTCCTCATGTTGGTTCCTTTCTTTGTGATAATGGTGTTGGAGAGTAGTAGAAGAAAGAGGCAAATTAGAGAAGAGGAGGATGAAGAGGAGGGTTATGGTGGATTTGAAGAAAATCCTGAAGAGGAGGAGGATTATGTTGAGGAGGAAGTGGGGAGTGGAGAACCTGAGGACACAGATTCCCCAACTAAACGAGACCAAACTCGGACACCTTTGTGGAAATATGTTCAGAAAATGGAAGGAGGGAAAGGTGGTGGAACCACTAAATTTCTTTGCCCCCATTGCAATAAACAATACCATGGTTCATACACCCGTGCGAGAAGGCACCTTTGTGGGATAATGCCAGGGGATGGAACTAAAAATATTGGAATCAAAGTTTGTCCTTATGTGCCAGCACCACAGAGAGAGATATATAGGAAGGAAGAGGGGGCTGCCCTACAAAGATCATCTAAAAGATCTAGGGGTTTCGTTGATTCAGGCCCAACACGTCATGGACAAACAAGTTCAACTTCCACCCATGCCAGTGGTTTTGGAGGCAGTGGCACTGGATTAAGGCGTAGAACCATATCCGATTTCCTAGACGAAGGGTGTAGGAATGATGTGGATTCAAAAGTTTACCGGTTTCTATATGCATGTGGGGTGCCATTCAATGTTCTTCGCTCACCTTATTGGCATGAAATGGTTTTTTCCATTAATGATGCCCCCAAAGGATACAAAAGCCCTGGGTATGACAAGGCCAGAACCGTGGGTCTTGATCATGAAAGAGCTAAAATAAACAATTCTTTGGCTAGAATGACAACTTCGTGGAATGAGCATGGGTTGTCCATTGTCTCTGATGGATGGACCAATGTAAAAGGAAAACCATTGATAAATGTTTTGGTTGTGTCGGTTAGTGGTGCAGTCTTCCTGGCAGCTCATGATTATTCAGATAAATTCAAAACCGGCATTAACATTGCAGAACCATTACTTGATATAATTGAAAAGACAGGGCCATACAATGTCATACAGGTCATCACTGATAATGCTGCTAACTGTAAGGCAGCAGGAGCAATTATTGAGGATAAATACCCCAACATTTTTTGGTCTGGGTGTTTGGTTCACACAATGAACCTTTTGATGCATGATATCATCAAAAACAAACAACCTCAATTCAAATGGCTTGGTGATTTGTACAAGAGAGGTAAAAAAATGATAAAATTTATTACAAATCATAGCAATACCCATGGACTTTTCCGTACTCACTCCAAATTGGAGTTGTTGAAGATAGCAAAAACTAGATTTGCTAGCTATTACCTCACCTTCAGGCGCCTTTTGAAGGTAAGAGAGTCATTGGCTGCAATGGTATCAAGCCCACACTTGCAGCTATTAAAGGACAAGGCAGCAACAATAGTTGACAGGCAGGGTTTCGAACATGTGGAGGAAACCGCCCTTGACCCTCTGTTTTGGGCACGTGTGAGGGAAATTTTGAATTTTACCAAGCCATAACATGATTCACTTTGCAGATACTGATAAACCAGTGATTGGAGAGGTTTATGAGCAGATGGATAGCATGTTGGGGCAAATAAAAGATATTGTTAAGGATAATGATTCCAACTTGTATGCTTGATTCATGATTGTGTGTGTGCACGGTGGAATAAACTCAATATTCAACTACATGCTTTGGCATATATCCTTGCACCAAAATATTACTCTCCATCTTGGTTGGGCCAACCTGCACCTGGAGGTGCGGTTAGGGTGAAACCTCACACAGATCCAGAGGTACAAGAAGGGTACATGAAGGCATTGGACAAGTTGGTACCCGACAGGGAAGAGTGTGCTAGATTGCGCCTTGAATTAGGCAAATACTTCAGTTGCACTGCTAACTTTGGTTCTTTCCATGCAACGGAAGACAGGGACAGATTTGATGCTCTCACATGGTGGGAAGCATATGGCGGCATAGGACTTTTGCCAAAGTTGGCTAAAAAAGTTCTCTCACAGGTTGTGAACACTTCTTCTGCAGAGAGGTGTCGGAGCACCTACAGCTTTATACACAATGTGAGAAGAAACAGGCTGAATGAAAACCGAGCTGAAAGCTTGGTTTATGTGCATTATAACTTAAGGTTGTTGAGCCATTACTGTGATCGGGCAAATGAGGATCAATCATACAGAGTCTGGGACAACAACCCAGAGGATGATAATTTGGAGGACGGCACGTTACATCTGGAAGAATTGGAAGCAGAGCTTTACAGGGATGATGATGAAGCATCAACAGCACCGCCACACACAGGGCCATCTACTGGTAGCAGTGCGGGTGCCAGTGCCAGTGCCAGTGCCACTCCTCGATATCACACTATTGTACCTTTGCAAATCCAGCCTCCACCTTCTAGTCGTGGTCGTGGTACTCCTGAGAGTACTCGAAGACCAACATTTACTCGTGGCTCACAAAAATTAGACATTTCTCGTGGGCGTGGCAAGGGGCCAGCCAGATAAAATATATTTGTTGTTTACTATTTTCTATTTGTTGTTGACAGTTGAACAGTTGAAACTTGACTCTTTCTGATTTCATATATTTAATAACAATTTAAGTTTGAAGTTTGAATTTGAAAGGTGAAACTTTGAAGTTGGCATTTATAAGTTTATTGTTTACAAGTCATTATGAATTATGAATATGATGCTTCATGAAAGTTATATGGTGATCAATGAATCAATGATGATAAATGATATATATCAATGATGATAAATGTTATATATCAATGATGATAAATGTATATTGAATTTTGAAATCAATGAATCAATGATGATAAATGTTAGATATTGAAATTTAAAATCAATGATGATAAATGTATATTGAATTTTGAAATCAATGAATCAATGATGATAAATGTTAGATATTGAAATTTGAAATCAATGATGATAAATGTTATATATCAATGATGATAAATGTTATATATTGAATTTTGAAAGCTTGAAACCTTCAAATTGATGATTTGCGAGACTCAAGAGTCAATATGTTGTATGCTTCCAACTCATGGGCGTGGTTGATGAAGATTATAACTTATAGATGATTGATGTTATATGATTCAATCTATGTTTTTATGTTTTTTATGTCTAATTCATCATTCTACATGTTTTTGTTGACATATTATGCATCAAAATATTAAAATATATATATATAAACACTCCTGAAAACGCTCCAGACCGGAAGCTTCTAAAAATGGCGCTCCGCGCTCCCGCTCCCGCTCCCAAGTAACCTTGGGAATAGCTCTACAAAAAAACAATTCAGAGTTCAGTAAACTAATCCCTTCGGACAACATCTTTGAAGTGCACAAAGACATTAGCTCTTGTTACCTGTTCAAGGAGCCGAACCTTTTGGATATCTAACCTGGCCCTGTTTTGTGTGCTAACAGAAGTTGCAGATAGCGTTCAACCAAACACGTAATCTGCGTAGCAAATGGTATCATAGTATGCAATCCAATGAAAATTCAGTGAAAATTCATAGAAAATTTAGCATACCCATCTGAGCATGTGATTCATACAAGTGCAGGGCCTCTTCTCGTTAGAACATTCACCTCAAGGAATCTACCATTATCAGGGCCAATGAAGCCTACTGTAGGTAGAGAAGTATCCATTACATGCTCAATTTCAATAAATGGAAAATCAAGGGTGCTAGTCTATTTCAAGCTAAAAATGAAAATTATGACAATCCATACCAACATAGATATTGCCCAGTAGTTATTAATACCTCGAATCAAACCCCATGCAATAACATAACCAACAATAATCCCAAACAAGTGCCCCAAAAAGCTTGCCTATGGCACTATTGTAGATGTGAAGACAGGAGATTCAAAACGGGAAAAACTAATGGGCAGGGAAAGAACTCAAAAAGATCCAATTTAGAAGATGGTTTCTTCACTGCAAGGATAGCCATCCACCCAAACACTACACATGAGTAACCCACAACAATGACTCTCCTAAAATAATCAAGCTTGAATCTCTGGACCAAGATGTGGTAAGCTCCAATGACTAAAAGGCCTGATAAGACAACCAAAACTGAAGTATAGTGAAGATAAAACTAAACTGCCAAACCCAAATGTCCCAGGCTCTCTATAACACCTAGGCTCCAAAGGGCACTCATGTTGAAAACCAAATGAAGAATACTAATATGTGAAAAGGCTGAAGTAATTAGTCTCCAGTGTTGGCCCTCAGCAGTTGCGTCATAATTCAAATCCCCATCTCCATAAGAAATGTTCTTCCTCTGTATGTAAAACCATATTGCACTGCACAAACCAATCATGCAGCTCGTTGCAATATTCTCAAGAATCTGATAAAACAATGGCCTACCCATTTCAGGCCCTTCTCAAAATCCCCCAATTTTTAATTATACCCTAAAAGTTATTGAAACCCTAATCCCCCTTCATGAAACCTAATCACATGGCATCCCCTTCAAAGCTCCAGCTTTGTATATACCCTCGACAATCCAACAAATACAAAAATAGAAGTCGTCGTTATAATCAAATCACTATCGAATCCTCATCAAAACTCATCCAACTCAAACCCTAGAAGTGTCATAACATGATAAATTTTATTTTTTGGTACAATTTAAAAAAATTTAAAAATTAAAATGTGTAGACCATGCTTATTTTCACTCAAGGAACGAGATTGGCCATGATTTAGGCAAATTTTTACAATCGTTGCTTCATTCAAAGGCTACCGGCTAATAAATTGAATTATCAGATGGTTCTCAATGGACAAAGGCTCAAATATGACAATTTGTACCTGGTTTCGATGATAGATTCATGGAATTTTCGTGCAGAGTGCTCCCATGAAGTAACATAATATCAAAAGATGAGCACCAAACTACCCCTTCTTGTTGTCTTATCTCGATCTCTGTTAATGGGCCGCAAATCGATCACCACCTACGGTTATCGTTACATGTCATAGAATTGTTCTAGTAGACTCCATGGCCCTTTAACGACCTAGCCGACAAATGATAAACTGGCTAAACCGGTGAGGCTGACAAATAATAAACTGGATTTTGAAAACCCTAGTGCAGAGAGCCCAATTTATCCAAACCAGTTTATCTACCTTCTTCTACCCTGAAATGCAGCGCAAATTTATCCTAGAAGAACAAACTACCAACCCCTGGGCCCTAAAATACAAGGCAAATTCAACGTTGGGCTTGATTTTCAAGGAATGGAGAGGGCGAAATAGCCCATAACCAATCCCATTTCTGGAAATCGGGCGATCTGAAGAAAATTTTACAAACAAACCAGGCGAATCGGGCTTGGAAGGTTCATCCACCCCTATTTTTTTATGGGCTAAAATATAATAATAATTTATTTATTAAATATTTTTTGGGCTAACTATCGAAAATGGGTGTAATTTAAAAAATTTGCCCCTTCAAAATAGGAAATCCCTTAAATTTCGCCCATGGGCTAAGATTCACCCCTAAAAATTTTTATGATATTAATAATGCCATCCATCAAAAGGTTCATTGTGTGAACCAAACACCTAGACCAAAATATGTTGGGGTATCTATCCTCAATGATTGCTCTTGTTGCCTTACAATTAGAAGCATTATCAGTAATGAATTGGATGACATTGTATGGCCCAATAGTTTCAATTGTTTGAATTAATGGTTCTGCAATGTTGATGTCGGTCTTGAACTTATCTGAGTAGCAGACACACCAAGAACACGTATCAATGGCTTGCCTTTTTCATCTATCCAACCATCATATACAGTGGATATTCCAAGCATTTGTGAATTTACCCAAAACATTGTTGATTTTGGTTTTTTCCCGATCAAGTCCCACAGTTCTAGCTTTGTCATACCCAGGGCTCTTATATCCTTTAGGGCATCATTGATGGAAGAAACCATTTCATGCCAATAAGGTGAGCGAAGAATATTGAATGGTATGCCAAATAGAAAGAGAAACTGGTAAACTTTTGCATCCACGTCATCTCTACAACCTTGATCAATGAGTTATGATATTGTTATATGCCTTAAAGGGATGTATATGCCTATGGCTATGAATCCACTACCATGGGTGGATGCCAATGGAGTTCTTGCTCTATGTGTGCTAGTGGCCTCATGTTCAACCTTTGATCTTTTTTATCTGTATTGTGTTTCCTCCTCTTCCCTTATATATTTGGCTCTCTATTGTGTTGGCACATTTGCACAAGTTTCGATTCCTATTATCATAATTCCATCCCATGGCCTTTTCCTACATAGATGCTTTCTCGCACAAGTATATGAACCTGTGTAAGTAGATTTGCAATGGGGGCATATAAATTTAGTGGTTCCACACCCTTTCCATCTCCAACCCCTGTAACATATTTCCACAAGGGTGTTTGGTCTATTTTCGTTTTCTTTCCATTATCAACTTCACTCCCATTATTCTCCTCCTCCTCTTCTCCAAGGTATCCTAATCCACCACTACCCACTTCTTCATCATTTTCATCACTTCTTCTTCCTCTGTTTCCATGAATGGAACCAACAAGATAAGGCTAAGCCATATACCCATCATATTTTTTGAGGCTTGAGATTCTAGCCTGCAATAAAATGAGGGAGGAATGGGAAAGAGAAGGAGAAGAGAACATCTAGATTTTAGTAACTAGTTTCTACTTCTAGATTTGATAAATTCATTCAACATATAAATAAAAAATGTTACACGAAAAGAAAAAAAGAATGGGATTAGACCCTACTACTTTTTCTCTCCAATGGTGGTGGCAGCCTTCAATCTCCCTTGCGAGCTCCCACAATCTTATCTTCTCAATCCTCTCAAATCTTCTCCTCAAGGCTCAAACCCTCTCAATCTCTCTCACAAACTCATAAAATGAATGTTGATAAGGAGGGGGAGAATCCTTTTATTCCCTTGTCTTCCATTTCCCTCCAAAAACCAACAAAATCCCATATTGGGTTGCGGGTGGGTGAAATGGGCCAAGAGCATATTATTTTGTATGGGAAGTGATGGGGAGCGTCGCTCCCAAAGTGCTCACGAGAGCGTTTTTAATGCTCTAGGAGTGATCCGGGAGCATTCTGGGAGTGACGCTCCCTAAGCGCTCCCAAATCGCTCCCGAAACCTCTAGGGAGCGCTATTCGGTATGCGAGAGCATGCTTCCGAAAAATGCTCCCAAACAGGAACATTCAAGGAGCGCACTTCGGGAGCGGGTGTGGGGTGGGTGCGCTCCTTCGCAGCCCTGTTTTCACCTACAGTGGAACCTATTATTTCTTTGCATTGTTCCATACCACCATTGTCTACCACCTTTTCCTGTGTCATCAGCCACTCATAAGACCCTATGTTGCAAATTGCCACACCTCTAAAACCAGACTACCGCCCTTTTTTCTTGTTTCTTCTAGTCACTCAATTGTGCATGACTTCTCTATGTATGATTGTGTACGATGCCATACTCTACGTACAGTCTCTGTTGTATGTTTTCATACTCTGCAAACTGTGCCAACTACCTTATGCCTCGACTCTTTTGTTGTCTCACCTCCCACGGACCCGTACATCTAGTCTCTGCTTTTCGAATTCCTTCTGTAGGTTTCTAAACATGTGGATTAGTAGAGATTTCCCTTCAGAAATAAAGCTCTGATACCATGTTAATTTCTCTAACCCTAACTATTGGCTAATTACTCAAGTAAATACCATGTTGTAAAATTTAATTATTACTGCAAATCTACTAAATAAAAAGCACTGCTGAGATTTTAGCACGTAAATAAAAAAATAAACATCGGAAGCAAAAATAATACCAATTTCATACACATGCACACACAAATTTTTCCTTCAAATATGTTGTTTCATTAATAAATTATCTTCAGCATACAAGGACTATCTTGCTGGGAAAATGGCCCTCTAAAGAAAAATACAAACAACAAAACCTGGAATATTTCAACCTGATCAAACCCTCAAAATATGTCCTTCGATCTTGCTAGCCATTGGATCCTTCTCCCTTTTTGCCTCCTATTCTTCTTCTTCAGACCCTGCACACTTGGATGAGTGTCCTTGCCCACCCAATCACTGAAATCTCGCTATCTCACTGTCTTGTGCTCACTTTATGTGTCTTCTCCCTTGGCCTAGCCTTCTTTTTATAAGTTTGAGTATTGGCCGAATCCACAACCCTAATCTCCAAAGTGATTGACAGTTAATATTAGATCTCAACATAACTTGAGATCAACCGCTGAGATTCATCTAACTCACTAATGCAAATAACATTTGCATTTCATTAGATTAACTCACTTTTTCTGATAAAAGTCAATTACTTTAATAATTCCTTTAAGATAATTACTAAGGTTAACGGTCTTTTCGATGACTCCTGCAAGCTTTCCAAGGTGCTTGTCCTTTAATGGTACTCATCTGTTCTGTTTTTTGTCAAGAATTTTAAATCCATAAAGGCCTAACAAAGCATGGCCAAACTCGGGTTCTCTAACTAGAATCAAAGATTGCAAATTTGGCTAATTAACTAGATATCTGATTGATAACAATTCTTAGTCTGGATGAGGATAATGTAATTTGTATCGATTACTGTTCTCTACAGCCTCTGTTTAGGTACTCCCAGAATTGTACATAGTAAACACTCATTTCTTCCTTATTAATTGCTTTTTTGTAAGAGCTTCCAAAGCAGATAATAATACGGGATGAAATGATAAGTAAAAAACATTTAAATACATTTCCCAATAGTATTGATCTGAAGGCTTAGTATCCATGTCATAAAAAATAAAATAATCATCAGTTAGATGACTATTAACTAATAGTTTTCTGTAGGAGTGTTGGCATCTCATTAGTTGAACAGATTAATATGATGGCAAGATACGAAACGTTACACTTAACAAACTTTAATGGGTTTGATCTTCCTAGTACATCTTTTTGCATTTACAAATCCTAAAGGCTAAAATATATGTGAGCCTGCCTCAATGACCACAAAGAACTTTGCCAAATTTTGTTGATCATAATAGACCAAGATGCAAATTATAAAATCACAGGTCGTGTTCAACGTCTAATGTCTGAAAAATGAGTGACAGTGAACACAGAACTTACCAATTCAAAGGCACCCTGAGGAGATGGAAAAACTTGTCTCAAGTTGAGGGTTGACTTATTCCAATAAATAAATGAATGATAGTCCAAAGTGCCTTCCAGGATTGTATGAACTTTTTGATAGTCAATGTAGTTAAGTTTTAACTTCTTATACAATTAATTGGGCACTCCTAGCTTTCAGAGCCAACTAATATTGTCATTTCACATATTTGCTTTTTCAATTCCTCTCCAATTCATTTAAATTCCGAATGGTAGGAAGCCATCCTTTTTCAATAATATCATTTACAACTGCAGCAGCTGTGGCATCTTTACTTAGTTTGTAAAGACCATCTATGAAGACCTGGTAATTTTTATCAGTAGAATTAAGATTCTTTTTCTTCTGAACCATCTCCTCTAGAACTTTACAAGCCAAAAATGTTTCCTCTTCTTGAACAAGACCAGTGATGAGCACAGTATAGATAAATGCCTCAGGTTCTGTGCCCTTCCTTTCCATTTCTTGCAGGTAATTTAAGGCAAGTTTCGCCCTGTTACATTTGCAAAGTCCTTGAATCAAAGCTGTATAAGCAACTATATTGGGATGGCATCCTTTTTGTTCCATTTCATGCCACAAGTCAAGAGCATCTTTGACTCTCCCTGCATTGCAAAAGCCATTTATTAAGGTTGTATAAGTAATGACATTGGGATGCCTTGCCTCTGCAACCATCTTGGAAAGGTATAGTAATGCTAAATCAATTCTGTCATTTTTACATAACCCATCTATTATTTCATTGTAGGTCACCACATTTGGAGCATGTCCCTTCTCCAACATTTCGTTCAGAACTTCCTGGGCATCATGTATTCTGCCAGCCTTGCAAAATCCATTTATTAGAATGTTGTGGGCCACAACGTCAGGAACATAACATTTTTCTTGCAACTCCTTGAAAAGCTTCTGTGCATGATCCACTTCACCAGCCTTGCATAGGCCATCTATTGCTGCAGTGTATGCAATCATGTCAGGGAGAAAACCTAACTGGACCATTTCATTCAAAAAATTGAAACCATCAAGCACTTTACCATTTTCAAAAAGCTTTTTGACGAGTAAGGTATAATGTTTTATCCAAGGTGTATAGCTATGAAGCCTCATATCCCTCATCAAGCCAAGAGCCTCAGTAACCTTTTCTGCTTTGCATAGGCATCCAAGAATTGAATTATAAGTATATTGTGTTGGACCAATCCCTCTATTTTTCATATCAACCAAAAAATTGTAACATTCATCCAACCTATCCGACTTACAAAGTTCATCAATCAAACTATTGTAAATCTGAACGTTGGGAACAATATTTAGTCTGATCATGTCCTTGAAAAGCCCTAGTGCCACATCCAGTTTTTCCACCCTGCAGAGACCATCAATAACAACAAAAAAGGAAGTGGTATTTGGGGAGACTACCTTCCAGAATCTGATAGGCACCTGATCAACCTTCGCAGAGTCAACAGTAGGTGCCTTGATTGACTTTTCAATCAATGGACTTTGTCTGTTTAGCATGTCCTGAAGCAGTGAATGTGCCTTGTCTGCTTTACCAGCATTAACAAAGCCTTCTAAAACTGCATTGTAGAGAGTTACAACAGAACAGCACTGAGAACTCAATATGTCTTCCAACAATCCATTGACTGCATCCAGCTGATCTTTGCTGCAGAGGGAGTAAATCAGTTTTCTGAGAACATTCACATCTGGACTTAATCCAGAATCTCTCATCTCAAGATACAAACTGTGAGCTTGTGAGTATTCATTCTTTTCACAAAGACCTTCAATCATTACATTGTATATCGACAAGCCCACACCCATACCTAATTCTTTCATCTGCTTAACAAGTTCTAGGGCTTTAAGCACCTGATTCTCCTTAACAAATCCATGGACAAGCACACAGTAAGATTTTTCATTTGGGTTCATCTTAAGCTTCCTCATTCTTTCTATAAATTCAAAGGCCTTGTCAACCTTTCCAGACTTACTTAAAGCAACAAGCAAAATAGTCAAGACATGTTCATCAACAAAACCATGCTCAGACATAATCTTCAAAAGATTGAAGGCCTCCGCAAATTTTCCTACACTACTATGAGTCTGCAATAAAGCTGTAAGAGTAAACTTGTCAGGTGTATACCCTCTTCTCAGCATCTCATTGTATTTCAGTTCAGCCAGATCAAGGCGCTTGGATTTCGCAAAAACTTCTAGCAAACAATTATATGTATACGTATTGAGAATACAGTTCAATGTTCCGGCGCTCTCAAACAAGTACACTGCTTCATCAACCATTCCTACTGAACCAAGACATCTGATGAAAAACCCCAATGCTCCTGCAGTCATTCGACATTTTTCCCTCAACATGTCTTTCATGAGAGCTCTCAACGCCTCTGTTTGCCTTTTTTTGGCAAGAATTGAGGCCATTGTATTGTACGTATAGCAGTTGTGTTTGTATCCGTTTTGTAGGGCTGCCCATCTGAAAAATTCATGCGCGTTTTTCCAATTCTTTTGCCTATTTAAAAATATTTCAACATCCACATTAGTGAGTCCCGCTCCTAGATCATTCAATTCTTCTTTGTTTCTATCCCGCTTGGCCTTTGAAAACATTCTGCACAGCCTGTCTGAAAGCTCTGTAGAATGAGTCTTTGAAAACCCACTATCCATAACGCCTAATTCTTCAGGGAAATTTGTCACATAGTCTTCTTTATTTTTAGAGGGTTGTTGGTGGTGGTGAATAATTCTCGAAAGAAATTTGTATGCATTTGATCTAATGATAAGAGAGCCAGCCTTGCAATGTTGCATAGCCATGATAAATTTGCAACGATAAATAAGAGCAAACTTACCGGAGAGCTATGCCTATATTGAAGAGAAGCAATTTGTCATATTGCACATTGATAAGCAGCTAGAAATAGAGACAAACAGAACCAGAATTTAGTCTACTGTTCATCCACCTGTCTCTCCTCTTCTGTCCGTGCAGTGCGTGCAGTGGAGAAGCGAGCGAAGTAATAATCGGTGTTCAGTCTCCTGTGACTGCATATTTGCTTGCTGTTCAAAGTCATGTTCCACAGATCACATTTCAAGGTTAGATTCATTAATTGAATGATTTTCATATATGTTAGTAAAGAGAAAAAAAATTGTTGTGGGTAAGTTTCACAAATGTATTTGGGAGAAAGAAGAAGTATTACATGGAAGAGTTTAACCTCACACATAACCGTCAGCAAAAGGCTTATATAGGGGCTAATATTTCTTGGAGATCTAAAATCCTTATTGCTCAATTAAGGACTAATTCTCATCAACTCCGTTGTGAAACAGAGCGCTGGAAAAGGTCAAAAGAATTGTGGGAGGAAAGAATATGTATTTTTTGCTCCTTCAGAAAAGTGGAGACAGAAAAACATTTCATTTTAGAATGTGAGACCTTCAAAGACGATAAGGAAAATTATGCAGGTATTCTGGCAACTAGTTCTTGGGATAATCTATTCAGCAAAGAGTTTGTCGAGAAGTTGGGAGCGGTTATTGTAAAACTTCACAGGAAAAGGGCCGAATACAAGAGCCAGATAGAAAAGCAATCGGTCCCGTAGACTTTTTTTAGCCTCGTGGACATTAAAAATACTTTATTTTTTTCTTTCTTTCTTATGTTACAAATCCATGTCAACGATTTTTTTATAATTGTTAAAAAAATATTTAAGCAATGAATGAAGCGATTTTAATAACGTCTACAAGACCTCGTTTACGAGCCCTGGTCTAAGAGACCTAGGACTCCAACTCATCACAACTTCAAAGTTTTTTAAAGTTTTTTCTAAGACTAGTCTCTTGTCATGAATCTTGACCAAAAAGTTAGTAGTGTTGATAAGTCTCGATTCTTCGAACAATTTGTCAAATAATTTATTTTCAAAATGCTTTTAAAGTGATTACGAATGCCATTTTGTTTCAACCTCTCCTTTTCTACAAAAGATGTGGATTCTTTCTTCCCACTCTTCTTTTGGAATTGTGAAAACCAATTGTTCTTATCCTCTTCATTCAAATTTAATTTATTTTTATAGAAAAAATTAAGAATATTTATTTACATTTTTCTTTTTCATTCAAATTTAATTTAATTTAATTTTAGAGAAGAAATGAGGAATATTTTGTCTACTTTTATTATACTTCTTAATTGAAAATGACAATATCAAAATGATTTGAAATTGTATACCTATGTAGACTTTAGTAGTTAAAAAAGAAAAAGGAAAAATATTTTATTTTATAAACAAAAATAGCATAAAGATGGCATAAGGATGCTCAGCGCGGCGGGGTGGCATAAGGATGCCCAGTCCTGGCTCAACCATTGGGGAATTAAGGAGGAGCTCAGTATGGGAAGCAAAGATAATATCAAAAATACTATTACCTCCAAGTTTAAGGACAGTTCGTGGAAGGATCAGAAGCTGGAGGGTAAAAGGAAGCTAAGATACTATAAGGAAGTGATCAACCCCACCTTTGATAATCATAATTATCTCTCTATGTTGTCCAACAATAAGAAAAAAATGAACATCACTAAGATAAGAACTAATTCCCATGAGCTTCGGAGTGAGACCGGGCGGTGGTCTATTCCCAAGGCCCCTTGGAATGATAGAATTTGTCAGATTTGTGATTCAAAGCAGGTGGAAAATGAAAAGCATTTCCTTTTAGAGTGTCCGACTCTTACTCACATTCACTCTCAATTCCCTACCATCTACCACACTTCCAATCTTCTTGACCTATTAAGCCAACCCGCCTTTAGCGATCTTGGAGCACTTATTTATCTTCTCTTTGACCATAGAAACAAGATTTTGAAGAATCAAACTTAGATTATTTCTCCTCTCTCAAGGTCTGATAGACCGCATTGGTCTTAACAAACGGTAACCATCATCATCATCATCATAATTTTAAAATTAGATTATTTTTATTATTATAGGATATATATATATATATATAATCGTTAGATGATTTTTAATATTATAAAATAAAAATATATATTATATGAGAAAAAAAGTGATAAGAAATATGGTTACAAATAAAGGTAATTTATATTTTGCATTGTAACTCTAAGATTATATATATATATATATATATATATATATATATATATATATATATATATAATGTTATTTTTCTTTATTTAAGATATATTTTATTTCAATTTATTTATATTTTTATTGCTTTATCAATTTACTTTATATCTTTCTATTATAATTGACAAGGTAACCTTTGTATATATTATTATTATTATTATCCAATTTTAAGGCCATGGCTAAGCTAGACACCAAATTGGTGTATGAGACCCCCTTGTTTATGGGACAAGTTGTTTGTGGGAAAAGGGACCCACTTTCGCACAATGATTTCACTGCTAAGTCTATGAAGGCATACATACTCTACCCCCCTCTAGTTTTGAACCTGTAACCTCTTAAGAGGAAACACATGCTCTTAACCATTAGGCCCACTATATATATATATATATATATATATATATATATATATATATATATATACACGCACACTCATGGATGGGATGATAATCAGGGTATGGTCAGGGTGTGTAGCCACTACCCAATCATGCATTATAGTTGGTAGACAAGGCATAGTGCCCTCCGCCCTTACTTTTCCATGACCATCATGATGGCATTCATCTCTATGCACGAGGAGATTTATGGATTGCACTAGTGTTTAATATGCAATCAGTTGACCATCACCTCAAAGTGAAATGGAGACGAGAAGAGTTGGGAGGTGTCGTATCGCAAGACCATTTAGGTTTATTGCACCACAAGGAAACTGCACCAAACCTGTAGAGATATGAAGAGCATGTGCAAAGGCGAGTCATTACCTAAGCTAGGAAATACTTGCATCCACAGACCTCACATCAAACAACGTAGACAACACTAATGGCTTCCCATTTCCATTTGTAGTTTTCATGGTTTGAGAGGGGGGCTTTCCTATTAAAGCTCAAACCTCATTGGAGGCATGCACATATCTAGTTGTTTCTCTTATGGGTATCTTAGGTTATCAATTATTTTGTTGTTTTTCTTGCATTTAATTTTTCTCCCTCCCTTAATGATTTCCTTGTTGGATTCCCTCTATTCTCCTTCTACACTTCAATTCCAAAATTCATCTTGTGTCCTCCCAAGCTCTCACAAGCCCCCTCCTCTTGCAAGTTTTGGTGAAGTTTGGTTTCAAGATTGTATTCAAGAATGGGCTCGGACCTTTTACCTCGCCTCCTGTCTTCCGACTCCACCACCCTCACTCCACCAACCACCTTTGTCAAAGGTTATAAATTGAGCAACAAAATGCCCAAAAAATAGGCTAGGGTGTGACATGAGGCTATGCACTGTAGAAAAATGGGGCATACTCATGCCCATCAAAGAGCTTAAACTTCGACAAGAAGGTACAAGGAAAATACACCAATGTTGATTCAGGAGAAGATTGCATAGGCTAAAAGAGACATTGTTGGTGAGAGAGGTGGTCTATTGGACAAAGAGGTTGTTGGTGAATTTGTTGACTGGATCCCAAATGTGGGACATACTAGAGGGAGGTCTAATTACTACATGCATGCAATTAACATACATTGGCATCTTAAGATGCTCATGGGACGAGTTTTAGTGGACATGAACGTAGCAAGCAAGGAGATTTTATTCATATTGGATGAGCTTCATCTCATTACTTGAGGATTGGACCAATTAATGGAGTGTATAGAGGCCCACTAAATTATTTCCCTAGATCTAGGTTTCTCACTAGGGAGCAACAAAGCATCAATCATGGTTGAAGAGTCAGACTCTCCCATGACTAAATGATGCACCAAGTACTCTCTTTTTCTACTACTATACCTATGCGATTTTCTAGTTTTAAGTCTATAGTTGTTTTGGTTGGCATAAGGTCACAGTATAGTAGTTCTTTGTTGTCAACTTTTTATGAATTTAGAGTGTTTAGATAATGAAGAACTATGGCAATGCCATTGGTCTAGTTTCTCTAGTGGTAGACCACGACAAGTTGTAATGTATATTTTTATCTAGATATAATGAAATGATGCACCTTTGCTTAAAAAATTAAAAAAAAAAAAAATGTATATATAATATGAAGTTATTTTTATTTTAATTATTTATAGTTTTGTTTTTTTGTTGTTATTAGAATTAGGTTATAGAATCTTTATTAAAATTGGTGATGTCATTGGTCATGAATTCAAAAATGGTTACAGGTAAGGGTAAGATATTATATAGAGTTCAAGGCCATACAACAACAAGGCTTGAAGTTAACATGTCATTTGCAAAATTTGAAACTTGGTGAGGAAAATAACAATCATTCCTCCGACCACTCAAGATAAACCCGATTGACATTTTCCATTTGACATGATTATTGTTTTTAATTTTGACTCTCATTGTTAGGGAAAACAATATAATATATGTGTGTGTGAGATTTGTTTTTAAAAATATGAATTCTATGTTACCCTACCCACGTGTCAAGTACTCCCAATCCTAGTAACTCCTTGTCTTTGACATCATGCATGGTGCTCAGAATGCTTCGACTCGTAAGTTTTCTACCCTTTGTGTTCATGGATTATATTATGCTCCATTCAAAGGTAGTAAGCATTGGAATGAAGTTAAATTTGTCCATCTAGATTTGCGGGAGAGCTGTATATAAATACATTTCCAATTATAATCATAATTCATTACCAATATCATAGCCTCCCTTGCTACCAAAGCTATAATGTTGGTGCATGGTACAACTATTGGGTAGAAATTATCCACAACATTCTTCGCTTGGACAGTACCATTGAAGGCATTTTGAGCTATATTATTCTCATGGAGACCACCTTCTATTGTATTGGTTGGTATTGAGTTAAGTATGATGGAAGCATCGCATCCCTATCAGAAAGCAAAGTCCATCGAGCTTAGCTTTGGAATAATACTATTTTTGGAAATCAAACATAGTTACAATTACACTTAATGAGCTTGGAAGAGCAAAGAAAGTGTATTTGTTACACTAAATGGTGGTAACCTTGATAAAACAATCATGGAAGAAGATTCAAGGGTGTAAGTAGTCATGGGCTCGGTAATGCTAGATAGGGCTATATTGGATCCTATATGTGGTGAGAGCAGTGGAGTAGTGGGAAAAACATATATTGGAGTTAAGCGTGTAAACAGTTGAATGTTAACATCCCAACTCCTTGTGACATGTGTATCTATAAGATGTGGTAAGCAAAATTGAAAAGCAAGATGCATTGGATGATATGCTTCATTGGATGACTAGTATTCTACAAAAGTTATCCCTTGATATATGAATATTGCATAAATATGTTTCCTATAGCCTTACCTCCTTGCAAGTTTATATTAAAAGAAGAGAATGTATTATCATTTGTGGCTTTTTATTATCAATGTTTCCATGCGTAGATTGCTTGACACACTTGCATAACTTATAGTTCAGTGGCATGGAGATATAATAGCAAAATGACCATTAACTTGGATGACAAGTGGAGCAATTGATTATTTTACTTTATTAAATATTCTTGCATGTTCCATATCATAGTGTTCCCACGGTAAATCCCTTTAATGGAATGGATGGGATTTTTGTGAGTTGGGTAATACAGGTGAAAGCAAAGGATGACAATATTAATTGAGCATGGGAACAATGGAGATATTATGTATTTATTTTACCATTTAATAGTATCATTGGAACTGTTGAGACTATAGTCGTTCTAGTCTTTTAGAAGCAATGATTCTATCACATGTTGTGTTGAATGAAGAGATTATGCATCAAGTACATTGTCTGCACCTTGAATGTTGTGGCATCCAACATGTCCATTATTCTTAACTTGGTTGTTGTGGCATCTCCATTTCCATTGCTTGTAGCTTAAACTTCTACATGCATGTTGCAACAACAAATCATCTCTCTCTCTCTCTCTCTCTCTCTCTCTCTCATATTCTCTTATTATGGCATTGTGTGAATTTACAATATTGGGTTGAAATTGTGTTTTGTATTAGTTCCCTCTAAAATGTTTAGTTTTTTCTCTAGACACATGCTCTAAGACAATGTATTGCATCAAAATTCAAGGCACTTTGGACTTGTTGATGTATAAATTAGTTGTTGTAACATGAAGGAGATTGTGAGTTGGTCTTCTAATGTGGGTGCATTCAAATTCCACAACAACACCCATTGGTCCTCCAACATTATAAATGTAATGAATGATAGTTTATATATGAAAAAATATCCAACTTTAGAATTAAAGACAACAGAATCCATATAGGATAAACAAATATATAATGATAATAAAGGAATTATAAATTGACATATTGATATAATGAGTCTTTTACAATATAGTTATATCCACTGAGTAATCTGTGAGGTGAAAAGTTGTGTTCCTTGGTTTTTTTCATTTTTATTATTATTATGTAATATTTACTCAATTACATATCCCTTCAAAGATGTTTTCTCATTAAGCCGTGACAATGTTACATCTTCATTCGTGTTTGTAATGATTTCACAAAATACTATGTTCTTAATGTTATCATAGTTGGAGAAATGAGGTAGTATGATATTTGAAGTATCAAACAAAATTGTCATAATGTTGATGGGTTAGTCCACAATGGTTCAATTTTTTATGGAATAGTGTATTACAGGGTTTTTTAATATAACCTTTTGTATTGTACTTCCAAGAATGATTGTTATTTTGAGACCAACTTCCATTGGAATTAATTTTCTTCAAAATATAGGCAAAATATGCCTTCTCTCTAAGAAATGTTGATATGTAAGTTGGTTAAAGTCTCAACCCTTATGATTAGGATTTCAATAAGGTGAACAAGGTGTCTTTGTAACATGGTCTTTTCTACTCATAATTTTAGAAGTTTTTTTATTCACCTTTTGGTATAATGTCTTCTTTATGCACCTATTTCACTTAGTTGATCATTGAATTTTTATTAATAGAGAGCCTTGGATTTGCTAATATTTTATCTTTGTCATTGTATGTTGATGTCCAAATATATCCCTAATTCAACTAGATCTATCATTGTGTCCTTGTCAAGCAAAGAGTCATTGTTGATAGCTTGTTTTAGTTTTTCATGTTGCATTTTCTCTTTATTTTTTAGCTTCTCAATTTGTGAGATCAAGTTTTGACTACAATTCTTAACATGGGAAAATTATTCATCTTTATTAGTGACAACCCTACTAAAAAAAATATAACAATCTTGCATATTTTCTAATTAATTATGGGTATCTTGAAGGATCACATCCGATGCATCTTTCAACTCATCTTATAAGGGTGCCACTAAACATGACTTTATTGTAAGTCTTGCAATGTTATCTTCTTCTTCTTATATATGAATGTCAAAATTATTCTTCACATTTATGATGAACGTGCATAACGTTTCTATTACGTGTGAACCTAGATTTTTGTCAACAACTATTAGATACATTGTTGTAATATTGATCATGACATGATCTAGAGTCCTAAAAGGTATTTAGTTGTTCTATTTGGAAAAGGAAGTTTATGCCTTTATTATCATCTATGGTGACATCATGAATGTAAACTATACTTGCATAAGAACAAACCAAAAGTTATTCCAACTAGGGTGAGGCCTAGGTCAAAATGAAATTCATTCTAGGGTTATCGTAGCCATGTGTCACATGTGATCAAACTTAGATATATCTTGTACCCCTTGGTCACATGGAGAAAGACATGAAATTGGTAGACTATGGTGATGATGACACTATGAGTCACGTTTTAGTATTCATGTCACATCCAGATCTAGTTGATATATGGAGAAGCACAAAGCCTTCAACTGGAGGTTTTTTTTTTTTTTTTAATCAGTTGACACGGATAAGGGTAGGGAAAATGCAATGCCAAATGGAATCCATGTAGTTGAAGATAACTATATGAACAAAACATGCTAGGTAAGGTTTTTGGAATAATAGAGAAAGGAGTTTCTTGTCAATTCTTGTTCAATCTCATATGAGGAAAATGGGGTTATATGATTTATCAAAAATGGATTGTTATATCATTTGTCATCTATTTTGGTAATTGGTAGGTGGAAAAATGGAGTTATTGACTTGTAGAGCCCATTTAGGGCTAGGTCTTGCACTGGTGATTTGGGGTCCATAAAATTCTAGAGCATGTTTGAGGAATTAAAGGACCATTTTTTGGGTCAAAGCTTTGCAAACAAATTTTATCCTCTTGACATTTCTCTATACTTTAAGGGATTTATACAATTTTAAGATCGCCTCAACCAAATTTCGCATGTGGAGGTTATGCCTCTAATAAGTTGACTTATCTTTTTTACCACCGTGATACCAAGTGGATGCCACATTGGCTCATATTACTCACACGTGTCAAGTTAGTCACATGTGGACATTTAAGAATTTTCTAGAGGGCCCAAAGCCCTGACCCAAATTTGGATTTGAGGTGTGCAAAAACCGTAACCATAACCATAAATGATTATCAAGCAATATTAATTATTGTTCCATTAAGATATGAAGGGGTTCATTCTTATTGTATTGTTTATTGTTCCATAGTAGAGAAAAGCATCTAGGAGTGGGATATTGAAGCATAACAAAGGAAGTAGAAGATCATATGGCAACCATCAATTCATCCTATCCATGGGAATGTAATAATCAATGCACTTTCTTTGTATTTTCATTTCATAACTATAAGAAAAGACCAAGGCATATGCCTCACCTTGTAGTTGGTGTTATAACTCTAATTGTTTTTTTAATTAATTATTGATTATTCTATAATGAAATTGTTCATATTTTTTATTTTATTTTTAGTCAAAAGTTTGATGTCAATAAGGGTTTTTAATAAATGAGACAAAAGGAAGTCAGATTTAGTTTGAGGATTTATTTTAACCAATCATAAGTTTATAGGTGTTAAATAGCTTTCAAAAAATAATGCATGGGTTGAAATCCATAATTTAATGGCTTTACTTAAAGTGATCATGCACTATATTTGACGACACATGATTAATAGATATCAATATATAGGATATATTGTGGAACACAACCATATAGGTGTTTAACATTGGCCTTTGCCTCCACAAACCAAAAATTAACCAAATACACATGGTAGCTTCCTATTGATTACAAGGGGAAAAGACATGGTTTCAAAACCATCTTATAGTCTCTACAAACTACTTGATGAATTTGTATTTAATAACTTCACAATTAATGTCATTGGTTAGATTTCATGATTTGTATACCTATCCAAAGCAAACAAGGAATTGGTGAGTGGTAGGTTAAGGCAAGGATTTTTAACATGTAACACATGCAAATCTCAAAAAATGTGGCCATTTCAAACACTGTTATAGAGACAAAAAATGAAATTTGTAAAATCCATTAGGTTACAAATAAAATCTATGGAAAACCAAACTAGAAGTCAACAATTCAAATTTAGGTGAAATGGTTATTAACAATTTCCCTTCCCTTACCCGGATGCGAGTGGTTAAAGTGAGAAAGGGAATGCATCGTCGGACAGACGGCACTCCGGCGAGACGACGGCCACGAGGACCTGCAAGTGTCCTGCGGCACCTGAACAAAGGAATGAAGCATTTAAGGCATTTATCGCCCGGCGCGGTTCACAATTCAATCAACGGAGATCGAGATATCTCCACACATTGTAAACAGGACATGGTGATTACTCCATTAATTGAGAGGTTAATGCAGATGGTTGGCAGCAGATTTGGGGTTTTAGTTCACAAGATGGCAGACGAGCAACCCATACGCAGCTTTCCCAGGCCTATTTCGGTGTATTGCTCGCCCATTGTTCGGCTCTCCTCCGAACGCACAGTCACCGGCAAGCGTACCAGGCTTCATGGATGCATAGAGCTCGGCGACAATCTTCATATCTCAATTGCAGGGAATTGTATGTGAGAGTCAGGGAATTGGTTTGAGCAGCTGTCCAGAGCTTCAGTCCCGCTTCCGCTCTCACAATTGGCCAACGTCTCTCTCGGGTTACAGCACTCCTCCAGATCTCCAGCTTCGAATGAAAGAATGCCTCGTCTCAGGCACAGGATGAGATGCAGACGAGGCTCTTCCCGGAGACTGATAAGGCGCTCCTCCCCGTCCTCCAGCACCTCTGTTGTGGACTCTCATGCCTCTGAAAGAACTTCCCGAGCTGCACGAGGTCGTATCCTTCGTTCTGGGCAACGGTATCCCACTCCCCCGTACGCTCCAGCCCATTCTCAAACGAGGCACTTCTCCTTCCTAAGTGCGCTCAATTGCCCACGAATTACCGCCTCTGTTACCATAGTTTTCCGTGAGTCCCCTCAAGATGAGGCTCCCACTTCAGGAAGGCGGGCTGGAAATATTAGGGATATGACTGATATAAGGCAGAATGTTGACGATGTGCATGAGCAGGACATGGACATAACCCAGGAAGACGCTAGTCAAGGCAATGAAATGAATATTGATATTGAGCTGAAGCAGGATGAACAACAAACTGATACTCAAGACCCTGAAACTGCTAATGCGCAGCACCAACCTCATCCGGGCGAAGGACAGCGCACCCCAGCTGCTGAGAAAGTCATTCACTCCACAGAGGACCTGTATAATACTAATGGCGAACCAGATGAGTTTTGGTGCAGGGTCGTGGAAGAGGAACCGGACGAGTAGCGCCTCCACTGTTCCTGGTTTTTTTCTATGGCACTGTCTACTTTTTGAAAAATGTTTATGTTTGTCCTTCTGGTTTTGGTCAAGTCTCATAGGCTTTTTTCTAGAAATAGATGCTTCCCCTGCGTGGGATTTTTGCTGGAACACCTTATGCACTGGTTTCCCTCTCAGAGGGCAGTGCTCAACTATGAATTTTTGCTTAACAGGCCTCAACCTCAGGCCTGGTCCTGGATAATTCCTAATGTAAATATTCTTGTTTTTTGTTGATTAATAGATTAAGCTTATTTAGAAAAAAAAAAACAATTTCCCTTCCCTTTGTGGTATTTCTTAGTCTACTACTTTGTAATTATTAGGAAAGTCGAGTTGAAAGAAACAATGGCCCATAGGTAAATGCCAATGAATCATGTAAAACCCAATTCCTAAAATGTTGATCATGACCACTTAAACCTAAGCTCACTACTAAAAATGGCTATGAATTTTTCCAATCAGCTTACCGGTGGTTCAAACATTCTTTTTGTCAGGGTCCTAACCTCCCTAACCCCTAGAGAAAATATAATAATATGCATTTTTATGTAATGTGTTGTAATAAGGAACTTTTAGTGGTTGTGTGGTATATATAGTAAATAGAAGTTTTGAAAAATTAATGGTTTGCCCCTTAATTTATTTTAAAAATGTTAAAATTTTGAAAAATCAAAATATATGTTTGTGTTTTTGTAATAAAATTTTGGCAAGTGGTGCACATGTCAGTGGATGGGTGTAAGATATACGACCTATATCCATCCCACCCCAACCCCCCAACATGCCTTTTGGAAAGGTTTGTGTGTGTGTGTGTGTGTGGGAAGGGGGGGTGTGGATTCCAAAATGGAAATCGAGCAATATCTACGATAGTGACATGGCGATAGGTATCAAGTCCCCCCCCCTCCCTCGATGATTTCAAAAACACCAAGGGACCCCTCGAAAACCACCTTTCTTACAGAAAAATGATGTTAGACAACATTATGGGACATGCGATAGTTGGGCAAAGTGATAAGTGATTAAGCTACCGGTTGAGTTGGGTATTGACAAGGATAATGATCAAGCATAAAAATGTATAGTGTATAGCTACATTCAGTGACCTGGCACCTAACATGAAAACTAATAGGCGAAGTGTGGTAGTTGAATGGAAATATGACATTAGCATGACATATGTTGACATGATCCTCATAAATTTGAGGAAATCATGTTCCAACTAATCTCCAACCAATTATAGCTTGTCACATATCCAAATACTTGAATTTGGAAATAAAAGGTTAAAAATATGGGAAAATTACCACAACTTGTTGTTAACATGGAGACAAGTGAGTGTGAGGGAAAAAAATGTTAAAGGCAACATACAAAGTTTATTTTCAGACAAAGTCAACATCCAAGTTTTCCTACCATTAATAACGATAATTCCAAGTATTCCTTTATCATTTTTCTTTTTCTTTCAAAAATAAAATGAACAACTCAAATCCTAAAACCTACGAATCCACTCATCCTCAAACTACTAAAGAATTGAGACCAAGGTAGTGATGTTTTTTATACTGCCCTCTCAAATTACGACTTGCATGACATCGATTGGTAAGATTCTTCTCATTTCCATGATTTGCATGATTTATTTCATTTATATGAATCCCATTTAGCCAAATTTGTTGTTCCTTTATCCTACTCTTTCCCTAAATTTGTAATGTTGTGAGCATAAAATTACATTCCAAGTAAGAAAACCATAGTTCCAAGGAATGACATAATCATTTTCACAATTGATCCTAAATCAATCCTTAAAATGTTAAAAATGATTGATCCTTGTGAAACCAAAGCGTTACAAGAGGAAACTTTAATTTCTTCCTACCCTGAGTTAACAACTGAAGAAAAAGACACCATAGTCCAGTCATAGCTAGCCCCATACATTGTCTTACATAAAAACCCACCACCTTACAAAACCAATGTTTTCTTAGATATCTCAAGGCAATTCATTTCCATGATGTGTTCCCTTTTGGGTTTGACCATGACATAATAGTAGATGAGGCAATTTTCAGTTTCATGTTTTATATTTCCGTAATACATATAAGCCTTTAATTCGATTTCATTATAGTCAATACCTAGTAGATGTCATACATTTCCAATTAACTGAGTTCACTACAAGTAGATAATTTATATTCTAGTATTACCTTGTTCATTTATTACTATATTTTCAAAACTAAAAGTTATCATGTTTACATTCAAGTCTATAAGATGAGTCAGGTAATCCTTCTTCAATTAATCATCGGACTCCTTTAATTAGGAAAATCCACAAAATGTAGGGTTTTATGAGTTTTTCAACCAATTCATGTCTATTTTTTATATTACCATCCATGAAGGGTCACCTCCTAGAATTTTATTTGAGATCAAAATACTTCTTAAATTGAGTCAATACACTAAATTAGGTGATTGGTATCTTTTCCAACACCATATTGAAATTATAGTATATAGTTTTGAGTCTCCAACATATCGACTACTAACATTTATGACCATTAGAATCTTTTCTCCATAGTACATTAGGCAAATATTAGAGTTTGACTATATTCATTTTGCATCAAAGAAGCAATAGGTTACTTTTAAACTGAAAAAATAAGTTGGAAACATTTATAGTAAATGCTAGATCAACCTTGGAGGTGGTAGGGAAGATTCTTAAGGAGACAAGCTTCTCACATGGAGAATCTTGGACCTATGATCCCTATTAGTTATTTCTATTAAAATAGTGAATTAGGGTTCATCTCCATATGGCCACTTGAAGAAGCCATATATAGAGAGGTTGGAAATTAAGGACAACTAGAAGGTTGTACAACAAACGATTTAACACCAAGTTTAAGATTAAATTCAATTCTATCAGCCTCCTATAATATATACTCCATAGCAACAAGACATTACCAGTAAAAGAACGCATTAAGAAATTTCTTAAACAATTTCAAAAACAGATGAAGATGAGCGACTAGAAAAAAGATAGAGAATAGAAGAGCAGTAAGGGGACATGGGAAAGTCAGTATAAAGTGATGAAGATACATAATCAAACAAGCCTACATTTTCCTAAGAATATGTACCATCAACACTAATACTAATTTCTAGTGATCAAGAAAGTCAAAGAGCTACATCATCAAAAAAATCAACAAAATAGAAAAAAAAAATGTTTACACAATATTTGGAAACAAAGAAAAATAATATCAAAATCAAGCAGGATTTATATTTATAACTATGGAAGCAAGGGCCATATCAAACTAGATTGTTGTGAGCTCTTGAATTTGAAAAGGGGTAGTTAAACATGGAAATTTGGGAGCCCAAGTCACATATTTTAAAAATAGTAGGTGATTATAAAGAAGCGAAATTCTTAATGAACTTGGACAAAGTCAATTTGGCAGATAAAATGGACCTACATAGACAAACATGTGACGTGGTATTTAGAGACCTAATATGTACCTACGTAGGTGTATCTAAAGTTCAAGATATGGTATGCAAGATTTATAAGCAACTCCAACAAGAAAAAATGCCTAATCAAATGAAGCAGATTAGGATTGAAGAAATAGAATAGTGGATAATGGAATTGGTAGTCAATCCCAAAGATATTAAATCTCAAGCATTAACAAATTCCAGGGAAACTGACATCCTTGCATTAAAGAAAAGGTTAAAAGTTCCAAATACAAAGGACTTTTATACTCCTAAGTGTTAGCAGTACAACAGTAGAAACACATATTCTTGAGTCAAATCATACAAATGAACAAAAAAATTGACAACTATGAAAAATAGATTGAATTATTGAATAAAGAAATGGCATAACATGTCTGTTAGGGTTATTTATCTATACCCACATCACCATTAGATCCTTAAGAATGTATAGCTAAGACTCTAGATGATTTAAATATAAATGAGGTTGAGCTTAAAAACCTTAAAAGGATTATTACAACTAAGAATGATGAACTCGACATTTTAAAAGAACATATTTCAAAGAAGGATGGCACTACTACAACATATCAAGAGATCAAATCCAAACTTCAGCAAGATTTGGAACAAATGTTGAGTAAATTAATAGGAAGGTCATACCTAATTGGAACCAAATATATTTTATGGGACTACATTATAGTAAAGATTATGAATATATGGAATTATTTTAGGTTAATTGGCGATGAATCTACATTGGCACACTAGACTCAACAAATGATTCAACACACATGGGATGAGTTAAGAAATAAATGTTAGGTGGAAAACAAAATTATAAAATATCTCAACTCCATGTCTTGGAATGAATTGTGTGTTAGGGTTTCTGGCATGACTGCATTGTTAATGGAAACCAACAAAGTCTTGAATAATAAAAACTTGACACAACAAGCCTGAACCAAATTCAATGGATAAAAAGGAATGTGGATCAATTTATGAATAGGTTTTGATAATTTACTTGAGATGGGTTTAACCACATACTAGGAAACAAAGGCAATATAATTCCACTAGAAACTTATAAAGAATATTTGCTGAAAGAGGGAAATAACATGGAAAAATTATCAAACATGGATGGAGCTATGAGAGGTCAAACAATTGTTGATATATTAATTGATGTCATTTAACTTTTATGGTAGATTATAAATGTGTGTTCTATTGTCCCAACATATGAAAAGTACATCGAATTGGATATTACATTTAGAAAGATGGATTCATTCATTATCCTATGGGTGGTGATTGGAGGATGCTCACTAGAATCACTTTATGATGACTCAACAAAGAACATTCCAACATAAGCACACAAAAACCAACACCTAGTAACAATACAATCAACTCCTATATTTGTGTAGTCAATGTTTATTTTTGTAATTTTGGTCTAAAATGTTGTCACTTGCAATTAAATGTTTTCTATGGCTCATATTATATAAAAAAGGAAAGAGACTTGATATAAAAATATCGAGAGTTTTTGTATCTACTTAAGATTGGAATTTGGATGATATTATTCTTTACAGATATATAAGTTTCAAACTTTCTCTTTGTAATAGTCTGTTGAATGCTTTGTAATGTATCATCTTGTTTATCAAAATATTTTCCTGGATGTATTTGATTCTCTCTATATGAATAAATATTTAAAGTGAAAATTGGGCAATACTTCCTCTATCATACATATCTACATATCATTCTAAGTCAAATTTATATATGAGACCAAGTATGCTATGTTGACTGCTAAATTAATATGCTTAGCATGTGTTCTATCGTAAAGAATTTAAAGTATTAGTTTAATGTTTTAAAGATCTTGTATTATTTTTCCTTACATTCTTCTAATCTTCCATCTTATCTCATAATTTTCTATCACAATTGAATGGTTGCTTGAAGTCTAGTGATTGTAATCATATTGTCCTTAGGATCAAAGAGGTCATTATATCAAAATATCATATCGATAAATCATTTTGGTTAATTGGTGCATTGACATTGTTCTCTCTCCAGGAAGATATGAAGGAACAACATCAAATTTGTGTCGTTGTCGAGGAGCGAAGACACAAAGTTAATTTTATTGGGTAAAATTACATATACCCTTTTCTTGTTGGTGAACAAGGAAGAGGTTGGATAAAATCATTCACATGGAAAACACTCATCTTCACATCAACAAGAAAGCATACACAAATTCACCCAAATCCTGCAAAGGTACCAATACTGTCAAATCCTGAAAAGCTTATTACTTATAAGAATTTAAGGGGAAAGCAAACAACTTCATCGTAAATTTTTCCTATACAAAATTCTCATGTTTTTGAAGATACTAAATTTGAAGAAAAAATGTTGTTGAATGTTACTCATATTAAACCATTAGTTTTTGAGTCTGATTCTAAAGTAGTATTCCCAGTAAGAACTTAGTATCTCCCTATTACTTTCTTCTAGAATCAACAATTTGGTTTGAAATCTTTCCTTAACCCCTTTCCCCTAAATCCCAACAAGCAATCTTAAAATACATTATGGTTGGTGCTATAAATACCCCAAGAGTAAATGCTCTTGTAGCTACACAATATTCTCTTCTTAGACTTGTTGCTAATTTACATAACTTTCCTGATGATTATCTTAAACATTTAAAAATATTTGATGGAGAATCATAGCCAATTGCAGAAGATCATATGACATCATTTCATAATTTTTCCAATAACGTGAATATTTAAGAGAAAGATGTCTATATGAGGATATTTGTCCAATATGTTGGAGGATATGTTAGAAAATAGTTCAGACGGTTGCTTGTAAATTTGATTCATTCTTGAGAAGAACTTGAGGCTACTTTTATAAGACAATGGGGTGATAAGAGAGATAAATTTTATTACCTTACATACTTTGGAGGATTATGGGGATTATGTGCTCAATTCACCGGGAGGTTTCATAAAATTTTTGTAGATATTACACCCTCTCAACTAGCTATGAATGTGACATGTTATTGTTGATTGTGATTTTGTGTTAGTTAATGTTAAGATAAAGAAGGTGTAAAAATTTGGTAATAATTCAAGATGATGCCCTTGCGATAGAAGATAATATGGATGCTTCGAGAAAGATTGAAGTAAGATTAGATCCTAGAATAAGAAGAAAAATGAATAATTAGGTCCTTCAACTCGAAACAAAGATTCGTAGGAGCAAAAAAAAGATGAAATGTCTAGGATGATTAGGAATATTTCAAACAAGTTGTATAGAATTGAAATTGAGGGGAGAAATCCACCTATACTAGATCACAAACCAGCCAACATGAATCCCGATCAATTTAAAAGGCCTTTCAACCCACAAATTTTGCAGAGGGATAAAAAGAATGCAAACCCACCTATATAACCTCCACTAATGATTAATGATGTCATTGTTGAAGAGTATTGTTGTCGTGAAAGAAGAATTAGTTGGATTGAAAGCAATTCTTCAACAATTTGAGTTACTCAAAGTGATTATGAACAAACATTAATGTTAAATCAAAGTTTTGATGAACAAAATGGTAGAAATATTGAAGTATGCTCTCGATATAAACTTTTTCTGATTTTCTTTGTGCATATTTACAAAAGAAATATGATCTAAGTCCAAGGAAAAATATAGCTAAAAAATTAAATCAATCTATGAAAACTTATGTTGAACAAATGAAGAATAAAGGAAAATGCCAACAACTGCATTCTTCAAAAGATAATCAATAGATTATCAAGAATAATGAGGAACAAATAAAGTTTGATAAAGTAGTAGTTTCTTTTAGCTTGCAAAGGGAATTAGGAAAAATAAAAGATTCCTATTCCCATTTTTGAGTTGGCTAAAAATCCTATCTATCGTCAATCAATGCCCAAGGTTATATAGTTTCTAATGGTGATAGTCCAACAAGACACCGTCAATCTACAATATGAAAATCTTGTTGTTACATTGGACCATATGTAAAAGAATGAGTAGATGCAGTGGCACCATTCTATATAACTCTTAATATTCATGAATATATGTTGCACAATTGCATGTTGTATTCCAAAGCTTCTCATAACTTAATGCCTTAGATAATTATGGAGAAATTTAGACTTCAAATTACTAAGCCTTACTATGATTTATATTCATTTGATTTAGAAAGGTTAAATATGTTGGGATGATCAAAGAATTAGGTGTAACCTTAGCCTGACTTCCTATGAAGAATATTGTAATGGATATATTTGATGTTGATATTCTATAAAATTTTGGAATTCTCTTTTCAATATCACAGGGCATGAAACTTGGGGGCACATTGCAAATGGACATGACATATGCCATTTTTCTAGTATTTGGTGGAGAAAGCAAGAGTTTCTACAAAGAGGAAAAACTTTCCTATATAGTGGGTGACTCAAAGCATCTTGATAATTTCCCTATATATAGGTTCGATTGAGATTTGAGATGTTGTATATTATCTATAAATAGTGAATTGGAAATATCCATAGCCCTTGATAATTTATCTGCAACTCAAAATATGAATATTATAGGTAATGAAATATGGAATATATATTCTGATTTGGTAGCTTCAAAGGATGGTTCTAGTGTTGGTGTAATATTAGTTTATCCTTCAAAATAAGTTATTCCTCTATTCCACGAATTTGTATTTAAACCACTAAAAATGTTGCAAGACATGAAGCATTGATCGTAAGGCTCGAAGTTAGATAGAAACTAAATTTTTTGAATCTTGTTGTTTTTAAATATTAAAAGTTGGTGGTTCAACAAGTCAAGAATTCCTTTCAGACTAAACACCCCAAAATGTGATCATATAGAAATGAGGTATGGGATTTAGTTGAGAATTTCTTTCAGGATTTTAATATTCATCCAATTCCAAAGGACCAATACTAGTAAGTGAATTCTCTTGCAGTATCAACTAGTGCATTTCAACCACCTATAAGGCCACAACTAAGGTGTGAAGTTGAGATGAATTCAATTCTTGACAATGCCAAGCACTAAAAGTATGTGAAGGAGATAAACAAATCAAAATATGTTTATAAATGATTAGCACGTTATTTGTTACCCACATTGATCAATGACCAAAAAAAGAAGATGGCACAGACTCTTAGTAGACTACAAACTTGAGTGGATTGATATGATAATAGATCAAAAAATTATCCAATTAAAAAATAATTGTATTTCAAAGGGGATTGTACAAGTTGTTTGATCATAATGATGTAGTTATTAACCCATGTACTAATCTACAAATAAAGGAAGAGGAAGAATGAAATATTGGGACCAAAGAAGATCCAAATTTCATCGAACTTTCAAAATCTTTGACTACTAACATGATGGAAAGGTATGTTGTTCTATCTGAACAATATGTAAATGTATTTGTTGGGAAGTATGACGATTTGGAGACCTACGATACTACCGTGATTCAACCACTACAAGGAAAAGACCCTCTAGCGGATGTTTTTGAGGAACCCCACAGAAAAATACCCCATACATCCGTTTCTAGTGGAGGTTACTAGAGGAGGTTGGTGGACGGAGGGTTTTGCTGATGTTTTCTGCTCGGTGCGCTTATCATTAAACATCGCACCAGTGCTCTTGAAACTCAAAAGCACCGATGCGCAAAAAAAATTGGCACACCAGACACCATGCACTCCGTACACACCCGCCCAATGCGTCGTATTATTGTAGAGCACCGGTGCTTCACAAATCTTCTGCGTCGATGCATTATAAAACACCACGCCACAATCGAAACCGCCCAGTGCAGTATTAAGAAACCGCACCGGTGCATCATAAAACAACACTCCAAAACAAAAACCGACCAATGCGTTCGTAAGAAACAGAACCAGTGCGCCTATAAACCACGCGCACCAGAAAAGGGTAAAATAAAGAAAAAAATTACGGCAAAAAACCCAGATTTTTCATTTTTTTCAGTGCTCTTGAGCTCTCAATTATCGGTGCGCTCTTCCATAGAAAGCCCTGGTGCACACAAAACATTGGCACACCGGACACCGTGCGCGACATACACACCCTCCCGGGGCGTCCTATTATGGTAACGCACCGGTGCTTCACAAATATTTTGTGTCGGTGCATCATAAAACACTGTGCCAAAATAGAAACGTGTCGGTGCTTTCTTATCCAAGAGCATCGGTGCGCCTATAAAATGCACACACCAAAATAGCGTTAAATAAAAAAGAAATTACGGCAAAAAAAAATTGTGCTTTACGACTATTCCGCACTGATGCTTTACGAATATTCCACCCTGGTGCATCATCAAAACCTCATGCCAAAACTGAAACATCTCGGTGCGGTGTTAAGGAACCGCCCTGGTGCATCATAAACAACGCACCAAATCTGACACCGCCCGGTGCGGTTGTAAGTAAGCGTACCGGTGCACCTATAAAACCCCGCGCACCGGAATAGGGTAAAATAAAATAAAAAATTACAGCCAAAAAACTGCATTTTTCACTTTCCTCAGTGCTCCAGAGCTCTCAAGCACCAGTGCCATTTCCCCTTCTCTAAGCCACCCTAACATCGGTGCTCCCATTGCCCCCATTGCACACACTGCTGCTGTGCATTGGCCACCAATCTCTAGCTTTCATTTTGAAAAATGGTGGGCAAATTTTCTTTTGCAAATTCTACAGCCAATATGCCTCCTCGACAGCGAAATGTACAGGTATTTTTCTAGTTTTTCCATAATTAAGCTTTTTAGCGGATTAGAATTTGAAATAACCTTAAAAATATCCATTAAAAAAGAAAAAAAAAAAAAATTTCACGCGGTGCGCCCGAGCCATCCGGCTCGCACCGAATAGTGGTGTTGCCTGTAAAATTTACAAGCCGCACCGTTACCGGTGCTAACAGTATCCGCACCGTTTCTGGGGCGGTATCGAAAGGCGCCCCGCATTATTTTAAATTAAAAAAAAAATGTGGTGCGCTCATTTAGCTAGGCACACTGTTGACCATGGCAATAGCAGTGCAGTGTGTTGACGGAATTATCCACCCCAGAGTTTGTCAGCGCACCGCATTCGGCATTCCAAAAGCGTCAACAGTGCGACCGGGTAAAAGACCGCACCGTCGGCTATGTAATTGTCAGGGAGTCGGTGCGCTGACACGACTATACGCTCTGGGGCGTATATTTCAATCAGCGCACCACTATTCTGACATCAGATATAGTCAACGGTGCTTGAAAAAATTTCAGCTGCACCGAGGCCGGTGTGTTGTATTTCATTTGGGGCACCACCACCGGTGCGCTACAAACACAAGCCACACCGGAACCGGTGCGTGACTGTTTTAGTGGTGCACCGACTAGTCTGTTTTTTTTTTTTTCCAAAAAAAATAAAATAAATAAAAATAAATAAATAAATAAATATATATATATATATATATATATATATATATATATATATATATATATATATATATATATATATATATATATATATATATATATTCCTAAATTCATGTTTGTTTTAATAAAAAAAAAAAGTATTTAATATGTTAATGATTCAGAGATAAGAGGAGGAACAACAACAACAACATGTAGAACAGTATGACATGATTCGCTAGTGGGAGGCATGAGAGAGGGAGAGAGATGCATACCCTCGCCCTATTACAGTAGGGATCCTAAGGCAGGTAGTCCTCCTCAATTTCTATGAGGAGGCTACTTCCCTAAAGGCCCATTGTGTGTTTTTGAGCTATCTTATCCATAGGTGGAATGCCCACCGATAGGCTTTCCAGGTTGGTCCTGACCAGTGGTACACACCCACTAAGGAGGATATTTATTTTATTACAGGACTATCGAGGAGAGGGGTGGATTTTCCCTCATTCCCATAGGTTACAGCTGGTTGTGTAGTAGGGAGTCAGTTAGTTTACTCCCAGAGATACATTGGAGCACATGTATTATCTCCTTCAGAGTTTCAGGTACCTTGAGGTCAGTTACGTATAGGTGCATTTGGTAGTTAGGACGTGCAGTGCCTCTCACTTATCATTTCGACCATTTCACACAACACTAGTGACGGGCAACGCATTAGTTGCTCGCTTTTATATTATGTTGATTCTTTAGTACATGAGCCACGACTTGTCAGGTGGTCTGCCATTTTTTTGCGGCAGTTTTATACGGCCTTAGATAGATGTCGTGCTCATGCACAAGGGAGGGTCAACTTCCCTTTTGCTTCAGAGCTGTTTTGTTTATTTTTTGAGAGGTTTCCAGAGATGAGGCCTAGTTTTGTTCGACAACCTCGTAGGCTGATGTTGGAGGCCCGGATGCACATGTGGGGGTAGATAATGCCCAAGAGGGTAGATACTATGTTTCCAGCCAGGATATTGCATGATGCATTGTATTTACTAGCCAGTGTTGACGATCAGATGCATCCTTTCATTATGGTCCCATGTCCTTATGCTGGATTAGATTGGCGAGGGTGTGCCAACATCCTCTTCACAGATGATGAGCCGCCAGATGATAGAGGTAATATTACTGTTTTATTTATATTTATTCTAAAATCTTCTTTAACTTGTTTTTATTAAATTATGTAATGAAATTGTCTAATTATTGTTGTGTACTTGTATATATTTTGTAGACATTGGCTCTTTTGATGGCGAGGAAATGCCGGAACCACCACATGATCCAGGTGTGGATCCTGATGATGATCAAGACATGGTCGATGTCGAGGATCATGATCAGGATGAGGCCAGTGCAGAGAGACATCCTCCTACTGGTGCACCGGTACCACCTTTTGCTAGGTGTGGTCGACCTGAGACTAGATATAGGATGGAGTTGGGCAACCAACTCAATGCATTGATTGTTGAGGCGGGCATCAGGCCCGCTCATTACAGAGATATATAGGTCGATGATAGGCTATTATAGAAGTGGAGAGGCATGCCGCGTGATATGTACAGCCTGATGCAGCATGTCGTAGGAGCTACGACAGTTGTTACGCGACTGAGGAGGATTGTTGCACGTTATAGGCGTACTCAAGCCGCGACACATGATGGACAGTCCACGAGTAGCGGCTCATCATCTCATGATCGTTCACCTCGCACCGTGCCTAATGAGCATGAGGCTCCACTAGCATCATCTAGCAGTCATCATGGAGATGAGGCTGGACCATTGGCCACGTCCAGTCAGCAGCCTGCAGCATCCATCAGTACTAGTCATGATCATGAATAGGTTGGACCATCGACCATCGAGGCTGCACTATTGACTAAGTAGACTTCCACTACTACTGCTTATATTGATGTTGTACTACCACCAGCTGATGCATCCATCAGTACTAGTCATGATCATGAGCAAAATCGACCATCGATCGTCGAGGCTGCACCATTTACTGAGCAGGCCTCCACTTGTACTTCTATTGATGTTGTAGTACTACCACCAGCTGATCCATGATATTTATATTACAGTTATATATTTTTAACATTATTCAGTTATATATATATATATATATATATATATATATATATATATATATATATATATATATATATATATGGTCTATGTATTTTATGTTCATGTTGCAGTTGTACTTAATTTACATGTTGGTGATCATTATGATGTGCATATTGTTAGGTCATGTTAGATATGTTCATTTAATGTTTAGCTTGCAGATAGATGTGTATATGTGATAACATGAGTTATTTGACATAAGATGTATATTTGATGTTTGTGTTGTGATGATGTTAATATATAATGTTAATTTAATGCTTGAATGTGTTTTTTAGTCGAATATGAAGTTTGTACGATGGTTATCATGATTGTAATGATGTTTATTAATTAATTTAATATTAAATGACCATGATATTTATTAAATATTATGTCGTGATTGTAATTGAAATTTTAATTTTAATTGTATGTAAAATTGTAAAATTGTATTTGTATTTGTAATTGTAATTTTAACTGTAATTGCATGTAAAATTTTAATTGTAATTGTAATATTTAATTTATTGTGAAATGATTGTAATTGTAATTTTAATTGTAATTGTATATATGAAAAATTGTAAAATTGTAATTGTAATTCTAATTGTATATAAAATTCTAAAATTGTAATTGTAATTGTAATTGTAATTGTATGTAAAATATTTGTAAAATTTTTAATTGTAATTAAAAATGTAATTCTATGTAAAATTGCAAATGTAATTGTATGTAAAATTAAAATTCTAATTCTAATTCTAATTGTGATTTTAATTGTAATTGTATGTAAAATATTTATAAAATTTTAATTGTATTAATGTGAAATGATTTTATTAAAATATTTAAATTTGTAAATTTGCAAATAATTGTAAAATAACAAATCTAGAATAATATGAATTTTTGTAACATAATAAAGTTTAGAAAATAATGAAAATAAATTCATGTACTTTAGAAATATCATTATTTTATTATGATCTTACATACCAAAAAAAGAACTTTATACAGTCCGGTGCGCTTATCATCATAACACGAACTTTATACAGTCCGGTGCGCTTATCATCATAACACGCACCAGCGCGTCATATTACTCAGACGCATCAGTGCTTCACAACTCTTTCGTACCGGTCACGAATAAACGCAAATAAAAAAAAAGCGCAACTCTATTTTCTTTAAGTGAAAAAAAAAACGGCAATTTGAAAAATGGGCGGAAAAATATTTTCAAAAATCTAATTTCATAAAATAATTCTTTAAATACTAAACATTTTTCATTATTTCACTATTTTTGCTAAAATTTTCAGCCAGATATTTGCAGGAGACAAACCCGGAGCAAGAGAGTACGAGGGCACTGTGGAGCAGCGAAATACGTTCAAACAAAAGTATTCAGACAATAAGAAACCAAACCTCTGGTGATTCAAACCTTGTATCATAGAATCTCAAACCATCTCATGATTAAATTTGATTTTTTTTTTTACTTTTTCTGCAGTTTTATCCATTTTTACCCTAAACCCTTCATTTTTTTGTTTTTGCCCTTTCTTCTCCCTGTTTCTGTGATTTCAGAATTAGGGTTTTTCATTTTAGATTGACAATCAACCCACGGGATGACTTGCATAATCGGATCCCAATCCATTTGGCCATTGCGTGAATTTTTGGAAAAAATGGATTTTTCTTTATCGGTGCGCCCTGCGTACCCTATTGCACCAGTGCGCTATATTATACAGCGCACCGCACAAGTACTGTATAATAAAAAAATTGTAACCAATTTTTCTAAATCAGTGCGCCATATCTGAAATAGGGCACCGGTGCTCCATTTTACGAGGATAGCACTGTACGGTCTATTACATTGTTTTTACGGTGCGTTTATAATACCCCACACATCGTACGGTCTATTATACTTTTTTTGCGGTGCGTTTTTAATACCCCCATGCACTGGTCGCGGTGCGTACCTCATCAAAGGCGCATCGGTGTCTTGAGATTTATTTTGTACCTGAAAAGTTGAGAATTTATTTATAAATATATTAATGAATGATATGGTACAGGTTTCAGATTGATAAAGAAATGACTGACAAGAGATCAAGTAACAAAAATACTGGTAACACATCAAGAAAAGCAAAAAATGCAAGTTCTTTATAAATTCTTTATAAAAAATATTATTTTTGAACTATATGTAAGTTTAACTAATATATATTTTTTACTGTGTATCATGTAGAGCCACAAAATAATGAAGCTCGATATGATTATTTATGATCTAGGACCAGAAGAGCGTAAAAGCTTAATGGAAAAATTGCAAAAGGATGAATTAGGTGAATGCAAAAATACTATCGATCCAATATGAGTTTCTTTTTTTTAATTATCATTAATAATATACTTAAAATTATTATATAACATGTGTCAAGAAGTCTATTAATTCACATCTGTTTAATTTTCTACAAGGACCAAAAACTCAGAAAATGAATGTTGTTCTAAGAAAAGAAAAAAATTAGAACATGCAAATGAAAATGAATTGCTCCTTAGCTCATCTGGAGTGGTGCTGGAAGTTAACGAAAGGGGGGGAAACTTTTACAAAAGTTTGAGGGATCTAGTGGAACGAATGTATAGACGTTCTTTCCACTTACAATACCAAAATCAATCCAATGATTCTAAGAACCAAATTTTATCTAAACTACAGGAAGAGTTTCGAGAGAATTGGTCAATGAGACATGTCAGAATTTTAATAGCAAAAACGTACAAAAAAAAATAAGGAATGAAAAAGTAATATTCATTTAAATGTTTGTCTAGAATTATTTATAAATATCACTTTTGTTATATTTACTTTTCATATATCAATATAAAAATTAAATATTTTATTGTCATGTTACATTTTCAGGAAGATTATGAAAATCTCAAAAGATGAACGCGCTGATATCATAAATATGCCGATAGGAATGTCCAAAAATGTGTACAAGGAGATGGTCAAAGAAATGGACAAAATTGCATCGCAGGAGGAGCCATCTCAACAACAACGTGCTTCAAATGTAATATGTAATCATTGAATTTTTCGATCATTAGGTACAATAAATAAACAATTTAGCATTAAATATTAGTTTTCAAGAATTTTCTTGCAGAAAAGAAAAGAAAATGGAACCCATTCAGCACATAAAACATGATGACAAGGAAGAAAATGGTTGATCTCTATGTTTGTGAGTAATTGTTACTTCCTTATAACAACTTAACTAGATTTCATTTTTGTATTTTTTAAGTTGTTTTACAAAAATCATCATTGAATGTCTTCAAACAGGTGCTAACATACAAAGAAGAATCATCAGACGAATTGATTGAAACTAGGTTAAATATGGGTTGTGAGTATATGATGGCATATCAGAAATTAATTGTGGAATTTGTAAGCATCTATCGATCTTGTTTTACTTAGCTCCGTCTATAATTAATAGAACAAAAACATCTTTTATATTAAATATATGATTTGTTATGGGATATAAAACTTATAGGAAACAAAGTATGGAACTGCGCCAACAGATGAAATTTTGAAAGATGGCATGGTACTTGGTTTTGAAAGAATGTGTATAGTTTATGAGTCAATTTTTGCTATGGTATGTCATTTTTCTTTTCGATTTACATTTATGTATATTATTTAATATTGCAATTTTCATTATTCTCACCAATGTATATACACTCATTGCAGTTTATTTTTATGTTTGTAGATGGAAGGTGAAGAAGAAGAAAATAATCAACGCCGTGAAAAAAACATTCCTGAAAAATAACCCAAGTCATGGAAGTAGCTCTAGCAGTGACAATAGTTCAAGCGAAGAATGATGATCACTATGTTTGGATATCAAAGAAAGGCATTTTATTTTTTGAAATATATATGTCTGTGAAATTAGACATTTTGTTTAATGTAATGGACATAGTGTCCCAATTGAAAGACAAAGGGATACCAATAATTGTCCCATTTTGTATGATAAAGATTGTCTTTTTTTCTTTTTTTTTGTAAGTCAGCACCCATGGGGGGATTGGAACCGGTGACCTATCGCATGGAGTGCCTTAACAGTGCACCCTTCACCGTCGAACCAAAGCCCCGTGGACTAATAAAGACTGTCTTATTCACACACACACACACAAACACATATATAATCATAAAATATGTTTTAATTTATTCTATTGCGTTCTCCATTGTCGTTCTCAAATGCACTAATAAAAATTTAATTCATATGAATATTGTTATAAGATATACATGTGTCAACTTTTGATGAATAATTAATTTAAAAAAACCACAATAATTATGATATGATATAACAAATTAATCCAAACATGACATTCAAATGCATTAATAACTAGAAGTTGCCCCTAAAGGTGCAAGAATACACCGAAGGTATAGAAGAACTGAAAAGATCCTGTCACGAATATATGTCTATGAATTTAGATAAAAATGGGCAAGTAATTGTGGAATTTAAGCCACATAATGAGTTTGGTGAATACATAGTCTCGATAACTCTATAAGATACTCATCCCCTAGCCCAAATATCCATCCAATAATTAAAACACAAATTGCCATAAGTTGTCACATGTGATATATATGCAATGCTATGACTGCATTGTATCCATTATTCCATAATGTAAAGTAAGTTATCGAGAAAAATAAATAAATCTCATGGTGAACCATTCAGAGCATATTCCATCATGGAAAGTAACTTTTTGTAAAGTAACTTATCTAGAAAAGAAAAGAAATTTTTTTTTCATGGTGAGCCATTCAAAGCATATTCCATCATGGAAAGTAACTTTTTGAGGGGAAAAAAACAAATCTCATGGAGAACCATTAAGAGCATGTTCCTTTTTATACAAATAAATTAATAGTTCTTTGGAATTTTTGGAATTTTGTTATCTTTGTGACTGTGATGGTTCATCCTAATGGAAACGACAAAGTTACATTATTTCCTAATGGAAACGACAAAGTTACATTATGGTGTATTTTGACGATGCTTTTGTAATAATAAAAATAGTAAGCCTTCAAAATTTCATAAATAAGGAATAGTTTTATTTATTTTTCTTTTTGCAAAATAACTTTTATTTTGATTTTTTTTAAACTACTCAAAAATCCAAAATTACAAAATTCAAGAATTACATTACCTTCTAGTAGAAATAAGTTGTGTCAGTTTCGTTTGGTGTAAATTGGGCCAGATGTCATTTAATAAGAAAATGAAACTATAATAATTAATATTTAAAGAAAATGAAACTATAATATTTAACAAAATTGAAACTTTGTATTCGGAATTTCAAACATTTAATATAAATGTGTTTAATTTTCCAAATAAATAATAAAACTTTTATTTAAAGAAAATGAAACTAAAATTGAAATTTTGTAGAGGGAATTTCAAACATTTAATATAAATGTGTTTAATTTTTCAAATAAATAATAAACATTTTTTTATTTAAAAAAATATTAAATGTGTTTAATTTTCCAAATAAATAATAAATATTTTTTTAATTAAAAATTGTGAGATTTATTTTCCATGGAAATCTACTAATAAAACTCTAACTATTTCGCCTACCAATCAAACACCAAATAAAACAATTTTAATCGAGGTCCTGCAATCAACAAATTAGAGTCAAGAACAAGATAGGTACGATGCAGCGATTGAATGCTTCCTTTTCCATAGAGGTATGCGGTGTTTACTACATATGGGAATAATTTTGTAGAAAACAATTAATGATATATACTGAATCGATACTTTCCACAGCTCCACTATTAAAGTATTTCAGTTTGCTATATTAATTTGAAGTTGCGAACAATCAAAGAATTTACTGAATATTCACTACTGTAATTTTATTGGGTATTAGGCTGCTGTTTAAACCTCTTTTGGGGTCATTCTACAACTCTGGATTCGCATTTTGTAGAAGCTAGTTTGTAAAGTTTGTGGCGCAACAGATCTATTTCCAGCTCGGGTTTCATGGGAGTCTGTCAAAGAAATTGAAAAAAGAAGAAAAAGAGGTCAGATAATGTTAGATGTATGAATAAAATGCTAAAATAACAAGCAGACGAGAAGGGTGAGGGCGATGGGGGATGCTCATGTTAACAGCTATCGCATAGAATCGTTTCTTCTAATTGGTATGTACAGTAACATTTATAACCTCCATGCTTTCTGTCTCCAACATTAACAGATAAGCAGAATGGCGAGTATGTTTTTTGCAGGTGAAAATTCTAATCAAATAATCAATTCTCGTTGTTCCTATACTGACGCTGACGCTGCAGGTATGGCTCGGCCCATTCTGATGTTTCTGTGGATGGAAAATAAATGAGTGAAGAACAATAACGAACCCAAGTCCTTGAATATGATAGAAACATTAGTTTCAGTGTTACCTTCCTTTTGGCGACTGCTACACGCAAAGCCACATATAATGAGGATGAGTAAATTTTGTTATACCCACTTCGTTTTTTGCTCTTTGAATGCCGAATTCACAACTTCCTTCCATGCTGTCTGCGAGATAGATAACTATAATGATCGAGGCCGAGCAAACGATGAATTAGTTTCTATCGCTTCTATGGTTTTTACTTTTTAGGGTTACGATTTTAACCAAAAATCTATGGAACAAAATGAATAAATTGATAGAATATAAACTTCTCCATCTAATAGTTTCTATCCATTGATACCATAATAATGATAATAGGAGGGAGTAGATCAACTTACTCCATTCAAATCGTGCATAGAAAAATAGAAATGTGTCTCAGCTAATGCCCTTCCGCTTATGTGAAGATGCCTTTACAATCCTCCCTCAGGGAGTCGCTTGTTATCAAAGGGGAACCTGCAACTTGCAAATATTGTCAGCAACGAAGAAAACGTGGGGAGACTGTTAATGAAGTTTAACCAGAGACTACAAAAGCGTGGAGATGTGTCACCTGCACTACCGATAGAGAGCCAGCACACAGGGGATGGGGATTTTAAGCACAGAGAGAAAATTATTTGTGTCTGCCAGATGTCACAGAAAGAACAACATGCCAGATCTTAATTCTAGATTTTACATATTTCCCTCGAACGAACGAACAGTGGATAGTAAAAATGTTGACGAATGTCGGTGGCGAAGTGTTTCAAAGAGAAACACCTTCGGTGTAAAAATGTAATTAATATGAATATTATTATAATATGTGTCGAATTTTGATGAATAATGAATTTTAAAAAATCACAATAATTGGACTGTCACAGGTCGATGTTTCTAAAAAATACAACATGAAAACCGGTGTGTGTCAGTAACTGTACACCGATGCGTTTATGTCTATATACACACCAATGACGTTGTACGATCTATGGGCACCGCACAAATACCGATACCGGTTATAAAAATCAGTGAGTTTGTGTGATACTGCACACCAAGGCGTTTACGTATCTATAAGCACCGGTGCATTTTTACGATCTATGGGCACCGCACGAATACCGATACCAATTATAAATCTGTGCCTTTCTGTGATAAGGCGCACCGGTGCGTTTATGTAAGTATACACACTGGTGCGTTGATACGACCTATGGACAACGCACAAATCCCAAGACCAATTAGAACGACCCCATGCATTGTATGACCAACGCTACGCCCGATGTGGTTTTACACCCAAATGTCCCGGTGCGTTGGACTGAGACTGCCCCAGGGCGCCGTCTGCATGTACGCACCGATGCGTTAAAGCCAGAGTAGTGCACCGATGAAAAAAACATCCGTAATAACCTCCGGCCGCCCATTTTTTTTAGTTGTGTTGAATCTTCGGTAAAAGCTCCGCCAAAACCTCCGTAACCATAAACAGATGTTGTAGAAAATGTTTTTTTGACAATTTTGACCAATTTATAACAATAAAAACCTCCTTTATAACCTCCGTTAGAGGGTCTTTTCCTTGTAGTGAACATAGACTAAATTTGAAGCTAGGATTGAAACCATCCAAGAAAAAAATAATATAAGTCAATCCCATTCTTCTACCGATGATTCAGAAGGAATTAAAAATTTTTTGGATGAAAAAATCATGGTTCATATTATATACTTAGATGGTTAGCCAATTTGGCCCCATTTAGGAAAATAATGGAGAAATTTGGCTTTGTGTGGATTTTGAGAACTTGAATAAATTCCCCTAAAAAGGTAATTTTCCTTTGCCAAAAATGGACCATGCTTTACAATGGATAGTTGGAGTAGCCATAATATCAATGTTTGATAGTTTTTCAGGGTATAATCAAGTGGCAGTTCAAGCTGATGATAAAAAAAATTATTTTTGCCACACCTTGGGGAACCTTTGTGTATGCCAAAATTCCCTTTAGTTTGATGAATGTATGGGAAACATTTCAAAGAGAAATGGATCTTGATTTTATTGGATAAAAATATAAATTTGTTGTAAATGGTTTAGATGATCTCGCAATTTTTTCTAACTTAGATTTGGAACATTTAAGACATCTATAATAGGCTTTTAAAAAATGTAGAAGGTTCAATATCTCATTTAATCCTAAGAAGCCAAATTCTTCCATGAAGGAAGGGAAGTTTCTTGGTTATATTGTCTCTAAATAAGGGGTAGAGATTTCTCCCAATAGGGTCAAAGCAATCAAGGATATTAGTATACCAAGAAATAAAATAAAAGTGCAATCTTTTTTAGGTAAAATCAATTAATTGAGGAAATTTATTCCCAATTATTCAGAGATAATTAAAGATATAACTAATATGTTAAAAATAGATCATGATGTGTAGTGGTCCTCCAAAGCAAGAAGTTATTTTGATCAAATTAAAAGAGCTCTAGGAGAAGCACCTATATTGGTGAGTCTAGACTATAGTAAACCCTTTATCACATTTTCTTTTTTTTCTTCTAAAAGTACTATTGCAACTGTGTTGCTATGAAAAAATGATGTAGGTTATGAGAAACCTATAGCTTTCTTTAGCAAGACTCTGAAGGATGAATTAAAGTATGATATATTAGAGAAGTAAGCTTATGCAATAGTAAATGCTTGAAAATATTTTAGAGTATATGTTTTACATTCCAAGGTAATTTCATATGTACCCAATAGTATTGTTAATACCATAGTCAGTTAATCATATAATGATGGTAAAAGAGGAAAATGGGTAGCCAAAATTCAAGATTCTGAACTTGAGATCAAACCAACTAAATAAATCAAGGTTCAAGGGTTGGTGAAATTGCTTCCAGAGTCAAATATCAAAGTCTTGGGAATTAATTTCATTTTATGAGTTTATGAACATCTTGCATCACAAATGTTAATGAAGAATCCACAAGAACCCTCCTCATAATACATAATGGAGAAGAATCCATAAGAATCTTCTTCAAAAAATCCTAATAGAAAGAATCCACAAGAACCTTTCTTAAGGGTGCATGAAAAATTTTCTTCATCCATGTGGTATAAAGGTATTGTCTTATATTTGTAGAATTTTTAGTGTCCAACTAATCTAGATAAATAAAAGGTGACAAATCTAAAACTTGAAACAATCAAATATTGTATTGTTAATGACAAATTGTATTGGAAGGATCCTACGGGCTTTCAAATCTTTATGTGTGACTAAATAAGAGACAAAGATAGTAGTTGATGAATTTCACAAAAGAGTGTGTGGGGGATATTTTGCAGGGAGAGCAACAACACAAGATTTAAAGTGGAGGTTTTCATTGGCTAAAACTATTTTTAGAATTAAGTGCGAGAATTAGATCTTGTATGGAGTGCCCATTGTTTGTTGGTAAACAAAAGCTCCCCCTACCATTGATACCAATTGAAATTAAATCTCCTTTTATGCAATTGGGTCTCAACTTTATTTATAAAGTTCATTTACCCGCTAATGGAAATCATAGGTGGATACTTACAACTACATAGTATTTTACAAAATGGGTGGAATTATCCCTACAAGAATTACCTTAGATGTTGTTGTAATAAAATTTCTTGAAGAAAACATCTTGGCAAGATTAGGTATCCTAGAAAGATTATAACATATATTGTTTAAGCTTTTAAATCCATGGCTATTATTGATTTTTTTCAGAAATATAATATAATCCTTAGGAATTCCACAACATATTATCTCCAAGGTAATGGGTTGGCAGAATCATCTAATAAAAGTTTGATGAGAATGATCAAGGAGATTCTAACATATAATAAAAAGGCCCGAGATTCACATCTCAAATATAGCCTATGGCCCAATAGAATTACTACCAAAACATTTACAGAAGAATCAATTAGATCATTGAATTACAATAAAATATGGAGCAAGTAAATGAAAATTTGCAGCAATATCGAACCAAAATGAAAGATATATTTGATATAAGAACAAAGGAAATATAATTTACTATGGGTGATTTTGTGCTAATATGGGATGCCAAACGTGAAGTTAAGTGAAAGCATGAAAAATTTAATAATCTATTGTTTGGCCCATTCAATATTGTTGCAGCAAAGGGAAATGACACTTTTCTTCTTTAGAGCTTGGAAGGTGAACTATTGGGACTTCCTATGAATAGTAAATATTTAAAATATTTTATTTAGTATTGAAACCATTGGTGGTTTCCTTTAATTATATATACCAATGAGGATTGATATTGAAAGTGAATAGTTTCAAGTTGCAATATATGAATCCATAGCTTGAGTTGAAGGCACGTGGTTAATGGTTCTTAGTGTCTCGCAGGGAGGCACTATCCCCAGGTGGATTCAATGTTGTAATAAAGAAATCTTAAAGGTTGCATGGTATATATGAAAAATTAAGGATTTTACCCTCAATTTCTTTTGAAAATATTAAAATTCTCAAAAATCAATTATATATATAAAGGCATACCACATGAAAAAGGTTGTTGGTTCAAATCCTTTATGGGTGTTTACCCCACTTTTGGTTGATTCAACCTTTACGCAAGAACTTTACAGTTGTTTTGGAAACCATTTATTTTTTCTTAGGGTTTTGGTTTTATACTTCTCTGAACCATTTACATGAAACAACTTTCTAGAGGATGACACGAGACTATATGGAGGGTGAGTCTCCAACAAAAATATTTGAGTTTTTTGATGGATGTGTTATGCTATGGAAGAATCAAATGTTTGACTAGTGTCTCAGCTCGAAGCCAAACTGTGAAATGGGTCATATATCTGTCACTTCTCATGACCATGAAAGGTTGGAGTATGTGGAGTAGGGACAACAAATTCATTTTGACGCTCAAGAAAATGTGTTGTGAATTGAAGGAAACTAATTCCCACACTGGGCTAATCATATCTCTTGAATTGTCAAACGAGTTTGTTGAGTCAATGTTTAAATATGATTTAGATCTACTTGACATTGGTTCATTTCTTTGGTCTTCTTAGGCTGTAAGGAACGATCTAGGTTGATTGGTTGCACACTCGTCTGTCTAAGACTGGAGGTTGACATGGTCACTTGCTGCAGGCTCGCCTGCTTCACACCTTATTGGATCATGCTCGCTTGCATTTTGAGCTCTTGTATGCCCGACTCTACTCCCTCGAGAACAGACTTGTACTACGCTTCCATGTCATTCCAGATATCCTCCATGTTCTCAATTTATGTGAATTCATCCTCAGTGAAGGTGAGGTTCTTTATGCCTGCCATCTTGCACCCCTTCCTCTTTTTGTGTGGACCCACAGTGGCCTGTGAACCTCGCTTAGTACCTTTGGCTATCTGCGTCTCAGGACCCTCAGAGCCTTCACCATTTTTTTCTTCTGCTTCCTTCTCCAAATCGATCATTTCTCTCGTTGTAGTAGGCTCATGTTACGCCTTTGTATCCTTGCCTTTCTGCTGTGTATCTTTGGTAGTGCGTTGTTTAGTTGGAGTTTTCAACATTGATGAAGAGGCACCCCCAACGGTGTGTGACTCTAACCAGGCAGGCAGCCATTATGCTATGACACACACTAGGTCAACCTCCGTGACCAGGTATGGCAGTTCATACCAAACACCTTCCACGTCGCCTTTGCGCGGATATGCATGTTGGAAATGTGGATTTGAAGTCTGCAATCAACTTATATTGCTCGTAAAGGGTCGATGATAACCTTGGCTTTGACTGAATGGCCTGGAAGAGCGCAGAGTTGGACATCACCCAAAAAATCTTGTTCTCTGTGACTCTGGCAGGGATCTTCGAGCTCCATAAGGTTGCGTAGTGCGCGGCTTCGCACATGTTTGGCTCAATATCGGGGAATTGTGTATCTTAAGGCGTCTTCCATCCGATGAGCGCAATAAGGAGCAATAACCAGACATAGTATAAGTGATTTACTTCTTTCTAGGATTCATGCACATGAGCCAAGAACTCATTGCACATGTATTGAGACCAATTGAATTGTATACCCTTCTCGCATAGCCCTGCTAGTGCAATGACATGGGTTGTATCTTCTAGGTTAACAATAACAACAATCTTTGTGGGATCCACCATCAATCCTTGTTGACAAACAATATGACCTAGAAAGATCTTGAATGGAACACAAAAGATGCACTTTTTCAGATTGAGCGAGATCTGATACTTCCAGCAAGTATCCAACATCAGGTGCAGACTCAAAACATGTTTCTTCAAGAATGCGAAGATAGTCCAGTCATCAAAGTAGACTTATAAGAATTTATGGATGTATTATTTTAACACAGTTACTACCACGTGCAAGAAGATAACTAGCGCATTCTTCAGACCGAATGTCATGATTGTATACAGAAAGAATCCCCATTTTTTCGCAAAGGTCGTCTTACTTCTATATTCTGATGTGATTATGATCTCCTAGTATCTTGATAAACCATCTATAAATGAATAGGCCTCTTGTCCTCCCACATTGTCTACGATTTCATTAGAAAATGGGGTCAGGAACGGGTCATGTATGAAAGCATCATTTAGTTTTCACAGATCCACGCAAATCCTTATTTCTCCCTTGGTTTTCTTGCCCTGCACCACCATAGGGCTCACCTAATCTTATTCTTCCACTGGTTCTATGATTCCTGCAACAACCATTTCTCCAATTCTTCTTTGAATTTCTGCTTATATTTGGGATTCATCCTATACGGGCGCTGCTTTATAGGTCGTGCATCTGGTTTCAAGGTAATATTCATCACCCTGAGATATCCTACTATCCCCTTCAGCTCAGAAAATTTCATGGGAAATAGATTCTGATATTCAGTCAATATCTTGGCGGCCTTTCCCACCGTATCATCATCCTAGTTCCTTTGAGCCAATATTAACTTGTCGGATCTTCAGAGGCTTAGTTACATCCAGTGAATCAATCATAGGCCCAACAAATGCGCATTGTCATTCATATTCCGGGATTGTAATGTTCCTTGAATATTTCTCATTATCTTCAACTGGTAAATTTTGACAGTTAACGATGTCCTTCATCTGTGCATCCCATGTCGGCAAGGCATGTTCCACCTTCATTTTTTTGGTACAAAAGATGACCTCCTGAATATCCCGAAGTGCCTCATCCAGGAATTCAAACCCACTTTCAAAACTAAAGGTCAAGAGAAAACTTTCTGTCAGCGCAGTCCATTCATTGGTTCTTCGTCGCAACTCAGTTTCAAGGTACCAGTTTGTAGGCACCTTTCCCAAAGTGTGGATGAATAGATGCACCCACTTTGGCTTTCTTTCTTCACCCCAAGCTTCATTAAATTTATCCAATTGTTTGCGCAGATCACCATCTCTAGAATAGGTCTCTACCATTCTGGTATTTGGATGCTCAAATCGTAGACGCATCATGCGGGTGCATTCTTCCTAGTTAGCCAAGTTTCCCTTATGTGTTTCCCACCATCATGCCGGGGTTGAGTGTAGTGCTATATCAATTTCATGGAATATTTGTGCTTCTAGAACAATTTTTGCAAGTTCTTCTAAAAACAGGTTAATATTAGTCAGACCATCATAATAAGGCAATTCTCATACCTTCGAGGATATGCATCAAAGAGCTTTTGTCCACCGATTGCAGCGCAACACAGATACTTCATACAACCGGTTCTGCGAGTGCTTCAGTTCTTCATCTAAATCTGAGAAGCAAGAAATTATAGATATGATCGACATCATCATCTACGTGCACCAGTTCTGTATATCTTTCACCTTCTGTAGGATCTAGGGGAACCACAACCCTCGTTCCATTATCCTCAAATACCATAATTCCGCGCTTAAGATTGATGATGCCATCCATATCAATAGCCCAATATAAACCCAACAACACAGGATATGGGTTAGTATCATCCACATTCTGTATAACTTCAAAATCTGCAAGAACCCTTACTCCTTTGATATCCACTAAGACCTGCGATAACCTTCCTAATGGGATAATATTTTGCTAATTTTCCATGCGCAGCTCATTCATGGACCATTCCAACTTAGGTTCTCCCATTCATTGCCAAGTCTAATTTGGTAAAACATTCGCATGATATCCTAGATCCAGAATGACCTGATCCACCTCATATGCACCAATCTGAGCATTCAAGCGCATCTCCCATCCAATTCTTCTTTTATTATTATAGATCTTATTACCAACCTTCTGCTCCATCCAGAGTTGTTCTTTCTTTGCGCAGTTTTCTATCAATTCTTGGAGGTTCTTGACTATCTTCTTATTGTGCAAAAATTTGATACAAGCCTGTAGGAATGGCTTTATCTCTTCATTTACCCCGACTACGTCCATAGGTTTACTTGATTTTGACTGCAAAACCCTTTTTCACTACTACAAAGTTTGTTTTTTCTTACTTTAAGTTGAATCTGTCCTTCTTTTTCGGTGCTTTTTAGACCTAGAGATCAACATCCGGCTTCGTCCCTTCGTCTTCACCAGTGGCTGCACCACTCCCAGTGACAACATTCACGCTTGGTTCTTCTTTGCACAACCTAGCTCTTACCATCTGAATGTTTTGAGTGGGACCTTGCATTTTCTTTTCCTGCATCTTTGTAATCAAAATAGGAAAATATTCAATAACATGATCAAATTTTCTACAATACCTGCAAGACTATCGTGCTGGGTTTGGATAGTCACGCACATAATGGCTTGCGTCTCCATAATTGTAGCAGATGAGCTTCCCCCTTCCTCAACCAAATCTTGTTCTTCCTCGTCCTCTATTTTGGAATCCACCGCGCCCAGACGAGGATGTTGGTGAGGTAGGTTCAACATGCATCCTATATAGGTTAGCTCATTCAATCATCAAATCGAATTTGCGACAGTGCTGCTCGTCATGTCCCACCAATGAGAAAAAATTGCAAAAAGGATGCTTAAGACTAGGGATATATTTACCAATCCTCTAGCATAATTACTTCGTGTGCATACCCATAGCTTGACAAATTTTTCACCATAACGTAGGAGTTCCACTTGGTCCAATCCCTCTCTTCACCGGGCTTGGTCCTCCAGCCTGCAAATAGTCATTAAATACGAGACAGTGATCCTTGTGATGCCTAAAAACTTTGTAGCTTATACACCATACATCTGCACATGCCTCCTTTCCCTTATTCGTGTGTAGGCTCTGTACTTCTAAGTGCATCACCTCCAAATGGCTTTGGATCTGCTGGGTCCTGATCTGCGCAATTGATACCAGTGAAGCTTATAACTTCATTGCAATCTCTACGGCTTTGGCCTGCATGGAAATATTCTGCTGAGTTAGGGGTTGGTGCAGATGTGGTAGCAACATGAAAATAAACCACTCTTTGTGTTGGGTGTCATCAATAGTAAATCCCCCATCTCTGATAGTGCACTTCAAGCTTTGATCCGCATCCCATACAAATTCGTTCAATTCTTGGCGAATCTCCTTCAACTCATTTATACATTGCGCAAACGATTTCTACCTCTTGAATTGTTCTTCAATGCGGCCTTCAAATTATCAATAGTTGTATTAGGGTTCGTCGCTACATACCGTATGTACCAATATAGCGAGCGCTCTTGAAAAGCAGTGACCAGTTGTGATTTCTTAACATTGTCATTATTAACTTGCTGCGTTGTCCATACAACATTAGTAACAAACCAGAATTGGTATGTGTCTTTGTTCCCAATACCTCGGAAAGTAGGCAACTTCATGGAGGCGACCATCTCAGTGCCTGGTGGTGGAGGTGGAGGTGGAGTGGATGTCTAGTTAGAGTGAGATGATTTCGGAAGTGGAGTGGATGGGATCTGAAATATGGCCAACGACCCAAGACTATTCTGATCTTGCAATAATTCTTCTCCAAAGTGCACAGATTCACCAAAGCTACTAGTTTATGATTCTTCGTCACTGTCAGATTTACCTTTGAGAGGTTTGTAAACAAAACCTTCTTCTATATCTACTCTATAATTTCTTCCATTGTGCATAGTTGGGCCTCTACGGGAAATTCAATCAATATGACTGCACAGAGTACCCTCTTCACACAATAACACTTTAATCCACAACTTCAGAGAGTGCATAAACTTAACTTTAGGACCCTTAAAAAACCTTCGTTCAACTTCAAAATACGATAAAAATTTATCAATAGAAAATTCAGTCTCAAATCGTCCCAGAATATTATTGATCCAATGGTCTACTGTGCAAGTGATCTTGTTTCTAGTCTTCTCTAGTTGTTGTACCAACTTTGGGGTCCACTGAGTGATCGTGCCGTCCTTTACGCAGGTCTAGAATTCAGTAAGTCAAGACAACCACTCATGCAACTCAGTCGCAAAGGAATCAAAGAAAATTTTGTGGACTTCTGTGTAAATATACTTTTGTGCCCAATCTTCAGCAGAAAATTTAGAGCTTCTGTTTTCTTGGATCGCAAATTCAAGTATCTTCTTATCAAGCCAATCTTGTAGTTCATTCTGCGTCGGATGCCACAACATAAAATATCCCTCAAAATGATCCTAGTTCTGGAAACAAAACCATTTGTTGGCTTGAGGGGTCCTAACCCAGGTTCGGAGTTATCGCACAACCAACAAAACCCTCCAACTCTTGGCCCTTACGGCAGTGATCTGCTTGCGCATACCAAATTCTCACCCGAACTAGTATGGGGGGTGTTAGAACCAGGTTTCTGCACCCTGAGGAAACTTTTAATGTGGTGGCCCTAATCAGAATTAATGCAGATAATATACAAATCTGCGCATCAAAAGATTTAACCCTTCCACACTTTATCCCAGAATACTTCAATATATTTTGCGCACAAAAATTAAGTATACTTCATTCATATCTATTCATCGAACATCAACTACTATTCATGCAGAGGTGCAATTAATCAATCACAGAAGTAAACACACAACACAGAACATATTTAGATCTAAAGTAAATGAAAGATAATCAAGAGAGTCAACCACATAAGAATCCAGGTTTGCAAAAAATGTCTTCTTTATTAAGAGATATGAAATTCAGTACATCCAATATTCTACGCACACAACAACAAAGTCCGCACACAACTCAAGACTTAGGTCTCCGCGCACACAACCAGCATGAGCCTTTCTACCTAGACAAACCCAGACTTAGATCAAAACATTAAACAACAACCATACATCATCGATTGATTGATTCCTTTATCACTTGAATTTTACATATTTATACTATCATAGACATGCACATACCATGGTTTGAGACTCATGGTTTTTTGATTTAAACCCATTACAATGATTAAGGGAATTTGACCTCCCCAAAGCCCTTTCGACTATTTGCACGTAGCGCGTATAACAAAACTTAGACAAAATTAACCGAAAAAAGTACACCCCAGGGGACCCCGCTTGATTTGAAAATGAAAGTATTTGTACTGTTGTTCAAAGTATTCATTTCCATTAAATTAAGTGTGGAAGTGTTTGTAAGGTCTTGCAAGTAAAACAAAGTGTTCTTGGTAACTGTTTATGAGTTTAAGTGTGAGGGTATGTTGTTTAAATTTACTGTTTAACAACTTGAATTTGAAATACACAGCAGAATAATTTCACCATAAACACACGGCAACATGATGAGGCAATTCACCCCTCCTGGGCTACATCTGCCGGGTCCAAGGCTTCCAATGGGCATGTCATTGATATATTATGATGCTAAAATTGGTAATACAGTGAGAAAAAGGCCTAAACAGACCAAACCAGCTGTGAAAATGAATTCAAAAGGCAGAAATAAGCTTATAATGACTCTTATTTCACCAAAAACAGTGAAGTGTAGTCCAATGCAGCTCCATTTCCCCCATGGCCCTGATGGCTCTCCAAGATTCTCTGAAGCAAAAAATGGCTGAAATACACCTATGTTGGCTCTGCAACCTATCCCAATGGCTCCATAATTCTCAGAATAGTCGAAATTCACTAAAATTTCGTCCAAATAGGTTCAATATCCTGAAAGTTATGATCAAAACAATATTTGCCCAATCTTTCTAAAGAAACTCCTCCAAATTTGGGAGAACTGCAGTTAACACCACCATTTTTGCTAACTCCGCCGGTTTAGGGGGATTGCGCTCCAAATTAGGTGGAAACATTAAACTTAAATTTTAGCTTCGGGGCGTGTTCTCATGCGTGGTTTCCGGACGGTTAAAACCACTGGCGGTTAATGCTTTAGTCCCCGCCCATGGTCATGGGTCGGAGGTCCCGTGGTAATAGTGCTAGCACTCGAGTGCTAAGCAAAAACTCCACCGGTTCATTTTTTTAAGGGCCAGGTTATGAGGTTGGTCACTTGCGACGGGGGTTTAACCCTGAGGGCTAACCCATAATATCAACCCAATTCTTCTGCATGAGCCCGTTTCTTTATGACCCAAACACGTTCGGATTGGGTCGTCCTCTGCCCGACCGACCCGACACATTCAGAAAATTCGTTCATGTTCAAACTTTCAATGCTACACGTCGACTCGTTCACTGGTGACGCGTGACCGTTCGGGTCGAGTCGTGCCCGACTGACCCAAACGCGTTTAGCTTGGGTCGGGGCTGCCCACAAACCAAATTTAAAACAGTCAATTAACCTTTGGCCTGGGGCCACGTGGCAGCCTCTGGGCAGGGCACGTGGCACCCTCTGATAGGCCCTAAAATCACCCATAAAAAAACGAAATTTTCCATTAATTTTTTTTATTTTTTTATTTATTTTTATTTTTATTTTTATTTTTTATTTTTTATTTTTATTTTTTATTTTTTATTTTTTATTTTTATTTTTATTTTTATTTATTTATTTATTTTTTTAATTAATTAATTAATTAATTAATTTATTTTATTTTTATTTTTATTTTTATTTTTTTATTTTTTTATTTATTATTTATTATTATTTTTTTTTTTTTTTAATTTATTATTTATTATTTTTTTTATTTTTTTTTTTCTGAAGATGACAAACATAGGAGTTTAAAGGTACTGTTTTGCAGGTTATTGTGCAACTTAAAACTTGAATATCTTTCACATCCGACATCGGATTTGAGTGTCATTCACGGGGCCAGGATCGCAACAATGAACACTATCCGGCCGATCAATTTGTTACCAATTCTGAGTAGTTCCAATTTTGAGCATTTTTTCCCTCTTGGACATGATCACCTGATCACACCTCCCCATTGGGAAGCTTTTAGACCCCAAAAGTCTTCAATTACCTATTAAGAAGATGAGGGTACAAGTCCCTCACCTTTTCCACCTCAATCACTTTGCCTTACTCGGTTTTCTGCCTTTAAGACCAACCCGAACAAAATCAACATTTCCCCTCCTCGAAGTGCGTGTCCTTCTGTCAAGGATAGCATCCTCTTTCAACTCATCCAAAAATTTTGGCGAGAAATCCTCTATGGATGGTAGCTGAATGTCACTATCATAATCAACAATTAAAAGAGGTTCATACAAACGTAAATTTTCCACATTCACAACGAAATACATTTGCATATATGAAGGCAAATCTAGTTGAAAAGCATTATTTCCAACTTGTTTAAGGATCTTGAATGGACCATAACGAATAGGCTTCAGATTTTTACCTTCTCCTTGCATTCTTTCCTTACTAATATGCAGCCATACCTCATCCCCTTCTTGAAACTTATGATCAACTCTGTGCTTATCATGCCTCTCCTTGTACTTGCCTTGACTTTTTCAAGCTGTTCTTGAACCTGCTGATGTATGAGTTGAATTCTTTCAATGAACATGCGAGCTTTGTCATTGTCACTATGCCCATCAATGGCCACATCCTTCTCAAGAATGAAATCTAAAGGTGACTTAGGCAAATACCTAAAACAAGCTTCAAAAGGTGAAGTATTTGTAGAAGAGTGCTTGGACCGGTTGTAAGCATGTTGAATGTAAAGCAAGTGCTCATCCAAAAGCTTGGGATGCTTGCTGCAATAACCTCTCAAAAGATGTACAATGGTTCTGTTCACTACCTATGTTTGGCCATCTGTTTGTGGATGGAAAGCAATACTTTTCTTCAACTTGGTGTCCATCATCTTCCATAGATTGGACCAAAATTCCCAACAAATTTGGAATCCCTGTCACTAACAATAGAATTAGGAAAGCCATAATGAACCCATACATGTTGAAAATATAAATCAGCAGTTTGTTCAGCAGTTATAGATTTCTTACATGGCATAAGAATACACATCTTGCTTAATCGATCAACTACTACATAAAGATAATCATGCTGCTCTCTAGATAATGGTAGACCTCCAACAAAATCCATAGAAACACTTTCCCATGGTCTAGAAGGTACCGAAAATGGCGTATATAAACCAAGCTTCCTATTGCTAGGCTTTCTTGTAGCACATAATGAACAACCTCTAATGAAACGTGAAACACTATCTACCATGTGAGGCCAATAACAATACCTCTGTAAATGTGCCACCGTTTTTCTTACCCCGAAATGTCCAAGAATAAGAGAAGAATAAGCTTCTCTCATGATGCTTAGTCTCTCCCCCTGTGGTATACATAACTTGCCCATATGAAACAACAAATTATTATGCAAATGATAATCATTCTCCTCAACATGATTCCCTTCACTCAAGTTAACATACACATCCTTAAAATCAACATCTGATGCATATTGTTCTATGTAGCTCTCATGTACAATAGAATCATTCTTAAGTAAAGTACTAGCACTAATAATAGGCCTTGAAAGCATATCCGCAACTTTATTGTAAATACCTTTCTTGTACCTTATTACCAAGTGAAATTGTTGTAGGAAACCCATCCATCTGAAATATCGTGACTGCTGCAATTTACTTTGCGAATGCAAGCACTGTAAAGGTTGATGGTCGGTATGAACAATTGTTTCTTTGCCTATCAAATAGTGTTTCCACTTTTTGACACTTTGTACCAACGCATACAATTCCTTATCATATGTAGGATAATTCATGACATCACCATTAAATGTCTCATAATGAAATGCGATAGGCTTACCATGCTGTAAGAGAACTGCACCCATGGTGTAATCACTAGCATCGGTTTGAATCTTGAATGGTCGTCTCAAGTCCGGTAATGCAAGGACTGGAGTTGAAATTATCTTCTCTTTCAAAGACTCAAAATATTTCTGTTGCTTGCCTCCCCATTGGAAAGCACGCTTCACACGAGTCACTGCATGCATAGGAGCTGCTATGGCAGAGAAGTTAGAAATAAACTTCCTCCAATACTGAGCTGCACCCAAAAACATTCCTACCTCTGTAATGGATTTGGGAGTAGGCCAATTCAGAATGGCTTCTACCTTGGAAGGATCAATTCTCAAAGCACCTCCTCCTACTATGTGTCCCAAATAAACCAATGAAGTCTTTCCAAATTCACACTTTGACATTTTAAGAAATAACTGATTTTTCTTCAAAATATCAAGTACTTTCTTAACATGCATGACATGCTCTTCTCTAGTCTTGCTGAAAATTAAGATGTCATCTAAGTAGACAATAATGAAATCATCAAGAAAAGGACGTAAGACATCATCCATTACCCACATGAAATTTGCAGGTGCATTGCATAAACCAAACAACATAACAAGCCACTCAAAGAGTCCCTGTTTGGTTTTAAATGTTGTCTTCCAAATGTCACTTTTTGAAATTCTAACTTGATGATAACCACTACGTAAGTCTAACTTAGTGAAATATTTAGCATCTTTCAGTTGATCTAACAAATCATCTATCCTTGGAAGTGGGTAACGATTATTTACCGTTATCTTGTTCAATGTCCTGAAGTCCACACACATGCGCCTATTTCCATCTTTCTTTGGAATCAACACTATCGGTGACCCACATGGAGAAGTGCTTGGTATTATGAATCCTTTGTCCAACAAGTCTTCAATTTGCCTCTTTATTTCAGCATTCTCCACGATAGACATGCGATACATACCGATGTTAGGAAGATGAAAATCTTGATGTAAATGGATTTCATGCTGAATCTCCCTTTTAGGAGGTAAACCTGTCGGTTCCTGAAACATCTCATGATGTGCATCAACGATGTCATATAAATCTGATTTAAGCCTGAAATCACAATTTTCAAATGACTCATGATTCATATCAACCTTGCGCTTAACCATAAGAAGTACAAAACTCTTACTAGAATTTACTAGCCTTTTTACCTGTCCCGCATTTACCATCGCTATATTTGCCTTCTTGCGATGTGCTCTGACAATGAACTCCTTGCCATATTTAAAGATATGATACTTATTTTCATGGCGATGGAATATCGCTTTCCTGTTAAATAAGTAAGGACTTCCCAAAACAATTCCTGATATATCAAGCGGTACTACATCAAGTTCAATTGTGTCAATAAAGTATGCAGTAATGGCGAATCACAATATGCACTTTCTTGAGACTTGTAAGATTGCGTCCTTGCATATCCACCCAAGTGGATAAGGCTTTGGATTTGGAATGGTCTCAAGTTTAAGCTATTTGACCAAGTCTTCTGATATGAGATTTCCTTGTGACCCACTGTCAAACAATGTGTCAATTTTTGTATGTTTTGAGACTACCCTCACATGGAAAAATTCAATTCTTTCTTCCTCATTTTGAGCTTGTACATGACAGTTTGAAGTACTAGTGCTTAGCTTAGTTTCAGTTTCCTTTCCCTTCATACTTTTCAAACCCATGGCTGCAATTTTGGTTTCTTCACCTGAATCATCACCTAAATCTTGTGGTGTAGTTGTGGTAGCTGTAGTTTTATTCTTTCCTTTATTTTTGTTAAACTGAGTTCTTTTTTCAGGATGTAATTTCCAACAGTTTTTCTCTTCATGGCCCTCTCTTGAACAATGTTTACATATTAATTTTTCACCCTCTTGTTTGACAGATGCATTCTTTTTTCCTTTTCCCTTAAAGGTTTTATCTTTGTTCTTCCCTTTAAAAGGCTTGTTTCTACCCTCGTCAAAATTGTTTTTCCCTCTAGCCTCTAAATGCGTAGCTTGTACACAAATTTCGCCTAGACTAGTAGGATTGAACATAAGGATAATATGTTTAAGGTAGTTGTGCAAAACACCTATATATTTCAGCAAAGTATCTTGACTTTTTAAGTCTACCCCTAATAAGAGTGCTCTTCTCCTAAACTCTTGGGTGTAGTATTGTACATTTTGTCCCTTAAGCTGTCTAAAGTTTTTCCAATTCATGATAGCCTTTTGTAAATGAGCTAATGGATAAAATTGATTTTCAATTGCAGTAATAAATTCAGCCCATGATAAAGTGATCTTACCATGTTTTTTAATTTCATCCTTGGTCTTGGCTTCCCACCATACCAATGCTGCTGCATCCATTCTCAACGAGGCTAACTGTATCTTGGTGTGTCATCATGAAGGTTTTGTATCCTCACATAAACTTCCAACTGTTTGATCCAATTTTCAAGTTTATCTGCATTGACTTCACCGTTAAACATAGGCAATTCAAATTCGACATCAAGCTTTAAAAATGGACTTTTACCAATGGTTTTAGACTTGTGAGATTGATTCACCAAATTTGAGGATGACGATGTAGAGGAAGAGGATGAAGATGGGGATGGTGGATCACCATTTCCTTCATGTCCTTTATTTGACTTGTCATCACTTTTATTTCCTCCTGAAGAACCCTCTCCTTCTTTCTGGTTTTTAGATCCTTCTCCAACAAGCCTATCATTCCTTTCTTGGTAGAGTATCCTCACCATTTCAGTCATATCCAAGAAAGCTTTCTGAAATACCCGTTCTTCTTCCTTGGGATCCATATCTTCAGGAGCTTCTCCCTCTCTTGAAGACATGCTTGAAGTTGCTTCTATGGCTCTTGGAGGTGGCTCACTGACCCTTCTTGGTTGTGGATTATTTTGTGCACTAACCAAGTTTCCTTCACCTCTCTTGAGTTTAAGCCTAGTAAGCATCAAAACTTGCAAACAATCAACTATATCTTTGCACAAAACAAATGCTGAGTAAAACTCTAGCTTCTAAGGCTCTAATCCTTAGCTTTGATACCAACTGATTTGAAAATGAAAGTATTTTTACTTCTGTTCAAAGTATTCATTTCCATTAAATTAAGTGTGCAAAGTGTTTGTAAGGTCTTGCAAGTAAAACAAAGTGTTCTTGGTAATTGTTTGTGAGTTTAAGTGTGAGGGTATGTTGTTTAAATTTACTATTTAACAAATTGAATCTGAAATACACAACAGAATAATTTCACCATAAACACACAGCAACATGATGAGGCAGTTCACCCCTCTTGGGCTACATCTGCCAGGTCCAAGGCTCCCAATGGGCATGTCCTTGATATATTATGATGCTCAAATTGGTAATACAGTGAGAAAAATGCCTAAACAGACCAAACCAGCTATGAAAATGAATTCAGAAGGCAGAAATAAGCTAAGAATGACTCTTATTTCACCTAACACAGTGAAGTGTAGTCCAATGCAGCTCCATTTCCCCCATGGCCCTGATGGCTCTCCAAGATTCTCTGAAGAAAAAATGGCTGAAAGACACCTCTGTCAGCTCTGCAACCTATCCCAATGGCTCCATAATTCTTAAAATAGTCGAAATTCACTAAAATTTCGTCCAAAAAGGTTAAATATCCTGAAAGTTATGATCAAAACAATATTTTCCCAATCTTGCTAAAAAAACTCCTCCAAATTTGGGAGAACTGCAGTTAACACCGCCATTTTGGCTAACTCCGCCGGTTTAGGGGGAACGCGCTCCAAATTAGGCAGAAACATTAAACTTAACTGTTAGCTTTGGGTTGCGTTCTCATGCGTGGTTTCCGGACGGTTAAAACTGCTGGCAGTTAATGCTTTAGCCCCCGCCCATGGTCATGGGTCGGAGGTCCCGTGGTAATAGCGCTAGCACCCGAGTGCTAAGCCAAAAATCCATCAGTTCATTTGTTTAAGCACCAGATTATGAGGTTGGTCACTTGCGATGAGGGTTTAGCCCTGAGGGCTAACCCATAATCTCCGCCCACTTCTTCTGCACGAGCCCGTTTCTTTGTGACCCAAATGCGTTCGGGTCGAGTCATCCTCCGCCAGACCGACCCAACGCGTTCAGAAACTTCGTTCACATTCAAAAATTCAATGTTGCACATCGACTCGTTCACCGGTGACCCGTGACCGTTCGGGTCGGGTCATGCCCGACTGACCTGAATGCGTTCAGCTCGGGTTAGGGCTGCCCACAAACCAAATTTCAAACAGTCAATTAACCTTTGGCCTGGGGCCACATGGAAGCCTCTAGGCAGGCCACGTGGCACCCTCTGATATACCCTCAAATCACCCATAAAAAATGAAATTTTCCATTAATTCTTTTTTCTGAAGATGACAAACATAGGATTTAAAAGGTATTGTTTTGCAGGTTATTGTGAAACTTAAAACTTGAATATCTTTCACATCTGACATCGGATTTGAGTGTCGTTCACGGTGCCAGGATCACAACAATGAACACTATTTTTTCGATAAATTTGTTACCAATTCTGAGTAGTTCCAATTTTGAGCATTTTTTCCCTCTTGGACATGATCACCTGATCACCGCTCCAACACCCTACCTCATCCTTAAAGAGTATCATTATTTGTCTCATATTCTTACCCAATATTCCATTCTTTCTTCATGATATGAAGACAAGAATTATGTGTCTATCTCTCCCTCTCAACTGGGGAGGATCTACTCATTCCTTTACATGAATGGAATATACCCAAGCTCCCTCTTAACTAGGGACTTTTTTTCAACAATAGCTATCTATTCTTTTGCAGAGATCATGGTACTGTCAGGTGTTTGTAGGGCTTCTCTTTCTGCATAATCAAGTCATGAAAAAAATTCAACTTCTACATTGTGGAGCCATCTTCTTCCATAGTTTCTTTGTAGGACTTCGACCATCTTGTACATCACTCCCCTTCGACGAAACATAATTTTGAACCAATTAATGCTAGTCATGTCATCCTTATTTTAATCAAAAAAGTGATCTTCTTTGTCAGAATATGGACATCTTTCATACTGCTACCTTCTTCCAAGTCACGTTCCTCTCAAAATCATCCATCCAAATTTATGTATACTTTGTTGTAGGTGAATTCCTACAAACTTTTTTTGGTAGCCCAGTTCCAATTCATCTAGATGCTTGTTTTTAAAAAATAAAAAAGTGAAATTAAAAAAATAGAGTTACCTCTTCATGATGGCCCTTCGTTATAACCTTTATTTATGGAATACCAATATTTTTATATACTATACAAATTCATCTCCAAGTCATTTATTACCAACCATACTTATCAGCGTCTTCATAGCTTCTTCATGGAGATGTCGTAGCTAATCCTTCTAATTTTTATCAAATGTTGGTTAACCATCTTATCTAAGTAGTTATAGATACATCTTCATGGACTCTCCTTTCAACTTCTTCACATACTATTTCTTTGGAATCTCTATACATAGTTCCTTTTGCATAGGAACAATTGTTGCCTATCACCTCATATTATTTAGGAGCTCATATGATATGTTGATTCCATCATGCCTTTATGTAGTATGCCAAACTTATGCCTTCATGTATTCTTCATATGGAAGAGTTATCTCTTCTTCAATCATGATCACGAGATAGATAATTCTAACCATTATATTTGCAATTAAGTGCTCACATGACTTTATCTATCGATCAACAAATTACCAAATATATGCATACCTTTTCCTTCATGTGGTCTTCTAGGCTTCCTTCAACAATTTCCTTTTCCTTGTTTGAAGATGAAAATTCTTCAACTAGATTGTCATGCTGCACTTTTATGTCACCATATCTTCATCCTTATAAACTGTGGATCTCGTATTAAGTGGAATATAGACTATTTATGTAACACTTGCTTCTTCTAAGTAGATATGATTTTTTCCAACAAAGATTCTAATGGAGGATCTTGATGATCCATTTTTTACAAATGCTTTATTCTAATGATGATAAGGTGTGATGATCTCTTATCAATTTATATCCTGCTATATGACTTGCTTCAACCATGCAAACTGCTACTTTTACTATCATTTTATACTTATATTAATGATGCCATCTCAATTATTGCTAAAATTCATCCTATCATAACTATAATTATTTCTACCATGACTATTGTCTTTCAATGTATGAGAGACCTTTAATAGAAGAGGTCTTTTACTTCTTCCTTCTCCCATTTCTTCTCTTCTTGTTCTTCTACTTCTTCGGTCACACGGGCTTCACTTATTTCTTTCCTTTTCTTGTTTCCCTTCTTTAGTTTAGGAAAATTCCTTTTGAAGTGCCCATATTCATTGCATTCATAACACTGAATCTTAGACATGTCAATTTTGTTTTGAAATTTCTTCTGAAGCATGAATTTTCCAAATTTTCCTTTCTTCCTTGTCATAGTTTCAAATGATTGTGTTTGCTCATTTGATCTAACGCCATTCTTTGTATTTAATTTGTTTTCTTCAATTTTTACATAATTCCCATATATCACTGAATGGTGTATATTGCTTATTTCCATAGATGCATGATACATAGTTACCCCATTCATTTGGTAGTTCATTGAGTGCATAAGTGGTCATTTCTGGATTTGACGTTATTTCTCCTAGCTCTTGAATTTGATTTCTAATTTGAGATACCTTCATGAGATATGAAGCCACTCCTTATTTTTATACTTTCATCGTGTATAATTCATTTCTTAAAGATATTATTTCCCCAGCTGTACTTATAGAGTACAACTCTACCAACTTGTCATAGATCTCTTTTGATGTCTTCAATTTTGCTACAAAGCAAATGAGAGTATTCTTGATAGATTCAATGAGTATTATTTGAGCCCTTATTTCTCCTTTCATATATTTTGAAAATGCTTAAGATTGTTCTTTAGGAGGCTTTGTGATGGAGCCCTTGACATACTCAAAAAATTCATTTTCTATGAGAATCAAGTTTATTATCTTCTTCCATGCAAGGCAGTTTGATGTACCAACAAGTTTATTGTTATCCTTGATGAAATTAGTCATTTTATTTGTAGGATGAGACTTAAATATTATTTACTTACTTGAAAAATGATGATGCCTCCTTCCTGATGATGTATTCCACTAGAGTGTGATATTTATAATAAGGTAGGGATGATCTACCTTCTTTAAAATTATGGTTCCTTTTCATCAAGATGAGAGAGAGATGTTCTTCTTCCTTAAATAATGCTTGAGGTCTACTCTTTTCTTCAATAGGAGGAAGATCAATTTTATTCCTTTGATGATGATGAAGTGCTCTTATTTTCTTCCTTTGGGTGATTATGTTTAGGATTTCCAAGATGCTTCAAATATGTAAATTCCTTCATTATTTGAGATGGAGGTGGGGTCCTTCAGGTCTTCTCTTCTTTTTCCAAAAGTTATTCCTTCAAGGTGATAGGGTATTTTTGATGTGATGAATAGATATTCTTGATGCTCCTTCTCTGGTATTCGACTCTTATGTATCCCTTTTCAATTGAGTGATCTTAAATTTTCCTTCCTTGTAACCATAGCTCTGATACCATGTTGAGAAATCTAGGGAAGTTGGATTAAGATGATTTCTCTTACTTTGATGAATGCTTGTGATATTATTTTAATTCAACTTGTAGAATTTATGATTATCTTCTACTTATTTTGATTCATATTGTGTTCATATCATCAAACAACTACCAAAAACATGAAGATCAATAGAACAATTGGACACAAGATATATGTTGCTATTTAGGGCCAAAACCTCTCCAAGAGAGGAAAACACACAAGAAGTATTCTCTTCTTAAAAAATATTCAAATGATGAATTAAAAGACCTTTAGACCCAAGACTCCAAGACCAAGTCAACTCTTTTCTAATTCAATAAGATCAAATTATAGTCAAACTGCTTCAATTTTGGTCAAACTTCAGAACTTCACTTACTGCGTCAAAATTCAGTCTTTATTGCAGACATGTAATTTTTCGGCCTTCCTGTAATTTTGTCCTTTTTGCACATGTGGGTGATAATAGGGTAGAATAGGCCTTCTTCTTTCTTCATTGTACTTTCTCTCTTTTTCTAGGTGATGAGGCTTGCAAACTTGATCCTTTTGACACCAAACTTTGTCCTTTTAAGATGATTGCAATTTTTACTTTATTGCAATAAATGATGCCCTAGTTCTTTGCATGTGTGAGTGAGATGGATAGAGAAAACTTAAAATTTCAATTATTCTTGTAATTTTCTAGTCTTCGTTTTTTGTTCTTTCTTCTTCTCCTTTTCTTAGGTCTAACTTTCTTGATTGATGATCTTAAAATGAGGTCGACTACTTCTTATATATAGGATTCTAAGGAGGTCGGATTACACTTCATGAAGCCGACTTGTTATCTTGCATGTTTCCTTGGTCTCTTGTAGTCCAACTTGATCTTGGAGGGACTTTTGACACAATTTTGACTCAAATAAATTCTTTTTGACTTGATACAAAGTTCCTAGTATGGTCTATTACATATAACAATGACTCTTTTGACTCTTATACTTTATGACCAAACCCTAGAAGCACACATGTGTGCTTGACCTACAAATAAATTGACCTTGAGCATGAAACCCTTACTATAGAATACAAATAGTAAATTTTATTTCTCTTAGTACATAGAATATTAAAGAAGATCGAACCTAGTTACAAATTTCAATACTTGAGGGGGTAATCACTGCTACATCTTACACATCAAGCTCTTATCCCCTTGAGCCTCGGGTAGTAAAAATGAAGAAAAACCCATAAAACACAAAATGAATATAAAGAAGGGTGAAAAAATAAAGGTCGGGGTAACTCATGTACCACAATTTATCCCTCCTACATTCATACACCCAAGGTATGGGATTCCCTCATCATAGCTTCCCTTGTATCATGGCATGTGGCTTGGAGCCTCCCCTATTTCCCCCACTCCATTCCTTCATTATATCACATGACCCCTACCATTTTATGGATGTAATATGGACCTGTCACTCACTTAAAGGTTGAAACCACCTAATAGGGTCCTCCAATAACCTCGCTTGTCAAGGAAGATAACACTAGTACATGTTCAAAGTCTATTTGGAAGGTCATGTCACTATGAAGTGTCCACTTTTCCCCTTGATTAGCTAGTTTACTTACTTAGTTGCATTAATGAATTATTGTATTGGAAGGTGGGGAGACACACTGGATATTGTATAAGATTGTAGGTGGGTTTTCATCTTGGACTTGGCCTCCCTATACAAGATCCAAGCCCTCTAGAGGGTCATGATGGAACTTGTAGGGTGATTGTTCAGAGATATGGGCCTTCAACCATGTAGAGAATTTATTGTCACACCATGGGCTTCTTCAACACCACCACTTACTTGTTCATGCCCCAATTCTACAAAGCTGATGCACTTGGACCACGTTGCCCAATCAACTACACATTGCACCTGACACTTGGCAACTACTCCAGGGACCAAAGGAGGTTTTGTCTTTCCTAGGGAGACATGGGAGGGCATGTGTGTTAAAGAGTGCAATTAGGGGCTAATTCTCCTATGAACACTAAGATGTTACCAATATTATCCACTATCACCATTATTATTCCTCTTAGTCATTGAAGGATTAAGAAGGAAGATTATTGTGGTGAATAGAGGATACCTTAAAGGAGTCAAGGTGACAAAAAACATCTATCTTACTCATATTTTATTTATTGATGATATCCTTATACTAGGTGATGGCTCTGAAGCTGAGTGGAATAATTTTAGTGTCATTTTCTCTATCTATTGTTTAGCGTTGGGTATGTTGATAAGTCAAAAAAAGTATGATTTCTATTATAATAATGTCTTAGTGCAGACAATCTGATATATTGAATCTATGCTTCCATATAAGATGACTCCCTTGGATCACAATTTTCTATACTTGGGATTTTTCCTCAAGGGAAACTGCTATCAAGTGGAGGATTGGGCTTGGATATTAAATTGGATTAAAGGAAAAGTGAAAAACTGGTGCTATAGATGGATCTTAATAGGTGAGAGAATGAATCTGATCAAATAAACATTGGAAAGTATACCTATGTACTTATTTTCTATTGCAAAGATAACAAAGTCTACTATTCATAATATTCGTCAATGAATGATCAATTTCATGTGGAATAATAGAATCATATGCACATATCACCATTTGTTCAAGTGGGATAATCTTGCCCAAGTAAAGCACCAAGGTGGGTGGGGGTTTAAAAACCTCCACTGGTTTTATATTTCTCTGGCTATGAAGAGTACTTGGAGGGAAATCATAGGTGATGGAATTTGGAGCAGAATAACTTTAGAGAGATACTTACACAATCAATCAGTTCTAGATTGGATTTAGTACTTTAAGCCTTCCTCTTATAGTGTTGGATCAAACATTTGGTGGGGAATGGTGGATACTATTCCTTGGTTCAATAAATGGATGATGTGGAAGGTTGGTAATGGAAAACATGTAAAACTGTGATCATTTCCTATTATAGGGGGATCTTCTGTCTATTATTTATCTTCTGAGCTCATCAACCACCTCAAATCCTAGGATGTTTATAGACTTTGTCATGTTTTTATGTTTCCTCAGAGCAATCTTTAGCTCGAAGGTAGCAAAGTGCTCTTGATTTGGGCCCACAGGATCTAATTTCTGAGGAATGAGACAAGTTCATTAAATATATTCAAGTCAACGGTCTTACCCTAATAGAGGAGGATGATTCTATCACATGGGATTGGAATTCCTCTACTGGGAAAATCACTGATTTCCATGCCTACAATGCCATATCTTACTACTCTCCAATGCAAAGGCTTAACTGGTGGCATTCAAAAAATTGGTACTGGCCTATTGATCTAAAATTAAAATGCTTTATTTTCCTAGCATTAGAAAATTGAATTTAAACTTGGGACCTTCTATTGCAAAAAGGATTATATGGGATGAATGTTTGTTTCTTATGCTCAAAAGAATCAAAATCAGTAAATCATGTATTTTTTATGTGTGATTTTTCCAAGACCTGGATTCTTTATAATCGCTCAGGTTATTAAACATTCTGGACAATGGCCCAGTAGCGCCTCTTGACTAATGCCTTCTCTGGTGGGAAAAAAACATGGGAATTTATAAAGCATTACCCATCTTCATTGCATGAGGAATATGTAAATTCTAGAATAAATTCATATTTTAAGGAAAACATAAAGAAATCACTGACATCCTAGCCCAGATTATGGGATTTTTTTGGATTATTTCAAGCTTTTAAATCCTTCTAGAAGCCGATCCTTTTGCTTTCCTCCCAGTCCCTTTTCTGTAAATTTTGGATTCTTTAATGGAGCATATCAATTCGGGGATTTTGGAGGGGGTGTCACCATTTTCCTTCAAGAATATGCGTCCTTTCATATCTGGTTGAATTCTATTGCTGGGTCAAATACTAAAGTAGAGGTGTATGTTGCTTGGGCCCTTTTATTTTTTTGCAGCGTCATTGAACATTTCCACTCTTCATATCTATGGTGATTCTAAGCGTGTGTTAGATGGGATTTTTGGGAAGGGTCATTTGAGGGTCCTCTCACTAAAGCACTAGATGGACCATATACAATATCTTAAAGGTCTCTTTCAAAATATGTTCTTCTAACACATTTTGAGGGAATAGAATCAACATGCAGACTATTTGTCCAAAAAATCACTTCATGTGGAGGAAGGATGCATCTATTTTGAAGAATGAAGAGGTATTCAACTATTGAAAAGGGGATCACTCCCCAATGATCTTAGGATAACCCAACTAGCACATTTATTTTGAATTATCATGAAATTTGTCCTTCCTGTTAGTATTTGAACTGTTTATTTTTGTCAACATAGTTTCTATGTCCATATATATTTTGCGGTAGATTGATATAGTAGAACTGGGTCTAAATTTCTATGCAATTTTGTATATATTCCACAAATTTTTGTGTAATTGATATCTCGTCTGTTATGGTCTTGGTCAACAAATTTTGTTTGGATACCTTTGTGGTCATTGATGATGTATATCCTTGAGGTTTTGGATCGTGTGTGTGTGTGTGTGTGTGTATATTCCTTTTTAATAATGAAAGGATGATTTATCTTCTTTGGAAAATAACATACTAACTGAAATATACCACCCAATATTGAAACTTTTGATTTATGTCTTTAAGGTGTTTTTTCAAATAGTTTATATGAAAATTGTAATAAAACACAGTTAACATATTTTTTAAAATTATTTTCATGCAAATAGGTATAGATAATATACAAAAATACTATCAAACAACAATGTTAACATAAAACAATGCTAACATACAACAATACTATCCCCATCTACAAGACATAATTTTTATTGGGGTATTCCATTAAACAAATTGTATCCAATGAATCATTAAACAATTTAGGAATTTCTTCAAACAATTTGCATGGAAACTAATATAGAAACTTCCTTGGAGAATATCTCCTAAGTTATATCATTTTGAGTTATGAAAACTAAAACAAATGATCAGTGGGAGTTCCTCTCATTGTGGTGCAAGTTTTAACCTCTGGAACCTCCCAGATGAAAATTAATAGGATAAATTCCAACATTAAATGTGTAATGCATGATTTTAGGAGAAACTAGGAAGCTTGAATTCCTATGATCATATCTCCTAAAATATTGGAACCCAAGATCTGAAATTTGGACCAAATAATGAATGAGATTTCCCCTCCTTATTTTCCAAGTTTTAGCTTTTGGAATCTCCCGAAAGAAAATTTATAGAATAAATTCCAACATGACCTCTTTGATGTATTATTTTAGGAAAATCCATGAAGCTCAAAATCCTATGATAATATCTCCTAAAATATCAGTACCCAAGATTTGAATGTTGGACCAGATGATAAACGAGATTTCCCCTCACTATGGTCCAAGTTTTAGCTTCTAGAACCTCCCAGAAGAAAATTTATAACATAAATTCCAATATGACCTATTTAAATAAGAATTTAGGAATCCTATATTTCGCAACAAATTTTGTTACAAAATTTAATACATATAAAAAGATACAACCAAATAGTATAACAAATACAACCATGGTGAATTTGATGAAGTGTAAATTCATGTACATATAAACCAGTTGAAAAGATAAATTAAATAGTCATGCCTGTCACTAAACCATCAATGCTAGAAATATCATTAACACACAAATAAATATTATCTATTATAGCCAAAAAAATATTGGAAAACTATAGTAGGGTCAGCCATTTTCCACCCCACCATAGGTTGATCTGTATTGCAATTTTTCTCACAGCTGACCACCCCTGTGTCAGATGTTGATGCCTTAGGGGAAAAATAAACTCAAGGATTTAACGCATATATTTCATACCATATTTAACACAAAATATGAAGGCCACTCTCCTCAACACACATGAAAGACTCTCAATGTTCAAATGTTCCATTCCTTTACCATGCCCATATATATTCAGAAATGAGAATGCAGGTCTAAACAACAAAAGAGAGTCTTTTTCTAATCTCTGTAGTCCCTCAACCTTCCCCTCTTCAATTCTCTCAATGACACACACAAACAATACAACCCCTAATCCTCAGAGCCATCCAATCCAAGAAGAAAAAAACACTACAACACACTCAATTCATGTTACACAAACTATCACCAATTCTCATGCAAATTTGAATTTCTAAGTGAGTGAGGGAAAAATACTAGTTTATGTGAAGAATAGCGAACTAATTCTTAGAAAAAAAAGGAAAAAATAAAAATATCCTAAATGGATTTTCTCTTTAATTTTTATAAACACACCTTGACCATTCATCTTCCCAACCATCACATTAAGGGAATTATTAATTCAAGGTATGTGTTTTCCTCTCAAGGCATCATAATATGTTGGTTGTCCCCCCTTCCTTAAATTCCAACATATTTTATTAATAAAATAGAACATTACATCTCATAATAAAGTTTGACATCATAGCATCAGTGATGACACCCCAACATTATATGTTCTTATTTACATTAAAAAATTTGGGGAAATGAAAGCGGTGTCGCACTACCTATTTTTGTTTAATCTATAGATTGATGTAAGAGATGCTAATTATAGAGCTTATATTTTGTTTTTTGTTTATAGAACATTGATGTCATTATTCATTTAATGGGGTGGGGTGGACTCAATATTTTGAGTGTTTAACCAAGTCTTTGGCGTGAATTCCATGAGCAATAATTCTTTAGACATTGGATTCGGGTCGCCAGGGGTGGTCAGCTGCAAGAAAGTTGTAGTGTAGCTAGCCTATGGTTGGGTGGAGAGTGGAAGTCCCTCCTTCAGTTACCAAAAATATTAAAACACGTAGATAAGTAGATTACAATTACATATATTCAATGTTATGTTTATGAATGGTATGTTATATTGCATGTCTATGATTTCTAATGAGTGTCTCATCCAAGCTACTAAATATTAAGTTTATGATTGATATTAGAACCTATATGATTATGAATAGTTAGTCTATACAGTATTGTTTAACATTATGTTTATAATTGAAATATGAATCCATGTTCTTAGTTAATTTATGATCATAATTATTTGAATGAGTTTAACCACTTTACAAGAGGTTAGGAAAGTTTAATTGAATGGTATCAATTATCTAGGCGTGGTTATGTTAGGCTCCTATAATAATAGGGTTCATAAAATTTTGAATTGACTTTGATAGTCTTGTAAATATGTACATACCTTTCTTTTTGCAAGTTGTTTTCCCATATTTTGGAAAAAATTGAAAAAAATAATAAAAAAATAAAAAATAGGGTAAAAAGTCCTAAAAGAAAAATCAAAGGGCTTAAAAAAATATAGACCCCAAAAGAAAAATATGAGAATAAGACCTGAAAGTGAGCAAGTCCAAATGCCACTACTTTTTACTTTTCCGCAAAATAAATAATTATGGCAGAGTGTCAGTAAATGCCATAATCCATGATGAGTTAAATTGTTTAATCTTAACTTGTCATGTTTTCAATTTCTAGTTTTAGATAGAGAATAAAGATTTGTCAAACACTTTAATCTTGACAAATCAGTAGATAGGTAGAGAATAATGATGAGCTCAACAGTTCAATCCGAGCCCTCAGATGAAATAAGGTAGATTTAGATAGTTTATGGTTTAAAAGAATAAATGTTTCAAGGTTGCAAGCCTAAATGCACTTGCCAAATGAAGAAAAAATGTTAGAATAAGGCTGGGTAGGTAGAAAGAAATGGAGAAAGCATGTAATAAATGATTATCAGGCAAAATCACTAACTCCCCTTCCCCTATAGGTATTTAGTGTTCTAAACTATCAGTCAAACAGGCTCAGAGCATTTCTCTAACTTTTGTTGAGACTGGACCTAAGGCTCGATGACTGGTTAGTTGAAAATATTAAACTCTTATGTTAAATCCCCATTCATCATTATTTCATCTCTCATTCATACATTATAACTCCTTTCATAAGTAAAGATTCATTCTTACTTAATGAAGCATATAAACCCATCTAATTAACTTCCATTCATTTAGAAACATACAAAAACCCTCAAAAATACTTTATACTAAGTATTGGTGAAATTATAAAAAGACAAGCTTTGCTTTACTTTTACACTTTACTTAGTCATTTTATGTAATTTTGTGTGCATTCCATTCCCCTTTCATATTAACTTTTAACATATTCTATTAAATCCATAAAAAATACCCTATCTTACTTATTAATTCCCTATATTTAAATATATCCAAAAACCGACTATTACAATGTTTAAACCAAAGTTTATTACCCATGTGCTAAATTTAAAACACCAATTAAAAGCCCTTTTTTCTAAACTATCATTAAATAAATATCCCAACCCTATAGTATTTAAACACATATCCAAAGTTTAAATCACTATATAAATAAAGTAAATACTCCACCCGTATGTGTTTTATTAAAACATTCCACAATGTTTTAAATAATAATACATTGCAACACCCCCCCACATAATTATTTAACCCAAGGTCTTTTTTAATTAAAACTAAGGTTTATTTTTCATAAAGATTAAAACCCTCACCACTTATACATAAAATCCCACACCTTTGTATATTGGTTAAAGCATTATTCCATGTTTTAAACTATTATCCCTCTGCTATCATATAAGCCAATGTATATAATTAACCCTTGCCGCCTCTATATATAAACCTTTACCCGCATCTAATCACAAGGTTTAATTATATTTTTAATTGTCCGCGCATATATAGCCCCGGTCCCACACCTCTCTATTCAGCGCAACTCCCAGAGAAATCTCAGCCCTTCGCATCCAATCCTTAGATCCAACGGTTGATATGAAATATCGCGTTGAAAACATGCCCGTCTTGTCGAACTCCAAATGCACGCGAAATAGGTGGTTTCTCCAAGACTCCTCCCCTCCACGTGGCCTCCATTTATTGGATCACGTGGGTTTTGCTCCAAACAGCTTACCACCATAACCCTGCGTGATAACCACTGTTTGGTTTTGTGTTTAAAATCTAAAACCACCTCCTGCCTGATGCGACTGGAATTTAATGCCAATTAAAGTGATCGTTATATTGTAAATAAAACATTTGGGTAATGCTTTAATCAGTTAATCTGCGCGTTTAAACCTGCTACTTAGCTCCTCCCGACTGTGTTAAGCCTTTTCAAGCCCCTGCTTACCATTTTATGCCCATAACCTCAGTATTTTACTGAAATGTACCATTGAAGATCGACTAAATAGCTATTCGCCGCTCCAGTAAGCCGTTAAAGACCTCAAAATCAACTAAGATCATCTGAAATACTTTCAAGAGCTGAATACCTGCATTATTAAGGTATTTCCCGACAATTCAAACCTGCAAATTCAATTTTAAATATCTTTAATAGAACCAAACGTTTAAATTGAAAAATTCATCGAAGCAAATTGCCTAAAAATACCAAAAAAGAGGCCAAAACCTGGAAAATTTCTCCCTGCAAACCCTGTTTTCTATTGCAAGCCTTTTTAAAGCTAATTTCCTCAAATTTCACAGTCTAAGGATCAAATTCAAGGATCTAAACGGCTAAAACCTCTGAATTACCTTGAAAACCTATTTTTTCAATCAAACCAACTCAGAAAACCCTTTTTTCTATGTTTTATGCTAGTTTTACATCCTCAAATTAACCTAGTTGAGCAAAAAAGCTCAACAGAAGCTATCCTTAACCTAAATTGCTCAGTTTCCTCTTTGTTAAAATAAAAACTCTTGCAAACGGTCTAATCTTGTAGTAGTTACCCAAAATGCCTAAGAAATAGAGCACAAGCAGACCTGAAGGATCCAAAACACCTAAATCTGAGGGATCCAAAGCCCCCTAAGCCTACCCCAGCCATCACTGCCAAATCTGCTATAACAGTAAACCCTCTTCAACCACCTGTGGTTGCTGCTGAAAGCATTCCTTTGACTGATCTTGACTATAAAATTGCACACCTTGTTATTGAGTTTAATTTGTTAGATATACACAACTGGTGTTATGAAAAATATCTATACAAAGATGATATTCCAGTTTGGGAAACCCATTTACCCAAGTATATAGTCCCATTGACTCATCCTGGTCAAGAACTCGTCAGACTTTGTCAAAAATACTATGAGCCAGATCAAAGGGCTATAGTAAATGCAAAAAAGAAATACTTTTTACCATTACGGCCCAGTCAATTAATCAAATGCTACAATTACAACCTGATCCCTAGGCAGTCCCCTTGTCTATAGAGGCTTTAAATCAGTTATAACTTGGCCTATATTTCCCTAAAAGGTTCATGATCTTTCAGAATTTTATGCCTTCTCATGTTGATATTCCAAAGATAAATCCTCCATACTCCACAGCTAAATTTCCCGAACAACCCTCCAGTTTCTTAGTTACACACCACAATAATACCAGCTACAGATTCATCTCTGCATGCTTTTACATCATATATAAATACCACTCCCAACTCATCCACAGACCCATTTATCCCTGGACTGCCTTTGCAGCCTAGAATACTTTTTCCACCATCTACTTCATCCACTAAATCCACTAGTTTACCTTATGATTTTTCAAATTCATCATTCTCATTTCCTAGTAGTTCCACTCATATCCCAATATCATTTCCCAGCACTTCTGGTACAGTTTTAAGTTCATCAACTATCATTTCCAGCACAGCTCCAAGTTATTTTACTAGATCTTCTAGTCAAACTAAGCTTTTAGCCATGGCTGCTAGATATGCTCCCCTTGTATTACCTCAACAGTTGCAAGACATGCCTCAAGATTATCAAAACAAAATACCAATGTTTGATGGTACTACACAATATACTGCTCAACAACACATAACTAAAACCACAAACTTATTTGAAATTTATGAAATAGAATACTCAGATGTTCAAATGAGATTGTTTGCTCAAACTTTGACTGGAGAAGTAAAGAAATGGTTTAAAGATCAAGCTGCTGGTAGCATAATTGATTTTATTTTTTACAACTTTTTTGAATAAATGGGAAAATAAAAAGAACCCCTTTCAAATATTATTTGAATTTGATGCATTAAAAAGATCCCCAAATGAGTCAGTTCAAGATTATTGCACTAGGTATAATAGTGTCTATAATTCTATTCCTGCAACTCTTAAACCTACTCCTTATTCTGATCTGCTCAAATTCCCTGATGGATTTGATGCAGATATGGCTAATCCATTAAGTGAAAGAGATGCAAACACCTTAGAAAAAATGCAATTAGATGTTGTTAGTGTAGAAATAAACATATTAGCTAAAAAAGCTAGACTTAGAAATGAAAGAAGGGTGACTATCAAAGAAGAAAATTCAAATTCAGATGCAAAAATAGATAGCTTAGCCAAAAACTTAGAAAGAATGATGGATAGACTAGATAATATAGAAAAAATACCCCATTGGGATAATCAACAACAGATCAGAAATCCCAACTTTAGAAAAAACATAAATCAGGGAAAAGCAAAAGAAACAGGCCCAAACCAAACAATAAGGCCCCCATTGCAGGAGAAGTATGTTGAAAGTTCTCAAAATAATGATGAAGATGAGGATGACATCAATCATCTAATGGGAATAGGTGAAAACAATACCATTTTCCTCACTCAGGAAGATCAGGAACTATTTGAGCTTCAACAACTCAAATTAGAGTCCAGTGAATCCTTTGACTATAAACAGGGTTATGACTTTGCCATAAATGAAATACATAGTCAGTATAACCTTAGACACAAGAAAAACAATGAGTCTTCTACCAAAAACAATTCCCAAAATCAAAATAAGAAAAATGTAGAAGCACCAAAAGCAAAAGTTTTGCAAATTCTCCCAAGGGAAAATAAGCAAATTTCCCATTCTTCTCAACCCATTTCTAGTCCTAAAAGATCATCAAGTCCCAAAATTGTTGATATTACTGATGAAGTGGCACAATCTTCAAAATATTCACATAAAATCATTACTGCTAAAGCCTCTGATTCAGTTAAATCAACAAATTCAGATTCTAAGAAACTTTCTGCTGATTCTAAATCAGCGGAACCAAAAACTGATAATTCAAGAACGCCTGATGATAATTCTAAGTTTGATAAAACTTCTACTGCTATACAAATAGTCCTTGAAAATAAGGTTAAAAGCAGTAAAACTCAGGAAACACAGACAGAGAATGACAAAACAATTGAAGATAGAAATACAACTGTAGAAACTCAAGAAAAACCAAGTCAAATTACAGTTACTAAAGATGAATTAGTTCAAATTAGTAAATCTCAACCCTCATTGAATATTCAGTCTGAAATTGCTAAGTTAAAAATACCCATTCCTTTAATAGAATTGGTAAAAAATGACTTATACAAATCAACTATAACTGAAACATTGAATATGAATGATGGTGAAGATTCAATTAATTTGAATGATGATCAACCAGAGTTGATCTTTGGCCCAAATGTGAATGGAAAACATGAAGATGGAGCAATCCTTCATTTTTATATCATTCTTACCATTCATGATCAAATTCTACATAACGTTATGCTAGATTCTAGAGCTTCCCACAATTTAATGCCTAAAGCCATTATGGAAACTCTAAATCTAGAAATAACAAGGCCTTACAAAGATTTGTTTTCTTTTGACTCAAGTAAGGTTAAATGTTTGGGATTAATCAAAGACTTATGTGTAACATTAGTTCAGTACCCTAGTAAGAGCATATTAATGGACATTGTAGTAGCTGATATCCCCCCTAAATATGGGATGTTACTTTCTCGCTCACGGGGAGAAAAATTGCAGGGATATCTACAACTGGACATGATTTATGCTACTATCACGGTGTTTTGTCAACCTAAAAAGTTATATAGAGAAACATTGATGAAATATATGGTCAGTAGTGCTGAAAGATCTATAAATTTTCCAATTTACACTACACTAACAGATCTTGATTCTTTTATGTTGTGTAACTCTGAAACTGAAAAAATCCAAACTGAACTAATTGACAAAAAGAAAGAACCAAACAATGATAATATCTTTCATAAATCCCTATGGCATTTAGACTTTGATGGCTCAGTTAACAAATTAGGAGCAGGAGCAGGAGTTTGGATAAAAAACATGGAAAATAATCACTCAGAAGGCCATGCTTTCAGACTTAATTTCAAATGTACAAACAACATGGTTGAGTATGAAGCCTTAATTCTAGGACTTCAAATCATTAGGAACTCAGGAGGACAATGAATTGTAATCATGGGAGATTCAGAACTAATCATAAAACAAATACATGGAGATTATTCTATTCATAATCCAAGACTAGGCCGATACAGAGACACTGTGCTTGATTTAATTGATGATTTATTGGAATTTAAATTTACTACTATACCTATAAAACAAAATATGCAAGCTCATTGTCTAGCTACTTTTGATAGTACATGCAATTTACCATTCCAACCAAATCACATATATACTTCTGAAGTCAAACATAGACCAATAATGTTGGAAATGTTGTCATTGATGGCAATAGAGGTAGAAAAGACAGAGAAAGACAAAGAAGGAAGCAGATGCAAAGATAGGCAAAGAACAGCAGCAGAAGATAGTAGGTAAAATTTACAGCAAAGGCAGAGGCAGAGGTCGAGTAGCAGAGGTACAGCGAAGGCAGAGGCAGAGGTCGAGCAGCAGAGGTACAGCGAAAGCAGAGGCAAAAGCAGCGAAGGTAGAAGCAGAAAGGCAAAGGCAGAGGCAGAGGCAGAGTCATTATCGCAGAAAGGCAGAGGCAGAGGCAGAGCCGTTATTTCGAGAATCACTACCCCAGCTGGTATATACACTAAACATAAATTCCGGGAACCGTTACCCAAGCCAGAGGATATATATATAAAATTTTGAGAATCGTGAACCAAGCGGCAAAGTATATATATAAAACTCATTCCAGGAATCGTAACCCAGGCGGGAGGATACATAAACATAATTCTGGGAATCTTAACCCAAGCGACAATGTATACATATATAAATCTTATTCCAAGAATCATTACCCAGCTGGAGGTTACACTAAAGGCGGAAGCGGAAGCATATATATGCAGTGCTTTATATAGGTGGAGCGCTTTATGATCGAAAGAACCAAAGTACCATAAGGTGGGAACTTTTCCCAATCGCATCGGAGAAAAAATGTGCAGCGGAACATGTAAACAAAGATTTGTGATTGCGATGAAAGTTCAGACCCGATGGATCAATGAACCATAATTGATATGTGTTTGAATTCCGGCCTAATCCCATCGGAGAATCGAAGCATAGGAATATCGGAACATGCAACTAAAAGTTGCGATTGCGATTAATCGCAATCGTAGTAATCGCATCGCATCGGATCGAAGTAGGGGAAGAACATCGGAGCATAATATTGAAAGCTGCGATTGGGATTAATCGCATTGCAACCATCGCAAAGGATCCAATCGCAATCGGAAGAATTCAATTGCGACTCATCGCATCGGCATAATTGAGTGAACAGTGAATCATCAGAATCAGAGCATCGGAGCATTGGAATGTCGATACATTCAAATGGAAATTGCGATTGCGATCAATCGCAATCGGAAGAAGTCGAGGAGTAATGTATAGCATCAGAAAGCGTGGCAAGTGGGCCCGGATATATGATATTCTATGGATAAAATGGAATCAACCCCTTATATTAATGTTTATAACGCTTGACTCGGGGAATATGCATACATGGTGATATATTTATATATTTTGCTAAAGTCAAAACTTATAGAAAATGAGGTGCGTGCTGGGCATTCGCTAAAGTGAATTCATGGGTCTTTACATTTCGTTGGAGAACACACACACACACACACACACACACACACACACACACACACACACACATATATATATATGCAGTGTGGGGCCATCGCATCAGCACGAAGGCTGAGCAGTGGAACATAAAAATGAAGTTTGCGATTGCGATCAATCGCATCGGAACAATCGCAAAGGGTGTAATCGCAATCTGAAATCATCGCAGGAGACTCATCGCATCGGAGCACAAAACAAAGTTCGGATGGTGGGCCCGAAAGGGCATTTTATATGTTAAATAGGATTTTACTATTATGCCGAGAGCTGAAGTTGTGCTATATATAAAAGGCGTTGTTACAGATACATAGTTGTTACACCATGACAGTGCACATATCAAAACGTCTTTTTATTATTGTGCCGAGAATCAATTGGCTTGATATAAAAAGCACCGTTACATATGTATGACAGATGGTCGTTACCCTGTGACAGTGAATAAGGAAAAAAACATAGCCGAAAGGGACAAAGACATAGTCAAAGAAAAGACAAATGCGCAGCGAGCCAAGAGGCTGAATAAGTGAGCTGGAGTTTTCATAGTGATTGAATGTAAATGATTTTGTTTTATATTGTTTGTGATGCAAAGGAAAGTATCCAAAGGAAAAAGAAATATCCCACTGTAATGATAAATAGGTACCTACAGTTATATTTTCTGAATGAGCGGATAAAAGAGTTGAGGAGGCAGAAGGCAAAGAGACATGGTTGTCCATTTCGAATTCCCAGTAGAATACAAACAGCCATGAAGCTAGTTTGTATAAAATGGGATAAATCATAATATCCAAGGGGAAAAAGTTACGAAAAAGGAGAATGAGAGAAGAAGAGAGTGTGCAGCAGAATTGAAAAGAGTTGAAGAAAATAAGAAAGCTGCAAGAGGTGAGAGAGAGAGTAAATATAGAGAATGCAGAGTATAGAAGATTGAGGCAGAGAAGATAAAGAAAAGAAGAGCAGAAAGAGATGCTACAGAACAGAGCTGATATCTAAGGTAAATCAGCAAACATTCCGGTTGATAAATCGAGGAAGTTGGAGCTTCCCTACCAAGTTGAAGCTTGATAGCTGTTAGTTGTAGTTGACTGAGGTTGGAGCCTCCTGTAGGTTGGTGCCTGCAGAAAATTGAAGGGATTTGAAGCTTCCTTGCAAGTTGTAGCTTGCAGAATTGAGGTAGGAGCCTCCTGTAGGTTGGTGCCTACAGAAAATCAATGGTGAGAGGGAGTTGGAGCTTGCCTTTGCATCACAACAATAATAAAATGTGGTTTTCTCCCTTTATGGGTTTCCACTTATATCTGGTGTCTATGTGCATGATGTCTATGTGTTGATGTGGTTTATATAATCTGCTTAATGCTTGTTGCTCACATATTAAGACTGTTGTTACATTAACAAATATGTTTGATACTTGCTGCTCACTAATAAAGATTGCTCACATATTAAGTTGATCATGAAGTGAAGGTGTAAATAATTTTTAAGAGAAAAGATTCAAAAGTCCATGTATGTGTTAAACTAATTCACCCCCCCCTCCCCCTCTCAGTTTAACTAAGAATTCAACAATTGGTATCAGAGCGGGTTCCTTTGTACCAGTTTAACAACTGAAAGGAGATTCTAGGTTCTTAGGATGGCTAGTAAAGAAGGATGCTCAACCAATAAAGCCCCTTTCTTTACAGGTGCAAATTATGCCTTCTGGAAAATCAGGATGAGGACATACATAATGTCTCTAGGAATATAAGTTTGGGGTGTTGTGGAATTAGGATATGCCCCAAAGGCAACTGACTCAGAGAAAGAATCCAAACAAGATTTTGTAGCTAACGCAAAAGCCATGAATGCCATCTTGAATGGATTGTGTGAAGCAGAGTTTATCAAAGTAATGCACAAAGACACTGCCAAAGAGATGTGGGATACTCTGGAGAACATCCATGAGGGAGACAAGAAAGAAAAGACTGCCAAACTTCAAGTCTATAGAGCCCAGTTTGAGAACTTAAAAATGAATGATGATGAAGACATTGACAATTTCTTCCTAAAAGTTGCAGAAATTGTTAACAATATGAAAGCTCTTGGAGAACCATGCCAGAAAGTATAATTGTGCAAAAGATTCTAAGATCTCTTCCATCCAGGTTTAATCCCAAGGTGTCTGCAATAGAATAAACAGTTGATTGGGAGACCTTGACCATGAACCAGCTACTTGGAAATTTAACGGCATACGAGATGAGGCTCCCACAGAAGAAGCCAAGTACGAGGGAGGCAACCTTTAAAACATAAAAGAAGAAAGAAGAAGAGGAAGACATATGCTATTGCTCGGATGAAGAAGAGGCAAAATTTTTCAAGAAATTGGATAGAGGCTCAGGTAAGTACAAAGGTAAACTTCCTTTCAAGTGCTTTAACTGTGGAAGAGTTGGACACTATGCTGCTAAGTGTCCTCACAAGAAAGTAAGGAATCAGGCTCAAGAGTCAGAGAAAAATACATCAAAGAACTGGCAGAAAGGAAATAAGTTCAACAGAAAATCCTTCTATGCTCAACAAGACAGCAGTACATCTGAAGATCCAGATGAAATCTCAAGTGAAGATGGAACCTCTGAATTTTTATTGATGGCTATAGAAGAACTTGAAGGTCTCCTGCTAGAAGATGAAGAAGAAGAAGGTGAATTCGACCTTGAGGGGGAGCTAAGAAGTGCTCTGGAAGAGATTGATAGACTCAAGTTGAAATGCAGAAAAAAAAAGGACATTCTCCTCAAGTATGTACGATAAGAACATAATTCAGAAGTCCCGATGCAGCTAAAGATAGAGATTGAAGAATCCAAGAAGATAGAGGACATGTTACTTAAGCAAATCAAGGAAAAAACTCAGGAACAAGAAAAGTTGGAAGAAGAAGTAGTATGTCTCAGGAATAAATTAGAAAATTCTCAAAGGAAAGTTGTTATAAACTCTTCTCAAACAACAAGCTCTAGTAATTTGAACGAAATTCTTGGTGCTCAAAGATATCCTATGATAAAAAATGGAATAGGCTATGAAGGAGAATCAAGTAAAAGCAAAGAAAAGGAAAACAGAGAGATTATTTTTATAAAAGCAAAGAAGAATGATGAAGCAGCTCAAACAATTCCTACAAAATAAGAAACCTGTAATAAGGAAGACAGAGATCAGAAGAAACCACTAGTAGCAAAGAATGTAATAAATACTAAGACCCCTGAGTATGTCAAATTTGGAAACCATCAAAGGAGATTCTTTCCTCCTATGAAGAATACTACCTGTTATGTCTGCCACAAGTTGAGACACATTTCTGCATATTGTCATACAAGGAGGAGTAATTCAAAGCAGCAAAAGATACAAACAGTGAAGAGACTGTCTCAAGCAAACAAATGGAGAAAACAACCTTACATTAGGTATGCAAATAATTTCTATGGTTATTGTTTTTATTGTAAGGAATTTGGCCATAAAATTATTGAATGTAGAAATTATGGACAAATATTGATGTTCAACACCTCAAGGAGGTTTATGAATCAAAGAAATTTTGTTCATACTCACAATTCTGCAAAAACTATGATCAAATGTTGTATATGCAATCAAGTTGGACATATGCCTTCCAAATTTCCTCTGAAAGGATGTGATTCATCATCTCACAAAAGAAACCAAACAAAAGGATGCCTCCAGTGGAAAAAGAAGGAGAATAAGTGTGACCTGGCTCTAACTGCTCAAGATCTAAAAAGCCAATGGTATTTGGACAGTGGCTGATCTAAACACATGACTGGAGACATAAGCAAGTTTATAACGCTTGATTAAAAGAAATCTGGCAATGTTACCTTTGGCAATGATAAATCAGGAAAAATAAAAGGAAAAGGCTCAGTCAGCCTAGACAATGGCAGAGGAAAGGCCCAAGAGGTACTACTTGTGGATGGGCTGAAAGCAAATTTGCTGAGTGTCAGTCAAATGTGTGAAAAAGGTTGTGAAGTTCTTTTTAGAGCACAAGATTGTGAATTCAGATCAAGCACCACAGGTAAGACTTTGCTCAAAGGAGTTCGAACAGAGAGTAATGTTTACATTGTGAAAGAGGAATATGAAGCATGTTATCTTAGCAAACTTGAGGAGTCATGGTTATGGCATAAAAGATTGGGACATCTCAGCTTCGATCACATCATCAGACTAAGCAAGAAGAAAGCTGTCAGAGACATGCCAGAAATAAAGAGGCCTTCTAATACCATATGCAAATCATGTCAATTAGGAAAACAGACTCGCACATCCTTCAAGGCCAAAGATGAGTTATCAACAAGAAGACCACTAAAACTTGTGCACATGGACATATGCGGACCTGCAAGAACTAAAACACCAAGTGGAGAATCCTACTTCATGCTGATAATAGATGATTTCTCCAGAATGACATGGGTTTCATTTCTCAAGAACAAATCGGAAGCTTTGGAAAAATTCAAAATATTCAAAGCTTTAGCAGAAAATCAGACAGGATGCAAGCTGAAATGCATCAGATCAGACAGAGGAGGTGAATTCACTGATTATGACTTTGCAGACCTATGCAATGAACATGGCATAAAACAACAATTTACTATTGCAGGGTCACCTCAACAGAATGGAGTAGCAGAGAGACAAAACAGGTCTGTACAGCAAATATCCAGAGCCATGATGCAAGAGAGTAATATTCCTCAAACCTTCTGGGCAGAAGCAGTACACACAGCCGTGCATATTCTAAACAAAGCCCACTTAAGGCCAAGCAGTGACAAGACTCCCTATGAACTATGGCATGGGAAACCAGCTTCAATTAAACACTTTAGAATCTTTGGAAGCAAGTGTTACATAAAGAATAATGATGAAAATCTTGGGAAATTTGATGCAAGAGCAAATGAAGGGATTTTTCTAGGATATGCTTCCAAAAGTAAACGGTACAGGTGCTACAACAAGACTCTTCGAAAAATAGTAGAAAGTATTGACGTGAGATTTGATGAAGAACTTCCAAACAATACAAGAGATACAGACTGCTGCATTCCATCAGACAACCATGAAGAAGAAAACCAAAATGATGATGAAACAAACAAGACAACAAAAGATGCAGAGCTGAGGTCGAAAGTCCCCTCAAGATACACTCAGAAGAATCATCCTGAAGATCAGATCATAGGAGACAAGAAAGTAGGGGTTCAAACTAGAAGGCAGCTAACAGAACAGACAAAAAAAGTATACATAGCCATGTTATCACAAATAGAGCCAAAGAAGTTTGAAGAAGCCAGCAAGGAGAAGTATTGGGTGAAGGCAATGAATGAAGAATTGGACCAAATTGAGAAGAAAAATACATGGGAACTAGTTCCTAGACCAATTGAGAAAAATATCATTGGCTCAAAATGGGTATTCAAGAATAAAATGAATGAGCAAGGACAGGTAATCAGGAATAAAGCCAGACTAGTTTGCAAAGGATATTCACAAATCGAAGGACTTGATTATGATGAAACATTTGCTCCTGTAGCCATAATGGAAGCCATTAGAATGTTTCTGGCCTTTGCATGCTACCAAGACTTCAAGGTATATCAAATGGATGTGAAATCTGCATTTCTGAATGGAGATCTAGAAGAAGAAGTCTACATGGAACAACCAGAAGGTTTCTCTTTAACAGACAAAGAAGACTATGTGTGCAGATTGAAGAAGGCTCTATATGGACTGAAACAGGCTCCTCGTGCTTGGTACTCAAGACTAGATAAATATTTGCAAAAACAAGGCTTTAAGAGAGGTGGAGTAGACAACAATTTGTACATAAAAGCCCATGAAAATGAACTCCTGATTGTTGTAGTATATGTTGATGACATTATGTTTGGAAGCAACAGAGATGAACTAGCAAAAGGGTTTGCTGAGAAGATGAAATCAGAGTTTGAGATTTCCATGATTGGAGAACTCAGTTTCTACTTAGGACTTCAAATTCAGCAAAAGAACACAGGCACATTCATCTCATAGGAAAAATACTTAAAAGAAAGGTTGAAAAAGTTCAAAATGGAGGACTGCAAACATGTGTCAACTCCCATGATCACGGGATGGAAGTTGTGTGCTGATGATGGATCTGCTGATATAGATCAAAAACTTTATAGATCCATGATAGGAAGTCTACTGTATCTGACAGCATCAAGACCAGACATCATGCTAGCAGTAGGCCTAGTGGCTAGATATCAAGCAACACCTAAACAAAACCACCTTCTGGCAGTCAAAAGAATATTTAGATATCTACAAGGAACAACACAGTATGGACTTTGGTATCCTAAAGGCAAAAGCTTCACCTTGACAACATACACAGATGCAGATTGGGCCAGCTGTGTGGATGACAGGAAAATCACAAGTGGAGGTGCTTTCTATCTAGGAGAAAGTCTGGTGGCATGGTTAAGCAAGAAACAAACATCTATCTCTCTGTCTACAGCAGAAGCAGAATATATAGCAGCAACAACATGTTGTACACAAGTCATGTGGATGAAGAAAACCCTCCAAGACATGAAGGTAAGCATTGATGAACCTATCTCAATCAAATGTGATAATACAAGTGCTATAAGTATATCTAAAAATCCTGTGCTTCACTCAAAAACTAAACATATCCCAATCAAGTATCATTTTCTCCGAGAACAAGTGGCTCAAAAATAGTAAAACTGGAGTATGTACCAACAAAAGAACAGACAGCAGATATATTTACCAAACCACTTGCTAGAGAACCATTTGAATATTTGAGAGATAGACTAGGGGTAGTATCCATAAATGCTACTCTCTGATATGAAGAAAAAGCCCAGCTTCAGGGGGAGAACAGAAACGAAAATATCATTCCAAGGGGAGATCAGCCAGCAAGGGAAGCATGAAATAGGTCCTCAGGATCAAAAGGATTATAGCAAGAATACATCCAGCATAAAAGAATCAATAAAAATACTAAAGGGTCAATGGTGAACCCAACGTGAATCTAATCCAAAGGTTGGAGTAGCAACGTACAAAGTCAGAAGATATCAGAGAGAGGAAATGCACGAAATGTTGAAAAATAAAAATAAAAATTCAAACCCCTTGCCATTGATGTCAAAGGGGGAGGAAGAGCAAGCAACAGGAGAAAGGACCCTAACAGGAAAACAAAGGAAGCGTATTTCCATCAATGCCAAAGGGAGAGACTATTGGAAATGTTGTCATTGATGGCAATAGAGGCAGAAAAGACAGAGACAGACAAAGAAGGCAAAGCCGGTAGATGCAGATAGGAAAGAAATGAACAACAGAAGACATCTCGGGGTAAAATTTACAAAGAAAGGCAGAGGCAGAGGTCGAGCAACAGAGGTATAGCGAAGTTAGATGCGCAGGTTGAGCAATCGCAGGTACAACGGGCGTGCAGGCAGAGGTCAAGCAAACAGAGGTACAACGAAAGTTGCAAGGCATAAATTCATGCGTAAGTAGAAAGAAAAGGCGCAGGTAGAGTGCAAAGCCGTTATCACAGTAAAAGGCAGAGGTATACAACATGCGTGCGAGGAAAGACAAAGGCAGAGGTAGAGGCAGAGCCATTATCACAGAAAGGCAGAGGCAGAGGCAGAGCCGTTATTCCAAGAATCACTACCCCAGCTGGTAGATATACTAAACATAAATTCTGGGAACCGTTACCCAAGCCGGAGGATATATATATAAAATTCCGAGAATCGTGAACCAAGTGGCAAAGTATATATATATAAACCTCATTCCGGGAATCGTAACCCAGGCGGGAGGATACATAAACATAATTCCGGGAATCTTAACCCAAGCGGCAATGTATACATATATAAATCTTATTCCAAGAATCATTACCCAGCTGGAGGTTACACTAAAGGCGGAAGCGGAAGCATATATATATGCAGTGCTTTATATAAGTGGAGCGCTTTATGATCGAAAGAACCAAAGTACCATAAGATGGGACCCTTTCCCAATCGCATTGGAGAAAAATTGTGCAGCGGAACATGTAAACAAAGAGTTGTGATTTCGATGAAAGTCCGGACCTGATGGATCAATGAACCATAATTGATATGTGTTTGAATTCTGGCCTAATCGCATCGGAGAATCGGAGCATAGGAATATCGGAACATGCAACTAAAAGTTGCGATTGCGATTAATCGCAATCAGAGTAATCGCATCGCATCGCATCGGAGTAGGGGAAGAACATCAGAGCATAATATTGAAAGCTGTGATTGGGATTAATCGCATTGCAACCATCGCAAAGGATCCAATCGCAATCGGAAGAATTCAATTGCGACTCATCGCATCGGCACAATTGAGTGAACAGTGAATCATCAGAATCAGAGCATCGGAGCATTGAAATGTCGATACATTAAAATGGAAATTGCGATTGCGATCAATCACATTCGGAAGAAGTCGAGGAGTAATGTATAACATCAAAAAGCGTGGCAAGTGGGCCCAGATATATGATATTCTATTGATTAAATGGAATCGACCCCTTATATTAATGTTTATAACGCTTGACTCAGGGAATATGCATACATGGTGATATATTTATATATTGTGCTAAAGTCAAAACTTATATAAAATGAGGTGCGTGCTGGGCATTCGCTAAAGTGAATTCATGGGTCTTTACATTACATTGGAGAACATATATATATATATATATATATGCAGTGTCGGGCCATCGCATCGGCACGAAGGCTGAGCAGTGGAACATACCAATGAAGTTTTCGATTGCGATTAATCACATCGGAACAATCGCAAAGGGTGTAATCGCAATCGGAAATCATTGGAGGAGACTCATCACATCGGAGCACAAAACAAAGTTCGGATGGTGGGCCCGAAAGGGCATTTTATATGTTAAATAGGCTTTTACTATTATGCCGAGAGCTGAAGTTGTGTTATATATAAAAGGCATTGTTACAAATACATAGTAGTTACACCACGGCAGTGCACATATCAAAATGTATTTTTATTATTGTGCCAAGAATCAATTAGCTTGATATAGAAAGCACAGTTACATATGTATGACAGATGGCCGTTACCCTGTGACAGTGAATAAGGAAACAAATAAAGCCGAAAGAGACAAAGACACAGTCAAAGAAAAGACAAATGCGCAGCGAGCCAAGAGGCTGAATGAGTGAGCTAGAGTTTTCATAGTAATTGAATGTAAATGATTTTGTTTTATATTGTTTGTGATGCAAAGGCAAGTGTCCAAAGGAAAAATAAATATCCCACTGAAATGATTGGTACCTACAGTTATATTTTCTGAATGAGCGGATAAAAGAGTTGAGGAGGCAAAAGGAAAAGAGACATGGCTGTCCATTTCGAATTCCCGGTAGAATACAAACTGCCATGAAGCTAGTTTGTATAAAATAGAATAATATCCAAGGGGATAAAGTTACGAAAATAGAGTGATAGAAGAAGAGAGTGTACGAAACGGGGTGAAAGAGTTGGGGAAAGAGAATATGAAAGGCACGAGATGAGAGAGAGAATGCAAATATAGAATCACAGTATAGAAGATTGGCGAGAGAAGACAAAGAAAAGAAGAGCATAAAAAAGATCATATACGAACGGGGCGATATCCGGGGGAGCTGTCAATGGTATTCGGTTGATAAATTGGGGAAGTTGGGGTACTAGTCAGTTGAAGCTTGATGAAGTTTGTCCGATTCAGCATTGGCCCGAAGTTTGAGGCACCTCCTGTGGTTGGTACTTTTTTGTAAAAAATTGAAGGGAGTTGAAGCTTCCTTGCAGGCAGCTTGCGGGGTAGGTAGGAGCCTCCATAGGTTGGTGCCTACAGAAAATCAGTGGTGAGAGGGAGTTGGAGCTTGCCTTTGCATCACAACAATAATAAAATGTGGTTTTCTCCCTTTATGGGTTTCCACTTATATCTGGTGTCTTTGTGCATGATGTCTATGTTTTGATGTGGTTTATATAATCTGCTTAATGCTTGTTGCTCACATATTAAGATTGTTGTTACATTAACAAATCTGTTTGATACTTGCTGCTCACTAATAAAGATTTCTCACATATTAAGTTGATCATGAAGTGAAGGTGTAAATAAGTTTTAAGAGAAAAGCTTCAAAAGTCCATGTATGTGTTAAACTGATTCAACCCCCCCCTCTCAGTTTAACTAAGAATTCAACAAATAATACCAGATAATCTTAAGTATTGGAAAAAAATTTCTCAGGATGAACAAATTTACAGTTTTTTGAACAATGAAGGAGAATTTCAAAACTGTATGATAGATACTAATTGTACAATAGATAATGATTTGGATTGTGAAATAGATTCAAATAACTCAGATGTAAATAGAATAAAGTTTGATAAACAACCTAGATTTACTCAAGCTGACATAGATAGCTTAGAGAAATTAGAAATTGAAGAAATTATGGATGATGAATTTGACATTTTAAACCTCAAAGATAATTTCTCACCTAAAATATTAACACCCTTAGAAGATCTTGTTGACTCTGATTATGTAGCTAGAAAACCAAAAATGGAGCGAGTAAGATCTGACATAGAAGAATGTAATATTGGTACAGAATTGAAACCTGAAATGACAAAACTTTCCAAAAGTTTACTTCAAGAAGAAAAGGATAAATATATTGAACTTTTAAAGGAATATCAGGATGTGTTTGCTTGGAGTTATGAAGATTTAAAATCTTATGATACAAACATAATCCAACACAAAATTCCAATAAAAGAGGATAAAAAACCATTCAAACAAAATTTGAGGAGAATTAACCCTGTACTATTACCTTTGATAGAAAAGGAAGTTAAAAGAATGTATGATGCCCAGATCATTGCACCAATCAGATACCTGGATTGGGTTTCAAACCTAGTTCCAACTACAAAGAAAACATGTGAAATTAGATTGTGTGTTGAATTTAGAAATCTTACAAAGTGTCTTTAAAGGATGCTTATCCTTTACCAAAGATGGATCATATATTACAAAGGGTAGTTGGCTCCTCTAGGATTTCTTTGTTAGATGGATTTTCAGGATATAACCAGATCCTAGTCCGAGAAGAAGTTCAGGCTAAAACAGCTTTCACCACTCCTTGGGGCACTTTTATGTATGTAAAAATGCCCTTTGGTCTGATGAATGCATGGGCAACCTTTCAGAGAGCTATGGACATAGCCTTTGCAAAGGAGATTCATGACTTCTTGGTAATTTATTTAGATGATATTACTGTATTTTCCAAATCAGATAATGAATACTTGGATCATTTGAGATAGGTCTTTATTAAATGTAGGAAATTTGGCATCTCTTTAAATCCCAAGAAAAGTCTTTTTGGATTAGAGGAAGGTAAGTTACTAGGACATATAATTTCAAAAGAAGGAATTAGAATAGATCCTGCTAGGATAGAAGCAATCCTGAACATTCATCCACCTAGAAATATCAAAGAATTACAAGCTTTCTTAGGTAAGATTAATTTTTTGAGAAGATTTATTTCAAACGTAGCTGAAATCATTAGAGAACTGAACAACATGCTCAAATAAGACTCAATTATAAAATTGACTGTTGAATCCAAACAAGAATTTGAATCCATAAAGCATGCTTTAACTAAAACACTAGTCTTAATCAGTCCGGATTTCAAAAAAGATTTCAGAATTTTTTCATTTGCTTCAGAGCATACCATTGCTGCAGTTTTACTGCAGAAGAATGATCAAGGATTTGAAAAACCTATAGCTTTTTTCAGTAAGACCCTTAGATATGCCCCTCTGAAATATAACATAATGGAGAAACAAGCCTTAGCTTTGGTTAAATCCATCAAAGACTTCAGATTTTATATCCTCTATTCCCACATAATTGCCTATGTCCCAAATTCTGTAGTTAAAGACATTCTTACTCATGATGGCCCTGATGGAAGAAGAGGTAAGTGGATTGCCACTATTTTAGAATATGACATAGAAATTAAACCCACAAAACTCATTAAAGGACAAGGATTAGCCAGATTAATGGTTGAATCTAACTACAATGCATTAGATATAAATTTTATTGCTCAGGTTGATGACCAGGAAGAGATGGTGACTCCAGCGATCAGTGAAGCCTTTCTAGATCACCTTGGTACTCAGATATCATCTTTGTACTTACAAACTTACAAGCTCCTCCTGGATTGTCAAGGACTAAAGCTAGATTTCTAAAGCTTAAAGAAATGAGATTTTGTATCTTGGATAATGTACTTTTTTGGAGATATCATGGTGGGATATTATTGAATTGTTTACTAAAGGAAGAAGCTGATAAAATACTCGAAGAATTTCATGTAGGTGACTGTGGAGGGCATTTATATTGGAAAACTATTGCTGACAAGATCTTTAGAGCTGGTTTTTACTGGCCTACCTTGTTTGCTGATTTTAAAAAGTTTATTACTTCTTGTCACACATGTCAAATTTTTGAAGGCAAAAGAAATTGTTACCTTTACCCTTAAAGCCTATTTTAACTTAAATGCCATTTCAACAATGGGGTTTAGACTTCATTGGAGAAATTCACTCCCCATCCTCTGGCCAACATAAGTGGATTTTGACTGTCACTGATTACTTCAGAAAGTGGATTGAAGCTATTCCTACTAGACACGCCACTAATGCAGTCATTATTTCTTTCATAGAAAATAACATTTTGTCAAGATTTGGATGCCCTCACAAGATAATTACCGATAATGCAGTATCATTTAAGTCTAAAAATATGATTTCCTTTTGTCACAAATATCATATTACCCTAGGTCACTCTATTGCATATTACCCCCAGGGTAATGGCTTAGCTGAATCCTCAAACAAGTCTTGTAAATATCATAAAAAAGTTACTCGAAGACAACAAAAATACTTGGAATAAAAAGTTAGTCTATGCCTTATGGGCAGATAGACTTACTACCAAAAAGTCCATTGGCACTTCCCCTTACCAACTTGTATATGGAATGGATGCAATTTTTCCATCATCCTTAGGTGTTCCAGTAATGAAAATCATTCAAGAATCACAAGTGGAAACAAATGATATACAAAGGAGAATCAATCAAACTATTCATCTACAACAAACAAGGGAAGAGGTCTATGAGAAATCCCAAGTCATTCAGGATAAAATCAAGAAATTTTTTGATAGAATAAGTAAAGAGGATGATTTTTACATTGGAGATCAAGTGTTAAAGTGAGATTCTAGAAGAGAAGACAAAGGAAAACATGGAAAGATTGAATTTCTGTGGAAAGGACCTTATGTAATTTATGGATATAGGGGTAATAATGCTTTCTTTATCAAAGATTTGGATGCAACAAATATACAAGAAGGACCAGTAAATGGTAGAATGCTCAAGCACTACTATTCATCTGGGCTAACCAATAGTTAGTCCCATTTACTTTTACATCATTTTAAATATCCATTGAAGTTTTTAGATTGGATTGGATGTTTGCCTCACAGAGTTGAAGCCCGGAGAGAAGGCCCTAAGCTTTCAAGGGTAAAATTTCATAAATATGAGTTATTTCAGGAAGCAGGAGACACTTACAGGAACATCATAGTCCAAAGTCAAAGGCTACTGGTTCTCAAAGTTCTTGACATTTCACCAGGAAATGCCATCCCCAAGTGAAGCCACTGTTAGGGTCCTATAATAATAGGGTTCATAAAATTTTAAATTGACTTTGATAGTCTTGTAAATATGTACATACATTAATTTTTGCAATTTGTTTTCCCATATTTTGGAAAAAATTGAAAAAAATAATAAAAAATCAAAAAGAAGGTAAAAAGTCCTAAAAGAAAGATCAAAGGGCTTAAAAAAATATAGACCTCAAAAGAAAAAGATGAGAATAAGACTTGAAAGTGAGCAAGTCCAAATGCCACTACTTTTTACTTTTCTGCAAAATAAATAATTATGGCAGTGTCAATAAATGCCATAATCCATGATGAGTTAAATTGTTTAATCTTAACTTGTCATGTTTTCAATTTCTAGTTTTAGATAGAGAATAAAGATTTGTCAGACAGTTTAATCCTGAAAATCAGTAGATGGGTAGAGAATAATGAGGAGCTCAACAATTTAATTTGAGCCCTCAGATGAAATAAGGTAGATTTAGATAGTTTATGCTTTAAAAAAATAAATGTTTCAAGGTTGCAAGCCTAAATGCACTTGCCAAATGAAGAAAAAATGTTAGAATAAGGCTGGGTAGGTAGAAAGAAATGGAGAAAGCATGTAATAAATGATTATTGGGCAAAATCACTAATTTCCCCTCCCCTACAGGTATTTAGTGTTCTAAACTATCAGTAAAACAGGCTTAGAGCATTTCTCTGACTTTTGTTGGGACCGGATGACTGGTTAGTTGAAAATATTAAATTCTTATGTTAAATCCCCATTCATCATTATTTCATCTCTCATTCATACATTATAACTCCTTTCATAAGTAAAGACTCATTCTTACTTAATGAAGCATATAAACCCATCTAATTAACTTCCATTCATTCAGAAACATACGAAAACCCTCAAAAATACTTTATACTAACTATTGGTGAAATGATAAAAAGACAAGCTTTGCTTTAATTTTACACTTTACTTTGTCATTTTATGTATTTTTGTGTGCATTCCATTCCCCTTTCATATTAAATTTTAACATATTCTATTAAATCCCTAAAAAATACCCTATCTTACTTATTAATTCCCTATATTTAAATATCCCCAAAAACCCACTATTACAATGTTTAGACCAAAGTTTATTACCCATGTGCTAGATTAAAAACTCCAATTAAAATCCGTTTGGTCTAAACTATCATTAAATAAATATCGTAACCCTATAGTATTTAAACGCATATCCAAAGTTTAAATTACTATATAAATAAAGTAAATACTGCACCCGTATGTGTTTTATTAAAACATTCTACAATGTTTTAAATAATAATACATTGCAACACCCCCCTGCATAATTGTATAACCCAAGGTATTTTTGAATTAAAACTGAGGTTTATTTTTCATAAAGATTAAAACCCTCACCGCTTATACATAAAAGCCCGCAACTTTTTACATTGGTTAAAGCATTATTCTATGTTTTAAACTATTATCCCTTTGCTATCATATAAGCCAATGTATATAATCAACCCTTGTCGCCTCTATATATAAACCTTTACCCGCAGCTAATCATAAGGTTTAATTATATTTTTAATTATTCACGCATATATAGCCCCGATCCCACACCTCTCCATTCAGCGCAACTCCCAGAGCAATCTCAGCCCTTCGCATCCAATCCTCAGATCCAACGGTTGATATGCGATATCACGTTGAAAACATGCCCGTCTTGCCGGAATCCAAATGCAGGCGAAATAGGTGGTTTCTCCAAGACTCCTCCCCTCCACATGGCCTCCATTTATTGGATCACGTGGGTTTTGCTCCAAACAGCTTACCACCATAACCTCGCGCAATAACCACTATTTGGTTTTGCGTTTAAAATCTAAAACTGCCTCCCGCCTGATGCGACTGGAATTTAATACCAATTAACGCGATCATTATATTGTAAATAAAACCTTTGGGTAACACTTTAATCAGTTAATCTGCGCGTTTAAACCTGCTGCTTAGCTCCTCCTGACCGTGTAAGCCTTTTCAAGCCCCTGCTTGCCATTTTATGCCCATAACCTCAGTATTTTACTGAAAGCTACCATTGAAGATCGACTAAACAGCTATTCACTGCTCTAGTAAGATGTTAAAGACCTCAAAATCAACCAAGATCATCCGAAAGGCTTTCAAGAGCCGAATACCTGCATTATTAAGGTATTTCCTGACAATTCAAACATGGGAATTCAGTTTTAAACATCTGTAATAGAAACAAAACTTTAAATTGATAAATTCACTAAAGCAAATTGCCTAAAAATACCAAAAAAGAGGCCAAACCCTGGAAAATTTCTCCCAGGAAACCCTATTTTCTATTGCAAGCCTTTTTAAAGATAATTTCCTCAAATTTCACAGTCTAAGGATCAAATTCAAGGATCTAAATGGCTAAAACCTCTGAATTACCTTGAAAACCCATTTTTTCAATAAAACTAACTCAGAAAACCCTTGTTTTATGTTTTATGCCAGTTTTACATCCTCAAATTAACCTAGTTGAGCAAAAAATCTCAACAGAAGCTATCCTTAACCTAAATTGCTCAGTTTCCTCTCTGTTAAAATAAAAACTCCTGCAAACAGTCTAATCTTGCAGTATTTACCCAAAATGCCTAAGAAACAGAGCACAAGCAGACCTGAAGGATCCAAAACACCTAAATCTAAGGGATCCAAAGCCCCTAAGCCTACCCCGGCCATCACTGCCAAATTTGCTATAACAGTAAACCCCCTTCAACCACCTGTGGTTGCTGCTGAAAGCATTTCTTTAGCTGATCTTGACTATAAAATTGCAGACCCTGATATTGAGTTTAATTTGCTAGATATACACAACTGGTGTTATGAAAAATATCTAGACAAAGATGATATTCCAATTTGGGAAACCCATTTAATATAGTCCCATTGACTCATCCTGGTCAAGAACTCATCAGACTTTATCAAAAATACTATGAGCCAGATCAAAGGGCTATAGTAAATGCAGAAAAAGAAATACTTTTTACCCTTACAACCCAGTCAATTAATCAAATGCTACAATTACAACCTGATCCCCAGGCAGTGCCCTTGTCTATAGAGGCCTTAACTCAGTTATACCTTGGCCTATATTTCCCTAAAAGGTTCATGATCTTTCAGAATTTTATGCCTTCTCATGTTGATATTCCAAAGATAAATCCTCCATACTCCACAGCTAAATTTCCCGAAGGTTCTAGACATATTATCTCTATGCTATCTTTTATCCTTGGATATTTTACAGATGAGTATACTGATGAATCTATTCTTGGTTCTTGTCCACCATGTCTTCTGGTCAACCTCCATCAGTCATCTTTGACTATGTTGGTTTCATAGCAGATACCATCCACTACCAGTTGACTAAATTACCCACAGAAGGAGTTTTTAGATATTCATCTTATTTTTTCCATTTGTTTTTATTCTCTCAAGCAGACAAATTTCCAGTTTCTTTGCAAAATATGGATGTAGAGGGAAAACCTCTATCAATTATCTTTTGGACTTCATTACTGAGAAAAGAATACAATGATTCCACTTATTCAGAGTTTTCATAACTTTTTTTGCATCCAACAATGAGCATATTAAACAAATAAGAACAACCTAGGATCAGTGAAGAAATGAAAAGAATATTACAGCTTTCAGAGCAGAAAAAAGTTGGAGATAGGTATCTCTATAAAAAACATACAGAACTAAGAAATTTTGGATCAAACTTGTTACCCTATAAGTTGCCTAAACATGTATGTATGAGAATTTTTGCACTTGAATATCTTAGACAAATTCTCAATTCATATTCAATTAACTTTATGGCAGCCAAGAAGAAGACCCAGTTTAAGTTAAAGAATCAAGTTGGGCCTTTTATAATCAACCACAGAGACGCAGAAAAGGAAGTGACAAAGAAGCTATCAGAATTTAGATTTGAGGAGAGCTTTCCATGGAATTATTATCCATAAGGGATCTTAAGCAAACTAAGGTTCAAATGTAAATTAACACCCTTTATCCATGAGTCAAAGCCTGAAATAGAAAATTTTGCCAATCAAATTGAGTGGATTGAAAACACCTTGACAGAGGCAACGAGCCAAAAAGATACAGCACAAGCATTGGAAGTTGTCAAGTAGCCAAAAACATCAAGTAAAAGGGTCAGGGAAGAAGGAGGTTACGCAACAAAGACAACAACTAAGACTAAATTTAAAACAATCTATAACAAAAGGCCTAAGCTCAGTTCAGTTGATAAGGAGAAAGTAACAATTGATATTAATGAGACAGATGCTCCAATGACCAATGATGATATAGCAACAACCATAATCAATGAAACACTTATGGAAATTCAAAAGGAAAAACTAGTAAACCAGAATGACACACAGATGATTGAGAAACAACATAGCATGGAAGCCTCTTCCTCACAACCAGCTGAGGAAAAGGACTTGGAAAAGAGAAGTACAAGCAAATTAAGCAGAAAAATGAGGAGATAAAGACAGAAATATACTCTCAATTCTTGAAATAGAATCCTGGCAATCCGAATAGATTATTACCAACATTTGATTATTCCAGCAATAAAATGATGATGTCATTTTTACAGCCTACCACCTAAGCACCCAAAACAATATCACACCATAAAAAGGTGGACCTTGAGGTAGACACAGAGAATATTCATGAGCTGGACCAAATTGAGTTCCACAGAAAGACCTCTGAAATGTTGTATTCTATAGTGGCAACCAAAGCAATGAGTGCTAATAAACTTCAAAATACCATACTTAATATGCAATATCAGATGAAGATGGATAAAGCATCACTTTATGCCAAGGACCTAAGGATCAAAGCCTTAGAGGAACTAGTTTTACAGGTGGGATATGATCCCTCAAACATCCAAGCAGCAGAAATATTGGTAAAAAAAAGAATGAAGACATAGCAGCTTTGAGGAAACATCTCAAGCTTCCTCGAAGTGAGCATCCACAAACAAAGGAAATCCTCCAGGATCAAAGTGAAAAAGAAGAAATGATGAAGCTCATACTTAAATTGATAGCTCAAATTAAAGAGATGGAAACAAAAATGGACCAGCTTGTCCAAGAGAGAGAGACTGTAAAAGAACCATAAATTCTTATAATTCCTACAGTCATCCCAGTAATTACTATAGCAGTGCCTTCTACTTTAGGAGAGAATTTAGCACCAAAGGGCCCACTGGCAACTGCAGTGTCAGTGACTTTAGCCACCATTTCAGCTACAGAATCTTCTACCACAAATGTACAACAAACAAATGAAGCCAGCCAGATTTTCAAAGTCATGGAAGAGATGTCTTTAAAGACAAATGAAATAAACAGACTGAATAAGATAATTGAAAATCTTGAGAGTGCAAATAAGACAGCTCATATCAATGCCAAAACTCATGAGCAGAAAGCAATCAGATTGGGAGAGCAGCTCAATAATTTACAAAAAGAATTGACTTTCACAGAGCAGATCTCATACATTAAAAATCATCTATGGACTAACATAATTGAAGCCATTCATAATCAATGGCCTTCAATTCAGGTTATATATGAGCAGAAAGAATTGTTACTAGCAGCCCAAACATAGATACAAAATACAAAGGATGAGTTGACTGATAAGCCTGCACAGGATTTAAAACTCATTACATTTCTAAACAACAAGAACAGGGAGGAACTTGAAGAATTGCAAGTATTAGACAGGACAGAGACAATCTTGCAAATCAGGGAGGTTGTCACTAAAAAGAACTTAATGAACAATCTTGAATAAAAGTGTGAAACAATGAACCTTGCCATAACTAAATTTATGGTAAAGTATACAAATTTAAGATAGAGAGGCTTACCAGACATACATGTTTTCAATGAAAAACTTATGCCACAAAAGGACTATGACAAAAATATTAGGGAGTTTTCTAAAGAGCAAGTAAACAAGCAAATAGCACAAGGCAGTCCTATAGGCAAAGTTTTACTTCAGTATTTTGAGGATTTATTCTTTCTACAGCATGAAATTAAGCACCTCTTTGTCATCAAGCCTACTTTTGCAAGATACACAGAGGCTGATGAAAACTTTAGGAAGTTGAAAAATATCCAAATTCCAAAAGCAGAAGAGTGGAAAACTTTCACAGATTTGATGTAAAGATAGAAGGTAAAAACAGTGAAAAAGTTACCTAGAGACAGTCAAAAGAAAGATAAAATGAAAAGACAGTTTGCTGATTTTTTACTGCTAAAAGATAATTTCACAACAATAAAACAGTAAAACTAATGGTCAAAGAGTATCAGTTTTTAAGAGCATCAGGTTAAAGAGTAACAGAAGGAAAGAGTATCAATGAAGGCAAGTCAAATGCATGAAAATATCTAACAGCCAGCAAGCAGGAGACATAGGCAGCCAAAATCTCCTTGTTAACAAAACAGTTCTATTTATTTTGGATAAAAGAGGACAACTTGCTGATTTGTGGAGCAGCTGTCCCTTTTATTGTGTAATGATATTTTTTTTTCTAAAGTTATTCCTAGAACTCTTCTATACTATTTGTAATACTTTTTGTATAAATACTTCGATTTTAGAAGTATTCAGGGTGGAATAAAATTGTTGGACTTACTATAGACATTTTTGTTGAACATTGGAGGCTATTGTGTGTTTGAATTCGAAGTAGCAAATTGGACAAGCTGACTGGCATCATAATTCAGGATCCTTGTGATAAGTTGATGAGTGAAGTACTTCCTACTTGTCATTGTTTCCTTTCCTAGGTTTCATGCATTCATTTTATGTTTGTTCTGTCTGAATGTGTAACTAGGAGTATTACTACAGGATTAGTCAAGTGCTCCCTGTCTTTAACTAGTTGCCATTTTAATGTTTTCTTTTGATTTCTGGTGCAAGGAACCCTTAATTGCTCCTTCTCCCATTTGACCTCTGCCTTCTACTTCCATTTTCTGGATCAAAGGATCCTTAATTTCCCTTTATCCCGATCATACCACCTCACAAAAAACCACTTTCCCAAATCTCCGAGGGTTATCTATCTTGCCCTGAATATATTTGTACCTTTTTGGCCTTGATTTCTAGTGGTGCTAGTTTGATTTAGACTCCATAGCCCAATGGACAAGCAGATTTCTCTCTAGCTTACCTCCAAGTGATTTTTTCCCACCAAACCCTTTAAACCAAAACCAAATTGTACTTTCATAACTAGCCTAATATTATAAATCAAAACAAAGTTAAACTTTAAAGAGAGAGCCCTCTCTGAACCTTAGGAAGGCTAGATCCTAGAGTTTGAAGTAGGTTTGTGGTTACCTCCAGTATTCTTTGACTAAAAACTCAAAATCCCACAACTTGAGAATTTACTAGAGTGATAAAAGGTTATATAAATGGTTTGAATTCAATATTTGAGGCCTTACCCCTCTTTGTCTTTGAACTAGTGCTTTTTGGTCAGGGATCCTTATCCTTATAGCTCGACATTACTCAGGAAATTAAAGTTCATGGGTTCCCCCTTTGTAATAGAAATTCATTGAAAATTTGAGGTTTCATGTCCTTGGGCCCTTGTTCCATAATACACAGATATTTTCGGATTTGGAACAACACCTCTTTGTTTTATAAAACCGAAGCTTCAAATATTCTATCGGTCATCAAAATATCGAAGTCATTTCTCTCGTAGATAGATAACTCTGCATATTCTTTAACAAAATATGGTGCAAATTACTTCTTATTCAGGTAATAAGACCAGATATGGTATTACACGAGCAACTGCTAAAGAAAAACCTGGCCTAGATTCGATCAATCAATTAAGAGGGTTTAAACACTTGATCAACATAGCTTATTTTTCGCTACGGGAACATATTTTTTCTTGTTGACGAAAGTGCACAAAATATTCTTATACGATTCACCCTCGCATTTGTGCAAAGCTACATGTGCTGAGAGAAGACATCTTCTAGCCTAAATTTGTAGGTGATCAATGCATCTAAGATTCCCTTCCCCAGAGGCATGGTTCAGATCCTATAAGGGGGACCTGACCCAGGCGGATGCAACATATATATAAATAGAGTGGAGCCTTAGATGTGATGTGTTTCTTCGTAAAATTCGTTAATCAACAGTCATGGATTCACTTAAATATCCTTTTAATTAAGGTGCTTGACCACATCTTAGTCAATGTTTAATTAATGTTTAAACATTGTTTAATTAACATTCAAACCTATTAGCCCAAGAATGTAATGCCAAAGGAAATAAAATTATGGGGAAAAGAGGCTTGAGGAGATGCAACTCGGGGAGTAATGACCTAGGGTGCAACAACATTAGGCTATGTAATCCCGGGGATCATGGTACTAGGGAGGTTCAACTTAGGAAACAAGGTACTAAAGGAAGTGACCCTGAGTTACATGACACAAAGTGGAGTGACATCGTGAAACATGGACCTCGGAAAGGTATTGGCACACTAGCCTATGGAAAGGTACTACCATGAACCACAATTTCGGGGAATCTAAAAGCGTGTGTCAGTACTGGTGTGGTGATAGGTTGGGATTTTTTTCAAAAATGAGAAACAAAGAATTTTCTGAGAAAAACCATTCTATTAATCTAGAGAATTAACCTTGATTAATTAAATTAAAACTTATGATTAGTACTAATATCAAGTGACTAACATGATGCCAGTATGAAGTGGCAAGTCCATGTGGATGATAGGTGGCAGAGGCAACTTATGTGGCAACCGAAGGTGATGGCATGGATGGTCCTCGTTAATGGCACATATAATATGAAAAAGGCATTTTATGGGGTATAAATTGGTAAAAACGAGTTACATGTGGCACTATAGGGTTATGCCATGTGTCCTCGGGACATGTCAACACAAATCTAACATGGCAATGGTGGAACCCAAACTGTGATATTGGGTGTTTTTTTGTATATTTTAAGATTTATAAGTTTCAAAGATGGTGCGGTATGGGGAGGACTTGAGACTGGGGTATCGAGATATTAGGCACTAGGTATGAAATATAACATGGATGAGTCACTCACTGGTACCTGATATGATGTGGTGAGAGTTCCATGTAGACCCCGCATGGCAATGGTGTGCACCATGTGGGCTAGGCATGACCAGGTGGGTGCAATGTAGATCCTCTTAATGATGTGGCCTCTTTTAATGGGTTAAGTCTAAAAGGCATAACTTTCTACCCGAGACTTAGATTGAGATAAAATTTCTGTCACCGGAAAGCTCTCAACGAGCTAAACGTGATGGTGGCACTTGTTTCAGGATATGAATAATTTTAGAAAAAAGGGATGTTGTAGCTTCATATTCATAATAAACCTTGGAGATTGGGTCAAATGCACTCCCATAGCTTGGGATTCCTTTAAGGGGGCAAGAGGTGTTACACAAAGGTTGAGATGTATCCTATATGAGGCCATTATATGAAGTAGAATTTCCATGGATAAAGTTGCCACGAGTGCCAATGCAGAAGTAAGAGAGGCCACACCCAAATATATTAAAGGAATGATGATTATGACTACCTCATTGAAATCACTCAAGCTCATATGAAAATAAAACAAAAAAATAAAAAAAATCAAATCAACATGGAAGGAAAAACACGCTATGATACCAAGTATCAATTACTGATGGTATTAATTACAACTATATACACAGAATACCTCCATTATATAAAAATGGAGGAAGCCTATTATTGGTTAAATATTAAAGAAATGATGACTAAAACTACCTCATTGAAATCACTCAAGTTGATATGAAAATAAAACAAAAAATATTTTAAAAAATCAAATCAACGGGGGAGGAAAAGCACGCTATGATACCAAGTATCAATTACTGATGGTATTAATTACAACTATATAAGTACATAGAATACCTCCATTATATAACAATGAGAAATGCCTATTATTGGTTAACTATAACTATGAAAACTAGACAAATACAAATCCCTACATGAACTTATAAATCACTAAAACTAGCTCATAAAAAACAAGTGTTGAAAAATACCAACTAATAGTATTATTATATTATAATAAGTATTAATCAAGTTGAAAGAGAGAAGGGCAACTCACACTTAAAATAAAAGAGTCAAGAAGTACTTTTCTATTAGATCATCAAACAAAGTTTACATGTCGCATCCTCAGCCATGGATAAATCCATGTCTGAGGGATAGTTCAGAAAACTGCTGGTCAAAACTAGACTGCCCCGGGTGGGGAAACCGGCCAATATAGTCCAAACATACCAGGCTGCCCTTGGCGGGAAACCAACCTTTAACATTGTATAGAAAGAGACTAAAAAGACAAACAAGAGATGCATCCAAATCCTGCAAACTAAGAAGCTCAACAAAGACCTGCTAGGGAGGGCTTCCATGCTCGTCGCTAGATGGAGAATCCTCCTCGAGGATGCGGCAGATGTACCCATAATCCAGCTGATAAATGTCTTCATGCTGCTTGCGAGGGGAGGGCGGAAGACCGAGCCTTTCTGCGAGAATGTCCGGAGGACCAGCATCTTGCAGAGAAGTAGAAATGTCCAAAGCACCAACAGCTTGGAGAGTTTCCTTGCCTTTCATAGAATCCGATAAACTGAGCCTTGGCATCTGCAAATCCTCATATGGCCTGAAGTCATCGTTTTCCGAAGAGGGGCTAGAGGCTGGCTGCACTGGAAGCGCCTTGAGCTTGCGAGGGAGGAAGGGCGGCTTAGTCGAAAAGGTCGACTTGCGGGCATGCTTCTTGCCGCGGGAGCAGGATGGTGCAGCTAGAGGAGGAAAAGTCAAACTAGAAGGGACGAGGGGGTCAAAGTGCGGAGCAGGCACGAGGAAGGGAGGAAACAGATCGACGGGGTCCCAAGAGGCCGGGGAATTCAAGTACAAAGGGATATCCATGGGCAGGGGAGGATGCGAGGGGATTCCTCTTCCCCCTCTACGGCTGGGCTGGCGATGGCAACGCGACATTATGGCCAACACAGATGAAACTCGCAAAGACGGAGGCGCAACTGCAGAGGCAGGGGCCTAAAGATGCCGCACCAGAGCCGAAGAAGGTTGAAGCAGGAGGAGCAGAGGAATAACAACCAGGGTGGGATGGAAAGCCAAAGGCGTGGCGGGAAGAAAGATCACCATACTGAACAGAGGAGTAATTATCCAACTTGCTGGGTACGTATGAGTTAAGGTGGCGCATGGGAATTTAAGTCCCTGCCCACGCGAAAATTGATAGCAGTGTGCAGCCCAAGGGAGGGGCGCATTGGCGCGCCATGTGGTGAGCCACATGGCTGCCTCGTGGAGGTCAGACAAGCTGTGAACCACCCGCATCCAGGGGAGTCAAGAAGTACTTATATGACAAGGTCATGAAAATAAAATTTTAAAATACCAACTAATAATTTTATTCTATTATAATTAGTATTAATAAAGTTGAAATCAGTGGAAAAAAACGTGGTCATAAAAATAAAATTTCAAAATACCAACTAATAATATTGGTCTATTATAATTAGTATTAATAAAGTTGAAAGAGAGGAGGGCGCTCGCAGTTATAAAAAATAAAAAGATTCCAAGAGTACTTATGTGACAAGGTCATGAAAATAAAGTTTTATATATTATTAAGTGTTGATTAATTTAGGGAAATAATAATAATTAAATATTATTATAGTTATATATAGATAGATATGAATGTTTTTTTGGAATAAGGTTTTAAGATTTTTAATTTAATTATCAATAATGATTAGTTGTATGGTAAATTTGATTTTAGTATTATTCAGAAATCAAAAATTGTAATTTTATTTCTAAAGTAGTTATGTCATTTTAATTAAATTGATTGTTTAAAAAAAGTTATATAATACTTGTTACATAAAAAGAGTTATGGTTTTTTGTGCATGTGATATTGATAAGCTATGAAATAGGCCTATAGTATTGTAACAAAATATAATTACAAATTAAATAATACAATTATAAAAATTAAATAACTTACTAATATTGAATAAACATCAAAACGCTTCATCATATATTTTATATTATTAAAATTAAAAATTCATAAAAACTAACTTCATTAACTTTCCAGCCAATGTTAGGCTGTTATCATGACATGTCAGGTCGGTGATCTATTATTGTGTACTTGATAAAAACAAAGGAAGAAGGAATGTGCCAATTATTCATGACCCATCTCTGCATTTATAGGCTACCCTCCCCTACCATGGAAGGCATGCTCTCATCGACCATGATGATGTCCATGTCCAATGCTCCATGGTTGGAGTTCGATTCCCAGCCTCTATGTTGAGAATCACATTCTCGTCTAAACCTAGCATCAAATTGAACCAGGAGGGTTTTCTTGTGCACGACGAAGAAGAGATGGCTAGAATCCTGGACTCCAATATTATATGAAAGCACTTGGTAAAGAACTCCACTACAATCTATTCAATCTTCGCTTTCTCTCCCGTTGTAGCAACTTCTACAATCTATTCAGTCTTCGCTGTCTCTGCCGTTGTACCAACTTCAAGACTTGAACCAACAAACTCTCGCAAAAAGAAAACACGCTTAGAAAACCCCAAACCCTTATAACAAAACCGGTTGTGCTGCAGGAATCGAACCTGTAACTAGTCACCGCAAAAAAAATAAAATTAAATGTTCTGATTCAATCCCTCCCCCATAACTTTAAAAAGCTACTTTTTCCACAGTTGAGTTCTGTCAGATCGTGGTAGGGTTTAACGCACAGAATAAATAAATAAGATAGAAAAAATAGGGAGGGCCATGAAAATATAAAATAAAAAGACCTTAGTGAACAAAATTGATGCCTTTCTCCTAGATTCTAAAGTTGAGACGTGTTATATATATATATATATATATATATATCAGTGCATGACCTGCCAACGAAGACGGATTTCCTGCATTCAAACCCTTGATCTTGATAATGGTGATCCATCTTCACCTTCACCGGATGCTACGATTTTGGATTCGGAAGCTGTCATTCTCTATACAATTTTACAAAATTCGCGCGTTGGATGAAGATAAAAAGATGAATTCCTTTAGTATGAATTAATACCGTGGCTTTATTTCTATTCTTTAATGATTTTTCTTTAATCGGTTTGTTCTCTTTGAAATTAGGAAAATTCCCAAAGTTATCAGATTTTGTAAAATTTGGTAGATGTTTTATTTTTTTTGCGGCTGACTTATTTTCTACATACAAATAACATGTTTTTATTTTCTATTTTCTTTTTATCATATATTGTGCTAATTTAAATTTAAATTTTATATTAAATTTTAATATTTCCACATAAAATTTTGGTGTTTTTTTAACGTGACTTTTTTGGAATTCTGACTAGCGTGTTTTTAATTTTTGGGATCAACGTCTGTTAGCTCTACCCTCCATCGATCCTTTCCCACCTCATGGGAACTCGTTTGGGCTTTGACAACCCATGCCTTCTCAGGGAATGTATCTTTCTATTTCGTCTCAGGTATTGTTCTTTTCTGTATAAATTATACAAAAATATGTATATCAATATATTTAATTCGATCAAGAAATGTACTAAAGCAAGATATTGAATCCTTTTACAAATCAATTGTGAAAAATTAAAAAGAAAAAAGCAAATCAAACCACAACACATATATTTCCTCGAGGAAAGCTTACTGCTCAAAACCCCTCTATCTTCTATTGTATATTCACCAAGGAATCATGAAACAATTACAATGCACTCTTCTCACAAGAGTCTCGTGCACTCTCACAACTGTCTCACACTGATCAAGACAAAATCAGGCCAACACTTTGTCAATTCTCAGCCTATCTTTAGCCTACCTTGCTCACACAGTTGATGAGGAATTCAATCCCTATTCCTTAGGAATTTCAGCCTTTCTCAACTGTGCTAGTATCATGGGTAATCATGTGGTGTTTTAACTGCATCCGAGCGGTTTGCTAATAATACAACTGATAGTCAACTTCCCTTTAACCTTTGTCTCAACTGGGTTTCCATTGGAATTGACATGCATGCAGCTATTAATAGTAAATCATCAGTTGCATGGTAGATCACTGCATGTGAATTAAATCTGATTTAATTCACTTGATCTCTCACTAGTGCAGCAAACAGTTACAACTAGTTCAACTAAATTTAACTCAGTTAATTGAGTTCACTGATTTCTCATGCATTAAACTCATGCACTTAACTGTAGCTTGAACTCTAAAACACATAGAATCACTCTGCATGCCTCACCAACCACCCTCAACTCGAATTTCATGAGCTATATGAGTCTATCACACTCAGTTGATTATTACAAGTGATTATGAGATAATATTACAATTTATTGTCCAATTTAATTAAGGGATAATTAAATTAGACTCATTTCCAATTTATTAAATAAATTTATTTTCACACTAATGTATCGCTAGGACCCGTTATTACATGATATGTGGTCCCACACTAGTGTAGGCGCTGTCATGTTGTTTCTAGATGCCAATTTCACTGTTTCTTGTTGCAAATTTCAACACTCCCTCTCGACAAGAAAGGAATCAATCTGTCCCAATCCGGTACCTTGGAATGTCCTTGCATGTGCAAATGCACGTCTTGAATGCGACACTTCTCTAGTGTTGTTCGCACATGCAACTTTTGCATGCAACACTTTTGAAATTGAATAGCCTCCAAACAACTGAATCAGTATAATGCATATGTCACCAGAGTCTTTTGACTGCTGCTAGCTACTGCACATGTCTACAAGACTCTTTGTGTCGCTGACATCTGCATCCATGCAATCTGCATTGCTGCCAACTCTGATCTGCACTCCAGTATCTGACACCTGTCACTCTGATTTCTGTCTTCCTGACATCTGATTGCATCAATCTAACCAATCTGGCTACTGTTGTACTGTGGGCTCCTCGTATCCATGTTCGATCCATGAGACGCACCATCTCTAGGACCTTGCCCAAATTTCTTCTTGGGATTAATTTTGCACATCGCCCTACCTCACACCTGGAGGTATAGCTACATGTACTCCCTCTGCCCATGTAGCTCGAAATTTACCCCTCTTGGAGGTTTCTGCTTGAGTGTTTTCTGCCACTCCATGATCCTCATCTTGTGGTTGCTCTACATCTTGAGTTTTATCTTTAGGAGCCAAGAGTTCCTCATCTGCATGCAAATCAATCTCCCTCTCAAGGGACAATCACATGGCTTTCTCACACTTTCCCATGGTACATCCCTTGCATGTGCCTATCTGTGCAAGAGTAACCTTTGGAAGCCCCGTAGAAATCTATTGCATGACCTTCAAAGCTCCGTGGTGTAGATAATCCAATCTCTTGTGCCATAAATCACCCTCATCCCGACTCACTACTTTGTCTGCTTTACCCATTAATGTTGTACATCCATGCAAATCAAGCTCCCTCTCAAGGGACAATCGCATGGCTTTCTCACACTTTCCCATGGTACATCCCTTGCATGCGCCTATATGCGCAAGAGTAACCTTTGGAAGCCCCGTAGAAATCTATTGCATGACCTTCAAAGCTCCGTGGTGTAGATGACCCAATCTCTTGTGCCATAACTCACCCTCATCCCGACTCACTACTTTGTCTGCTTTACCCATTAATGTTGTACGAATCCCAATCTTCTTGGCTTGTCATGTGGCTTTGTGTCGAAGGGAAGCTTTCCCTTCACAGAAAACCACATCATAACCTCTATCCTCCAACATTGCGTCTAAAACTAAATTCTTTTTCAAGCTTGGTACATGCATTACATATTTTAATGAGAACGGTTTACCTGACTGTCTCTGGAAAGTAACTGTACCAATCCCGGTAGCGCTATACCTTCTGTCGTCACCCATTTTGATATGCATTTGGAGGTCCTTATCCTTCAAGCTACTGAAAATTTCTTTGTCTCCCGTCATGTGGAAAGATGCACCACTATCTAAGTACCACACTGATCCCATCACACTTGACACCATGCATGCGATGAGCGATAAGTCCAACTCAAATTGCGAGGTCAAAGCCTCACCAACTGCAGATCCTGAAGGATTCTTGTTCTTCTTCTTTTGTGGACAATTAATGGCATAATGTCCATTCTCGTGACAATGAAAAAATTTCACTCTGGACATGTCACGCTCTTTTCCTTCTTTGCCGGTCTCAGAGTTGGAATAGGATTTCTTTCCCTTCCCCTTCTTCACCTTACTAGCCAAGGAAAAATTTTCTTCATCATCTTTCTTAGATGAAGATCCATCCCTAGTATTCCGCCTGAACTCTTCTTGCACCAAATCCGACCAAAGTCGTCCCCAATCTAGTAGTTTCTCCCTCCCATTGACAAAGTCCTCATAACTATGCCAACTCTTGGGAATGCCTAGAAGAGCTAGGCTCACCAAGTCACCATCTGCAGCAATAATTCTGATGCTCCCAAGCTCATCTCGACATTGGACAAACTTGGTTAAATATTTTGGAATAGTGTTGTCTTTCTCCATTTTGATTTTCCCGAGTTTGTCCTTCAATTCCAATTTTCTATGATCACTTCTGCTCTGAAATAGATCTGTCAAGGCCTTCTACATTGCATATGGAGTCACTTTGCCATGGAGAGTTGAGACAATTTGGTCTCGTACTCCCTCCAATAAGATCCTCCTCATCCTTGCAACCTTCTTTTGCCAAGCATCAAGATTTGCAACGTTTGTTGCTGCGGGTTTAAGAATGTCATTATCAATGAATTCTTTCAACTCATTGTCCTCCAGAACTGCGTCCATTCTGTCTTTCCATACAATATAATTAGAGATTCTCTTCAGTGCATACTCCAATATCAATCCATTGAAAGCCATCTTGATCTTGATCCTCCTGTCGCACCAAGAATACTTTTGCAAATTCGAATGCTATTCAGTCACAAACTCAATTTATTCTCCACTATAGTGATTTCCTGTGCTCCGATACCATGTAGAAATTATACAAACATATGTATATCAATAGATTAAATCCGATCAAGCAATGTACTAAAGCAAGATACTGAATCATTCTACAAATCAATTGCAGAAAAATAAACATGATTTCCAATCACAACAAGTAAAGAAAGAAGAAAATAATACCACAACACAGATATTTACCCAGGGAAAGCTTACTGCTCAACCCATCTATCTTCTATTGTATATTCACCAAGGAATCATGAAACAATTACAATTCATTATTCTCACAGGAGTCTCCTGCACTCTCACAAATGGCTCTCTTTGATCCAAACAAAATCGGGCCAACACTTAGCTAATTCTTAGCCTATCTTCAGCCTGCCTTGCTCACACAATTAATGAAGAATGCAATCCCTATTCCTTAGGAATTTCAGTCTTTCTCAACTGCGCTAGTATCATGGGCAATCTTGTGGTGTTTTAACTGCATCTAGGCAGTTTGCTAATAATACAATTGATAGTCAACTTCCCTTTAACCTTTGTCTCAATTGGGTATCCATTGGAACTGACATGCATGCAGCTATTAATAGTAAATCATTAGTTGCATGGTAGATCACTTCATGTGAATTAAATCTGATTTAATTCACTTGATCTCTCACTAGTGCAACAAACAATTACAACTAGTTCAACTGACTTTAACTCGCTTAATTGAGTTAACTGATTTCTCATGCATTAAACTCATGCACTTAACTGCAACTTGAACTCTAAAACACATAGAATCACTCTACACGACTCACCAACCACCCTCAACTCAAATTTCATGAGCTAACTGAGTCTATCACACCCAGTTAACTATTACAAGTGATTATGAGATAAGATTACAATTTATTGTCTAATTTAATTAAGGGATAATTAAATTAGACACATTTGCAATTTATTAAATAAATTGAATTGCACACTAATGTATTGCTAGGACCCATCATTACATGACATGTGGTCCCACAGTAGTGTAAGTGCTATCATGATGTTTCTGGATGCCAATTTTACTATTTCTTGTTGCAAATTTCAACACTCTCCCCCGTTTCACAGACGTCAGTGTGGTGTCCGTTATTGTGATGGTCCCATTGTAAATGATGCACAACATGCATGAAAATTCCATGCATGATACTGATATTCTCTAATGTTTTTCAAATTAAGAGCACCCAAATGAAATTTCAAATTTTCAACTCATATCACAAATCACACTCCCCGCTTCTTACATGAAGCCAACTCATTTGTATCTTCTGCTTCGCCAAAATCTCTTAATTTAGCCTCCATGACTAGATACCAGAGAGAACTCGGCACAAGCGTACGATGAGGTTGCTTATTGGTTCAGAGGGTCGAAAGAAAAACTAAATTTCCTATACAAACTGCACCAGAGCCATAGAAATAATCATCACCCCATCACCCTCATCTTCGCCCTCGCAAGGGAATCACAACATTTTGATGCAGCAAGGCATTCAAATCTAATCACAAAACTTCATTTCCTATAAGCCTAATCTTGCAACACTTTATAGGTTTTCATTTCAACATTCAGTTGTTGACTAATCTAGGTCTATCTTCACTCCCTTTTACCTTGCAATATCTGAAAATGTCACTCTATAACCCCTTATGCGATAGCACACTGCTAATATTGTTCCTATTACGCCAATAGAAAGCGTTCTTGTTGTTTCTTCCCTAGCATTTCAACATCTTTTTAGGAGTGAGCCCTTTTAGCAATCACATTACTCAAGCATTCCTTGATATGTTCCCCTATGTTCCCCACCCAGAAGAAGCCCATGATATCTCAGTGAAAAGTCAGTACTCCAACCAGAGATGCACCATTTCTGCCGCAGGTAATTCCAAACCCTAACCGCTTATATTTTTATTTGAGTATTTCTATGTTATGGTTCTCTCTTCTGAAAGCCATGAAAGAGCTCATCACACAGAGGCACTAGGATTTTGTTGGTTCCCAGAAGTTGGATAATGAACGATAAAATGCACCTCTGTCTGCTCTATGTATTCTACTCTCTAGCTATATCCATTATTCCAACTGTTTATCTCAGTTGCATAGTCCCAAGTCACAACATAGTCACAACAAGTCACAAGTTGCAATTTGTCTCAATCGCACAGTCGCAAGTCACAGTTTGTTGCAGGTCGCAAGTAGCAGTTTGTCATAGGTCGCACAGTCTCAGTTGTAGCAAGTCGCAACTCTGGTTACTTAGGCATGAATGCGACTTGGTGACTTGAGGATAGGTCACATAGCCATATTTTCTGAGAAAATCTCAATTCACAATCCAGCTTTATGTGTTTTTTAGAATCGACACATAGTTGCGCTTCCTATTTTCATCCACGGAACTGGCACACATTTGTGCTTCCCATTTGCATCCATGGAAGCATCCACGAAACCAACACACATTTTCTCTTCCTATTTGCATCCATGGAACCGGCACACATTTGTGCCTCAGAGTACAGGGATAGAGAAATTTTAAAAATTTAAAGGTTTTAAGCGGTTTTCTGGAGGCTTGGATTTGAATGTTTTTGGTTCCACAGTTCACTGTTACGGGTTAAGTTTGGGTTGGAGAGGTACAGTTTGAAAGTGAGTGGTGGAGGAATTAGGAGTTCGACACGATAGCAGTGAAGGGGTTGGAGCTCAATGGAGGCAACCAAGGAAAAAATGGACTCAAAGGAAAAGTATCCAAACCCTTTGCTATAAGAAATATTCAAACAAGTCCCCTTTGCAAGCATATGGCAACAGACCCAAAGGAAAAGGAAAAGGAAAAGGAAAAGTCGTTGATGGTTCTGCCCTATATAGTCCCACATCCACACCTCTCACTTCGTCATCCGATCTCTATGTGACATAATTGTTAAGTGCAAAAAAGAGGTTGGAGGTTATAAAATCTAAAGAGTAGGAAAGGGAGCATACAATTCATGTAATCACAATTGAGAACCGGGCTTTAGCAGAAAGCAATATAATTTTGGAGGAGCAAGTGGCATTGCTCCAGGAAGCTCTCTTGATAGGGAAGAAAAAATGGAAATAGATGAAAGTAGATGTGCAAAACACGAAGAAATTTGTAGTGGAGAGTATAGAGGTGGTGAAGGCGAAGCCATCCCAGGATAAAGGGAAAGTGGTTGCCCAAATAGACAACCATGAAGGGACAACAAGGGAAGAAAAGAAAGAAGGCTGCAAAAAAGTTTCCAAAACTTGGGTTGAAGTTATTAGCAATTATGCTAATAGGGAAGGAGACGCAAGCTTTTGGGTCGGCAACATGCATGATAGAGAAAGCAAGGAAAGACAAGATAGAGCAACACACATAATTATTAAAGGGGTGAAAGGTTATGGGAAAAATGAATCTACTTTTGACCTTGCGAGGGACTTCTTGAAAGACAAGCTACTATGGCAAGGACAAATAGGTCAAGCATGGAGGGTAGTAAATTTTAACGGTGAGAGAGCCAAGCCCATAAGAGTCATCATGCTTAGTTTGTGTGATAAATATACCATTCTAAGCAAGAAGCAGCTCTTGAGGGGTTCTCCTTTTTTTCTAGAAGAAGATTTAACTATAAGACAACAAGAGGAAAGGAGGGAGGAAATGTCAAAGGTTAGAGCAGCAAGAGATGAGGGAAAAAGAGCATGGATTTATAAGGGTAAAACTATGATAGCGCGATTTGGACCTCCTCCCAAAACACAGCAGCAAGATGATAATAAACAAGAGACAATAAACTCTTTAACAAGAAATCAGGAAGCAAGGTCAGTATCGACAGACAGGGACAAAGATTCAAATGTGAGTCTTGCAGGGAAAAACAAATAGAAATCAAGTCACACCCAGGTTTCCTTAAGTTTAGTTTGTTGGAACTGCATAGGTTATCCATGGAGACAAGGACCTGGGTTAGGGCCTATTGCGGAAGATAGAGACATGATTTGACTCATAGAAACACATGAGCATGAAGGGTGCAAGACACCTTTTTTAAAGGGTACTAGAAGATGGCAGCGTGGAACAAGGTAGCAGGGAATGGCAAAGGACGGGGGTGTCATGGTATTAGTGAGAAAAAAGAAGGCCATTTTATTCAGCTAGAAAAAGAAGACTCAAATAAACAATTCATTTGGTTTAAAATATCAGAAAATGGAAATCAAATCAGAATTGTAACATGCTATTTTGCGCCGCAAGTTTCAAAAATCTACAAAAGTAGAGGGCTTGACCACAAGGATCCTTTTGTAGCCTTAAAGACAGATATTGCAACATATTCTCAGCTTGGTGAAGTCATTATAGTGGGTGATTTCAATGCTAGGACTGCAAGTGAGCATTCCTTGTTGTGAAGAAGACTGCAACCTTATCTGGCTTACAGAAGAGAGTAATCATCAATGGGAAAGAATTTCAGAGGACAAGGGCTACAATCTCTTTGGTGAAAAATTGCTTACTTTATGTGGGGCTTTCGATTTAGTCATTTATAATGGTTTGATTAGATGGGAAAAGTCTGGTAATTTCACTTGCAATACTTACAATAGAGCAAGTGTAGTAGACTATGTAATTTGCTCACATAGTTTGTGTGAGAAAAAATGAGGAAGTCTTGATTGTAGATCAACTTTGGGACTTAAAATCATATCACAAGCCAACTTATCTAGGCTTCTTGGACTGGAAAGAAGCAGTTAGGGTCAAAAACTCAGTGTGTTCAACAAAATTTTTCGATGGGCAGAATTCGTTTGACTCCATAAAATTGTAATACTTTCAAATTAGCGCTAGAGAGACTCTGCGAGAAGGAGAAAATCTCATTTCACGACCTACATAGTCATGAATTAACACATTTAATTCAAAGCGCACTTGTAGAGTGCGAGAGAGAAAAAAGTAAGAAGTCTGGAAAAAAAATCTTTCCAGCCAATGCTTGGTTTGACGAGAAACACAAAAAGGCAAGGAGAATGTGGAAAGAGTCAAACAAGGATGACATAAAGCTTAAAGCTTACAAGCAGATGTTAAGAAAGAAAAATTTTGACTTCATGGTTTCAAGAGAGAAGAACTGATCTTCCTAGGGAAAAATAATACCAAATTATTTTGGAAGGAACTCCAACAGAGAAAGATGCAAACTAAAAACAATATTACAACTTCTAAATAATTTGACTATGCAAGACAATTTTATGAGCATGATCCCAAGGTTGACCCTCCTCCCTTGGTCAACACTAATACAAAACTCTTCATAGTGCAAGATGTAGAGATGGTTATCAAGAAGTTGGGTGCTAGAAAAGAAAAAGACAGTTGAACTCAAAGAAAAGTATCTAAAGTGAGGCTTAAAAATTCTTGCATCTCACATTACAAAAATTTTCAACATCATACAATAGGGGTTCCCCACTGATTGGACAACTAGTTTGGAAATACCTCTATTTAAGAGTGGTGACACCAATAACCCCTCCAACTATAAGACCATAATGATAAACCCCTTGTTTGCAAAGTTATTTGGAAGCATGTTAGAGAATAAAATCAGCAAGTGGGCAGATGAAATAGATAAACATGCTAAAGGACAAGTAGGTTTTAGACCTAAGCATTCCACAGTTGATCATGGTATAACTTTTAGGCATATCATTGAGAAAGTTTAGGAGAAAAAAGAAGAAGTATTTTGTTGTTTTGTTGATTTCAGAAAAGCCTTTGACACGATTCTTAGGGATAAGCTTTGGCACAAAATGGAGGAACTTTGGGTTCCTAAGCATTTGAGAGCAGCTGTGCATAGACTATACGAAGAGGTGAAAGTCAAAAATAGAACTTCAACAAGCATTTATGAAAGTTTTAGAAGCGATATTGGGGTCAAAAAAGGTTGTCCATTGTCTCCTAGCCTCTTTGGTTTATATATTGACAAACTTGAAGAGTGGCTAAATTCACAAGGGGATGACAAGATACATTTGGGAAATTTTGTTATAAGGCTTCTTTTGTGTGCAAATGACTTTATTCTAATTGCTAATTCTACTCTTGGTTTGCAAGAGCACTTACTTTCCCTGGATCATTTTTGTAGAAATGTAGGGATGCAAGTCAATATGAACAAAACGAAAGTAGTGGTTTTTTCTAACAAAAGAAATCATAACCAACGTAAGTTCTTCTTTGAAGGTAACATTCTCGAAGAAGTTGCAGATTACAAATACCTCATAATTGACTTCAACATAAATCTAAGTTGGGGTGGATGTAGAAGGAAAATAACTCTAGGGGGTTGGAAAGCATTTTATGCTTTTGAAAATAGGTGTAGATAGGTAGAGTTATGGGACTAGAAAACCACTCTAACTCTTTTCGGGCTTTTAGTGATTTTGGTGATTCTCTATGGCTATGAACTGTGGGCTAGAAGTACATCCGGCATGCAGTGGAAACAAATTGAGAAAATTCAGAAGCATTTGATTACAAATAAATTTAAAATTTAAAATATAGTTCCATATGCTATCTTGTTAAGTGAAATAGGGGTGGCTCCTATTGAAGCAATAGCTATGATGCGGGTCATAGGTATTTAAAAAATTTGAGCAAATGGAAGAGGGAAGATGGCCTAAGGTTGTGTTTAATGACATATTGTGCACAAGAAAGAAGACTTGGTTGTGGAAAAATAACAAATGGTTTAGCAAATCGGGCATTTGCTTGAGCATGTCTCCCATAAGCAGTAAAGAGATAAAAGCTTTTGTTATGGATGAGTTTCACAAATGTACTTGGGAGAAGGAGTTAGGGAAAAAAAGAGTATTATATTGAAGAGTTTAATCCCTCTCATAATCATCAACAAAAAGTGTACATAGGGGCCAATATTTATTTGAGAGCCAAAATTCTTACCACTCAATTAAAGACTAATTGGCATCAACTCCATTGTGAAATAGGGTGGTGGAAAACGCCAAAAGAAGTGTGGGAGGAAAGAGTATGTATTTTTTGCTCTTCTAGAAAAATGGAAATAGAAAAGCATTTCATTTTAGAATGTGAGGCCTTCAGAGACAACAAGGAAATATATGCAATATATGCAGATATTTTGACAGCCTCTTGGGATATTCTTTTCAGCAAAGGCTTTGACGATAGCTGGAAGAGTGTATTGTAAAACTTTACAGGAAAAAGACAAAATACAAGAATCGTATAAAAGAACAATATGCCCCATAAACTATATTTAGCCTAATAAATGTTAAAATAACTTCTTCTTTTTTACCAAAGCTTCAACCATTAAGAACAACCTTACAGTTCTTCCATATTTTGTGAATATTTTGTACGAATTAAGTGAACATACAAATTGAGCATTATAACTTAGTATCGTAGTCTTTCTAAACATACGTACAACTCAAGTATGACAGAATAATAAAGACAGAATAGAATTGGCGGGTTAAAAATACCTGAACTGTGACTTTCTATTCGTTTTTAATTTGAGTATAATGTTGTCTTTTTACCAGAGTCGGAGGCAACACCTGCATCCATGGCTGTTTGATACAACAACTTTTCTAAAATGATGCCAATGTGTTATTTGCTCCTTTTATAAGTCTGCATTATTTAGTTTTTTATTTTGTTGTGGCAAAGATTTAATAATATACTTATATTATTAAAGTTAATCTTATTTATAGATTAATCTTAAAGCATTTATTTATTTAAATTTAAAATTAATATTTCTATTTCAATTTCAGCTATCATTAAAATTAAATTAAATTAAATCAATTTTAATTCTTTTTGTTATCGGTTTATTCAAATTTAATTTATTGAATTAGTTTTATTAATAATACATAAATAATTATTTTAATTTTTAATTTTTAATTATTTTGATCATTTTAATTATAACTCTTCTGAGACATCACATAAGAATTTTAGGGACCAATGCGTTTCGAACTACTAACTGTAATTCATCATCAGGATAATGAAAAATGGCTGATACCCAACAGTCAAAAATTAAGATTAAAAATAAAATTAACCCAACCTTATAAAAATTAAAAATGGTCAAAATAAATAAATAAATAAAAATAAAATAAAATAAAATAATAAAAATATAAAAAGAACCAAACACCTAACTACCCTCACTTTAAGTTAAAATATAAAATCAGAACTAAAAACTAAATTAACACCCTTTCAAAAAACATGATAAACATGAATCAAGTAAAAAGTCAAAAAATCAAAGTAAAAAATTATAACTAAATAAAAAATATAAAAATAAAAATAAAAAATAAAATAAAAATAAAAATAAAAATAAAGAATTTAATGAATAAATAAATTAATAAATAAATACAACTAAAAACTAGAATTAAAATATAATTAAAAATAAAATAATTTTTTTTTATTTATTTTAAATTATAGGTAAAACAAAAAATATAAATAATTAGAGAATAAAATAAAAATAAAAAGGATATAGTCAATAAATAAAAATAAAAATACAAATAAAAATAAAAATAAAATAAAAATAAAAATAAAAATAAAATAAAGGATTTAATGTATAAATAAATTAATAATTAAAAGCTATAATTAAAATACAATTAAAAATAAAATAATATTTTATTTTTATTTTAAATTATACCTAAAACAAAAAATATAAATAAGTATAGAATAAAATAAAAATAAAAAGGATTTAGGCAATAAATAAAAATACATTGATAAATAGTAAAATCTCTTTGGGTAAAAATCACATATAATGGAACGTTGTCGACGCTTTTCGAACCAACCAGTGTGGTTCATCATCAGGATTAGGTGAGAGATTAGATCAAATCAATAAGCTTAAATAGATGTAGAGATGGTTAAACTAGCCGTTTAGAAAATGGCTAGTTTGAATTTTTAATAATTTTAAATGTTTTTAATAAGCAACGGTTAGTTCCCTCCTACTATTAAACCATTTAATAAATTTATTTACTTAGTTAATAAATTAATAAACTTATTAGTTATATTTATTTATTTTTTATATATCAATTTTATTTATTAACTAAAGCGAGAGGCTAAAAAATAAAAAATAAAAATAAATGAATAAATAAATAAATAATAGAAAAATAAATAAATAAATAAATATAAATATAAATAAATAAAATAAAATAAAATAAAAATAAAAATAGCAAAATAAAAAATAATAAAAAAATAAAAAGTAAATTAAAAATAAAAATAAATAAATAAAAATAAATAAATAAAATATCTAACTTTCGAACTTAGAAAAAAAGAAAAGAAAAGAAAAAAAAAAAAAAAAAAAATTAAAAAAAAAAAAAAATGATAAATAAATAAAACAAAAAAAATAAAAATAAAATTATAAAAATATAAGATATAAAAAAATAAAAAAATAAAAATAAAAATAAATAAATAAATAAATATAAATTAATTAATTAATTATCAAAAAAAAAAAAAGGCAAAAAAGAAAAAGAAATCAGGGACATAAGGCAGGTATCCAACACCTGCTGATGTTCCAACCATCGTCTCTGTTGAGATTAAGGGGTCTTTTTTCGATTTCTAAGGCCTCTCTTAACTTACGATGATGGAAATGGTCAATCCTAGCAATGACCTTCGCCTCTTCAATGCAAATATGATGGTTAGTCTTTTCCGCATGTTCAGCTAGGGCAGACGAGCGGGATCTTCCATGCTTAATGCCAGCAGCATGTTCAAAATTTCTTTGATTTATAGATCGACCAGTTTCACCAATGTAAGGCATCCCACAGGAACAAGGAATGATGTAGACACCTTTTCCATCCCTAGGGTCAATCGGGTCTTTAACCGATTTGAGAGAGCTGCGAATCGTGTTAAGGGGCTTGAAAGACGAAGACACCTTATGCTTCCTAAGGACCCTCGCAATTTTATCAGTGGTTCCTTGAATGAACGGAAGACGCACACTGCGAGACCACTAACTAGGGTCTTTATTCTTTTTAGAAAGATGACCTTTTGCAGCTTTAAGAAAGGCTTTAAGGCCTTGCGATCTACTATAACCATTTTTATAAAAGACACTTAATAGATGAGACTTTTCCCCTTCAAGGTGAGACTCATCAGAGATCCTCAATGCCCTAGTGGCCAAGGTGTTTAGGACACCTAATTTTTGAGCAGGGAAATGATGTGAACTAGCGTGAAGGTATTGCTCAGTATGAGTTTTCTTTCGAAAAACTTGATGGGAGAAAGAGCCATCATCTTTTTTAGAAATAAGAACGTCAAGGAAGGGAATGCTCCCATCTATTTCATGTTCCATGGTGAATTTTATCGAGCGCGATTGATCATTAAGGTGACGAAAGAAAATATCTAACTTATCTTTGCCATGCGGCCACACGACACAAGTATCATCTACAAATCTCTTCCAAAGCTTTGGTTGGAAAAGAGCTGAGGAAAGAGCTTTGGATTCAAAGTCTTCCATAAACAAATTAGCAACAATCGGGGAAAGGGGGGAACCCATGGCAACAACACAAGTTTTCTCATAGAATTTGCCTTCAAGTTTGCTCATAGAAGTTTACTCATACTGAGCAATACCTCCCATCAAGTTTTTCGAAAGAAAAATCATACTAAGTAATACCTTCCCATCAAGTTTTTTGAAAGAAAAATCATACTGAGCAATACCTTCATGCTAGTCCCATCAAGTTTTTCGAAAGAAAACTCATATTGAGCAATACCTTCACGCTAGTTTCCCATCAAGTTTTTCGAAAGAAAACTCATACTGAGCAATACCTTCACGCTAGTTCACATCATTTTCCTGCTCAAAAATTAGGTGTCCTAAACACCTTGGCCACTAGGGCGTTGAGGATCTCTTATGAGTCTCACCTTGAAGGGGAAAAGTCTCATCTATTAAGTGTCTTTTGTAAAAATGGTTATAGTAGATCGCAAGGCCTTAAAGCCTTTCTTAAAGCCACAAAAGGTCCTCTTTCTAAAAAGAATAAAGACCCTAGTCAGTGGTCCCGCAGTGTGCGTCTTTCGTTCATTCAAGGAACCACTGATAAAATTGCGAGGGTCCTTAGGAAGCATAAGGTGTCTTCGTCTTTCAAGCCCCTTAACACGATTCGCAGCTCTCTCAAATCGGTTAAAGACCCGATTGACCCTAGGGATGGAAAAGGTGTCTACATCATTCCTTGTTCCTGTGGGATGCCTTACATTGGTGAAACTGGTCGATCTATAAATCAAAGAATTTCTGAACATGCTTCTGACATTAAGCATGGAAGATCCCGCTCGTCTGCCCTAGCTGAACATGCAGAAAAGACTAACCATCATATTTGCATTGAAGAGGCGAAGGTCATTGCTAGGATTGACCATTTCCATCATCGTAAGTTAAGAGAGGCCTTAGAAATCGAAAAAATACCCTTTAATCTCAACAGAGACGATGGTTGGAACATCAGCAGGTGTTGGATACCTGCCTTATGTCCCTGATTTTTTTTTTTTTTTTTTTAATTAATTAATTAATTTATATTTATTTATTATTTATTATTATTTTTTAATTAATTAATATATATATATATATATATATATATATATATATATATATATATATATTTTTTTTTTTTTTTTTAATTTTTTTTTTATCTTATATTTTTATAATTTTATTTTCTATTTTTGTTTTGTTTTATTTATTTATTTATTTTTTAATTTTTTTAATTTTTAATTTTTTTCTATTTTTAATTTTTTTCTAAGTTTGAAAGTTAGATATTTTATTTATTTATTTTTATTTTTAATTTACTTTTAATTTTTTTTTATTATATTTATTTTGCTATTTTTATTTTTATTTTATTTATTTATATTTATATTTATTTATTTATTTTTCTATTATTTATATTTTTTTTTCACAAAGAAAAAATTCGTAATTTTATTTATGAGAAAACAAAATTACATGTTGTATGAGCTGGTATATCCAAAGACATCCAAATGCTGCAAATAAAATGCAAAAGTGATACAATTAAGATTTTCTCCCCTTCTTCTTTTCAACCTTACGCCAAGCACCAAGTGTTGGCTCGGTCTCGATAAGGACAAGTTGATTTTCTTCTGTTGGTGCTCCATGATCCTTATCAGAGTCAGATGTGTCTGATGTATGTGTTCTTTTGTATCCCCCACTGTCTAGTGTTCCAGGTACCATATCCTGCTGAGTCTTTGTGATGGTGTCAAGAGGATCTTGCATTTCCTGTTCTTGTGTGCCCATGGAGGCATCTGTTTGTTGATTCTCATGTGGTGTTGGTTCCACCTCTTCTTCCTGTAGTTCTAGCTCTTCAGAGGGGAATTACCAACCTTTTGCCGCTTTGCCTGTTTTCTTCTTTTTCCTGTTATCCCTTTTTGCAGCCGGGCATGAGTTTTGTAGGTGTCCTGTGCACCTGCATATCCGACATCTGAATGCTATGTTCTCATAGTCTAAATGCTGTGTCCATCTCTGTTGTTTGTTGTTCAACATAATGGACTTTGGGAGTCCCTTGCTCAAATCAACCTCCACACAGATTCGTGCGAAGGTGAATATGCGTTCTTCCAGGCGTTGGGTGTCTGTTTTAATGTATCTGCCAAAGGTGTTTCCAATGCAGCCAAGAAAATTTTCATTCCAAAAATGTAGCGGGAGGTTGTAGAGCCTTACCCAGACCGGCATTTTAGTCACCTCCATGGTATTGGCATCGAAATTTGGGAACCATGGTGTAATGAAGAGTCCCGTGGAGCCCCAGAACCATGGTCCCTGAATGATAATGGCATCTCTAACCTCAGTGGATGAAAATTTGACAATGAAGAACCCCTTAGAACATAGGTGTATTTCACATTCCATGGTCCAGTTTGTAAAAATCCAATGGAACAGCTCCATTGGTTTGGGCCAGAAGCAGTTGAATCTGCCTATAATTGCCTGGGATTCGTAAACAGTTCTATGCATATCAATGTCTGGGCTGTCTATGTTTATTTCAGGCACGCTGTCCTGCAGTTCTACAATATATGGCTTGGGGGAACTTTCAGCAGGGGAGACAGGTACTGTGGGAATGTTTTTGTCCCCCTGTAATATATTCCTGTAAGAACCTTTTGTGGGTACTGTTTTGGATGCACCAGCGCCCATGGAGGGTCCATGTGCCCTGTTTTGGATGCACCAGCGCCCATGGAGGGTCCATGTGCCCTGTTTTGGCCCATCATTCCACCCCTCAGTCTGAGGTTGAGGCAGATGGAAGACTCAGTGATAATGGAGTAGTCATTAACAGAGCAGTGGTCAGCTAAAACTTTCCCCCCAAAAATCAGAGACTGAGCATGAACTGGGTAACCCGCCTTAGTCTGGATTGCTTCCTTCAAATGTAGTATTGAATCTATTGTTCGAATCCATAGAATAAAGCTATTACCTACATGAGGCTTAATGAACACTTGATATGGAGTCGAGCCTACCTGTGAAACGGTGTTGCAGATATGCAGGCTGCGATTTTTGTCCATAAGCACCTCATCGTGGGCCTATTCCTGGCTCAGATGGTCCGAGTGCAGCCACAGAGTTCCCTTGAGATCTGAAGTCCCAGTATCAGCAGTATTGGAGAAGCAAGCAGGCCTTTGCAGCCTCGGATTCGTATGCTACTGTGGAGGCCGCAAGGCATTAAATCCGGAAGCCCAATGACCGCCCATCCTCGAGGCCCAGGGCGGCGATGTGAAGGCCGGCTTGCCGAAGAGATGGACATGCGGAATCCGCTCCCAATAACATAGAAAGTAGAAGACCCAACTTGAGCAACCGTCCAATAAAACAGAGTAATGCGCTTAGTGGCACCATGAGAGGTGCAGCAGAGCACATATCACGGCGCTGGTCCAAATTCAAAGTCATCAAAGAACAAATGGTGATCGCAGGGACTTATTCCACGCCCTGCTAATTCATTTGATGGGCTGGTCAGGCACCAAAACCCCTTTCTGTTGGTTCTGCAGGGTATCCAAGACCCTGTCACAGCGGAAATGTGGAAGCTCACAGGCGCAAATGGAAGCCCAGCCCGAACAAAATCACATGGTGCAGCGATGGTAATGCAGAGTCTCATCCCATGGAGGCGCCGCTAGTGCAAAGATCTCCAACCTGCGACGGCGATGGAGGACTGTAACCCTAGAACAAAAATTTCTCCCACGCGCACCATTTTTCCATCAACCAAGGATCTTCTATTATTTATTTATTTATTCATTTATTTATATTTTTTATTTTTTAGCCTCTCACTTTAGTTAATAAATAAAATTGATATTTAAATAAATAAATAAATAAATAAATATAACTAATAAGTTTATTAATTTATTAACTAAGTGAATAAATTTATTAAATGGTTTAATAGTAGGAGGGAACTAGCCGTTACTTATTAAAAACATTTTAAATTATTAAAAAGTCAAACTAGCCGTTTTCTAAACGGTTAGTTTAACCATCTCTACATCCATTTAAGCTTATTGATTTGATCTGATCTCTCACCTAGTCATGATGATGAACCACACTGGTTGGTTCGAAACGCGTCAACAATGTTCCATTATATGTGATTTTTACCGAAAAAGATTTTACAATTTTATATGGATCATAGAAGCATAGATTCTAAAAACTTTGATAAATAAATAAAACTAAAAACTAGAATTAAAATACACATAAAAATAAAATAAAGGAATTAATAAATAAAAATAAAAACATTAATAAATCAAATTAAAAATAGATTTAAAATACAAATAAATAATAATAATAATAATAATAAATTAATTTTATTTTATTATATATATATATATATATATATATATATATATATATATATATATATATATATATATATATATATATCAAGAATGAGGAAGACCCTTACAGGGAGTGAAGAGATGGAATCCAACAGCTGCTAACTTTCCATCCATCATCCTTGTTCAACGTACAAGGCCTCTTCTCAATCTCAATCGCCTCCCTAAATTTCCGGTGATGGAAATGGTCAACCTTAGCAAGGACTCTAGCGTCTTCCATATAGATATGATGCTTCGTCTTCTCAGCATGCTCAGCTAGTGCTGAGGACTTGGTTCTACCATGCCTAATATTTGCAGAATGCTCCTGAATCCTTTTATTAATCGAACGACCAGTTTCACCAATGTAGGGAGTCCCACAGGTGCACGAGATCAAATAAACACCTTCATGTTTTTTGGGTCCAACTGGTCCTTAACCGATTTAAGGGAACCCCGAATGGTGTTTAAAGGTTTAAAAGAAGACGAGATCTTATGCTTCCTTAAAATCCGAGCGATCTTGTCAGTAGTACCTTGAATAAAAGGTAAATGAACTTTACCAATAGCATCATCCATTGTCTTTTTTTGTCTAGGACCTTTGCTCGCATTCATGAAAGCCTTCAAACCCTGACTGCTGCTATAACCATTTTCTCTGAAGACCCTAAGGAAATGAGCTTTCTCTTCATCCAAATGATCATCATCAGAAATTCTAAGAGCTCTCGTAGCTAAAGTATTCAGAACCCCAAGTTTTTGAGCAGGAAAATGATGAGAATCAGAATGCAAATACTGCTTTGTGTGCGTCTTTTTCTGAAAAACACGATGCGAGAAAGAGCCATTATTATTTCTAGAAATAAGAACATCAAGGAAAGGAAGGCTCCCATCATTCTCTGTTTCCATAGTGAACTTAATGGAGTTAGATTGATTATTCAAGTGTTGATGAAAAGCCTCTAATTCCTGACGCCCATGATTATCATCATTTTCCTGCTAAAAAAGTCGGGGTTCTGAATACTTTAGCTATGAGAGCTCTTAGAATTTCTAATGATGATCATTTGGATGAAAAGAAAGCCCATCTCCTTAGGGTCTTCGGAGAAAATGGTTATAGCAGAAGTCAGGGTTTGAAGGCTTTCATGAATGCGAGCAAAGGTCCTAGACAGAAAAAGACAATGGATGATGCTATTGGTAAAGTTCATTTACCTTTTATTCAAGGTACTACTGACAAGATCGCTCGAAGTTTAAGGAAGCATAAGATCTCGTCTTCTTTTAAACCTTTAAACACCATTTGGGGTTCCCTTAAATCGGTTAAGGACCAGTTGGACCCAAAAATCATGAAAGGTGTTTATTTGATCCCGTGCTCCTGTGGGACTCCCTACATTGGTGAAACTGGTTGTTCGATTAATAAAAGGATTCAGGAGTATTTTGCAGATATTAGGCATGGTAGAACCAAGTCCTCAGCGCTAGCTGAGCATGCTGAGAAGACAAAGCATCATATATGTATGGAAGACGCTAGAGTCCTTGCTAAGGTTGACCATTTCCATCACCGGAAATTTAGGGAGGCGATTGAGATTGAGAAAAGGTCCTGTACGTTGAACAGGGATGATGGACGGAAAGTTAGCAGCTGTTGGATTCCATCTCTTCACTCCCTGTAAGGGTCTTCCCTTTTTCATTCTTTGATATATATATATATATATATATATATATATATATATATATATATATAAATAAAATAAAAATAATTTATTATTATTATTATTTTTATTTGTATTTTAAATCTATTTTTAATTTGATTGATTAATGTTTTTATTTTTATTTATTAATTCCTTTATTTTTATGTGTATTTTAATTCTAGTTTTTATTTTTATTTATTTATCAATGTATTTTTATTTATTGACTAAATCTTTTTTATTTTTATTTTATTCTGTACTTATTTTTATTTTTTGTTTTGTTTTAGGTATAATTTAAAATAAAATAAAATATTATTTTATTTTTAATTGTATTTTAATTATTAATTTATTTATACATTAAATCCTTTATTTTATTTTTATTTGTATTTGTATTTTTATTTATTGACTACATCCTTTTTATTTTTATTTTATTCTGTAATTATTTATATTTTTTTTTTTAGGTATAATTTAAAACAAAAATAATTTATTTTATTTTTAATTATATTTTAATTCTATTTATTTATTCATTAAATTCTTTATTTTTATTTTTATTTTGATTTTATTTTGATTTTGATTTTTATATTTTTGATTTAGTTATAATTTTTGACTTTTTACTTGATTCATGTTTATCCTGTTTTTTGAAAGGGTGTTAATTTAGTTTTTAGTTCTGATTTTATATTTTAAATTAAAGTGAGGGTAGTTAGATGTTTGGTTCTTTTTATATTTTTATTATTTTATTTTATTTTATTTTTATTTTTATTATTTTGTTTATTTTTTTTTGACCATTTTTAATTTTTATAAGGTTGGGTTAATTTTATTTTTAATCTTAATTTTTGACCATTGGGTTTTGACCATTGCTTCTCTCCTCCTGGTATAATTGTGTATGTTAGATCAGCCAATTTTCATTATCCTGATGATGAATTACAGTTGGTAGTTCGAAACGCATTGGTCCCTAAAATTCTTATGTGATGTCTCCGAAGAGTTATAATTAAAATGTTATGGATCACAGAAGCTTGCACTCTCAATATTTTAATCATTTTATAATCCTAAAATTAAATTATATTATTATATTTAATATCATTTATAAATTTATCTTTATTATTTAAATTTAAAATTAATATCTCCAATTCAATTGAATCTATTATTAGAATAAAATAAAATAAAATAAATTTTATTCACTTTCTTTATTAGCCAATTCAAATTATTCAAATTATTTAAAGTCTGCACTTTTCTTAACTTATGGTACTTTTCTTTCTCCTACTTTTTTTATCTTAGGCTAAGTTTCTTTCTCCTGAAAATGGGTGAAGTATTCACCCAAAATTTATGGCTCTTCAATCATATTACACAGGATTCCAGAAATTCTAAACTACACAAAAATTTATTTATTTTAGAATTATTGGTAGTTTATATATAACACAATATTTTACCAGTAATCTGTATATGTAATATGGAGAAAAATTGCATTTATAAAATTGTATGCATCAATAGAATTGGATGGTAAAATTGTAAGTGTATTCTCATTACTGTTATAAAATTTTAAATCTATTTTTATTTTAATTATTAAAATGGTTACACAATATGATAAATATATTTTTATTTTAATTATTAAAATAGTTATGATAAGTGTTTTGATTGTGAAATGTTTTTTCATTATAGAATTGGATTGGATGGGTAAATTGTTAATAACTAATAAAATTATAAGTTTGTTAAATTTATTAATTTTCTTTGTTAGAATTACTCAAATGATTTTTTCAATTTGGAGAAGCCTTGCAAATTGAGAAATTATCTAGTTTTGAAATTCCAATTTAATTATCAATTTCATATAATTGTTTTTTTATTACATAATATAATTTTTATAATAAATAAAATATATTTAGTTTATTAACAAATTTATATTTTTTATTCTCATTAAAAGAATTATATAATTTTGAATCTTATCATAAAATCTAAACCTAAAATTTAAGAATAAATCATCACTTAGTTATAATTCAACACTAAAAAAATTCAATTTTTTATTATTAAATTTTAAATGATTTTATTTTTATTTTTATTTTTTATTTTTTTTAATTTTTATTTTTAACATCATGAAATGACTTATCTATTTAAAAAGAAAGAATAAAACATATATTACATGTACTATGTTAAATATTTCCTATATTAAATGTAAGTATATTAAGTATTTTTCATGATTTTAAATTTTTTATTTAAAAAAAAAGTGTAATTTAAATAGTAAATTATTTTTCATATGATAATAGTCAAAAGAATTTAATCTTTGATAGAAATAAAAATGATCTATTTCCAAATGAACTAAAAACTAATTTGCTTCCTTTATCTAGTATAGACAACATAGATGACCTTTATCATAATTTTACTACAACCCTCTCATATTCTATTAACAAGTTCTCAATTGAAGTATCAAGCAATAAAAGAAATAGCAAAACCAACCCATGGAATGACAAAGATTGTAAAATTGTGAGGAGAGCAATTAAGGAAGTTGTTGATGAATCTCTCAAAATTGACAAGATAAAAATCTACAAAGTCCTAACTAAAAGGAAAAAAAAACATTATATTCGTAAAAGACAAGAGAATCTCTTACACCTCTCTAAGGTGGCTCCTAAGAAATTCTGGAGGCAGATTCTAACTAGGAAAAATAAAGATAATAATAAAATTTCTTTACACGACTGGAATTCCTATCTTAAAAAGCTTTATGAATCTCCAAATGCCAGGGATTTTGAAACCCTGCTCACAATGAAAGAATTTTTCTCATTAGAAGACATTGATTTTGGGGTTAAACGCCTGGAAAATGGGAAAGCTAAAGACATTGAAGGTTACCAAGCGGAAATCTTAAAAATTGGAGGTCATGTCCTCATCCCCCACATCGACAAGATTTTCAACCAAGCGGTCAAGCAAGGGTTCCCTAAAACTTGGACTCAGAGCCTCATTATCTCTATTTTTAAAAGTGGGGATACAAATAACCCCTCTAATTATCGGACAATTATGATCAACCCTCTCTTAGCCAAGTTATATGGTATTATTTTGGAAAAGAAGTTGAGCATTTGGCTTGAAAGTGAAGGTAAGCGAGCTAAAGGCCAAGCGGGTTTTAGAAGGCAACACTCAACAATGGACCACCTTGTTACACTTAGGATCATTGTGGAGGGATGCTGCAATGATAAATCCAATCTCTTCTGTTGCTTTGTGGACTTTAGAAAGGCTTTCGATATGGTTCCTAGAAACAACCTATGGAATAGATTAGAAGAGCTAAATGTTCCTTTCGAACTAAGAGTGACCGCTATAAGGTTATATGAGAACGTAATTGCCAAGTTAAAGAGCAATGAGGGGTGGTCGAAAGATATTAAGTGTAATATCAGAGTTAAACAAGGTTCCCCCTCTCCCCTACCCTATTTGGAATTTACATCGACAAGCTAGAAGGTTGTTTAGAGGAAGCAGGATGTGCTGGCACGACCTTAGCTGGGATAGTCATCATCCTTCTTCTCTATGTTGACGATATTGTTCTTCTCGCAAGGTTCCCATCTGATCTTGATAAGCAACTTAGACTTCTTAAGGATTTCTGCTCTACCATGGGTATGTTTGTTAACACTAAAAAAACAAAAGTTATGATTATCAAATCCAAGAAGGACACTTACACTAATTTTATGTATGACAATAGTAACTTGGAGGAAGTGTCTTCTTACAAGTACCTAGGAATTGATATTCATCACAAGCTCAACTAGATCTATAGCATTCAGAAAAGGATTAATGGGGGGTGGAAAGCTTATTTTGGTCTTGAAAATAATTGTAAAACGACAAACCTCGTAATGTGGGATAGAAAGAAGTTCCTCTTTGAAACTTTAGTCACTCCTGTTATCTTATATGGATGTGAGGTTTTGGGTTGCAACATCTCTAGAGAATCCTGGAGAAAGATTGAGAAAATTCAAAAGCGTTTTATAACTTATAACCTTAAAATTAAAAAAAAAATACACCCTATCCTATTCTCCTTATAGAAGTGGGTCTTTCCCCTATTGAGAGCCTAGCTATGACTAGGCTTCTATTGTACAAGCACAAGCTCAATAGCATAGGAGACCATAGACTTCCTAAGCTAGCTTTAAATTCCATTCAAAACCACCTAAGGCTTAAACGAGGTTGGTATAAAGACACCAGGGCCTGGTTAAACCATTTGGAGATCGACGAGAATGTTGCTTTGCAAAACATTAATAACATTAAAAAAATTGTTACTTCTAAGATCAAAGAAAAAATGTGGTGTGAGAAAGATCTACAACTAAAAGAAAATTAAGATATTATAAGGAGGTCATCAACCCCACCATAGAAGATCAAAAGTATCTATCTGTTTTAACTATCTCAAAGAAGAAAATTAATATAGCCAATATTAGAATGAACTCTCATGAGCTCCATAGTGAAACAGGTCGTTGGACAGTTCCTAAAACACCATGGATGGAAAAGGATCTGCCATCTCTGTGAGAATATGAACATCAAGGATGAAAATCACTTCCTCTTAGAGTGCCCCGCGTACAACCACATTAGAGCTCAATTTCATAATCTTTGTTCCAATACTGACCTTCCTAGCCTTTTAAGATGTCAAAATTATAGTGAGCTCGGGAGGCTTATCTCCAAGATTTTTGAGCATAGGAATAAAATATGAAATCAAACTAAATAACTCTTTTCTTTAGGTCTGATAGACCAAATATTGGTCTCAGTGGACGTTAACCACCACCATCATCATCATCAGTAATACTAATTGATATTAATTAATATTTATGATATTCTACCATGATGATTTTCTTTTCAATTTCAAATACTATTATAACTTTAATCCAATGTATCAAAAACTAATAAAGTTATAAATTTGTTAAATTTATTAATTTTCTTTATTTGAATTGCTCAAATGATTTTGTAACTTTCTAAACCTTCTATGAATAGACCTATGCCATTCCATATACATTGAAGACAAATGCTTGGGCTAGGGTTTCTAGCACGGGAAGGGCATGTACTGTAATAGAGTTTCGAAAGGGTTACTGAATCAGTGTGGGAGAATTCCTTGAGTGATACAGGCAGGCTAAATGAAACCATGAGTAGTCTCTGAAGGAAGACAAAGGCATGATACCATCTTGACACCATCCCTGGTATTTCTATCTGAGAGAAAGCTCGTGAGGAGTTTTTCTAGGTATCTTTGTTTTTTGATAACGGATTTAACTATGCAGATGACTAGATGTGACTTTTTGTCGATCTGACACCGAAATATTCATATCTATTCTGTGAACATACTTGTACCATCCTGTATACATTGAAGAAAATTTCTTGGGCTAGGGTTTCTGGCACAGGAAGGGCATCAAAATGAGAAACATATTTTTGGAAATACTCCAAAAAAGGGCAACAAGACGCTTATTCCTAGCATAAAAAATCACTAGAAAGGCATGCTGATATTTCAGTATCTGTCAGCTATGAAAAAAATTAGATTTTGTCTTAACACAGGGATTAAAAAGTATCGAATTCCAGAAGTCGTGCATGATATATTAAGTTATCTAAAGGATTGGTCATCAGGTAGCAACACAATTCATAGAAGAAGAAAAATCTCTATCTGCCAAGGATACAACCTCTAAGGAGCAAGATTTATATCTGCCAAAGACTCAGCCACCAAGGTGCGGTGACAAACTCACATTGGTTTTTCTTTAAAGGTGCACAAGTTCTCACTTACCCTCCTCGTGTTAAGTTTTATTTTATTACACTATGAATACTTCCCCTGATATTTCTAAGCCCCCCTCTAGCAAAGGCAGACCAAGTAAAATTACATTAGATAGTCTCTATGAGTACATTGAGTCTTTAGAAAGACGAAGAGAAGAAGGAGAAAATCATTTTAAACTAGAACTAACGGAAATGCTTGATAACAACCACAAATCATTAGAAAATAAAATAACCACACTCGAAGTTGAACTCCAAGAAATGAAAGGTAAAATTCAGGAAATAGAACATAGTAAGCAAACAATGGTTGAAGAAAATGACACCTTGAAAAGCGAGATAAAAAATCTGAAAGAAAAACTACATAATAAATCAACCCTAAATAACACAGAAAATAACTTAGATATTAAACCCATCAAAGACGAATTAATAAATTAATTTTTCTCGACCATGAGCGCCACAAATGAGCCTTAAATCTTATAGTTGTTGGTATAAAAGAACAAAACAATGAAAACACATTAGAAATGGTTAAAGAAAAATTAAAAACAAAATCTCAAATTGAAACAACCTATCTCACAGAAGCAATAAGGTCGGAAAGATACTTGAGCATAAACACGAACTCATTCGTGTCAAGGCCAGTTGCCATAAACATAAACTAGATATACTCAGGAAATCCCCAAGCCTAAAAGGAACGTGAATCTTTATAAATGAAGATCTCATTCCAGAAGACCAGAATAGACTTAGGAAAGAAGTCTAAAAGGTCAAGGATGCAAGAAAGGTCGGGAAATGGGAAATCATTAGGAATAGGAAAGCTATTATTAGAGATAGATTCTCAAGAACGAGTGATAAATAGGGATTTGCATCACTCTGGATCCTCTTTTGGAACTGTCGTGGCTTTCCATGGCGTAAAGGTTCTATGTTAAGTTGGATCTCGAGTGATATTGACCTTATTATCTTAGTTGAAACATGGGAGCATGACGAATCTAGGATCCCTCACCTCGACGATTTCACTCTTTGGTCTGGCTGGAATAAGAAATCCTCTCGGATGGGTTTTGGTGGTATAGGCTGCTATATAAGGAACACCTTTTCCTGTCACATCCAACTTCATAAAATTGACCCCTTCAATCAATACATTTGGATCGAAATCTATGATTCTACCACCAATAGGATCTTTCTTGCAATCTGCTATTTCGCACCTATAAACTCTACATCCTATAAGAAGAACAACCTAGATAAGAATTGTCCTTTCAATTCTTTAGAAAAATACATCTTCAACCTGAGAAATGATGGTAATATCCTTTTACTAGGATATTTTAATGCTAGAACTGCTACTAACCAAGCCATTACATTAAGCAACAACCCTAACCCCAACCACTTGTGGCTTGATGAAGATAGTAACTTAGCTAATAAATTAAAGAGAAAATATGAAAACATTATCGAAAAATTATTCGGCACTGAGCTCCTCAAACTTTGCATTTCCTAGGACATAATTATTTGTAATGGTATTAACAAGTGGCCCCTCTCCGGTCAGATGACATGTTTCATGCGCTAGGTAGCAGTGTCATGGATTATGAAGTTTCTGACATCATTATCGAAAAATTATTCGGCACTGAGCTCCTCAAAATTTTCATTTCCCAGGACATAATTATTTGTAATGGTATTAACAAGTGGCCCCTCTCCGGTCAGATGACATGTTTCATGTGCTGGGTAGCAGTGTCATGGATTATGAAATTTCTGACATCCTCGTCCTCAACCATATTACAAACTTTGAGCTTCTTAATGGGTTTGAGCTTGACTCTGATCACATACCTCTATCTTTATCCCTCAATCTTGCTATGCATACCACCCACATGCAGGAGACCATTGAAAGAAAAAGACACATTCGCTTCGATAGAAGTAAAACTGACCTCTTCTTAAGGGATTTAGAGAGGAATTTAGGTCCCATGAATTATAATAATAACATTGATAAAATTTATTACCATTTCACTACTATCCTTTCCAACTCCATTAGCAAGTTTTATAATGAGATTTCGTTTAAGCAGTCTAATAGAACTTCCAATCCATGGTATGCCAAAGATTGCAAAATTTCCAGGAAAGCGATCAGAGATGCTCCTAATGAAATCATTAAGCTGCATAATATCAATATATATACAAAAATATCATCAAGAGGAAGAAAAGATAATATATTAATAAAAGAAGGGATTATCTTCTCCACCTTTCTAAAGTCGCACCCAAATTTTTTTGGCAGAATGTTCTTGTCCGTAAAACCAAAGATAACCATTCTATCCCCTTAGAAAAATGAGACGACTATGTTAAGAAGTTGTATGACTCTTTGGACACTATGGGCACCACCTTAATCACTCCAATTAAGGAGTATGTACTCTCTCTTGATGACATTGAACCTGGTATTTATAAGCTCGTTAATGGGAAATCTAAAGATATTGAAGGATACCAAGTTGAGATCCTTAAAATGGGAAGATCTATCCTCATTCCTTATCTCCATGAGCTTCTCAATTTGGATGTAACACATGGCTTCCCTCGGCTTTGGACACAAGCCTTATTGTACCTATATTTAAAAATGGGGACAAGAGTGTTCCATCCAACTACAGGACCATTATGGTTAGCTATATCCTGACCAAGCTTCATGGGCTCATTTTGGAGAAGAAGCTTAGCCTTTGGCTTGAAAACCAGGGAAAAATAGCTAAAGGACAAGCTGGTTTTAGGAGACATCGCTCGACTATGACCATATGGTCACTCTTAGAATCATTGCGGAGGAATGTCGCAATAGTAAAGCTGATCTCTTTTTTTGCTTTGTGGACTTTAGAAGATATTTCGACACTGTCCCTCGAGATAAACTTTGGGAAAGACTTAAAGAGATCATGGTCCCTCATGAACTGAGGATTCTTGTGATCCGTCTCTACGATATTGTCATTGCCAAGATTAGGACCAATGAGGGGTAGTATAAAGACATTAAATTCAATATTGGAGTTAATTAAGGGTGTCCCCTATCCCCTACCCTTTTTGGCATATACATTGATAAACTAGAGGAGTGTCTAGAATCTACGGGTTGCAAGGGCACCGAGCTTGCTGGTGTTCTCATTACTCTTCTCTTTTATGCCGATGATATCGTTCTTCTTTAAAAAAGCCATGATGACCTTGACAAGCAGATCCAAATTCTTCATGACTACTACTCCAAGATGGGTATGACAGTTAATACAAACAAGACTAAATTCATGATCATTAAATCCAAAAATATCACTCATGGTAGTTTCATGTATAATAACTAGTGCTTAGAGAAAGTTTCTTCTTATAAGTATTTGGGCGTTGACTTCCCTCGTCATCTCAACTGGAATTATAGCATCGAGAAAAGGATTATTGGGGGTTGGAAAGATTAGTATGAGCTTGAAAACAATTTTAAGTCGGTTGATATTTACATTTGGAGTAATAAGAGGTTCCTCTTTGAGAACCTTGTCACCCCTGTTGTCTTATACGGATGTGAAGTTTGGGTTTGCAGTATATCCAGAGAGTCATGGAGGAAGATTGAGATGATTCAAAATCAATTCATAACCTACAACCTTAAGGTCAAGGGAAATACTCCCTATCCTATCCTCTTGATAAAATATGGTTTGTCCCCCATTGAGAGTACAACTATGTTTAGATATCTGATGTATAAGAAGAAGCTTGAAAACATGGAATAAAAAATGCTCCCTAAAATTGCTTGTCATTGTAGCTAGAAACCTCACCTTTGCATCAAGTGCGGGTAGCATAAGGATGCACAGTCGTGGCTCAACAATTGGGGAATTAAGGAGGAGCTCAATATGAGAAGCAAAGGTAATATAAAAAATACTATTACCTCCAAGTTTAAGGACAAAATGCGAGAGGATCAGGAGCTGGAGGGTAAAAGGAAGCTAAGATACTATAAGGAAGTGATCAACCCCACCCTTGATAATTAGAATTATCTCTTTGTGTTGTGCAGAAATAAGAAAAAAATGAACATCGCTAAGATAAGAAATAATTCCCATGAGCTTCAGAGTGAGACCGGGCAATGGTCTATTCCCAAGACCCCTTGGAATGATGGAATCTATCAGATTTGCGATTCTAAGCAGGTATAAGATGAAAAGCACTAAATGCATCTGCTGTGAAACCAACTCCAAAAATAGAAGAAACGAGATATCAATGCCTTAGAAATAAGCCACTTCGAGGGGGAAACCTCCAATACATTACATGAATGAACAATTCTTGGATGATACAAATGAAAAAACTTCCTTTCTATATATAGGAGTCCATGTGCCCACAATGTAATCCTAGTGGGGCCACAATGTAATCCTAGCCAACCTAAAAATAATAATGTAAGGGCACAATAATAAAAATATGGGGGTTACAAGGGTATAACAATAACAATAAGGGGGACTACACTAACATAATAAGGGACTACACTATTAATATAGGGACTTAACATGCCCCTCTCCTTCAAACAAGTGTTGTCCTCAACGCTTGATTATTTCTTGATGCTTCTGTATAAAATTCTCATCCTCCCATGTGGAATGTTCTACAGGAAAGTTCTTCCACTCGTTGAGATACTCTGAAATTGATCGTACTTGTTGAGTTCTTGTTTTTGTGATTGCTTCAGAACTTCTTTTGGTGTGATGTTGATCTTCCTATTGTTTCATCAGATTCTGCACCAAAGTTAGGTTATCCTTTGAGAGTTGGAGAACTTGTTGTTGATGCTTGATGTGATCTTCCACTAATTTATCATCTATATTAGCTATTATTTGATCCTTCAAACCATCCAACTTAGCCTCCATTTCTGCTTTTAAACCATCTATGTCATCTTCGGTTGCTCTTCATAAGATTGAAATTTGTTGCACTTGGTACCATAATTTTGATATCTCATACTGCAATTCTTCCTCTTCATGCGTCATAGTATAGCTTTTTGAGGGCTTAATGGGTATGGAATTATTTTTTGGAGGAATTATAAAACCCAATACTGATAAAAATTATAAAATATGCCCTTGGAACCACTTCAAACTGCTTTTTCAAACAAACGTTATGCAATTTTAAAAACCAAATACACACCTTTTTCTTGCTTTTGAGAAGCTCGATATTGAAACTGAATTATCTATGTGCTTTCAGATCCTCAATATCTGAAATTTGGCTTTGAAGTAGCCCTATGAATCTGCCTTCCAATGCCATAGGTCTGACCTGATTTGGATTCTTGAAGGCAATGTAGTGCCCAATCTCCTATGATGACCTAATTATGGACTGGTTCAGTAGAGCGAACTTGTACGAATTGAAACGTGTCACTCTTTTCTCCTTTGGCTCTGAAATTAATAGAAAGGAAAATACATTCCATCTACTTCTAGCCACATTTTGCAGAATTCCAATCCGATGCTTAGAGAGAGAGTTATGAATATTTTCCCACGATCACCTCTTTGAGATGAAATTCGGGCACCTGAAAAAGACCTTACTTCTATAGATAATATCTCCGCAAATATTGTGAACCAAGCTCTGAAATTGTGTGATGATGTTCTCAAGATTTCAGCTTTGCGCTCTAAAAATTTCAGCTTCTAAACCTTCGTAGAAAAAAAGTTATAGCGAAAATTCCGCGATGACCTGTTTAGGTGAAATTGAGGAGCCTGCAAAAATCCCTAACTTCCATAGATCATATCTTCGAAAATATTGCGAACCAAGATCTGAAATTTTGCGAAGATGTTCCTCAAGATTTATGCTTCACACTCTAAAAATTCCAGCTTCTGAGCCTTCGTATAAAAAAAAAGTTATAGCGAAAATGCCACGATGAATTGTTTGGAGTAGCGAAACCCTAGAATCCAAAGCTCTGATACCTAATGTTGTGAAACCAGCTCAAAAAATAGAAGAAAAGAGATATCAACGCCTTAGAAATAAGCCACTTCGAGGGGCAACCTCCAATACATTACATGAATGAACAATTCTTGGATGATACAAATGAAAAAACCTCCTTTCTATATATAGGAGTCCATGGGGCCACAATGTAATCCTAGTGGGGCCACAATGTAATCCTAGCCGACCTAACAATAATAATGTAATGGCACAATATTAACAATATGGGGGTTACAGGGGTACAACTATAACAATATGGGGGGCTACACTAACATAATAAGGGACTACACTATTAATATAGGGACTTAACATCACCATACAATTTTGAATCATTTTTTGAGATGATAAAATATAAACCTAACATCTAAGAACAAATCATCACTCAACTATAACTATAATTCTAAAAATTATATTAAGTTTTAAATGAAATTATAAGAAAATAAACAAAACTATACATCATGAAATGACTAATCTATTTAAAAATAAAGAAAAAAACATATATATTACATGCACGATATATATTAAACATTTATTATATTAAATCCTATATAAAACATAATAGGTATATTAAGTATTTCCTATGATTTATATTATCGTAGATTGTTTTTCATATGATAATAGTAATACTAATTAATATTCATGATATTTTGCCAATGACGATATTTTGTTTTTCAAATTCAAATACTATTGTAGCCTTAATCCAATCTATTATTAGGTTCTCTAATATATTTCTTTTTTTCTAAGTAACAAGAGAGAGTGAAAACACTTATGTGTTTAATTCTATAATTATTTAACATTATAAAACATTTAAGAGATAATTATTGATAATATTCCAAAGACATTATACTAGATTGACAATTGTTATAATTCAATGATTCTTAAACCTTGATTTAAATTTCCCACAAATTTCTATGTATCCAATTTCAAAATAAGAAAAAAAATACCATTGATTGAATTGTACTCATAATCACCTTAAAGATAATCTTTAAATTACCATTTGGGTTGATTACATGGCATCATTTGGGCTCCATACGTGGTGTTGAGTTAGCATTAATGTGGAATCATGTTGGCAGACCAATGGAAGGTTGTCATATGGCCCAATCATAGGGTGCCATGTGGCACCTCAATACAATGCAGACCTCCAATTGCAAGACAAATGACCTAACCAATGGGCCACATAATGCAATTATTTATATTAATGGTTCACTCCTTATTTAGATTATAGTTGTAACGTAAATTCCAAAAGGGGGAAAGACACGGGTTTGACCCTGTAACCCTATCAATTTTCAAGTGCAATAGATAGAAGCACTAATTTCTGAAATACTGATAATTACTTCTAACAATGTAGATATTCTTTCAATGATTCTAGTTTATCATTAAGCAATTACACTTCATAAATTCAACAATAAAAGCAGAAGGAAAATAGAGATCATAATGCATAAAGAGAAGACAATATTTACCACGGAAAAACCTACTTGCGGGAAACCCCAACAACCTTTTCCTTAGAGAAATAGTCCAGTTGAACACGAGATACACCTAATATAGCTCGTCAACTATGAGGTCAAACTGACTAACAAGACTATTGTCAAACCTAGTAAAAAAACCCTCTTTTCCAGTTAGTCTTCTTTCCTTTAACTTCGGCCCACTATCTGCCTAGACTCGTTCATCCCATAATTTCAGCCATATTTCCTAGAAAAAATTACCCATAAATTCAACCTACCACCCAAAAACCGTTCAAAAATTCGCATGTGCAAAGTCGAGAGAGAGAGAGAGAGAGAGAGAGAGAGAGAGAGGTTAAAGATGAACTCATCCTTCTTCATCCTACTTTATCCTTCTTCTTCTTTGCTAGTATGCTTAAAATATTACTTGTCTCGTGAGAAGTAGAATGCTGCCCTGTGGAGGAGGTTGAATGCTCAAGATATAGTGTTCTACTTGTCCGAATTGGTATGTGTAGAACACTATATCCAAAATTCCAAATTTTATCTTTTAAGTCCGACATGAAGAACATTTCGTATTTTATTCTTTCATGGGCTAAACAATGAAAATGACATGAAGAACATGTATTACAAATTCATTATGTATTTTAAGGGAAAAAATATAAATTATAAAGACTGACCATAGCTAAAAAATTCAACACTCTCTATTAGCTAGGGAGGTATTCATAATGGCTATACAAATGTTCTTTTGTTGACAAATTTATCTAAGAAAAGGTTATAACAAATCATCATTATTATTCAATCACCAAAATTAGGTCAACTATTCTGAAATATGGTAAACCAATTGTATCAACCAATTACCACAATATTATTAAATATATTTGACACATGGTAGATCAATAATGTCAAAAAGTTACCACAATTTTGGTTAGTACCTCATACCTATGGTATGTCCTCACCATAATCTAGGTCGGTACTCTTGACACATGGTACATCACTTAGCATCAAATAATCACCATAATTTAGACTTATCTGACACACAATATACATATTAGTCTTGGTTCACTATCATTTGGGTTAACATCTTTGGCACGTGGTGAATCTCCAAAGGCCATGATTTATCTGAGTAATTTGGGGCCTGACACGAAATGAGCCTGGTTTTCCAGGAAAATTGTTCCTAATTTGGGTCAACATTCTTGACACGGAAAGAATTTCAGTACTATGATGGACCATTCTCCATAATTCATGTCAATATACTTGACACAGGGAGTCTAATATCAGTCCATGATGTTATCTCATCAACACTCCCTCTCACTAAGAGATGCATTCTCAACAAGTCCAAGATTGTTCTTAAAGTATGAAAAATTCACTCTGGACAGATGCGTTATAAGAATATCATATTTTTTCTCATCAGTAGAGATGTATTGAAGATTCACCGCTCCCTTCTACATCATGTCATGGATGAAGTGGTACTTTATAATGATGTGCTTCGACCTGTCATGGAAAAGAGTATTCTCTATCAACTTCACATAACTTTGATTGCCAAAATATATCATGATCGATTTTTTCACTTGGTCAAATAAAGCTGTGAGTAACTTCTAAAGCCAAATTACTTCACAACTTGCTAAACTTCCTGCAATATAATCTACCTTAATAGTACTGAGTGCAAAAGATGTTTGCTTCCTACTCATCCATGAAATCATAGTGGTGTCGAAACTGAAGCAACCTCAGGATGTACTCTTTTTTTCTTCAATACTCCATGCCCAATCTGCATCTGTATATCCTTGCAATTTTATATCACACCATTCAGGAACAAATATTTATATCCATCTGATGCAAATTCCATCTGATAGAAGAAGAAATGGAAATAATATTTATAATGTAATATACCTGGAAACTAAAGAAAAATTCTCGTTGTACTCGTTCATGCTCCATTTGCAATTATGGAGCATGTAAAATCATTTGTTTTAAAGTTGAAAAAGCTCTATAGTGAAGGTGAGCATATATTCTATGCCAAAGTTCACGGTGATTGACGTATTTTTGTACTAATGCTTGAGTAGTTTGTTTGAAGAGTCTATACAACCTTCCTTCATTGACACAAATTACTTTAGCATAATTTATACTTGAGTCTGTTTTCCACACAAGTACTTTACCATAAAAAAATGTTACTCTATCCCTTATATCCCAAACATGAAATAGAAACCAAATCCTTTTTCAAGCATGATACATATATTATATTTATAATATGGACATTTTCACATGATTCCAACTCAATGAATTTTTTCCCAATGCCTTTGACTGTGTAACTGTTGTTCTCTCCAAGATCTACCTTTTGAGATAATCTTCTTTCCATTAGACTTGTGAGGTTGTCACGATCTCCCATCATGTGCCTTGAGGCACCACTATCTACTAGCTACAAATCATCGCTATCTACAATAGAACCTATAAGAAAATAAAAATATAAGAAGTCTTTGGTACCTGAATCTTCATTCTTAGGTTTCTTAGGAAGTTTATCAATGTATTTTGTGGTAGCATGTTTCTTTCCTTTTGTCTTTCTATCATTCTATATTTCAATAAAATCATGTCTATAGTGACAAAATTTGTGATAATTATAACATATAAATTTTGAAATATCTCTATTTCCTTGAGGATCAAGTATTATTCCTTTAGATCTTCTTCGACCTTCATTTCTTCCTTGGAAACTAAACTTATTTCTTCCTCCAACCTTATTGAAACATGTTGCAAAATCTTGAGAATTTCCTTCATCAAATATTTTAATCTTTCCTTTTAATATTATCCTACATTCTTCTTGAGTACAATAAGTCCATAATTATTCAAAAATTGGATCTTCCTTCCTACCAAAAATATTAGATGCAAACGAATCCATGAGTCAGGTAAACTATCAAGTGTTATAATCATGATTTCTCTTTCAAAAATTGTTTCGTCAATTTCCTGAAGTTAATATCTTGATTGAGAAATCCTCATGAAATATGAGGCTATAATATCATTTCTTTCCATCCTAACATTGTGAATTTCATTCTTCAAAATCACTGTTTGACCAATGTTGTTGATAGTGTATAATCCAACTAGGGAATCATACATTTTCTTCGAAGAGTAAAGATTTGCGACACAAGGGATCAAATGATATCTAGTTGAATCTGTAATGACACTTCTAGTTGTGATGTCATATTTATCATATTTTATGTTTCCTTCATTATCTAAGGGCTCAATGATCTATCCTTTCTAAACACCTAACAAAACATTCTTTGCAAGGATGAGATCAATCCTTGTTTTCCAAGCCATGAAATTTGCAGCCCCTTCCAATTTATTCTTGCAATTCATAGAGGAACCCATATTTATAGATAAAAATTTATGTTGTATATATACATTTTCTTCAATGCTCTTCCCTTTACCAAAGCTCTTCAAGAGTGATCTCAATGTCCTATATCTCACCAAAGCTTTGAGACCATGTTGATTTTACAAGTGCAATATATAAAAGTATTGATTTCTCAAATAATGACAGTTACTTCTAATGATATAGATATTTTGAATTCATACTTTTGTGATTCATAATGATTAGAGAAAGAGAACACAAGATTTACCCTGGGAAAACCCACTTAGGGTAAAGACCCAACAAATGTTTCCTTAGAGAAGTTCTTTAGTTTAAAAATATATACACATAATATAGATAGTCAACTATGAATCCAAACATACCAATACTTTTATGGTAGAACCTATTCAAACAACACTCTTTTCAAGTCAATCTTCTACCCTTAAAATTCGACCATCCCTAATTTTCCTAGGCTGAATTCTGACCTCTCGAAATATGCCCAAAAACTTAGCCTTTCTGCCCAAAATTTTGGCCTTGTTGCTAAGAAAATACCGTCCAAAAATTCAACACACTACCCATAAACTATCCAAAAATTCACTCATAAAAAATCAAGAGATAAAGATAGATGCTAAAGATGAAGTAGTCCTTCTTTGTCCTATTTTGTCCTTGTTCTTCGTTGCTAGGATGCCCATAATATTACTTCTCTTGTGAGAAGTCGAGTGGTGCTTTGTGGAGGAGGTCACATGATGTATATATAGTGTTTTTCATATCTAAATAGGTGTGTCTCTTCACTGGGTCTGACTTTACTCAAGGGAGTGTTGACTTAACAAGCTTGAAGCCAAAAATTAAAAATTAAAAATTAAAAATTCAAATTTCAAAATTTTCTCTTTTAAATTCAACATGAATAACATGTCTTACAAATTCATTGTGTATTTCAAGGGAGAAAATATAAATTATGAAGACTGGCCATAGCTACAAAATTCAAAATTCCCTCTTAATTATGGAGGTATTATAATGACTAGACATATGTTCTTTTGTTGAAAAAATTATCTAAAAAGATGTTATAAAAAATCATTATCATTAATCAATCACCATAATCGGGTCAACAATTGTGACACATGGTAAACCAATAAAATATTCAACCAATTACCATAATATGGTAAAATATATTTGACATATGGTAGATCAACAACATCAACAAGTTACTAGAATTCCGATTGGTGACTTAGACCTATGGTATATCCTCTCCATTAACAATAGACCTTGGATCAAAACCCATTAGCCCTGGTGTGTAAGAAACAACAAGGTATGGAATGAATCATTATACTATATCATAAAAGGTTGTGATAAGCATCTGCTAGGGATAGTAGGGAACCACATTCCAACATTGCAAAATGAACCTGATTGGATGTTGAAATCATTTTCTAATATGCAACCTCTATAAGGTTTCCGTTGATTATTGTTTACCCATGAGAAATATGAAATATCCCCCTTGGTAGCGACAATTTTTTTATCATAGTGATAATGGAAGCCTCAAATAAATCCACCTGAAATATTGCAATTTTATGAGAGGAAATTTTTTGTGGACATGATTGCTTGATATACTTTTACTTACTTGATAAGTGTAATTCCCATGTACGGGTAGGGCCTGAAACCATGTGTCCGGGGTCTGTGTAATGAGGGGTACTGCACGAGGGTCCCCACCCTCAGATGCTCCGGTGGGCCTTAAGACCCCAGACTTAACACCCTAGGATGCTGCCCTCACTAATAGTCTGGGCTTTTGGTGTAGTGGTTGGGCCTTTGTGGTATCAAAGCCTAGGTCTCGAGGTCGAGACTCGCAGAGCATGGTGGGCTGTAATGTCTCGTGTGCGGGTAGGGCCCACAACCACGTGTCGAGGGTCTGTGTAATGAGGGCTACTGCACAAGGGTCCCTGCCCTTAGATGCTCCAGTGGGCCTTAAGACCCCACCCTTAACACCCTGGGATGTCACCCTCACTAACAGTCCAGGCTTTTGGTGTAGTGGTTGGGCCTTTGATTTGTAATATTCCCAATTAGTAGCAGCTAATTGGAAATATTAATTTTTGCCAATTTTTCTTTTCTGAAGTGAATTCAGTTAATAAAGTGGGTGATGAGACACGCAGCCTACACTTAGGAAATAAAAATTTCATAAAGTCACTTGAGCATATAATTATTTGGTAGCGTGGGGCCCAGGAGGATGAAGTGGCAGCGTGGGAAGCGTGGGCCCATGACCGCGCAGTGAGAGAGGGACAACGTGGGCCAAGAGGGACAATGCAGTTGGTGGGGCCCGGGTGAGATCAAGGCTCTCAAAGCATAAAAGGGGGAAGAGGCTCCTCATTCTCTCATTAGGATTATGCATCTTAGAGATTTGTCTTCTGACATTGAGCATGCTCGCTGTTTAGCAAAGTCTGCACGTACTATTCAGTACATTGGGTGTCTCCGCTTGGAGATCCCAACCTCAGCCCTGGGGGACTTCGAGTGCTTGCTCAGGTGAGGAGTTTCATCCTTGTTTTTCCAGAGAGAGTTGCAGCTACCACAAGAGGAGCATCCACTCAGAGAGACAACGTAGTTAGTGAGAGGGAGGACGCAGTCTTTAGGGGAGATGGTTCTGGATTAGGGATTTGTTGGTGGATTCAGCCTGGGATAGTGGGTAAGGGACCAACCCTTTCCTATTCCAGCATTTAAGTGGAGTATGGGGCCATTATTTGGAGCAGATCTTTCAGAGCCAGCGTCCCTCCTTAAGGAATATCGTAGTGCCTCAAGGGAGCCATTTTTGGGGGTTGGCCATTCCTGAAATTCTTTCTGGGTTTTTCTGGGTTTTGGGAGTAGAGGCCATTCCCAAATTTTCATAATTTTCCGGGGTGGGGAGCAGTCCCAAATATTTAGTTTATTCCAGCAGTAGTAGCAGCACGGCAGTAGCACTAACAGCTTGGAGATTACGCTGTCATTGAGGGAGAAGCCATTCCATGATATATTCTGAGAGTATTTCTATGCTTTCCTAGTCCAAGCCAAGGTTCCATCATTCTGATCACCTTTGTACTCATTTTATCTTTTAGTATTTAATAAAATGGCTCAGCTTTCTCCATATTGTGTTTTGTTCATGTGATGTCTCTCTAGTTGCTGCAGTTCTTGTTTATGTGCTTTATATTTCTGTTTATTTCTATCCGGAATATTACAGTGGTATCAAAGCTTCATTCTTGGCTCAATCGTGGGGATATTTTTCTATGAAAAAAGAGGGTAGGTAGAATCTTACCCACCAAAGGCAGTAGAGGTGGCAAATATGGGGGAGTCAAAGAGAAAAGGGGAAACAACCTTTGGTAACATTTTTAAGGCCCTAAATGATTTAGCCAAAGGATAGAAGGGGATGTTGGAAAGACTCAAACAACAGAATAAGAATGAGAGCATCCATTAGGAATCCCTAGTTGGGGAGACTTTGGGGGTTTCACAACAGTGTGACCACCTTTTACCAGCCACTCACCCACTAGCCTTCAGTAGGCCAACTAGGATTACGATGCCTACATTCTTACCTCCAATACCGAGTGAGAAAGGTAGGCGACATGATCATATATCCTTTGGATATTATTTACGCGAATGGCAGTCCATGGGGGGAAACTTCAGAGTGGCTTTGCCCTTCAGATATTACTGTCAGCTCAAGCAGGATGAAGGAGGAAGGAATAGTGGGGGATCTAGCACACAGAGTTTAGAGTTGCAACGTACCACTGGGAGGACACCTTTTCCCACGTATGATGGATCCACTGATTGCATGGTTCGGGATCGGTTGGAAAAGCTGGATACCTCTTTCCAGCTTGACCGAATAACGGAGGGGGAAGCCATCAAAATGGCTACCTTGCACTTGGAGGATGAGGGCACACAGGATCATGGGGAGCATGTGGATACACCCAGTATGACGCAGGTGTCACCTGTGTTGGATACTTTTTTGACTATATCGGTTGACATCTTTGTAGAGAGAGTAGAGCTTACCCCAGTAGTGCCATCCATTGAGGTGATGACCGGGGTAGTGTCCAAGTCTTCAGGTGGTAGCAGTGCGCGACAAATGGGTGAGGTGCCAAGAGATGTATCAACCTTGATGAGGTACTAGGAGATACAGAGGTATTGGATGATGGTTGCACACAACAGTGTCATCAACTTCAAGCCGACCTTCTAGTTTTGAAAGGGAAGGCCACATCAGTATGAGAGGCTATTTTGTTACAGAACGAGGAGCTAGAGGGCATGAGAGTGGTTTGTGCCGAGCCAGCGCCCAAGTTGGGCCACATTGGGGAACAAATGGATTCCCTAATAGTACAGCTAGAGGGAACATTGGAGTGTCAGAGCAGCCCCCTTCAGGCATGCATAGATGGGGCTAGCAGCATTGTTGGGTCACCTCTTTCCCTTAGAGAGAGAGGGGCAGAGCCACCTAGTCAGATCTCATACATTGACTTGGATAGCGGGATGAGACGATCGGAGTTGTACAGGGTGCAACATCCACATGTTGAGGTTGGATGGCGAGAGATTTTGATTTGGTACTCGGTGGAGTGGGTTATGGAGATAGTGGTGGACCTAGGTGTAGTTCAACAGGAGTTTTGAGGTGTTGAGAATACAGGAACCCCAGACTGGAATTGGGATCTAGGCGGGACTACTTATCGTTTCCCATGAAGGTTGGTTGACTATGTCTTGGAGGGTACAGTTGGCCTAGCAGTTGAGCATGTGCATTTGCTAGGGGAGTTTTGGTCAGCTCCAGTGGCCAACCAGTTTATGGGCAGGCTCCCTAGATTGTCTTGGTATGACACTTGTACGTGAGGTCACAGGGTGATCAACATACCTTGGCAAGAGCTTGTCGGAGGAGGTGGCATTGGTAGGCCACCAGATGGTGCCTTGTATGGAGCCAAGGATTCTTCACCTTTGTGTGGGGCACAGAGGTCACAACAGAGCCGAGAAATGGTGGTATCACTACTAACACATAAGGAGATTCACTTCTCGGACCCCTCAGGGAGGGTTTGGAGTGATGATCCATTTTTCAGCGGGTATAGCGATGCGACAGTGGAGGTGATGATACCAATTGGGGGTGGTCCGACATGTAGAGACACAACTCTAGGCCATCACATCCAAGGATGTGTGGGAGCATCTAGCATTGAGCAGTGGACTACCGGTCGACATGGAGTTGCATCGTGGTATATCGTAGTGTGTGGGAATGCACTGTGGAGTAGGAGTGTCCTACATCACATTGAGAACACACGAGGAGTGACCGATGCCTTGACATAGACAAGGCACGAGACTGTACAGGGTGGTACAACAGTAGTAGGGGGTATCCAACAGTGTACAGGGGTATGCCTCAGTGTGCAGTGGCGTGACGAGGAGTACATGGATGATCGGTGGTATGCGAGGACGTACGGTGCTGCACAGCAGGGTCCTAGAGTATTTCCTCCAGGGAGACTCACGGACAGGTACACCTATCATACCTTTGGGGGTAGTTCACCCAGGATCGATGGGGAAACAAATGAGCGATACTTGACCCTCTTCTACATCACTCACGGGCACAATCGATTTTGTTGTTTTCCTTTGGCACTCTGGGCATGAGCAGCAGGGTACGCGAGGCTCACCCAAGATATTTGGATGACACTCAACACACTAGGGGAGATACTTCTTAGCAGTTGCACTGGGTCGGTGCGCTAGTTGACAACCACAGGTTAGGGGATGAGATGATCCTCTGCAGGGTGGCACATCAGTCATTACTGAGCCTACGCTTGGGGAGCAGGTCATGAGGGAGACATGCGTCACTCTTTTCTCAGGGCATGTTGAGACCATGCATGAGCAGGGGATACTGGGTACAACAGAGGTAGCATCCCATCATGCGTTTGGGCTCCAGACAATGTATCGACACATTATCGAGAGGGTGGATGGTAGACCCAGTGGAGATGGTTGGAAGGTACAGGAGGGATCCACATACCTGGAGTCAATTGCGAGTATCAAATATCCATCTATTGATTGCATTCAGGGGGTGGCTATTTGTCACATATGGCTTCCAACGATCATTGGTACTACACAGTGGCAGACACAGGGCAGGTTAGCATGCATCATATTTTCCCATGATATATAGAACCTCTATAGTGGTCACGAGCAGGGAATAGAGATGATGCACAAAGGGATTCCCATAGTTGTCAGAGCTATGGTGCAATAGGTCTGACTATGGGATGCAGAGATTTAGTTGATTGATAACCCATTCTGTCTCATGATGGTCGGAGTTAGGATAGAGAGTGATCTAGTTCACTATTGGGTTGGCATATGGGGGTACACAGAGGCCTTCATCGGATGGCAAGGAAGACTTTCTCTGTTGCTGCATAGCTTCAGAGCTGCATTCAGAGGGGTAGGTATTGGCATCATGGCGACACTTGGGCCGGATGAGCTTTTCTCTCATAGATCTCCTGCCACTAGGCCTCAGGAGAGGAGGATACAGTCTGCGCATGACTGGGATTATCTTATGATCAGAGTAGCGCAACATCAGCATGGGGGCACCTCTATGAGATTAGCAGGGGACTTGAGCATTACAACTCTACACAACTCGATAAACTTTAGGGGTGAGCTGTATACTGCATGGGGAGATTATGTATATCTTCCATCGAGCTTTAGCAAGTCACTGATGAAGTGGGGTACTTCATTAGCATGGCGAGATGGCGAGTGGAGCAGGTGGAGATTCATGTTGGACAGGATGGCTTAGGATCCTGGCATTGAGAGATCCCTTCATATCAAGGTGATATAGAGGACATGGAAGATTCAGTGGCGCATTTGGGACCCAGGCACATTTTGTAGTGACGGTGGGGAGCATCAGCTAGAGAGGAGGCTTGTTAAGGCATTGCTTAAGGACAAGCAATTGTTGGCGGGGAGGACTGTAATATTCCCAATTAGTAGCAGCTAATTGGAAATATTAATTTTTGCCAGTTTTTCTTTTCTGAAGTTAATTCAGTTAATAAAGTGGGTGATGAGACACGCAACCTACACTTAGGAAATAAACATTCCCTAAAGTCACTTGAGCATATAATTATTTGGCAGCGTGGGGCCTAGGAGGACGAAGTGGCAGCGTGGGCAACGTGGGCCCATGACTGCACAGTGAGAGAGGGACAACGTGGGCCAAGAGAGACAACACAGTTGGTGGGGCCCAGGTGAGAGCAAGGCTCTCAAAGCATAAAAATGGGAAGAGGCTCCTCATTCTCTCATTCAGATTATGCATCTTAGAGATTTTTCTTTTGACATTGAGCACGCTTGCTGTTTAGCAAAGTATGCATGTACTGTTCAGTACATCGGGTGTCTCCGCTCGAAAATTACAACCTTAACCTTGGGGGACTTCGAGTTTCTGCTCGGGTGAGGAGTTTCATCCTTGTTTTTTCGGAGAGAGTTGCAGCTACCACAAGAGGAGCATCTACTTAGAGAGACAACGTAGTCAGTGAGAGGGAGGATGTAGTCTTGAGGGGAGGTGGTTCCGGATTGGGGATTTGTTGGTGGATTCAGCCCGGGATAGTGGGTAAGGGACCAACCCTTCCATATTCCAGCATTTTGGTGGAGTCAGGGGCCATTATTTGGAGCAGATCTTTCAGAGCCAGCTTCCCTCCTTGAGGAATAACGTAGTGCCTCAAGGGAGCCATTTTCGGGGGTAGACCATTTCTGAAATGCTTTGTGGGTTTTTTTGGGTTTTGGGAGTAGAGGCCATTCCCAAATTTTCATAATTTTCTAAGGTGGGGAGAAGCCCCAAAGATTCAGTTTATTCCAGCAGTAGCAGCAGCACGGCAACAACACCAACAACTTGGAGATTACGCTGTCATTGAGGGAGAAGCCATTCCATGATATATTCTGAGAGTATTTCTACGCTTGCCTAGTGCAAGCCAAGGTGCCATCATTCTGATCACCTTTGTACTCATTTTATCTTTCAGTATTTAATAAAATGGCTCAGCGTTCTCCATATTATGTTTTGTTCATGTGATGTCTCTTTAGTTGCTGCAGTTCTTGTTTATGTGCTTTATATTGCTGTTTATTTCTATCCGGAATATTACAATAAGAGAAATTCCAAAACTATATGGCTACCATTCTGAATTATAGACTAGTTAAATAGAATAAAATGAAATGTATAATATTCAATAGATAATATAATACATATTGGTTATAGTTAACACATAGCTTTGAAGGTTAAATATGGATTTCTAAATTTAGAGTGAGCACTCATTGAGACTGTAAAACTACTTTGATTGAGTACGTCCACAACTAGTCATCTTTGAGAGACTACATAAGAAAAATGACTTAAGATCCATTTAAAAGTTGCTTTAAAGTGCTCCAATCTCTAAATAAATTCTTTCCAATCATAAATATTAATTCAAAACCAAACATCCAAGAGCTTGAATGGGATGCCAATGGGGCCTTGGTTCTTGCTAAGCAGTGTAACTAACAACATAACTATTATGAGCTACTTGTGGATTACATGTTATTAAGCAATTTAACTATTGATTATCAAGGTTATTTGATATCTAGTTGCTCTTTTAAGTTTACCCCTTGTTACTTTTGGACATAATTTCATTAACTGATTGCTTTCCTTTGTCTCTAACTATGAAAGTCTGAGACTAATGATGATTTCAATTTTCTCGCTACTATATTTCATAACAATGGGGTGTCCAAAATTCACCATGGACGGGGTTTGAAAAAACCCTAGTATGCTATCACTTCCCTCTCCATTAAGATTTTATACCATTCTTAAGCTTAGAATATGTTATTAAAAACATAAATGAAATATATAAGTAGATTTTTTTTTTTTAGTTTTAAATCATTGTGATTGATAAATATGCCATAGATGTTTCACCAATTTGGAAATTTCATGCTTCTTTATAAAATTGCAAAATTTGACAATGTTGTTCTTTTTAAAATTGCAAACTTTGGAAAACATGTATGCCTAGTGTTGAAGTTGCAATATGAATAATATTCTATAATTACTTAAAGAAAGATGTTATTAATAATGATGATGTATCCAAAGTGTTAAAAATAACACTATAGTAGAAGTAAGGGATTTGAAAGGGAAAAATAGAAATATCCTACTCTTGGGACTGAGATTAGCCTCCAACAATCATGTTGTGTTATATGGGATGCTTTAAGGACTAACCTTGTCTAGCTCTTTTAGTTAGATCACTTTATCATTGTTAGAGATTCTAATAATATTGTTACACATATTATTATTGTACCTTATCATCAAACATCATGCTGATTCAATACGATAGCAACTGAGGTAGGGTGGAGAGTCTACCCATCATGGATAAATAGAAAAGTGACAGTCGCTTTTGTGATGGAGCCACACGAGTTTACAATCAGGTGTTTTAACACAGTGTGGACGAAAGCAAGAGAGACATATGAGCTAGAAATTGTGACTGTTTTTTGGGGTACACGGAAGACAACAGGGTAGGCATAGAATATTTTTTGTTGATAGATGGTAGATGGACAAGGTAAAAAGACAAGGTGTAGGGTTGAAAGTATAATGGTGATGCTCGTATGAAAGCACATGCATGGTTGGTGGTGAAGAACATAAAAACTAGAACAATGTCGATCAACACATTGTATACACCGAGGAGCGAACCCACTATGATACTAAATGGAGCACATATACTCAATAAGAATAGATATTTATTATTAAATTAATGAATGATGGATACAATTATGGGAGACACCTAGATTAAATACTGCCTCGTGCACCTCTTGATGAATTAGCATGATATTTAATCATGCCCTTTGTCTAATTTATCTAATAATTAAAGAAATAATTAATTTTTACATCACAATATATTAGAGGATTTGCTAGAACTTGATGAACATCCATGATAGATAGCTAATATTATCACTGAGTGACATTAGATATGTCTTCATCCTTATCTTATAGAAGGTATAGTTTATTCCATCAATGAGTGGGGCTCTAACTGACTCTAAAGTACCATCCTAACTGGCCTTTTTCCCCTCTCAAACATGCCTTCCAGTGCTTATATTTCCTCTAAAGGAATCCACTTTGATATCAATTGTTGGATTCAGAATTATACTGAGATGGGGACTAAATCAATATAATACAAATTTTTACTTATAAGTAGAAAAACATCATAAAATATGAATTGCATGATTAGGCCATAGAACACAAGATATACATGGAAACCTATCAGGGAGAAAACCAACAATTTTTTTTTTAATCACTTATTCTTTGTAGGTACCAACCTCCTGTTACAATCTTTGTAGGCACCGACCTAAAATAGATACTAATCCATTCAGCTTTGAAGGAACCAACTTTTAGGAGACACCAATCTCCACTACTTTGTGGGAAACAATGTATAGGAGACACCAATCTCCTCATATTTGTAGGCACCAACAGGCTAGAGACATCAATGCCCACTGCTTTGTAGGCACCAACCTACAAGAGACACCAATCTCCTTAGAGTTATAGGAGACAACCTACTAAAGACACCAATCCCCACTAATCTCTTATTTGAAATCTATTCTTCTATGGTTCACTCTTCTCTTATTCAATTCTTTGTCAATACCTCATCATATCTCTTCTCTTCTTCAATTTGTAGATACCTCCTCAACAACAACATTTGACTAGATGCTTCACGCTATTTACTGCAAAAATATCTCTTAGCTAGTGCACATCTCACATACTACACCGATATCTCTTGACAGGTGCACATCTCACATAATGCACATATCTCTCTTGATTGGAACACATCACATATAGCACACATAAATCTCATCCAAGTCACTCACTTAGGCCATTTGAACCTATATTTACTTATGCATGTGCTCCATCCATAGATAATGTGTTAACTACTCTTCTTATGGTTCTAACACACTAACTCCTCATATGCTTATATTTTTTATTTGTGCACCTCTTATCACACAATACCTCTATGGTTTTTCTAAGTTTTAGATGCTTCTTTCTTCCCCGATGCAACTAAATTTAAACTTTTTCCAATAAATCCCAGATCTGCGCCACGTACAAAATTTAAATCCCTCCTTTCTCCATCAATATTATTTAAATAAAAACTCTATCCCCAAGCAAAATATTTGATCTGTAAAATTCCATGGATATTCCAGCAAACAATTTGACACAACATATTTGATAAAACTATACTTAAAATATGAAATCTATATTGTGAAGGTTATTTTCCTTAGACTTCCCTATTTATTAATTTATTTTTTTCCAAGGAAAAATTCGTAATTTTATTAATGAAAAAAAAATTACATGTTACATGTGCTGGTAATTGTCAATCAAGACAGTCAAGTATGCCGCAAATAAATATTTTACAAGGGGAGAAAAATTAAGATTTCCTTCCTTTTTTCTTTTCAACCTTTCTCCAAGCACCTTGTGTTGGCGTGACCGAGATAAGGGTGAGTTGGTTTTAATCTTCTGTGAGTGCTTCATTGTCCTTACCTGAGTCTAAAGTGTCTGAAGTATGTTTTATTTTATTCCCCCCGTTGTCTGGTGCCCCAGGGTCCATATCCGGTTGTGCCATGGCGGTGATGTCAAAAGGATATTTCATTTCTTGTTCTTGTGTACTCGGATAGGTTACTCTCTATTTACTCTCGTGTGGGATGGGGTCTTCCTCTTCTTCGTTTGTCTGTTGCTCTGGTTCCTCTGAAGAAAATTTCCATCCTTTGGCTACTTTCCTTGTCTTCTTCTTTTTTCTGTTATCTTGTGTTGCTTCTGGGCATGTGTTTTGTAGGTGTCCTGTATTTCTACATATTCGGCACCTAAATGCTGTGTTTTCATAATATAAATGTTGTGTCCATATTTGTTGTTTGTGAATAAGCTGAATGCTCTCTATTAGGCCTTTGTTAATATCCACTTCCACACAGATTCGTGCGAAAGTGTAATTGCGCTCCTCCAAACGTTGGGTATCTGTTTTTATATATCTACCGAGGGTGTTCCCAATGCCTCCTAGAACACTTTCATTCCAAAAGTGAAGTGGAAGGTTGTATATCCAGACCCAAACCGACATTTTGGTAATCTCGATAGTGTTGGCATCAAAATCAGGAAACCATGGTATGATGAAGATCCCGGTGGATCCCTAGAACCACGATCCTTCCCTCAGTATGATATCTTTGGCTTCCGATGATGGGAACTTGACAATGAAGAAACCCTTGGAAAATAGATGGATTTCATAGTCCATGGTATAATTGGTAAAGATCCAATGGAAAAGCTCCATTGGTTTGGGCCAGAAGCAGTTGAATCTGCATATTATTGCTTGGGATTCAAAAGTGGTTCGATGCTCGTCTGTATCTAGAGTGTCTATATTCAATTCGGGCACATTTTTTTTGGGGGAACACTCTTCTGTGCATTTGCTGTGTTATTTCTTTATTCCCCCCCCCCACAAAACGTTTCTATATGAGGGACCCGAGCTGGTTTGAGGTATCAGCTCTATGGGTCCCGGGGCTCTATTTTGCCCACCCCCCCCCCCCCCCATATTTGTGAAGTTGAGGGACATAGAAGGTCAAGAGTCAAGTGGTGTGTGCCTTGATAGAGCCGGAATATGATAAAGATTTCCACATAAATCAAATACCGAAGGTGAAAGGGCAACTCCGCAAATCTTAATTAGATTTTTCTTTCATATTCGAAACCCCGTCTGTGTCCCATACCCAAATAATAAAACTTTACTCTCATTAAAGGGGCTTTATGTTTTATGAAAACTTGAAATCAGCACCCCTTTACCCGTATTTCATTTCCTAAGATAACTCAGTGACTCCCTTTGGCCTTCAGTTCTGGTGTCTTGGGCGGAGTACATAAAGATTCAAATAACCATTTCCCCTAGAAAGGAGTGGCTTGAGGGCAGCCACCACAAAACGATGTTGCACGCACATTGCCCAGTAGTTGAGATAGTTGTCGTTGCCTGCTGGAAGCCACCAGCAGAAGTTATGTGCTTAGATTCCCATCGTAACCACTTTTGACTGGGGCTAAAGAGCAGGATCAGAGTATCATCGCACGAGCATGTCAATTGTGATGGTCATCTGAACCTTTGCGAGTCCAGAGCCTAGAGAGGTCGATGGGGAAAACGAATGCTGCCTCCATGCGAAAAGGGAAAAGACTGCGCAATACAAATCTCCATAACATCTCATGTGCCATGCCAATAGCCTACGAGTCATTTTTGTTTGGATCATCAGGTGCCCTGCCATTGTTGTATGCCACCGCAAGTGCCAACAATCTAGAGCTGTGCACCGCATGGTTTCCGATGACCTCCATCACACTATTATCCAAACTAAGTCTACTTTCATTATAATAATTTTTTGATATATTAAGTATGAATTCAGATTTATTAATTTATTTTTTTCATGAATGCAATATATAAAATGTAAAAAATAGAGAACAAAAAATAGTATAATCACTCACAACCATAATAACATAAGATATGCTTTAGGAAACCATTGCAAGCGAAAAACTAGTTAGAAGGTGAGGATGCTCTACTCTCTCTTTCTTTGAATAGAAATTGATGCAAGTATAAAGGAGTGAGATATGTGGCCCATGGGATAATACAATTAAAAAACCCTCTATGTTTTCTCTCTCTCTCTCTCTCTCTCTCTACTCTACTACTTTTCTCATCTATGCAACAAATGTATTCAGATATAATGGAACCCCCTTTCCTCCTAGTGGCCCAGTTGTAACACAGCTTCATAGCCAAATAGCAGTTAAATTTGACCCATTAAACCCTCAATATGAGTTACAAATTGACCATTCTAGAGTATTCTCCATATTCCCACATTCCTAGCCCCTTTTCCATGAGTATCAGGGGCCGTGTTAATTTTACTTATTGTTATAATGTTCTTTGCTTTAGATAATTGCATTACATATTTTACACATTGAATTCAACCCACAACATCATAACATCATTAGAATTATTTATAAATAACAACAAAGATACATCAAAACATAAATGAACAAAAAATGAAAATTATGGACAAATAGAGACACCAGTATTTGGTTAGAGACCAAGAAAAAACCACATAAGGGGGGAAATCTAGAATTCAAATTATTCTTCTTCTAGTAGATATTCATGAAGGTTTAGCTGAGATACAAATTATATCCATAGAGAGAAAAGGTTACTGTTCACATCTCAAAGTTAAAACTATATCAACAAGGCCAAGGCCTCTCCACATATAAATATTAGGGTTTCTATTGGAGACAAGGTCTCTATATATCTAAGAGATGCCACAAAATATCAAAAATAGGTGCCACTGCTGCAATACACATAGGACCATACCAAAGTCATACTGCTGTGCCATACCTAGTGCTCATTTACAACTTCATCAATACTTCTCATATCCAATTCCATACATACTTCTCATAATACAACGTCATACATACATATACTACAATGCCAATAAACCATATACATAAACCATTGTGCTAATATTATTGTGTCAAATAACGAGACTACCATGTCAAGACTGATCATAAACTATAGTGCCAAGACTAATCACAAACAATGTATTGACACCAACAAGATCATAGAGGAACATAAGACTATCTCTCGATGCAGAGGAACCATGTACATAATGTAGAGGAATCATAGAAGAGTCATATACATTTAATGCAAAGGATGCAGTGTGTAACGCAGAGTGACCATGCCAATGTTTAACACAAAGATACCATGCCAATGTGTGTTAACACATAGATATTTACCAATGTGTGAGATCATTTGGATTGTGCCATAACAATGAATAGCCAGTGAGACTGTATGGAGCCCAATGCCGTAGAGATCATAATTCCATTACCATTACATAGATCATACCACAGATGCGAATCCATATGAAAATTATTGTAGCCTCTTCCTAAGAGAAAAAGAATGGGAGTCCTATAGTATCACCAAGAGAGTCCCGTTCCATAATCAAGAGAAAGTCCTCAGTTGAAAAACCTCAGATCCATTGAAAATCTCAAACAAATATGTGGAATCCGAATTGTATTTTGGAGATCAACTAAATTGTGTACTTATATTTATTTTTCATTGATGAAGGGTCACAACTCTTCAAATAAACCGACATGAATCAATTGAAACCAACCTTGAACTTTCACAGGAGACTTAGAATTTGAATTCATAATTTAATGTAAGTGCTCTCAAAAATAAAATAAACAATGTGCAAAATAACAATAAATTTTGAATTTCACACGGATTAATGTATTTCTCAAGGGAAATTCTTCCCGAAATTTCCCTATATTTTAACATGTCGATGTGGCATCCTCTTGAATTATGGTGGTCAATTTCGATAGGCCAAATTTCGTGACACATAATTTCCTCATACTAGTTCTGAGGAGGGGATTCCTCTGTTGTTGGAAATGCATCCTTATGTATATTATGCAATATGCATCCATACTATGTTTGAGACCATAAAAATTCGTCATTTAACGCCTCAAAATGGCTCCTAAATTTTTTCAGCTACCGTTATCCAAACTAGGGTCGATGCTAAAAAATGACCATGAAAGTTGATTCCTCCAAATTTTCCACTTTAGAAGCATCGAGTGGATGAAAAATAATATATTGATCTAATAGATATCATACCTCCCCATATTGTGAGGTTTTTGGTCCCCAAAATATTTTATTGAATAAGGTGACAAATTTTTCCCTCTACCTTCTCCCTCGAGTACCATTTAGCCTTTGCATGGAAGTTTTCCTTTCAACCCAATCTTCCAAATATAATGTTGCCTTTTCCTTGTAGTTTTTTACATCTTCTACAAAATTGTATCCTGTATCAAATATACCTGAGAATTTAGCACTAAATCCTCTATAGAAGGTAGTACCTTCTCTTCATCTTGATCCAAAATGGAAGTCTCATAGAGTTTCAAATTTTCTACATTCAATATTGAGTAAATGTGCAAGTATATGGGCAGACTAAGTCTATAAGTATTATCCCCCATCTTTTCTAATATCTCTAAGGGATCTTATCACAAAGCCTTTATTTTCTCACATACCCTTAAGTTGTTTAAAATGTTATATCATGAGTAAAATTTAAGTCCTAGTGAGGAATGAACATTGAGGGGAGTATGTAATATCCTTATAATATACATATTGTAACTAATGTATTTACACATGGTAAAATTCTTGATAATGACCCTTGGTATTATTTATTCACCTTGGATCTCTTGAGAGAGGGGGAGCGATATGAGTTAAAAAAAAAAGAAATATGAGGGTTTATGGTAGGGAGATGACCGGATATAAGATCCTGTTATGACGAGGGGTATAGATCCCACTGCAAAGACAAAAGATTCATGAGTGAAGTCCTCTGAGGGATTAGATCGTGCTCAAAGTTTGCGAGAGATGCTCCTTCTGGGAGTCCGACAATGAAATTTCAAAAATAGCTCAACTTCGATTGCTAAATGGAGTTCATACCAAGTTACCGTGAAAGAGAATCGATTTGGGACACTCATCAATAGTAATAGTGGTAGTAAAGATAAGTAATTAAAATTAAATTTTTCTTTGAAATATTGGAGGTGTGTTTTTTTGCATGTGGAAAATGATAAGGCTCGATCATAATCCTTTATTTTTTGTTGAGACTCATCATATTTAGATTCATTATTTTCATCAGTTTCACAATCCATATTGGATTCAAAATCTTTCACAATCCAGATTGGATTCGAAATATTTCTCCTCGGCTTCAATCTCTTCATTTTGACTTTATTCGTTGGAGACATAGTCATATTTATTGTGCTCAATCTTATCGTAACTCTCTTCTTCAACTTCCTGGTTTAGAGTATCTTGTCTTATATTGAAAAATTCCTTGCTAATTGGTTGACTAAATATCGAATTAATATTTTTTTGGTAAAACAAAAATATAAGTAGTCTTGTTATTGATACTTGCATAAAGACAAGTAACTTTCTAAGAAATAATAACCTTATATGGAAAAGACCAAGAAGTCAAGATAAAAAAACTAGGATGGATTACAACATCTCGTTTCCTTACCATGCAAAATATTTTTGGTTAAAAATAAATAAATAAATAAATCTTGTGGTCTTCTTGATAAGAGGAGAATGGTTCTATACTTAGTCATGGTAAAAGATTACCACGGTGTTGGTAAGGTTATTTATTTAATAAATCCATGGAAAAAGTTTCCTTTAATTCTCTTGAGTAAGAGATCTTGGATTCTCATGAGTGAGTTATGGTAATTTCTTTTCAAGAAGAAGAAGAAGAAGAATACTTAAGTCATAAGAATGTTCTTTGGAAGGAATATGTTTTTCCTCTGCTTAGAAGATAAGTCAATTATGTTAATTCATTTGCAAGTATTTGGGTAAAAAGATAAATTATTTGTGTGTTTTATTTAATTGCATGGTTTAATGCATAAAAGGTTAACACTTTTATTATTTTAAAAAGGCTTTCCTAGTTCTTATGTGAAAAATAAGGGTAGATTATGAAACTTTCTTGAAAACAAATGCCTAAAAACTTCTATACATAAAATATAGAGAAACTATATTGGGTACATAAAATATAGAGAAACTATGTTGGGTTCTTGAAAATAAGTATGTTTTATTTGCACAAGTAAACAATCATTTTATTCGAAACGAACACATATGTAGAAGCCTACAAACAATATTTTATTGCATCCTTTTTAAAAAAAAAGGGAAAGTATTTCCATATATGACATAAATAACTAGACCCTCTTAAAGGAGGGATATGTGTTTTATACATTCAAAAATAACTATTATGACAACCTGTTACATACACAAAGAATAGTCACATTGTAGAGATATGTCCCGAGATATGTCCTTTGCAAGGATAGAAGAACTATTGAGTTATATTTCTTTAGAAAAAAAAAATATTTGATTATTTTTATGCTACCACAACTATTATGTTAGTTTCTTTTGGAATGAAATTATGTATATGCATGCAGAATTTGTATCTTTGGGAGAAGATGAATTACATGCACAAAAACCATAGTAATGTGTTGGTTTAATTGATATATATATATAGGTAATGTTGGTATAACCTTTGGAAAATAAGACATGTATTTGTATGATTTATTGCATTAGTTTTATGGAAAATAAACCATGTTTTTGCATGTCTATTATGATATATTTCTTCGAAAAGGAAACATGTGTTTGCATGCTCTACTGTGTTAAGTATTCTTTTGGGAAATTATTTTGGAAACTATATGGATTTACATGCATAGGAACACTATTCAATGTGTTATATTTCTTATATTTGCATGTACCAAAAGTAATAGCTGAAGGGTTGGTTATTCGTTAAAGAATAAGTAACTCGAATGCATGATGTGTGAGTTTCATTTAAAGGAATTACTGGACAGTTGTAGTGATTTGTCTTGTAAGAATGTGAGTGTGTGCGAGAACTTGCATAATAATATGAGGATTATTTTGACATGCTTGATAATTATTTTCTTACACTTAATGCATGAGTAGTGACTAGAAGAAGCATGTTGTGATACTGTATTCACATCTCATGTATGCACATGAATAAGTGTTAAAGGATCACATTTAAAGATCGATTATTGATTGATTGATGCTTTCTAATCATGCTATTAAAGCTTGTTGACGACATCAATGAAAGGAAAGGATGGTGACGTGTGAAAAGGATAGATTATGTTTAACATGTTGGCAGGTAAATAATTGATAGTCCATGCAGATGAGTGGGAGTTGCAGGATGGTCTGTTGATGGAACAAACAGGCCACAAAGATACAAAGATTGAATATTTGTGGGTAAATGCTATCATAATGATTATAATGGATTGAAGCTAGATATTTTGTATTTAAATGACATTTCTTGTAATATTATAACACAATGGTTAAGGGATGGACTCCCTTATGATCCATTGAGTGAAGGGTGAATACCCTCATGAGCGTTTAATAATAAAATTAAACGTTTGTTGGTTTTCACCCTATGGGGCTTCCAGGTTATATCGGTGTTCAATAGTGTGATTGCTTATTGTGTCAATTTGATGACATAGATTCCTTGCATGATGTGATTTTGATAATTTCAAGTATGTGATTAATTAATATGGATAAAGGAATCATGAGATGAATGAAAGGTTACACCATACCGTTTATGTTAATATACTACAATAGTGGTTTTTAATGGCTATGAAACTTACTATTCCTCTACCAAAGTTACTATATGAACTGATGAACATTATACCTAATTATTAACAAGGAATATTGAATAGTGAATTGGATAGTTATCCGTGCTTAATTAGTATAAAAAATTTCTAACTCCCTGGCTTTCCAAGTGAGGTTATCGAGGTATGTTACGAGTGGTATCAAAGCAACATTCACACGCTGGGACCCAAATGGGTCACTTGCATAACAATTATTCTCTGTAAATTGTGCACAGAAATTAGGAAGGATACAATGAGAAGGGGATCAACGCACCAAGTACCCATAACTACTGGGAAATTTCATCCCCAATCTAATCCTGAAATGAACCCATAAATGTGGGTGCAGTTGATTGTAGATCAACATCAACAAACAAGCATATTACTTGAAGAACAACCACATTAGACGAGTATAATGCTGAATATAGTGTGACAGTTACAGGAAGAAATGGTTTGGGTGAGAATCGATAATGAAAGGATGATGCGAGAGTAGGATAGGATTCTTAAAATCCTCTCAGATAGGCAAAATCAAGGGACAACTCAACCAAGGCCTGGAAGGGATACCCAAGAAGAAAGTGAACAATGACGACATACTATGGTTTTCAAGCTTCTGTGGTTTTTGTTGATTGCAGAATCTGGATTATCCACAGTATCATAAAGTAAGTCATACACAACAGAGCAATAAAAACAAAAACTATAACGAAGTAGAATCTGGAAATGTGTCAGATCAACAAGAGATGAAGAAACAATAAGTGGAACTACAGAGTGAGCTCCGGAAAATCAAACCTCCTACCTTCGATGGAGAGGCCGAAGAGATAACAGAAGCATGGATAATTAACATGAAAAAATATTTTCAATTTTATGAATATAGCAGAAAACTCAAAGCTCGCTTGGCTATCTACCAACTAAGGTAGAAAGCTACTTTATGGTGTGAGGAAGTGAAAAATGTTAGAGGTATTGAAGACCAGAATGTGACCTGGGATGAGTTCCAGCAATACTTCAAGGATAAGTACCTAACAGAGCATTTCTATGATGAAAAATATCGAGAATTCCATGATTTGGGATTGGGACAATTGTCAATGGACGAATTCATAACAAAGTTCACATCATTGTTAAGATACGTACCATACTTGAGAGATGAGAAGGCTAAATTTCAGTGATTTATGAGCAGTCTACCTGACCACATGAAGGAAATAATCGAATTCGTAAGCCTGAAGAATATGGATGAAGTGATTCGAAAAGCATGAATGTGCTATCACCAGTCTAAGGAAAAAGGGGAAACAAGTAGAAACTGGCTGCCAAAGAAAGGACATAAAAATAATACAAATTTTAAGAGTACCGGGTCTAGTAATTTTAAAAATGTTGCAATAAATTCAACAAGTAGGTAGTATGCGAGAAATCAACAGAAGCCAAAATGGCCAACAGAGGAGTGACCCACAGAAGCCTCCAACAGACCAGAGCATCGACAAACCGAAAAACCCCCTTTACAGTGTTGGGGATGTGGTGAGGAACATTATTATAAGAATTGTCCTCATCGTGGGAGAAGCGAAACAACATGCAACACGTAGGAAGCTTCTACGGTGGGGGATGTTTCTCGAAATATACCAAGAATTAATGCAGCTCTTGAAGACCGGCAAGCAGACTACCAGTCGACCATGATAAAACTTGAAGGTAAGCTATTTCACAAACTGTTTCTATTTTGGTTGACCCTGGTGCCAGTTTAAGCTATATAAATCCTCCGATAGTAGAAAAGTGTAAATTGCAAAGCCAAAAATTTAAGAACCCCTATCGGGTACAACTAGCCACTGGGGCGAAGAGAACGGTTAGTGCTAAAGTCTCGAACTTTTCCTTGGAAATTGGAAATCAACTGTTAAAAGAAGAAATAAATATTCTACCTTTGGGCTGTGACATTCATACACATAAAAAAATATATTATTTTATCCATTTTTACTAAATATTCTAACTAGCTTGGTAATAGGTTTGTTCCTTATTTAACATTACATTAGAAACATCATAATGTATATTCTTTTTATGGCAACTACAAATAAAAGATGCTTTATTAAACCCAAGTATTACAAATGTGTTAACTCTTAACCATTGCTCATTCAACGCCGAGGTAAGAGGGAGTGTAAATTTATTATAATGTCACCATTCTCTATGCTTACCGTGTATTTATTTTTATGTACAATTTGGATATGGTGCTCACCTGACTAGACAACTTATGATCTGTCAGTCACTTTACAATAAAGCTCATTGGCCATGCGGTTGATTGCAATATTGGTATATATAACATGCTAGGTCCCTATATTACTAGTATAGTCCCTTATTGTTGTTAGTGTAACCCCCTTATTGTTATTATTGTACCCCTGTAACCCCCATATTTTTATTACTGTGCCCTTAAATTATTATTTTTAGGTTGGCTTGGATTACATTATGGCCCCATGGACTCCTATATATAGAAAGGAGGTTTTGTAATTTGAATAATCCAAAAATTTTTCATTCATGTAATGTATTGGAGGTTTCCCCCTCGAAGTGGCTTATTTCTAAGGCATTGATATCTCTTTTCTTCTATTTTTGGAGCTGGTTTCACAACATTTGGTATCAGAGCTTTGGATTCTAGGGTTTCACTGCTCCAAACAAGTCATCATGGAATTTTCGCTATAAATTTTTTTCTACAAAGGTTCAGAAGCTGAAATTTTTAGGGTACGAAGCCAAAATATTGAGGAACATTGTCACAAAATTTTAGAGCTTCGTTCGCAATATTTTCAGAGATATGATTTGTGGAAGGTAGGTCATTTTGCTTGGAAGCCTCATCACTCTTAACAGAAGTCATCGCAAGATGTTCGCTATAACTTTTTTTCTACGAAGCTTCCGAAGCCGAAATCCCGAGGAACACTGCCCTGTAATTTCTCAGGGGCTTGGTTTGCAATATTTTCAGAGATATGATCTATGGAAGTTAAGTCTTTTTCAGGCTCCCTAATTTCATCTCAAAGAGGTGATCGTGGGAAAATATTCATAACTCTCTCTCTGAGAATCGGATTGGAATTATGTAAAAAATGACTAGAATTGCATGGATTGTAGTTTCCTGTCTATAAATTTCAGAGCCAAAGAAGCAAAAAAATGACATGTGGCAAGTCATACAAGTTCACTCTACTGAACCAGTCCATAATTAGGTCATTGTGGGAGATTGGACATAACTTTGCCTTGAAGAATCCAAATCAAGTCAAACCTGTGGAATTTGAAAGAAGCTTTAGAGGAATACTACATGGTCGAATTTCAGATATTGAGGATTTGTAAGTTTAGAGATAAGTCCATTTCAATATCGAGCTCCTCAAAAGCAAATAAAAGGTGTGTATTTATTTTCCGAATTGCATAAGTCTTGTTTGAAGAATCAAGTTGAATTGATTCCAAGGGAATATTGTAGAATAGATATTAGTATTGGATTCTAAAATGGCCCCTAGAAATAATTCAACACCCATTAAGCCTTTAGAAGGCTCTACTATGACTCATGAAGACGAAGAATGGCAACATGACATATCAAAATTACAAGAGCATGTGCAACAAATTTTTCTCTCGCAAAGAGCAACAAAAAATGACATGGAAGTTTTGAAGAAAGGCATGGAATCTAAAATGAATGGTTTGAAGAGTGGCATGGAAGCTGGCATGGAATCTAAGATGGATGACATGGAAGCTAAGATGGAAAACATGAAGAATGATCTAAAAGCAGACATGGAAGGTTTGACAAAGTTGATACAATAAATGTTTCTTAATGGTGAAAATACAGTAGAGGAAACTCATGATGAGAAAAAAATAAATGTTAATCGTGATTTCATAAACTCTAATGTTGGAGGGAAGAACCACCATATTCCAAAAATGGATATGAGGAAGTTTGATGGAAAGGATCCTGTAACATGGATACTACAGATGGAGCAATATTTTGATGTCAATAATATGAAAAACACACAAAAGGTACACATTGCAACTTTACATTTAGAACAAAGTGCATTTGTATGGTATCGATGGCTTTGCTCTCATAAAAAAATTGTCACTTGGTCAATTTTTACAGAGGAAATGATAGCACATTATGAGGATACAAAGAGCAACACTTTCTTTAGCCAATTGATAAATCTCAAACAAAAGTGTTCAGTGGGGGAGCACATTTAGGATTTCCAAAAATTGAATATAAGGGTAACTGATATTCCAGAGGAACACATGATTGATCTCTTCATAGGTACTTTAAAGGATAACATCCAACATGAAGTTCACGTTTTGGAACCTGATTCATTGGAGAAGGCATTCAGGTTGGCAAGAAAAATTGAATGTATAACTATGGCGAAAAGGAAGCCTACCACTCACTTTTATAAAGATGGAATTGTTGCTACTCCTAGAATTCCACAACCTACAAGGTTGACACCACAAAAATTGGAAGCAAAAAGAGAAAAAGGGATTTTCTACAGTTGTGATAGCAAATACACTAAAGGTCATAAGTGTGTTGAGAAGAAATTATTTTACATAGATTGTGAAGAGGAAGAAGATAATGAACAAGAATCTTCAAAATAAGAGGATATACACCAGGAACCAATCCTAGAAGAGGAAGAAATGAGTCTGACCATATCGTGTAATGCATTGGTAGGAATTAACACTCCTCAAACTCTCAAGATAGAAGGACATATCAAGAAGAAAAAGGTAATAGTGTTGATTGATTCAGGTAGTACCCATAATTTTATTCATTGTAAGGTAGCAAGGAATTGAATTGTTTCCTATACCCAGCACGAGAATGTCAAGTGATGGTTGCAAATGGAGGAACTATATATTTCTCTGGAAAATTCCATAATATCAAGCTAACCACGAGGGAATATGTATTGAATAGTCCAATGCTTTCCATTCCTATGGGAGGTGCTGATGTTGTAATAGGAGTACGATGGTTTCAATCTTTGGGGACGATAACTTTTAATTCTCAAGAACTTTTCTCGAATTTTTTTTCAGAAGGAAAGGAAGTCGAATTACGGAGTATTGCAGGGAAGCCGGGAAAGATAATAAGCTCTAATGTCATGACAAAGCCTCTAAAGAAAGAAAAACGAGGCGTAATTGCACAATTATGCTCACTAGAAGTTCCAACATCAAAATCATATATTTCTACAAATATCCAAAAAGTCTTAGATAGTCATTCCAAGGAGTTTGAAACTCCCAAAGGACTCCCACCTATTCATGATCATGATCATGCTATTCATTTGATTCTAGGACGTGTTCCTCCAAACATCAGGCCTTATAGATATCCTTATGTCCAAAAGAGCGAAATTGAACGTATGATCGCAGAAATGTTAGAGGTGGGTATAATTTAACCTAGTCAAAGTTCTTTCTCTGCTCCTGTAGTATTGGTACACAAGAAGGATGAATCATGGTGCATGTGTCTGGAATATAGAGAGCTCAATAAGCTCACCATTAAAGATAAATTTCCCATTCCTGTGATTGATGAATTATTGGATGAATTACATGGAGCAATTTATTTTACCAAGTTGGATCTTCGTTCAGGATATCATCAAATTAGAAAGAAGACTGAAGATATTCCAAAAACAACATTTCGAACTCATGAGGGTCATTATGAATTTTTGGTCATGCCTTTTGGCCTTACCAATGCACCTTCTACATTTCAAGGGTTGATGAATTCCATTTCAAACCCTTCCTTAGAAAATTTGTGCTAGTATTTTTTGATGATATACTAATCTACAGCAGGTCTTGGAAGGATCATGTTGAACATGTTGACAGGGTGCTCAAACTATTGCAGGAGAAACAATTATATGCAAAAAAATCCAAATGTTTCTTTGGAATACAAGAGGTGGAATATCTGGGTCATATTGTATCTCACGAGGGTGTTAAAGTAGACCCTAACAAAATTAAAGCCATTAAGGAATGGAAAGTCCCCACAACCATAAAGCAGTTGCGAGGATTTCTCGGGTTAACAGGGTATTATTGCAAGTTTGTTAAAAATTATGGGAGAATAGCAGCACCTCTAACAACATTATTGAAGAAAGATGCATTTTCATGGACACTCCTAAAACACTTCAAAGCGCTGAAAGTTTCTTAAGAGAAATGTGCCTAGCATGGTCATAGCTACACCGAGACACAAAAACCTTTATTCATGGAGATAATTATAGAATGTTATATTAGTCTTGTTGCATTGCAGAAAGGAAAATCCATTTCTTTTGAAAATTATTACCAATCAAGAAAGTATTTTAAAAATATTTCTTCGAGAAGAGATGTTTAGCACTCTTGCATGCACTAAAGAAATGGTGAACTTACCTAATGGGAAGACACTTCAAGGTAAAAACTGATCATGATAGTCTTAAACACTTTTTGGAACAAAGACTATCTTCAGAAGAGCAGCAAAAATGGGTCACAAAGATGTTGGGTGATGACTTTGAAATAATCTACAAAAAAGGAAAGCTTAATGTTGTTGCAGATGCACTCTCAAGAAAGAATGAAGAGGTGGAAGCATTGCTTTGTGCCATTTCTATTATCCAACCAGATTGGATAATCAAAGCAAGAGATGAATGGAAGAAGGAAAAAGATGTATGGACACTCATTCAAAAGTTGCAGCAAGATCCTAGTACATCTGATACATTTAGTTGGAAAAATGATTCCTTATGGTACAAAGATCGCTTATATATTTGTAAAAATTCCCAACTAAAACAAAAGATTCTTCTGGAATTGCACACTTCTCCTTTAGGAGGACACTCAGGATTTTTAAAAACTTACCACAGGGTGAAGAAAGAATTTTTTTGGGATGGCCTTAAATCTGATATTCAAAAATTTGTGGCGGAATGTTTGGGTTGCCAGCAAAATAAAGTTGAGACAATTAAGACCACGGGTCTTCTGCAGCCTTTATCCATTCCAAGTCAATGTTGGGAGGAGATTTCAATGGATTTTATCACAGGTTTACCTAAGTCTAAAGGAAAGAGTGTCATCATGGTGGTAGTTGATAGACTTACCAAGTATGCACACTTTTGTGCATTATCTCATCCATTTAAAACAAGTACAGTTGCTACTACATTTATGGACACAATTCAAAAGCTACATGGAAGCCCAAGGGTTATTGTGAGTGACAGAGATCCCATTTTTACTGGAAATTTTTGGACAAAGTTATTTTCTTGTTTGGGTACTGAATTAGCTCATAGCTCATCTTATCATCCTCAATCTGATGGTCAATCTGAGATAGTAAATAAATGTTGGAAGGATATCTTCGTTGTTTTGTATCTGATAAACAAACACAATGGGTCAAGTGGTTACCTCTCGCTGAATGGTGGTATAACACTTCCTTCCATACTGCAGGAAAAATGACCCCATTTATGGCACTTTATGGATATCATCCACCATCCATCACATCATATTTAAGAGAAAATTCGAAGGTTCAAGCAGTGGAAGATCACATCGAGCATCAGCAAGAAGTTCTCCAACTCTTAAAGGATAACTTGACTTTGGCACAAATCGAATGAAACAACAGGCAGATCAACATCGCAGCGAGAGAAGTTTTGATGTAGGAGATTGGGTATTTTTACGGCTACAACCATACAAACAAATGTCCCTCAAGCAAGCTAATAAGGATAATTAATTATCGCCAAAGTACTATGGTCCTTACAAGGTGTTGCAAAAGATTGGTACTATGGCATACAAATTGGAGCTTCCTGCTTCTTCGCGAGTACATCCAGTTTTCCATGTTTCATGCTTAAAGAAGGTTATGGGTGAAAATCTTCCAGTTCAAACAGTATTGCCAGAACTTGATGGGGAAGGGAAAATCATATTGGAACCTGAAGCAGTCATGGAAAAAAGAACTCGACAACTACGGAATCGATCAATTTCAGAGTATCTCATCAAGTGGAAGAACTTACCCACTAAAGATTCTACATGGGAGGATGAGAATTTTATACAGAAGCACCCAGAGCTACTCAAGCGTTGAGGACAACACTTTTTTGAAGGAGAGGGGCATGTTAGGTCCCTATATTACTAGTATAGTCCCTTATTGTTGTTAGTCTAACCCCCTTATTATTATTATTGTACCCCTGTAACCCCCATATTGTTATTATTGTGCCCTTAAATTATTATTGTTAGGTCGGCTAGGATTACATTGTGGCCCCATGGACTCCTATATATAGAAAGGAGGTTTTGTAATTTGAATAATCCAAGAATTTTTTATTCATGTAATGTATTGGAGGTTTCCCCCTCGAAGTGGCTTATTTCTAAGGCGTGGATATCTCTTTTCTTCTATTTTTGGAGCTGTTTTCAAAACATAACATATAATTACCTTTCGTATGCATGATTATTCTTGCTAAATAAATTCGGCATGTACGAGGGTATCCTTATCTTATCTCTGTCCAGATTTTCCGTGCTACTATGATGTTCTGGGTTGACACCTATGATTTTCTTGCACCGTTGGATCTACCATACTGAGATCAACGAATGTGAGGTGTTTTAGGTTGGGGTTAGGGTAATTGACCTCCACTCAACCATAACTATCTTTAATTTGGTGCTCTCGCGAAGCTGCACCAATATTTGCTGCTCTGTAGCTTCAAGTGTCACCATCGTTCCACTTACAATGCTGGTCTGAATGTTCTCTGGGTTCATTCTGCCGCCCACCTTCAGCTCCCAACAGGTTGAAGTTATCATTTGTGCAGTTAGTTCTTCAACCTTATTTGTGGAATGTATATTTACAACCTCTCATCCTTTCTCTAAGGTTTTCTGCTAATGTTTGGGGTTTAGTTATGTGCTCAAATCTCCGGGCTACAACCCGATTGTATCGTTGGTGTAAGGGTCCATAATAATGGTTTAATCATTTTTTTGATGAGTTTTTAGGACTGTCAAGTTATAGATACGATGCAAGGGTTTTATACTTCCCACCGCTAGAGAACCAAGCTATCAACCTTCGGCACAACTTACACAGGTGAAATGTTCTGCTCTTTCGAGCATTCTGTACAGAAAGTTCTATTTTGATAGTTGCATTCTCAGAAGTTGGTTTACCATTCTTTGTTTCTCCTTTTTCTTCTAGGTCTACGACACAGAATCCCCGATTCCAAATTAAGGTAAGTTTTTCTAGTTGAGTTTAGATCAAATGTTAGTGTAGACTTGTATTATTACCCCAGGGTTTACACTGCAAACCCTAACAATATTACATTTTCCGTTGTCTCTACAGGTAATATGCGAACCTCTCACCCTTTGGAATGCATGGCACTCTCCTTCATGCGATTCTGCCTTCAAATGATGACTTCCATCACTTCTCTATGTACAGTTACCATGGGTCTCTCTTAGGTGTTTTAATTTATTGAAGCACTTCAGGCTTCTAGGTATAAACCATAAGTTAACAAGGTGTAATAGGCTTACAGATGATGTCCTTAAGGCTCTTTTCTCTTCGTTTATTTCATACTTAGTGTAAGGAGATTATTCAACCTTGAAAATGGCTTAACGTATAAGGTTTTTTGATATTTATAGAGTTTTCATACATACAAATGATTTTATAGTTGCGCTCTGGAGATTCCTACTCAACTCTGTGCTTGAAATGTTTATTTTGGCTTGGAAACTCTCTTAATTCCTGTTAATGGTACAGTTGAGAAGTTTTTTGGCACATATTTATTATGTTGTCGCCATATATGTTGTGAATATCGTTTACCTCATTACTTATATTTTAGAACTGTCGCAGTGATTGTTTAGTCTTGCCTTCTCTGTGCGTAGATTATGTGTTTTTACATGTATCTACATTCTTGTAGGTTATTTTTCTACTATGATTTATATGCTCATAACTACTCTAGTTTACCTGCATGCAATTCTTCTGTTTCATTTTAATGTAATAAGCTACTCATGTGTTTCCTTATTTTGGAAACTGAATGCATTGCAATTATCTTTATTTATACAGAGTTTCTCTTTCATGTATTACATTTATTTGTTGTTAGCAGTTCCAATTTGTTGGCTAATTTGTTTAAATACATAACAGTCTTTCATTCAATCTATCATTTTCTTGATAAATAATGTTTCATTTACTGTATAAGGTTGATGTCTGGACCATCTCTAATTCTGGTTTAATCTATGTAAACCCGTAGTTCGTGTATAGTGATTTTACTGAAGAGGAGACAAAATGTTCAATCTGGGGTCCCAACTCTGGACAGACTTACAATATCCTCCACATTCTATTATGGTTTTACATATAAATATCATATTTACTTCCTTACACTTTTCTATACTAACACAGTTATACTTTACTCAATCAATACATTTAATATGAAGTACAAAAAATAAGTCTATCTTAAAAGACTATATATATATATATATCCTTTTTCCTGCTATTCACCTTCATACTTTCTTTAAAGAAAGTAACATAGAGATCATTCCTATTGTTTCCGATTTGCTCAGTTACAAAAATAACCATTTATATAGCTAGAAATCACAATAAGATTCACAATATTTCTTAACACCATGTTAAATTACTTATCTCACTTTAGTATATTGATGATAACCTCCCAACCTTGAGAGATGTAATTACATCCTCAACTCCCCCGTGCTCCGCACCAGAGTAGGACTTAGATAGCAATATTTATGGAATAGTTCTCAAGACCCTTAGTCCATTCTTCTCTTCCAGATTCAAGTTGCAGAGTTTCCACTGGTTCTAACCAGCTCTGGATTTACTCTCATCTTCTAGCCTCCTGGCTATTATCCCAATTCACAGAACCCCTTTTTCTCATTGGGATTTTATATTTATCCTCAGAGAAAAAGGTATCTATCTTTTAATTACTTTTGCCCAACTACTTTGGGTTCTTTGAATATTTTATTGTCATTTTTATGAAAACCCTTCCATAAATAATTCGTTATTCAAAGAAAAGAAATAAATCATGTTCATTACTAGATTAACTTTACTTGTTAATCTAATTTAAAATTTAAATGCATAATCCATTTTTAAAAGAAAAAGAAATAGTTTAAGGATTAAATCTCGATGTTACATCTTCCCCCACTGGAAGTAAACACCGTCCTAGGTGTTCTATTCCATATCAGAAAATAGTTCTGGGTATACCTCATGCACAAATCCTTCATCTTCCCATGTAGCCTCCTCCGGGCCAAAGTGCTTCCATTGCACTTTAACTTGGGTGATGGCTCGCTTCGAGAGCGTTATTTCTCTCTGATCGAGAATACGTTGAGGTTTTACCAAAAATTCTCCGTCTGGTTCAACCTGCAACCAATAAAGGCTTAAGTTAGTTAATATAATATTCATCTCTTTTGGAGATCTGGTACTCAATCTTATTCCTACCTGAAGATTCTGCCAATGTATTACATGCCTCAAATCAAGAAAATATCATTTCAATATTGATACATCAAACACATTGTGCACCCATATGTGACTTGGTAATTCCAATTGATAGGCCACCAGTGCTACTCTTTCTAATATTTGGAAAGGTCCACAAAACCTAGTAGCCAACTTGGCACACGAAGTCCAACTTAAGGTGATTTTCTTGGGCCTAATTCTCACATACACATGATCACCTACTTCAAACTCCCGATATGTTTTTTTTTCGTCTGCATAAACTTTATGCCGATCTTGGGTAACTTTTAGATTTCGTCAAATCTTCTTTACTTCTTGCTCCATTTCATCCAACATCTCCGGACCAAGCATTAATTTGGTTTCTTTACTACTCCAGTTAACGGGAGTTCGATACTATCTCTCGTATAAGGCCTCAAAGGGACTCAGTTTAAGAGACTCTTGATGTCCATTATTGTATGCGATTTCCACCAGAAGTAGACAATCTTCCCACTTTGTGGGTTGTTGCATTACGTACATGCGCAACATGTCTTCTAGGATTTGATTCACTCGCTCTATTTTTCCATCCGTTTGTGGGTGATATGTTGGACTAAAGTTGATATGTGTTACCAACCCGGTAAGCAGTGCCTTCCAAAAGGCCAAAGTGAACTTTACATCTTCATCTGAGATGACCATTTTCAGAATACCATGCAAGCTAAATATTCCCCTCATGAAAATGTTTGCAATATGTACCATTTGTAATTGGACTATACTAGAATAAAGTGAGATGCTTTGCTCAGTCTATCTATGACCACCATTATACAATCATTATGTTTCTTCGATCTCGGTAGACCACTAATAAAATCCAACAATATGAACTCCCACTTCCATTCTGGTAAAAGTATGGGCCGCAACAATCCTTCTGGATGTTGATGTTCCACCTTAACCTGTTGGAATTCCAAACACTTAGTTAAGTATTCAACAATATTTTTCCGCATACTAGGCCACAAATAAACTTTCCTGATTGTTGTCAGCATTTTATGGTAACCTGGGTGTCCAAAATAAGTACTTCGATGATATTCATCCAATATCAACTCTTTTAAACTCATCTGATTAAGGATGTATATATTTCCTCTAAAAGTTAAAAGTTGATCACCGTTAATCTTATAATATGATAACTTTTTCTGATTTTCTACTTCATTTTCTTGCTGCCATAAAAATTGATATTCAAGATCCTTCTCGGCTACTTCTTTTATTTCCTCCTAGAATTTGAATTCCACTTGAGTAAAGTAGAGTTCATATACTATATGTAGTTTTCTGCTCAAAACATCGGCAACCCAATTTTCTTGGCCCTTAACATGCTGAATATAAAAATCAAATTCGCTTAGGAATTCATTCCATCTTACTTGGCGAGCATTCAAATCATCTTGTTTAAAGTAGCTAGTCAGGCTGCTATGATATTTTTTCAACACGAATATTTTTCCCAACAAGTAGTGTCTCCACACCTTGAGTGTGTGCACTACTGTTGTCAATTCCAGATCGTAAGCGGAATAACGTTGTTCATGATATTTTAGCCTTCTTAACTCATATACAATGAACTTTCTGTCTTTAGATAATATTTCTCACACTCCTTCCTTGCACACATTGGTGCATACCTCAAATTCCTTATTTGGGTTAGCTACCCTCAGTAAAGGGGCAATAGTCAACAACTGCTTTAACATTTCAAAACTAGTCTGACATTCGTTGGTCCATTTAAACTTCCGTCCCTTTCACTGCGGAGATGTAATAGGAAAATAATTTTTTGAGAATCCTTCGATAAAACGCCTGTAATATCTAGCCAATCCTAGAAAAGAACGTATGTCTACTATGTTTTTGGGTACCCTCCATTCCATAATAGTATTTATTTTTTCAGGATCCACTGCTATGCCTTCAGCAGAAATGACATGGCCTAAATATTGGATTATATCTTTGAAGAAATCACACTTGCTAAACTTGGCATACAATTGATGCTTCCTCAACATTTATAGTACTTGTCATAAGTGTTCCTTATGTTCTTCCATGGTCCTGGACTAAATTAATATATCGTCAATAAATATCAGAACAAACTTGTCTAAAAATGGATTAAATATGACATGCATTAGGCTCATGAATGTTGTTGGTGCATTGGTTAATCCAAATGGAAAAACCACTAACTCGTAGTGCCTATATCGGGTTCAAAATCCCATTTTGTAGATGTCCTCATCTTTTATTCGAATATGGTGGTAACCATATCTTAAATCTATCTTTGAAAATATAGTCTCCTCCTTCATCTAATTGAAAATATTCATATGGTGGTAACCAGTAACCAGGACGTAATTGCAGTGGTTTCTTGATTACTTGCAACTCCTCGTGTGTCCCATCTTTAACTCTGAAGTAAATGATCTTGTCTTTACAGTCTGCTAGAGACCAATGTCCTTCTAGCCACTCCATACCTAGTAGTATATCATAGGAACCCAAAGGTAGAATATTTAATTCTACTTTTAACTGCTTATTTCAAAATTCCAAGGAACAGTTTGAAACTTTAGCTCTAACCCTTCTCTTCGCCCCAGTGGCTAGTTGTATTAGCCAGGGGTTCTTAAATTTCTAGCTATGAAATTTACACTTTTCTACTATCCGCAGGTTTATATAGCTTAAACTGGCACTAGGGTAAACCAAAATAGAAACAATTTGTGAAAATAGCTTACCTTCAAGTTCTATCATGGTCGGTTGGTAGTCTAATTGCCGGTATTCAATAGCTGCATTAATTATTGGTATATTTTGAGCAACATCCCCCACCGTAGAAGATTCTTGCAGGTTGGATGTTGTTTCAATTCTCCCATGATGAGGAAAATTCTTATAATAATGCGCCTCACCGCATCCCCAACACTGTAGAGTGGGTTTTTGTGTTTTCCCATGCCCTAGTATGCTGGAGGCTTCTATGGGTCGCTCCTCTATTAGCCATTTTGGATTTTTCTGATTTCTCCCATACTGCCTACTTGCTGAATTTATTGCAGTATTTTTAAAATTATTAGACCTGGTACTCTTAAATTTTGTATTGTTTTTCTGTCTTTTCTTTGGCGTCCAGTTTCTACCCATTTCCCCTTTTTGTCTTGGAATAGTGATAGCACATTCATGCTTTTCGAATCACTTCATCCATAGTCTTTGAGTTTACGAATTCAATTCTTTCCTTCATGTGGGCAGGTAGACTTCTCAGAAATCACTGAACTTTAGCCTTCTCATCTCTCAGATATGGTATGTATCTTAACAATGATGTGAACTTAGTTATGAATTCGTCCATTGACAATTGTCCCAATCTCAAACCATGGAATTCTAGAGATTTTTCATCATAGAAACACTCTGTTAAGTACTTATCCTTGAAGTATTGCTGGAACTCATCCCAGGTCACATTCCGGTCTTCAATACCTATAACATTTTTTACTTCCTCCCACCATAAAGTAGCTTTCTCCCTCAGTTGGTAGATAGCCAAGCGAGATTTGAGTTTGCTGCTATATTCATAAACTTGAAAATATTTTTTCATGTTAATTATCCATGCTTCTGCCACCTCTTCAACCTTTCCATCGAAGGTAGGAGGTTTTATTTTCCAAAACTCACCCTGCAGTTCCACTTTCTGTTTCTTCATCTCTTGCTAATATGACACTTTTCCAGATTCTGCTTCGTTATAATTTTTGTTTTTATTGCTCCGTTGTGTATGACTTCCTTCCGACTTTTCATTAGTCGATTGTCGCTGTTCAATTTCTTCTCGGGTATCCATTTCAAGGCTTGGTTGAGTTGTCCCTTGATTTTTACCTATCTGAGAGGCTTTTAAGAATCCTCTCTTGCTCTCTCATCAACCTTTCATTGTCGCTTCTCACCTGGACCATTTCTTCCTGTAACTGTTGCATTGTATTCAACATTATACTCGTCTGACACTGCTGTTCTTCAAGTAATCTGCTGGTTTGTTGATGTTGATCTACAATCAACTGCACCCACATTTATGGGTTCATTCAGAATCATATTGGGGATGAGATTCCCCAGTAGTTCTGGGTACTTGGTGAGTTGATCCCCTTCTCATTGTATCCTTCCTAGTTTCCGTGCACAATTTACACACAAAAATTGTTATTCAGGTGACCCATTTGGGTCCCAACGTGTGAATTCTACTCTGATACCAACATTCATACACATAAAAAAAATTATCCCTTTTTACTAACTGTTCTAACTAGTTTGGTAATAATTTTTTTCCTTATTTAACATTACATTAGAAACATAATAATGCATATTCTTTTTATGGCAACTACAAATAAAACATTCTTTATTAAACCCAAGTAATACAAATGTGTTAACTCTTAACCATTTATCATTCAATGCCGAGGTAAGAGGGAGTGTACATTTATTATAATGTCACCATTCTCTATGCTTACCATGTATTTATTTTTATGTACAATTTAGATCTAGTGCTCACCTAACTTGAAAACTTATGATCTGTCAACCACTTTGAAATAAAGTTCATTGGCCATGCGGTTGATTGCAATCTTGGTATATATAACATATAATTACCTTTTTTATGTGTTATTATACTTGCTAAATCAATTCAACATGTACGAGGGTATCATTCTCTTATCTCTATCCCGATTTTCCATGCTACTATGGATGTTCTGGGTTGACACCAGTGATTTTCTTGCATTGTTGGATCTACCGCACTGAGATCGACAGTTGTGAGGTGTTTTAGGTTGGGGTTAGGGTAATTGACCTCCCCTCAACCCTAACCATATTTAATTTGGTGCTATCATGAAACTGTGCCGATCTTTGCTGCTCTGTAGCTTCAAGCACCATCATCGTTCCACTTATAGTGCTGGTCCGAATGTTCTCCGAGTTGATTCCGTCACCCACCTTCGGCTCCCAACAAGTTGCAGGCATTATTTGTGCAGTTAGTTCTTCAACCTTATTTGAAAGATGTATATTTACAGCCTCTCATCCTTTCTTTAAGCTTTTATGATAATGGTTGGGGTTTAGTTATGCGCTCAAATATTCGAGCTACAACCCAATTGTATCGTTGGTGTAAGGGTCCATACTAATAGTTTAATCATTTTTTCGGACCGTCAAGTTATAGATACGATGTGAGGGTTTTATACTTCCCACCGCTAGAGAACCAAGCTATCAGCCTCTGATACGACTTACTCAGGTGAAATTCTCTACTCTTTCGAGTATTCTGTACAACAAGTTCTATTTCGGTAGTTGCATTCTCAGAAGTTGGTCTAACATTCTTTGTTTCTCCTTGTTCTTCCAGGTCTACGACATCGAATCCCCGATTCCAAACTAAGGTAAGTTTTTCTAGTTGAGTTTAGATCGAATGTTAGTGTAGACTTGTATTATTACCCCAGGGTTTACACTGCAAACCCTAACACAATTACATTTTTTGTTGTCTCTACAGGTAATATGCAGACCTCTCACCCTTTTGAATGCATGGCACTCTCCTTGATGCGATTCCACCTTCAACTGGTGACTTCCCCCACTTCTCTATGTACAGGTATCACAGGTCTCTCTCAGGTGTTTTAATTTATTGAATCCATTCAGGCTTCTGGGAGTAAACCCTAAGTTAACAAGGCATACTAGGATTACAGATGATGCCCTTAAGGCTTTGTTCTCTTCTTTTATTTCATATTCGGTGTAAGGAGATTCTTTAGCCTTGAAAATGGCTTAATGTATAAGGTTTTTCGATATTTATAGAGTTTCCATACATACAAATGATTTTACAGTTGCATTCTAGAGAGTCTTACTCAACTCTGTGTTTGAAATGTTTATTTTGGCTTGGAAACTCTCTTAATTCCTGTTAATGGTATAGTTGAGAAGCTTTTTGGCACAAAGTTATTATGTTGTCGCCATATATGCTATGAATAACATTTCCCTCATTACTCATATTTTAGAACTGTGGCAGTGGATTTTTAGTCCTACCTTCTCTGTGCATCGAATATGTATTTTTACATGTATCTACATTCTTGTAGGTTGTTTTATACTATGATTTATATGCTCACAACTACTCTAGTTTACCTGCATGTCGTTCTTTTGTATCATTTTAATGTAATAAGCTGCTCATGTATTTCCTTATTTTGGAAATTGAATGTGTTTCAGTTATATTTATTTCTACATAGTTTCTCTTTCATGTATTAAATTTATATTTTGTTAGTAGTGCCAATCTGTTGGTTAATTTTGTTTAAATACATAACAGTCTTTCATTCAATCTATCATTTTATTGATAAATATTGTTTTAATTACTGTATAAGGTTGATGTCTGGACCATCTCTAATTCTGGGTTACTCTCTATAAACCCGTAGTCTGTGTATAGTGATTTTATCGAAGAGGAGACAAATTGTTCAGTTGGGGGTGCCAACTTTGGACAGACTAACAGTCTCCTCCACATTCTATTCTGGTTTTCACATATAAATATCCTATTTACTTCCTTAAAATTTTCTATTCTAACACAATTATTATTTACTCAATCAATACTTTTAATAGGAAGTACATAAAACAAATATGTGTTGAGATTTCAACAAGATGATGAGCTTAGTGGAAAGGAGTCGCCTTCACTAAGTGGGCCCGCAGGCTATTTTTGGCGCAAAGTCTATTTTTATTCTATGTATATTTTTAGACATATGGATCATGTTCTATGAGTTGCAAGATGCTATTTGTGGATGGTTGGTCAAGTCAGAAAAAAATAGATGGACTTCTATTTTTATATTATTGGTGGAATCTATTTTTAGATTTTAAATTAAAAATAGATATGTCGAATATTATTAGCTCTTAATAATATTTGGACTAAAACATTATCTTATTCTCTTGGAGCACTTCGCTATACGACTGCATAGGAGTTAACAGAAGGAATTGTACTATTCCCGAGGGTTATGTGGAGCTATTGCATGGATACTTAGAACTCATGTGATGAAGTTTGTGAGTTGATGATAAGTTAGTGGGTGAGTTGTATTCAGAGCTTAACTAATCTAACATAGTTGAGCTATTTGTATCTAGTTTAACTAATTGATACAGTTAGTGAGAGTGGTGTGAATTAATTATTAATTAATTCACTAATTATAAACTAATTAATCAACTAAAGAATGCATCAATTAACTTCAGTGCATGGACAGTTTCAGTGGAGACTAGTGCAGAGATAGGTGAAAGAGCAGGTTAACTATCAGTTGCGACTATACAGTTGATATTTGCAACACACAGATAATTGGAGAAGCCCATGACTATTAGTTGTGACTATACAGTTGCTATTTGCAACACACAGATAATTGGAGAAGCCCATGAGGATTGCGCAGTACAAGCCAGGTGGTTTATGTTATTTAATGAGCCATCCCATAGCATTATTTACACAATAGAGGCTGGCTATCAAGTGGCAAAAGAGATTCTGTATTATGCATGAAGCTAAAATAGTGTGTGATCAGGAGAATCTCGGTGAATAATATATTAGTTATTCAAATTTCTACAATATGTCTTAAAAGGTTGCATGTATATATATATATATATATATTTCTTTTTTCCTTCTATTCAGCTTCATACTTTATTTAAAGAAAGTAACATATAGATAATTCCAATTGTTTCCAATTTCCCCAATTACAGAAATAACCATTTATATAGCTATAAATCACAGTAATATTCACAATATTTCTTAACACCATGTTAAGTTACTTATCTCACTTTAGTATATTGATGATATCATCCCAACCTTGAGAGTGGAAATTACATCCTCAACTCCTCCCTCTGCTCCGCACCAGAGTAGGAATTAAATAACAATATTTCTGGAATAGACCTCAAGAACCTCAGTCCATTCTTCTCTTCCATATTCAGGTTGAAGAGTTTCCACTAGTTCCAACTAGCTCTGAATTTACTCTCACCTTCTAGCCGCTTGGCTATTCTCCCAATTCACAGAACCCCTTTTTCTCACTGGGATTTTCTATTTATCCTCGGAGAAAAAGGTAACTGTCTTTTAACTACTTTTGCCCAACTACTCTGGGTTCTTCGAATATTTTATCATCAGTTTAAGGGAAACCCTTCCATAAATAAATATTTATTCAAACAAAATTAATAAATCATGTTCATTACTAGATTAAATTTACTTGTTTATCTCATTTAAAAGTTAAATGCATAATCCCTTTTAAAAAGAAAATTAAATAGTTTAAGGATTAAATCTCGATGTTAGAACTTTGTAGCCATTATTTTTACAACTATAACTATAGTTTGTCTCCCACTCTGAATGATTTCTCTATTATGTGTTAATTATGCTCAACCTTGTAATTTTTTTGTGACTTGTGCAACATTTCTTATACCTATAGATAGATCTTCATAATCATCTCAACAAATTTTTCTACCCTCATGGCATACCATATATGATCCTCCCACACTCCCCTTTGTTGTCCATATGTAATATCCAAAGGAAATGTGGTATAGTATCTAAAACAAGTTTCAAATCAGGGCTTGCCAATAGAAGTGTGGATTTATTTGTTATAAGAGTGTTGTATATATACTATATTTTAATCCAAAGTCATAAAGTGCTTCGAATTGTAACTCTTCAAAAGATACACCAAAGTCATGTTGACTACTTATGTTTTACCATCTATCTGTATATGGAATGTTCTATACCTCTTCAACTTTGTGTCCGTCTTATCCCACAATTTAGTCCAAAATGCACTAAAAGATCTTGTGTCCCTATTTGAAATGATTACCCTTGGGATTCCAAAGTGCATCCATGCATGTGTAAAGAAAAATATAGACGCTTCTTACCTATTGATTTTATTTTTAGAGGGCATGAGAACACATGTCTTGTTGTTCTAGTAAATTAGTCTTATCCCTTATTGGTTGTTGGTAAACCTCTCACAAATTCCATGGAAATGTTCCCAAGGATGAGTGGGTACAAGAAATCAAATGGTATATACTTTGTTTCCTATTACTATTCCTTTTGGTACAAAAACACTTGCACTCTCTTTTGAACCTAGCCAACTTTTTTTGCATCTTGGGCTAGTACACATGCCTTTGCATGTTGGAAATTATATTACCTATACAAAAATTTCCTAAAGCCATGGAGGTATGAGACTCTCTGATCATTTGAATTCACTCACCTTTAGGAACACATAACTTATCCAACCTATAGAGTAACCCATTTTGGAGATGGTAATCAATTATATTGTCACCATCGTGGATCTACAACTACCTAGAACACCTCCTTGAAGTCCTCATCCTTGGTATATGCATTTATGTATGCATCATGGGGGAAAGGATCCATGTGTATTATAGTTCCCAAAGCTATGATCTTTGATGTGGTTGGACTTGAAATAATGTCAACCAACTTGTTTATGTTTCCATTCTTGTATTTGATCACTAAATGAAACTATTGTAAAACTCACATTCACTTGTAATGTTTGGTTTGTTGTAACTCACTTTGAGAATACAAGTACTATATTGGTTGGGGATCTATGTCGATTACTATATCCTTTCCAATTAGATAGTGTTTCCACTTTTTCACAACTTACACGAGAGAATGGAGCTCCCTTTCATAGGTAGGGTAGTTAAGAGCCACCCCATGAAATATTTCATAATGGTAGCATACACACCATCCTATTTACATCAACACTGCTCCCATAACATACCCACTTGCATTTGTCTCCACTTTGAAGGGATGTTGTAAGTTTGGTAATGCCAAAAAAAAGGCTTGACTAATTTTCTTTTTCAACTCCTCAAAGGCCCTTTGCTGACCCTTTCCCCACTGGAAACTCTTACCACTCATTATTATGGCATGGAGTGGTGATTTTATTGTTGAAAGCAAGGTTGTATATTTCCTTAGGTACTATTTCTCCCCAACGAATCTCCTGATTTTAGAAGCATCAGTAAACACCGACCACTTCATGATGGCCTCCATCTGGGTAGGATCTATCTTTATCTCTCTTCTACCAATCACGTATCCTCAATACACCGAATTTTTTTGTGCAAACTCACATTTCTTAATATTTGGTAGTATTTAGTCCTGTCATGTATCTTGCACCTACATCAAATGTGATATGTGCTCCTCCCAAGTAGCACCATATACTAGTGTATCATCCAAATAAACAATAAAAAATGAATCTATAAAAGGTAATGGTATATCATTGATAAACGTCATGAACACAACTAGTGCATTGCATAGGACAAACAACATAACTAACCACTCATAGAAACCTTGTCTAGTTTTGAAGGCAGTTTTCTTAACATCTTCTTCTCTTACTCAAACATGGCGATACCTTTAATTTATTTCCATCTTGGTGAAGTATTTTTATTGCTACAATTGGCACGGAATATTATCTATCCTTGGTAAGGGATACCTGTTATTGAGCATAATTTTATTTAATGGCCTATAATCAATACACATCTTCCAAGTCCCTTCCTTCTTTGGCACAGTTATGATGATGACCCACATGGTGAAGTACTTGGTCAAATGACACCCTATTCTAGTAGCTGCTGAAACTACTTCTTCACTCATTTGATTCTATAATTGATTTATTGTACACCCTAATGTTTGGTAATGGATCGTTTGGAAGTTGGATCTCATGCTCCACTTCCCTCTTGGGCGGTAGCCCTTTAGGCTCCTAGAACAATCCCCTATATGCTTGTATAAAATATTCTATTTGTTGTTGCTATTACACAGTACACCCCTCCATGGATGAATTGGTTCTCATTGACTCTTCTACATACCAATTTTCTATTAAATACAACAAAACATACTTATTTCTAGAACTGATAAATTTCTTAGCCTAGTTGGCACTTACCAGTGAGAATTTTGAATTTCCCTTGTGTGCATTGATGATGAACAATTTTCCATCCTTAATGAGGTAGTACTAGTTGGCTCTCCAAATTAATATAGCATCTTTCATGTTCATATAGCGATCAAGAGCTTAAATTTCAGCTAAAAAATTAAAGTTCTCGAAATGACGTGAAACCCAAACGACCGTGTAGTGCTCTTCGTCCTAATTCTGGTGAACTTCGTTTCGCACGAAATGGAATTCGTATGCTCCCAAAAACGAGTTTTGTTCGTTTTTCTAAACAAGCAAAAAAAAAAAATGGCAGATAGGTGCCCAGTCAGCAGTCCATAATGTTGACGTGGCATGATGACTGTGCAGGTTCGATTTAACATTTTCCTCCAGCGAATGGTGAACTGCCAAGTGGTAGCATGGTATTCGTCGAATTTCTGGGTTACGTGGAATTTTTTGATTGGTTTGAAGTTGAGAAAATTGGGTGAGGACATGTGGCGCAACTTGGGACCGCCACGTGCCCCCCCAAGGTTGTAATGTGGAGTAAATTTTTTTGGTTAAGTCTGGGTGGAGGTGCAGGGACTCAATCTCGCGACCTCCCACAAGCCAACACAACAAGTTACATTTACGCTCGCATAATTATTCTTAACATACAAAGAACACCACATATATTTAAGTTTTCACATATGGTATGGTGGGGGGAGTGGGGGCCAGCCACGTGGGGCCAACCCCCGAACCATATGACTTCGGTGCAAGACCACCGGCAGGAGCCAAACCATAATTTAGAGTTTAATGCATTAAAACATGTTTAATTAAACACTAAACTCCATTATTGCGCCTAATCCACCTATTAATGCAGGGTTATGTTAAGAGCGGGTTTAGCGCTAAGCAGAGCTTAATTAGCGCTAAAAACCTACTTAAATTAATGACAGATGAAGTTGGCAGACCCCAAAATTCAAAGGAGATTGCTAGATTTAACTCCAACTAAGTGTATTTTTCCAGATTTGGTGGAATTTTTCTAGGTGAAACTAGCAAAAGTCACAACTAAGGCAGTTTTCGACCAATCGAAGCACAAGAAGAGGTTAGATAGCCATTTTTGGCCATTCTAGACTCAATGGTGCACGTTTAAGAACCAATGGAGCACTTCTAGATGGGATTTTTCCAGCTTTAAGTAAGGATGCCTAGGGCCACCAAAGGGTTAGGCCATATCTGCTTCACCTAGAGACCAATTGAAGAGCAAGAAGAGGCTAGATAGCCATTCTTGGCCATTCTGAGTTCATTGGAACATATTTCAGAACTATTTGAGCACTTTTGGATGGGTTTCTAGAAAAATGAAGCATATGGGTGCTATGGAGAACTAACGTGTTGAACCTGTTATTGGAGGATTTTGAGATGGAGATGATCTTGCAGGGGTCTTCCAACCTCCATATGTTTGCAACAACAGCCTTTGCAACAGTGCTGTAGCTATTTCTCATCTTTTCTCTTTATGTGTTTTAGAGAAAAAGGTTGTTTATTTACTTGCTGTGTTTTAGTACATGTTGATGCTCTTTTAATTTGGAATAAGGGATCTTGATGAAAGATGCCCATGTGTTGCTAATGTTGGAATAGGGTCTCCTACAAGCTGCGAAAATGGTCCATTTTTAATATTTTTGATTGGATTTAGTCTGGCGGAGGGGTTTTGGGGTGGGTCAAAGCCCCGAAAGCATTGTAATGGGTAAAAGGGTAAACCAGGGGTCTGAAAACCACGGTTTGCGGACCATAGGAAAGTCTAGGCTAGATTGCTATAAATAGAGGGACATTTTGTATTGTAAAGGATAGGAATGATGAGCTATTTATGCAAATTGTGGTTTAAGCTATCTATTTGGGTTTAGGGGAAAGGAATCCTACTGGATGTGTGTGCGGAGATCCAAGTCCAGCTGTGTGCGGACCCTGCTGCTGTGTGCACAGGTTGGGAAGGGAATTGTAAGGAAGGACCAAGGAATGAATGAATAAGAAAGATTGATAGGGAATTGAATCTGTGAGTATTCTTGTGCGAATTGTTGGTAATTGCTGCACTGTGTATTTTCTGTGTTTAAGCTGCGAAGATCTGTGTAACGTGTTTTTGGTATCTAGCTTGGTTCTGTTCTGTTTATGTAATGCTGTGTTACTATAATAAGGGCATATAATTATAGATCTATTGCACGTGGATGTGAATAGAGGCATAATTAACCCTGAGCAGAACGAGGTAAAATGGGAATTACAGGGTCTAACGCAACCCTGCTTGCCTTACCTATCCTTTCTCAAGGTGCAGAAACCTGGTTCCAGCACCCACCCATACTACTTCAGGTGAGACTTTTACCTGCGAAAGCGGGTCACTATTGAAAGGGCCAGTAGTATAGGGGTTTTTTGGCAAGCCTTGAGCTCTGAACCTGGGTCAGGACCCCTCGAGCCAACAAATGGTTTCATTGCCGGGACCTGAAAATTTTGAGAAAGGATTTGGGTACTAACAAGAAAATGTGGGAAACCTATCAAAAAGAAGACATGGCGGTGCACTTAAAATTACCTAACTTTAAAGGCACGGTCAACGAAGACATGGATCGATTCTAGTTTGTGGCAGACTCGGTATGGATTGCACAGGGTGTGGTGGGCGATACTGTGAAAAAAGTGCAGCTATCCCTAGCCTTTGAAGAAAGAGCTTTGGACTGGTATATGGGGTACATATCCCAAAATGGGACTGCATCTATCCAAAAAATTCAAGACGCCCTAACACAGCAGTTTCAGAAACCTAAATCCTACTCTTAGGTTGTAGCCGAGGTAAAAGATTTCAAATAGGGAGCAACTGAGTCCATGTGGGAAGTGGATCAATGCCTAAAGAAAGCTATCTGAGAAGGAGAATTTCAGTATGATGACAGATAGCTTACAGAATGGTTCATCGCCATGCTACTCCCTCACTTACGCATACCTCTGGGTCACCAGACTTTTGATTCGCAAGATAAAGATTTAGAAGTTGCCATGAAACTAGAAGCTACACCAAGGACAGATGCTACGTTGGAGGTACAACAGATCCAGGTGCAGCTTGGGGCTATGCACTAGGAAATTTAGGATCTACAACGAGACAAAGGAAGAGAGGCTGGCATGAAACTAGGACAACCGTCAGGCCACATGCGAATGCAAGAACCTAGTCTAGGCCACCCGGGGTCAGGAGGGCCTAGTCTAGAACATCGGAGCTCAAATAGATCTATGGTCTGGTATGGGGATAGCCGTGTAGAGGGGCTGAGTAATACCAACCACTACCCCTGTCCGGGCACCAATGTTTTACAACCAAGGCAACGCTGATGCCATTTTTTCTAGCCAGTTGACCATGAGGAGCAGGACTGTCGAATCCATAATTTAGTAATAGACTGGGGAAAGCTGCTAGAAGTACAGTTAGACCCTGCCTCGTCCAAAAGACCCACGGCCAGGGATGTCTCCCCCTTCGAAGGAAGGGACGAGAGCCAAAGCGGAAGCGCAGGTTGGGGTTGGGTTCAGTTGATCTGCTATAACTGTGGGGGCACGGGGCATTTTGTGAAGAATTTCCCGAAACCCACACGACAATCCTGCAGGTATTGTAGACAGTTGGGCCATACGCTGGAGGATTTTCCAGCCTTGAAAACAAAGATACAAGAAAAGAAGCTCCCATCTCCGCAGAAGGTGCGAAGGGTCCAGACTGAGCTAAGGGGTAAGGACCCAAAGGTAAATGTGGTAACGCGCAGTGGATTGGCGACCAGGGGAATTGAGGAGAAAGATGAAACTGAAACACTGATCTGTAGAGCAGTTAGCAACCAAGAAGGGCTAGACCTGGCCAAAGCAAAGGAAACGTTTATGGAAGCTTTGAAGGACTTCCTCGAGACTAAAGCCTCTACTTCCACCCGCTCTAGGGACTTAAAGGTGGCCAAGGAGCTTAAACCTTTCCTGCAGGCATGTATGAGACTACTGCACAACCCCCAGGCAGTACAGAATCTGCAAGCGTTACTAGAGAGATGCATAGCGCACACTGCCTTGTCACCTGATGTGAAGGATGTGCATAATTTATACAAATATCAAAGACGCACTGGCAGGGAGATGCGGTTGACAGTCTAGATCGAAAACTACGAGATGGATCGGGTTATCTTAGACCTTGGATAAAACGTTAATATATTACCTAAGAAAACTTGGCAACGCATGGGGGAACCAAAGCTGGAAAGGTCCACCATCCAACTTCGAATGGCCAATCACCAAAAAATAGTACCTCTGGGGAGGTTCTCTGGGATTATCATGGATGTCGCAGGGGTAAGAGTCCGGGCTGACTTCAAAGTCATTCAGATTTCCGGGAATGCAAACCCCTACCCTGCGCTACTGGGATTGGATTGGGCCATCGACATGGGTGGTATCATTAACTTAAAAACTAAGCATGGTATTTAAAAATAATGGTACAAGGGTAGTCGTGCCATTAGACCCTGCGGAAGGCAACCGATATACGGAACCCATACCCATGGGGGGAGAGGTGGATTATATCTATAAGTTGACGACGCGAAACAGGGAAAATCCAACCAAGTATGCAGTAATGTGCTATGAATTGGATATTGAGGGATTGTCTGATCCCAGTGAGGAACTAGAAACTTGGCAGAACCAGTTAGGTGAAGCCTCTACGCTGCGCTGTCTTCGCATCACAAAGGACTTCCTCCCTCTGGTCTTGAAGGAGAAAACCCGGACAGAGCTAGGCTTGATCAACTGCTATGAACCCACCTTGGGAGAGGATCAAGCCGACCCACGAACAAGCAACATGCTTCCTATGACAGCTGTAGGCTCAACAGGTAGCAGTCCCATGCATCGGGCCACCCCTACGATGAAAAAGCAGCTACAGGTCAGGCGGTATATTCCAACAACAGCATCCCTTGGGGCCTTAGTAGGACAGATGGTCAAATTATCTTGTTCTTGGGTCAGGAGTTGCCTAGGAAGCAAGCCTGTGTTGGGGGAAGGTATGCAGCTGTCACCAATAAGTAACCCTAGTGTGAAAAGTATGTCAAAATCACTGAGATTGTGTGAACTAGCCGTTGGAAAGGTACCTACAGGTAAAAAGTAGAAGTTACCATTGGAAGAAGCAGCTCCTGTGCCTTCAGCAGGAAGAGTTATGGGAAATTTTTACTGTTCCTCGGGGGACTCGCCCCTAGTAAAATGTCCTTCTCTATCACAGGCTCGGATGTGCTTAAAAGGGGGCAGGATAGCCTAGTTAGAGGTATCGTCTCATTTCTACAACTAGCCTGCCTTAAGCGTCTCGTGGAAGCATTTGAGCAACAAGCGTCCTCATAACTGCAGTGTCCCTCTCATGTCTGGTCAACCTCCTCCATCTGATAGTAGTCACCCAGAGCCAAGATTCATTTTTTGTGCAAGGATGCCGGCTACTACCCTTGCCGAACCCTCAGCCCCAACTGAGACTGATGATGAAGAAATCCTGGAGGTTGAGCCTGAATTAATAGAATTTCCCCCCTCAATGGTCACCAGGAAAGGCAAGGAGAAGTCCCCATCCTCAGTGATCATTGTGGATGCCTCCATGAGGTCAAGTTTGATGCTCACGATTTGGGGGACTATGACGCCCTCCCAGAATTGGCCCCTGACCTATACTTTGATACAATCCATAAGGATGATGGAATCATGGTAGTACCTCAGCGCTGGGTATGCGGCTTGGCGGGATCCAGACTTCTGAATTTTACTCCGTATGCCCCACTTTGGCCATTACAACGTCACAGATCGGTTGGCTCGCTAGTTACTCACTCTCATTCATGATGGTTGCTTATGGATTCGCGAAAGGGTCCCTATTGATGCTGCATTAATCCACAATATTACAGGCCTCCTGATGTAAGGGCTGCATCCGCTAGCACAAGTTGGAAAGAAGTACGAAGACGCTACCACTGCGTTTGTCTGAGAGACCTATGCGGTACAACAAATCAATGAGCGTTTGTGATCCAGACTATCAATGACCCTGCCACGCAGATGGGTACTCGACTCTTAGCCTGCAAACTAATGAGGAAGTTCCAGGTTGCGACTATCCCCGCTTATGTAATCTAGCTAGCCGGACAATGTGCGAAGGGTGTTTTTTCAATTGGGCTCAGTACTTGTGCGAAGAATTTCTAGCTAATGTCCACGAGTCCCAAGAGCACGAGACACCTTTCTTCTATTCATGGGTATTATTTCTAATAGCACTTGTCTCCTGGGGCAAACCTGAGGAGTCGATCATTCCGGAGCTCCCTCAGGGGATGTGCGAAGGCACTCGGTATGCTCACTTATGGGAGTCTAAGGATAAGAAGCGCATCGAGGATAACCAGGTATTTTGGATCCTCTTACAGGGAAGTGTCGCAGCTGCCATAAAATCCCGACCCTGGTTATCTCCGACCATATATGACAAATACAAGAAGGTTGCTGCATTCCAAATCACCATGCACCATGTCCGGATTCGCAGCCTCGTCAATAAGATGTGGACATAACTCCCTTATATGGTAGCCGATGAAGAAATTGACCTTCTGATCTCGCTGTGGCCTCTTGCCTGGAAAAAAGGCCTCACCAACACTCCTGGGGAGACCGTGACGCCCAACCAGTAGGCAACAGCTGCAACCAAGCCTAGCAGTAACCCGCCGCAGCAGCCCACAACAATTCCGGCCCAGGTGGGCTCTGACAATGCTACCACTCCTCCCCTAGGCACTAAGAGGACAGGGGAATCGACATAAGGACCCAGAAAGAGACAACACGCCCGCTGCGCACAATACGATGCGACAGTCACATTAATGGACGGTGACCTGGAACAGATCGCAGAAATAGTTACCATGGCTACGAAAGATAAGTGGGAATTTTTCGAGTCCTAGTGGCAGGTCGGGGTTGACTCCCTCCAGGCCAAACTCTGCGCTCTCCAGGTCAAAATTGATACCCTCCCAACCAACCAGGCACACCCCCTGTCCGTTGATAGCAGTTCAGCGCCCCTCTGGGAGGCCAATAGTCTTTGGGATATCCCTAGCAGTGCCTTGGTAGGAACGCATCCCCCGACCGCCACAGGGATTCGGTTGGAACTGGCTAAGCTGCCCCGCGTAGCCTTACACGACCTATATTACACTGTCTTCGAGGAGTTTTTCTTCCATGATCAGCAAGCACACCAACGACTTAGTATAGTTGGGCATACCATTGCGCAACAAGCTGCTGCTTTACTCCTGGCTGGGTCACAATAGCTGGAGCTTGAAAATGTGATCCACCAGCTCTACACGAAGGTTACTGATGAGATCCTGGTTAAAGATACGCCGCGGGATAATGTGGAAAAAATGGCTACCACTCTGAAAGCATCTCAGATGGAAATACACACCGTCAAGGCACAACTGGAACAACAAATATTTGACTTGCAGGCCAAGCTACAGCCCGAAACACCCCCAGAAGTCCACGCCCAGCATACTGCCCTGGTCACTGACGCGACCGCTGTTATTTCGGGGCAAATTGCTCAAGTCGCTAAGCTACTGGAGTCATCTCTCCAACTTTGGACTAGGGTTCAGTGCGATCCAGACCTCCAACAGATCACTCAAGACTTACGACAAAAGGAAGAAGTCATTGAACATATCAACGCTACCCTGCCTACTTTGGTTCCTACCCAGCGCTTGGCCCGATTAACAACCAAAAACGATCTCTAGGGCGAGATTGAGAAACTCCGGCATAAACAACACATCATGGCTGAACATCTAAAGCCTTGGACTGCCACAACCCTCTGCTTATCACAATACATTGATGGCGCGACCAAGCGACTTAATCAGCTTCTTGAAAGCGTTACCTTGGCCATTGACGGACCACCCTCCCAGAATCTAGTAGATCTTTCACATAATGCTGCGGCTCAAAGTCAGAACGTACTCCCTCGGCTCAGCAGTGCTCTGGATACCTTGCGTGCACAGATCGAGGCTGCACCACCACAGTGACTCGGGATGAGTCACAAGATTTTGTTGGGGGACTATTGGAATAGGGTCTCCTACAAGCTGCGAAACTAGTCCATTTTGAATATTTTTTATTATATTTAGTCTAGTGGAGGGGTTTTGGGGTGGGTCAAAGCCCCGAAAGCGTTGTAATGGGTAAAAGGGTAAACCAGGGGTTCGAAAACCATGGTTTGTAGACCATAGGAAAGTCTAGGCTAGATTGCTATAAATAGAGGGAAATTTTTTATTGTAAAGGATAGGAATGATGAGCTATTGATATGAATTGTGGTTTAAGCTATCTGTTTGGGTTTTGGGGAAAGGACTCCTGCTGGCTGTGTGCGCGAAGATCTAAGTCCAGCTGTGTGCAGACCCTGCTACTGTGTACGCAGGTTGGGAAGGGAATTGTAAGGAAGGACCAAGGAATGAATGAATACGAAAGATCGATAGGGAACTGAATTTGTGAGTACTCTTGTGCGAATTATTAGTAATTGCTGCACTGTGTATTTTTTGTGTTTAAGCTGCGAAGATCTGTGTAACGTGTTTTCGGTATCTGGCTTGGTTTTCTTTTGTTCTGTTCTGTTCTATTTATGTAATGTTGTGTTACTATCATAAGGGCATATAATTATAGATCTAGTGCACATGGATGCGATTAGAGACCTAATTAACCCTGCCCAGAACGAGGTAATCTGGGAATTACAGGGTCTAACGCAGCCCTGCTTGCCTTACCTATTCTTTCTCAGGGTGCGAAAACCTGGTTCTAGCACCCACCCATACTACTTTGGGTGAGACTTTGACCTGCGAAAGTGGGTCACTGCCGAAAGGGCTAGTAGTATAGGGGCTTTTTGGCAAACCTTGAGCTCTGAACCTGGGTCAGGACCCCTCGAGAAAACAACTGATATTTGCGTACTTGACTGCAGATCAACAAGTGCAAGGTAAAATAAACTTTGTAGGAGAAAATTACCATTTCATTTCATCACTTTGATGTACTCTTCATGTTGAAACCTTGAACCTAATGAGAATGAATCATGCCTTCAGAGCTGATTCAAGGAAATGTATCCCTGGAGGAGTGAAATCCGTTAATAATGGATTTTGTATTGCTATTTGATGCATATTTCCATTCAATGTTTGATGATTTCATGTTTTAATTTTTTTTCATGTAATTACGGTAAGAAAGACACTTAAAAGAAATTATTGAAATAACCCATTGTTCAGTACAAATATTATGCACATAAGAAGCAAGCATGTTTATATTCTGAAGATGAACTTACAAAAGTATTTACTAATAATCCTCCATTAAGATCAGTTTGGTATCAGAGCTACATGTTTATTGTTAGCTTGTGTTGCTTTGTGCAAAGAGGGTTTGAATATTTTCAAGGTGAAAATTATTACAAGGTTGAAACTCTGGAGAGGAGAATGAAAACTTGTTGGCGTAGATTCCCAAGTTGGAACAAGGAGAAGGAGGCTAGAGTTGCCACAATCTCCAGCTAAATTTTCACCTCCAGAGATTCTGGAGGCTTCAGTAAGCATGTTTCTAGGAGGAGAGTCTACAATACTGAAAAAAGATGAAAGCTTCAGAAAGGATTTCTGGGACATGTCAGGGATGGTGAATGTCCTCTATGAAGAGAGGAACTCACAAATACAAGGTGAAGGATTTAGACCTTCAATAGGAGAAGGTTCTACAACAAAGGAAGCAGCCTTTGAAATACAAAGTAGAGGCAGTGGGCCCAAGCTCTTGGAAATAATGGGCAGCAAAAGGCGACTCCAAGAGCTAGAGGAGAAAAATTTGGCTCTTCAAATAGAGAACATGGAGTTGAGAAGATTGTTGGAAAAGGCTAAAGAGGAGAAGAGGCACATGTGTTTTGTAATGCAACAAGTGCTTGGTGAGAAAATTGCAGAAATATCTACTCCCATACCAGTGAAGGAAACCTCTAAAGGTAAGCGAGTATGTGGTCATGGTGCAAATGGCGTTGTTGCATGTGATTTTTGAAAACTTCTTCAAAACAAACACCACATGCCAGTGAATGAAAGTGGATGGTTTGAGTCATCTACACGTTTTCCTTCATCATCATCATCATCATCAGAGGATGAGAATGTGAATGGTAAGCTTAAAGAGGTTATTCATATTTCCAGTACTACTTCTACCCATGTTCATAAATAATACCTTTCCAACATTTGAGCAACATACTAAGGGAATAGGTATGAGGTTTCTCTCCAAGATGGCATATGAAGGTGGAGGCCTTGGCATAAATGGTCAAGGAATTACCAATCCTATTTTCGCTGATGAAAGGCCAAAATACATGGGGTTGGATTGTGGTCACCATGAGTATGGAGAGTGCTCTAAAACTATTGAACCACATCAAGCCTCCAAGAAGGACGTTTCATCACCAGGAGAAGACTATCGTAGTAGTAACGCTATATATAGGTATAAATCTCAAGAGGCTTATGCAAAACATGGCGATTTTGATGATTTGTTGGAGCAAATTCCTTGTACTTTTTGTGAATTTTTTGACCATTGTGTGGCTATGTGTGAGCAATGCATGGTAATGGTTAAGAGGATGAACCAAATTTTGGTCATCAAGAATATTGAATCCCTTTCACAAGAGATAACTTCTATGTTTGTGAACAAGAAGAAGTTTTTTTGTGTTCATTGCCAAGTGCATGGACATGATATTGAACGTTGTTGGAAGCTACATCTAGAACATCGTTCGAGGAAAGGTAAAATGGTTATGTCACATGATTCAAGGGAGACAAAAGGTAGCAAAAAGGGTTCTTCACAATCCTAAGCGACCTCCTCAAGGCAAGATGGTGCAAAAAGGGAACCCACAAGCCTAGGAGAGGAAAGATTGGGTAGACTTCTTGTAGATTTGTTTTGAAAGTTTTGTAATTACTTTTTGTCATTACCTTTAGAAGTTACTTTTGTAAAGTGAACGTTATTGCCACTATGTTCAAAAAGTAGATGTTGTTTTCTTTGATGTAATTTTTTGGCTTGATAGTCCACATGTTTAAGAACTTTGTGAATGTACAAATTTTCGTTCAGAAATTATCTACAAGTTGTATCGTATTCACCGATACAAATATTTGTGTTGAAAATTGTGTGAATGAATCTTGTTGTTAATATTGTTTAAAGATAACTATGTTTTGTAGGAAAAGACAAACATCATGAAATTTTTGCAGCAAAGTACTTATATGTAAAAGCTGAGTTTGAAGACGCCAAAGCAAGTTGATTTGTTTCTAATCTCTAGGATGGGGTCAAGTTTGTCTTCAAGAGAGAAGCTTCAAGATGAAGTGCTTTTTTGGAGCCGTGTAAAGATGAGTTTTAAGAGAATATTAAAATTCTACTCGTCACTGATTGTTCTGCAACAACGATAAGAATTATGGCTCAATTCTTAACAACACAACAGGTCTTCATGAGGAAGATAAGTGAAGTGCCTTGATTGGGGCTTGAAGGGTACCAATTGAAATTTTTACATTCCAATTGAGTTTTGGGATATTTCAAAGTTCTCACTTCTTCAATTTGATAACTGAAACTGTTCTTTTGGAGACCAAAATATTTCAGTGAGTAGGTATGACGAGGAGCTCAAATTTTAGCTCAAAAAAAATAATTCTCGGAATGACGCGAAACCTGAATGACTGCGTAGTGCTTGTTGTCCTGATTTCGATGCACTTCGTTTCACGCAAAATGAACTCTATATACTCTAGCAAAAAAGTTTTGTTCGCTTTGCTAAACATGCTTTTTTAAAAATGGCAGACAGGTGCCCAATCAACATTCCATACTACTGATGTGGCATGATGACTGTGTAGGGTTGATTTTGGAATCTTCCTTCGGCAAATGGTGAACTTCCAAGTGGCAGCGTAGTATTGGTCGAATTTCTGGGTTACGTGGAAATTCTTTATTGGTTTGAAGTTGAGCCAATTGGGTGAGGGCACGTGGTGCAGCCCGAGGCCGCCATGTGCCCCCCCCATGCTTGTAATTTGGAGTAAAATTTTTGGTTAAGTCCGGGCGGAGGCATCGGGGCTCAACCCCGCGACCTCCCAGAAGCCAACGCAACATGTTACCATTCCGCCCGCATAATTGCTCTTAACATAAAGGCCACCACATATATTTAAATTTCACATATGGTATGGCGGGGGGAGTGGAGGCCAGCCCCCGAACCATATGAATTCGACGCAAGAAAATTGATGAGAGCCAAACCATAATGCAAAGTTTAATGTGTTAAAATGTGTTTAATTAAACACTAAACTCCATTATTGTGCCTAATCCACCCACTAATGCAGGGTTATGTTAAGAGAGAGTTTAGTGCTAAGAAGTGCTTAATTAGCGCTAAAAATGTACTTAACTTAATGATGGATTAAGTTGGCAGACCCCAAAATTCGGCGAAGACTGCCATATTTAACTCCAGCTAAGTGCAGTTTGCCAGATTTGGTGGAGTTTTTCTAGGTGAAAGTGGTAGAAGTCATAACTATGGCAGTTTTCGACCAATTGAAGCATAAGAAGAGGCTAGATAGCCATTCTTGGCCATTCTGGACTCAATGATGCAGATTTTAGAAGTAATGGAGCACTTCTATATGGGCTTTTTCCATCTTGAAGTTTAAGGATGCCTAGGGCTACCAGAGGTTATGCCATATCTGCTTCACCTGGAGACCAATTGAAGAGTAAGAAGAGGCTAGATAGCCATTCTTGGCCATTCCAAGTTCATTGGAACATGTTTCAGAACCATTTGATCACTTCTGGATGGGTTTCTAACAAAGTGAAGCCTAATGGTGCTATGGACAACTAGTGTGTTGAACTAATTCTTGGAGGATTTTGAGATGGAGATGATCTTGCATGGGTCTTCTAGCCTCCATATGTTTGCAACATTAGCCTTTTCAGCAGTGCTGTAGCTATTTTTCATCTTTTCTCTTTATGTGTTTTAGAGAAAAACACTGTTTATGTACTTGCAGTGTTTTAGTACATGTTGATGCTCTTTCAATTTGGAATAAGGGATATTGATGAAAGATTCCCATGTGTTGCTAATAGTTGCATACTTGAATGTAGGTAAGCAAGTGCAAGGTAAAAGAAACTTTGTAGGATAAACTTAACATTTCAGTTCAACACTTTGATGCACTCTTCATGTTGAAACCTTGAGCATAATGAGAATGAATCATTCCTTCAGCGCTGATTTAAGGAGATGTAGCCCAAGAGGGGTGAACTCCTTCAAAAATGGATTGTGTATTGCTGTTTGATACATATTTCCTTTCATTTTTTGATGATTTCATGTTTTAGAATTTGTTCATGGAATTACCATAAGAAAGACACTCAAAAGAAACTCTTGAAATAAACTTTTTTTTAGTACAAATCCTATGCACATAAAGAAAGAATGTTTATATTATGAAGAGGAACTTAGAACATCATCTACTAATAATCCTCCATTTAGATCATATAGAAACTCCTGAACACTACTCCATATACATAAATTGGAACTACAACGAACTCTACTTAATCATAAAATCAACGCTGATATTAAATTTGATTCTACATTGTTTGGTTACCTTAATCTTTGCTTCCTTGGATACACATCTCAATGGATATGGGATAAGATGGTCATGAGTCTTAAATCCTAGTTTCTTGACAAGATCTGCAACAATACGATTCACCTATGATCTTGAGTTGCATAAAGCATCAATTTAAATTGTCTTCTTGACTTGTATATTTATATGGAAGTGCTTGTTCATTTCCTTCTTTTCCCACTACTGAAGGCTACTCAATTCACCCCCTTCTTCACTAATGCACAAAAAATATTCTCATCCATGTTGGAGCTTCTTTCCACCTAATTAATCAAATCTATGGCCATGAGTATTTTATTTTTCGCATCTTTATTTTGGTTCTTTTGGTTGAGCTCTAGATGAAACTTTCAACACTTCTCCTCTGCATGAACATCAATGTTATAGTGGTTGATGGTATATTTGCAATAGTGTCTTGTGGTTGTTTTATTTTTTTCTTTGCCCCCTTTCAACTTCTTCCTCCACTCCTTAGAATCTTCTGGTGCTTGTTTTGTTTTGACCCACTTGATTCCCTTTCTTCTAGATTTTGTTCTCCAGGTTCTCTACTTGTACACAAACATCATCCATTTTTTTGGGTTTGAAAAACATCACTTGCTTATGTATATTTCTGTGTAGACCCCCATATACTTGAAAAGTATGACTGGGTTCTTTGGGGAGATACCCAACATTATTTCCATCTTCCTAAGTTCAGTGATGTACACCTATACGCACTTCTTGTGTCAATGTTTGAAGTAATGCCACCAGATCCATTGTTCCCATGCATACTCTAAAAATTATAACTAAGAAATCATGAGGATTGTTGTAGTTCAATTCTAAAAAAGCAAAGTTTTATATTTTGCTAGATCCTATATGCACAATGTGCCCATGCATTGATGGCAACAATGCATTGGGAGAAATACTGAGACGGGGATGTGAATAAATATTTAAAACTCACAAATTTTTTTACTTTTGTTTACTGAATTTTATAAGCGACTTTACTTAATCGAACTAGCATATGTATGTGACTTTCATTCAGGAAACTAGCGTATGCCCAAAGAACTTACAATTCAAATAAATATTCACTAACTTTGCTTAGACTAGTACATTAATGATTCATCAGACATTTATTAAGCAGTAAACATGTGCCATAAGAATAGAATAAATCATCACACATGAGAAAAACACATGAACACTAAGATTTAATGTGGAAACCAAATGTGGGAGAAAACCATCGCTGCTTTTGTCTCTGTCTTCAATATATATTATATAGAAAACTGCTTACAATATTGTACTGGCGCATACTCATACCAGCACGCAAGAATCCACTTGAAGAATGCTGCTACCTTGACTCATTCTCCAGCTTCTACCGGAAGGGAGCTCCAACCCCCTGATCTCATTTACCAGCCACCACTAGAAGGGAGCATCAACCCCCTGCTCTTGTTTACTAGCCACAATTGGAAGGGAGCTACAACCCCCTGATCTGATCACCAGCTCCTACTAGAAGGAAGATTCGACTTCCTCACTAAAGGCTCCAACCCTTAGCACCACCGTAGACCACATTTCAAAAAATTTCACATTGGATCCACCGACTTCAATACATCACAACTTATAGGTCTCTTTTCATTAGATTTTCAAACTAGACCCACTACACTCATTTAAGCCCAATATCAAACTAAAACATATAACAACACAAAATCATTCATTGAATCATCAATTAACCAACCAATCACTGATCTATAATCAAAATCAACTAGAAACATAATCCATACTCAAACAACCAAAATCTACACGAAGACATAATTGACAAACACTAGAACCATAACAAAACTAATCAGACATTTTCTGCAACATTCTTCAACAAAACCTTGGCTTGCATATACGCCTTCTAGTAGAATTATTAGCGTATGTATGTTCTTATGCCAAAACCAACTCACATATAGATCTCAACATATTACTGAACATATACGCTACTCTGTAGAACCAAACTCGCATGTATACACACCTTCCTCGTGTCAAACCCACGTATAGATCTGTAAATAATTCAGGATTTTGCAATACTTAAGAAATTCAAACTTACTCAGATCATACCATTTATTGCAACAAACATGCGCCATACCACAAATCTAAACATCTCATAAACATATCATGCAAATACATAGTCATTTCAGGTCTAGAGATCTTGATCCATCATTGTATTCACGAGTGCGTATTTATTTTAGATCTATCAATCAATTATAATCCATACCATACAAATATACTTCATATTGAAGTATTCATTCATTACACTTACTCATGCACACTTAGCACTTTGATCTTCACCTCCTTATATAGTTAGAGCCTTAGCCAACACCATGACCCAAAATCACACAAGTGCCGATGGTATTCTTGGACAGGATCAAATAGCCATTATTATGCTCAATATTGTGGGCTAATACCATCGTAAAGACCCTTCATATTGATAAATAGTGTGTAAGAAAGTACACGACTTTTATTCTTCTTATCCACCTGTGTACACAACTTTTCTTTACCAAACCTTCGTATACACTACTTTGCTTCATCGAACTTGCATATGTACACAACTTGGCTTCATTGAACCTGCGTATACACCTATGTATACATGACTTCCCTTCATCAAACCTGCCTATGTACATGACCTGGCTTCATTGAACTTGCATATACTTCTTGAAACTTTACGTTCATCATTCCTCTGCCACTAACTAGTATTTCTTTCTCTTTCACATCTCAACTAGCCTTTAGATACATCAAGTTTACATATTCATCAATTAGGTTGTTATCGAAAGGAAACTCATTGAGTAGGTTGCCATCAAGGAACACACAACACATCATAATGACAACACAATGTTGCATGGGGTACCCATAATATTTGATGTAGCTAAGGCTTTGTCAAAATGGGTTTTCTTTTTTAAGTTATTTAATGGTGTCAAAGTATTCAAAATATTTTTTATGCTTGTATCAGATAAGGATGCTATATCTGATGTAAATTTAATGCGTATTATGATAGGTAGTTTTGGCGAAGCTCACAATGAAGGAAGATTCTTATCACTGGGTTCAATGCTTATGACCATCAATGATTGTTCATATTCTCAAACTAGGATTATATGGTTCTATCTAAAGCCGCAGACACAAACGAAGTCAACCAATTATTATACACTCTCTCAGCGAGATAGGAAAAAACCCTTGTAATCGTAGTTATAACAAATTTATGATCTTTGAATGGATAGGGATTAGTGGTTGTTATCTCTTTGCTTCAAGCATTAGGATTTTAGGTAGCGAGAGAAAGCCATGTTAAATTTGGGTTAACAATTTTTTGTATTTGATGTTTATTGTATAGAATCACAACATATATTCTCGTCGAGGAAGGGTAGGCAATAATACCTTTATAATATGAAATTTATAAATTGCACCAGAAACTTTCCTAGTTGTCTCACTTTCCTACATTGTTTCCATCCAATATGATTTAAGCAAATATTCCTCTTGCTCTTTCTTTGGAAATGGCAAAGCAGATCAAATTTTATGGAATGAAAATTTGAAGAAATTATGAAGTGTGAAATATGATGATATGCAACCTAGAAAGAGCATTAAGTTAAAATAAAAAATATACAGGTCTTCATTATTCTTTTAGCAAATAGAATCTTCACCCATAATTGGGAGAAAACAATAGTTTGTTGAGATTCAATAAGAAAATTCAGCACCCACGCCTAGTGCATTAAGCACCCAGACTAGGGTGGGGCGCACATTGCTATTTTTGGGTGCATGTCTATTTTGGTTATCCTTTAATTAAATGGACATTAAACTGTAACTATTCTCAATGTGGACTTGAATCAATTAACTGAAAGTGATAAATTCAGTTAGCTAGTGGATTTCGAGTTAGAGGTAGTTGGTGAAGCATGCAGAGTAATTCTAGTTGTAACAGAGTTCGAAGTGCAGTGATGCATTAGTTAATGCAAGTTGTAAATAGTTTAACTCAGTTAAGTGAGTTAAACTCAGTTGTGCTAGTTGTAACTAAAGATACACTAGTGAGAGATCTAGTGAATTAAATATTAATTAATTCACAATCAGTGATCTCACATGCAACTGAGGATTTACTATTATTAGCTACATGCATGTCAGATCCAATGGAGACCCAGTTGAGTTCTAGGTGAAAGGGAAGTTGACTATCAGTTGTAGGATGATTGGGCTGCACACATGAAACCAAACACCCATTGGAGTGCCCATGATACTTGCGCAGTCAAGGCAGGCAATAATTCCTATCTTTTAGGGATATTTACCATTAGGGATTGTGTAAGAAAGGCAGGATGTCTGGAGGCTGAGAATTGGCTATATGTTGGTCAGTTTTGCATATGATAGTGTGATACAATTAGCTGAGTACTGGAGGGTTCTTGTGAGAAGAGTTTTTTATGTAATTGTTTCATGAACCATGCTTAAGATAGTGGAGTTTTTAGCTATAAAATTTCCCTGGGAAATTATCTGTGTTGTGTGTGATTGATCTTTCTTCATGTTCATGTGATTAGCAATTCCGCAAAATATTTGTAGAAGCAATTCAATATTTAGCTTTAGTACATTGTTAGATCGGGTAAATCCAAGATATACATGCATGTTGTATAATTTATACATGGTATCAGAGCATAGGAAATTGTAGAAGTGAAGCAAGAGTTGAGTTTGTGACTGGAGAGAATTCGAATTTGCTGAAAGACTTTGTTGGTGCTACAGCTGATTCAAGATCGAAATGGATTTCAATGGCTTGAGGTTAGAGTATGTACTTGAGGGCAACCCACACTATATTTCTTGGAAGGACAGGATGGAGGTAGTACTCGAATACAATGGCTTGAAGGAATTCATTGATAATGATGTTCCTAAACCCGTTGTGGCAGATGCTGCAAATATTGATGCATGGCAAAGGCAAGAAGGATCCTGTTGGAGGGAGTATGAGACCACGTTGGCTCAAGCCTCCATGGGAAATACACACAATATTCCAAATTAGCAGTGACCATAGGAAATTGGCGCTCAAAGATAAACTCAAGAAGATCAAGATGGAAAAGGGCGACACCATTCCAAAATATCTAACAAAGTTTGTTCAATGTCAAGATGAACTGGGAGAGTTGGAATAATAGTTGCTGATGATGATTTGGTGAGCTTGGCTCTCCTAGGACTTCACAAGAGTTGGCATAGTTATCAAGAATCTGTCAATGGAAGGGAAAAATTTCCAGATTGGGAACAACTGTGGTCGGATTTGGTGTAGGAGGAGTTTAGATTGAACACCATAGATGGATCTTCATCTAAAAATAAGGATGAAGAGGATTATGCTTTGGCTGCCAAGGCAAGGAAGGGGAAGGGGAAGAAATTCCATTCTAAATATGAGTTCAATAATGGAAAGAAGTAGGACATGTCCAAGGTGAAGTTTTTTCACTGTCACGAGCATGGGTATTTTGCTATTAACTGTACAAAAAAGAAGAAGAACAAGAAGGCTGGAGGATCTGCAATTGGTGAGGCTCTTACCTCACAATTTGAGCTTGGCTTCTCATTGATCGCATGCATGGTGTCCAGTGTATTGGGATCTGTGTGGTATTTGGATAGTGGCGCTTCCTTTCACATGACAGGAGAGAAGGAACTTTTCAGTGACTTGGAGGAGAAAGATCTCCAGATGCATATTGAAATGGGAGACAGTGAAAAGTACAATGCTACCATGATTGGTACCATTACCTTTCACAGGGTGTTAGGTAAGCCATTTTAATTAAAATATGTGATGCATGTACCAGGTCTGAAGAAAAATTTGGTCTCAGTCACAATGTTGGAGGATAGAGGCTATGGTGTTGTTTTTAGTGATGGAAAAGCGTTCCTGTGACATAAAACAACGGGAAAAGCCAAGAGGATAAGAATTTGAGTTAAGAATCTCTACAAGCTGGAGGTAGATGGCTGCACAACAATCATGGGCAAGGCAGATCAAGTGGTGAGCCAGGATGAGGGTGAATTATGGCACAAGCGATTGGGCCATCTTCACCATGGAGCCCTGAAAGTCATGCAACATATTTCTACTAGTCTTCCTTGGGGTACATTTGCACATTCAAACACATGCAAGGGATGTACTATGGAAAGTATATAAAGGCCACCTTTCATGAGAAGGAAAACCAAGCTTCGGGGATCCTTGAGAGAGTTCACAAAGATGTGTGTGGTCCTTTCTCGGTTGCTTCAACAACAAAACATAAGTACTATGTAATATTTTTTGATGACTTTTTTGGTAATTGCTGGATCTTCTTCATGTGTAAGAAAGATAAAAAATTCTATAAGTTTTGTGAGTTTACGACACTTGTGGAGAAAGAGTCGGGGAAGCAAGTGAATGCTATTAGGAGTGCTAATGGTGGAGAATACATCTCTAACGAATTCAAGAACTTCTGCAACAAAGAAGAAATTCGAAGAGAAATCATAGCACCTCATAACCCACAACAGAATGGGGTCGCGGAGAGGAAGAAAATAACTATTATGGGTGAAACACGAGCGATGTTGCATGATCAAGGCCTATCGATGCATCTATGGGTAGAAGCATGCAACACATCGGTACATGTGAAAAACCGTTGTCCTCATAGAGTACTTGGCATGAGTACACCTGAAGAGGCTTTCACTGGTAAGAAACTTGATGTTTCACACTTTAAGATTTTTGGCTCATCTGTTTATGTGCATGTGACCAAGGACACCAGGAAGAAGCTGGAACCAAAAACTAAGGTTGGGTTTTGTGTGGAGTACAATTAAACACCCCATAATTATCATGTGTATTTTCCAAAAAATAGAATGTCTGTTGTGCGACGGGATATCAAATTTGATGAGGAGAAATCCATGCGGTTGTCCCTTGAGAGGGAGTTGGACTTGCATGCAGAGGAGGAAATGCTGGTTCCCAAGGATGAGTCTCAAGATGTGGATTAGCCACATGAGGAGATTCATTGAGTGGAGGAAAACACTCATGTAGTGCCATCCATCAGAAATGGCAGAAGGCGCACCACGAAAACTGATAGATTGAGACTTGATGCTGCAGAGAATGTAGGAGCCCCTACTTCACAGCGCATATAGAGATAGTCCCTTGACTGATTTACTGGATATATGGCTCTCATGAGAAAATGTATTGTGACTAAACCATCTTCCTTTCAGGAAGAAGTGTAGAAGTCAACTTGGGTTGATGAAATGGTGGAGGAGTATGACTCCATTGTCAAGAAAAATGCATGGGAGATAGTGCCAAGACCAGTCGACAAATCAGTGGTTGGATCAATATGGATATACAAGGTAAAGCAAGTTTCTGATGGGAGTGTGGAGAAATACAAGGCCATATTTTCACAGATCTACGTGATAGATTATGATGATAATTTTGCACCTATTGCAAGGTACTCTTCCATAAGATCCATCCTTGCACTCTTAGCATAGATGGGCTGGCGCATTCATCAGATGGATGTGAAAACTCCGTTTCTAAATGGGAGCATTAAGGAAGAGGTGTACATAGAGCAGCTTGAAGGTTTCAAAATCTTCAATAGTGAGTCACATGTGTGCAGACTCAAAAGAGCACTGTATGGGCTGAAGCACCCAAATAGATAGCTATTTCACCAGATTGGGCTTCAGAAAAAGTGAAGCAGATGCAAACCTGTACCAAATTATGGTTGAGGGTAAGCTATTGACCATTGTTCTTTATGTTGATGATCTTATAATTTTGAATGGTGATGAGCAGCTGATACACTCATGCAAGGAGGATCTTGCAAGGGAGTTCGAAATGAAGGACATGGGACTCCTTCATTATTTCCTTGGATTGGAAATATGGCAGCGAGATTGTGAAATTTTTGTGTCTCAAGAAAAGTATGCAAAGGAGATACTGGGTAATTTTAACATGGAAAGTTGCAAACCCATGGATACTCCTCTTCCAAGAAATTGGAGGAAAGAGGATGCTACTTCTGGAGAGGTAGTGGATGCTAATATCTACAGGCAGTTAGTGGGTTCACTAATGTATTTAGTGAACACGAGACTAGACATTTTCTACGCAGTTAACCAGCTGAGTCAAGCTATGGTTAAGCCTACCAATCTCTTTTGGAAGGCAGTGAAGCATGTCTTGAGATACCTGAGGGCACCTCAGAGTATGGTCTATGGTACAGATGGATAGAGGGAGTGAAGCTGCATGGCTTCACGGATGCAGATTGGGTTGACAGTCCATCAAACAGAAAGAGCACATCAGCGGGGATCTTTAGCAATGGATCGAAAAAATTTTCCTGGTACAGCAGGAAGCAACGATCCGTGGCACTTAGTTCAGAGGAAGCAGAATACATGGCAAAAAGTCAAGCTGCATGTGAGGCTATCTGGATGAGAAAGATCTTGGTTGGTTTGTTTGGTTCTCAGATGGGTCCAACATTGATTCATTGTGATAATCAGAGTTACATTAAAATCTCGATTAATCTCGTGTTTCATGATAGTTCCAAGAATTTAGATATACTGTACCATCATCTCAGAGATTGTGTGCAGAGAAGGATAATGTTTCTTCAGTACATTATCATGGAAGATCAGGATGCAGATATTCTAACGAAGGCGCTCACTAGGAGAAAATTCAAATACCATAGAGATAGGATCAAGGTGAAGGATAATCCCTTTCTTGTTGAGAGGGAGTGTTGAGATTCAACAAGAAAATTCAGCACCCACACCTAGTGCATTAAGCACCTGATTGCATTAAGCACCCAGACTAGGGTGGGGCCCACAGTGCTATTTTAGGGTGCTTGTATATTTTGGTTATCCCTTAATTAAGATGGACATTAAAATATAATATATTCTCAATGTGGACTTGAATCAGTTAACTGAAAGTGATAAATTCAGTTACAAAGTGGATTTATATTTAGAGGTATTTGGTGAGGCACGCATAGTAATTTTAGTTGTAACAGAGTTCGAAGCGAAGTGGTGCATGGGTTAATTCAAGTTGTAAATAGTTTAACTTAGTTAAACGAGTTAAACTCAGTTGTGCTAGTTGTAAATGAAGATACACTAGTGAGAGATCTAGTGAATTAAATATTAATTAATTCACAATCAGTGATCTCACATGCAACTGAGGATTTACTATTATTAGCTGCATGCATGTCAGATCCAGTGGAGACCCAGTTGAGTTCTAGGTGAAAGGGAAGTTGACTATCAATTGTAGGATTATTGAGTTTCACACATGCAACCAAACACCCATTGGAGTGCCCATGATACTTGTGCAGTCAAGGCAAGAAAAAATTCCTATCTTTTAGCGATCTTTACCATTAGGGATTGTGCAAGCAAGGCAGACTGTCTGGAGGCTGAGAATTGGCTATGTGTTGGTCAGTTTTGCATATGACAATGCGAGACAATTAGTTGAGTATTGGAGGGCTCTTGTGAGAAGAGTTTTGTATGTAATTGTTTCATGATCCATGCTTAACACATAATAGAAGATAGTGGGGTTTTTAGCTGTAAGATTTCCTTGGGAAATTATCTGTGTTGTGTGCGATTGATCTTTCTTCATGATCAAGTGATTAGCGATTGTGTTTTTCATTTCGTAAAATATTTGTAGAAGCGATTCAGTATTTAAATTTAGTACATTGTTAGATCAGGTGAATCCAATATATACATGCATTTTGTATAATTTCTACATAGTTAACACTTGGCAGTCAATAAATTAATCAACGACTAACAACATTCCTACTCCAAATAAAGAGTTTTCTGGCAGTATGAAATGCTAGGAGGATAAGGATAAGGACGCCAGGACACCCCAGAAAGGATCCACAATCATTTCAAGAGGTCCCAACACTTTCCATAAACTGCTAGAGGGAGAGGGTCCCAGAAGGTGGTTTACGGTTTCCTCAAACCACGAATGGTTTGATGATGCTACACATGACCAATGATTTGAGCCCAAAAATCACCAACGTCCAATATTGAGCATGCATATATCTTGTTGATGGATTCACATCCCTATGCACCAGATTAGTCACATCACCATCGAGTTCTAGTTGAAATTAAAAGTTTTATTGGAGAAGAAGAGGAATTTATTTTAACGTTCACGAGGTTATCACTAAAGATAACCTATGGAACAATTTTTTTCTCTATTAAAAACCCCAAATATAGGTTCTTTCCGCAAAGGTTATTTTAATACTATTATGTATATAATGTATTGTAATATTAATAATGAAGCCCTCTTTGTTATAAAGACTCATTTTAATAATATGTAAACCGTAACAACACAAATGGTTTTATAACAGTTTCATCATTAATTAAAAACAATGACATTCTATGATATAAAAATGAGAAAGAAACATTTTGTAAGGGTTGGTAGAGAATTTGGAGCAAAAATGTGGATGTAAATGAGGAAGTTTCTTAAAAAATTTGACAATAAAGATTATTTTGATTCCAGCATTGGGTGAGTTGCGTATTTTATTTTTCTTTCATTGTATTTAAAATTTCAGTAAATGTGTTTTTCTTCCACCAATATCTGATGTAAGAGAAACAAGTTGATTTAGGATAGATTTATGAACTTTCCTAGCACTCATGATACTCATATTTTTGGTTTTAGTCCCTTAATAGGCGCTCCACCGTATGGGGCATTCATCTGTTTTCCTTGTTATTTTCATCATTTCTTATGCATGGTTGAAAGTTGAGATTCCGTTTAAGATTTGTTTTTCTCATTTACTTCTTGTCATATTCTAAACCCTATGTTCTGCAACCCTCATTAATCTGGCCATTCTGGTTGGATTTGAAAAGATTCTAAATTAGAATAGTCATTTTATCTCTTATGATCTCTCTCTGTCCAATCAATATTTTAAAATTTTTATTCACTTTTGTAGATGTCCTGGGCACTGGTTCCCTTGCAACCAAGAACTGTCTCTAGGAAGACAACACGAGTTTTAATATCCCTCCACTTAGTCATTCGAGAATCCCACTCTAGCCTCAAGGTTTCTATTAGGATTTCCACTTGGTCAAAGAATGTCCCTCTATTTTCGAATAGGTGAAAGAATTTTTATGTTCTTTCTATATGTGATAATGCTAAAATAAAAATCTAATTGTTGAAACCAATTATTTAATTTCAAAGCATTATTCCCACCTTGATATAGCTTGATGTCAACTATTTCTTCTATCTTAAACAAGGACTATTAATGGTTCATGACACTAAAACTGAGTTGTTTTCTTTTGGGTTCTTTTCTAGAATCCTTCTTTGGTTCTTCCCGGTCCCCCCAATTTTCCCTCTAATATGACCTCTAAGTTGGAACCTTCATCTTCTATGATTCTAAACTTGTTTATTAGAGATACCATAAGGAGGTTCATATTGTGGTTGATTTTTGCAACTTTCTCTTCTAGCCTTGATAACCTCTCCTCTGTCGGATCTTGAGGGTTATTAATAGATTCATTGATCATAGACGAAGTTTTATGACTTCTTAAACTAACTTGGATTTGCTGCAACTTCCAAAAATATTGAAAGACACCTACTCTGATATCAATGTGATCCATAAACTATCATTGATATTCCGCTGTATAGTTTGTCACAACATATTTGATAAAGTTATATTTAAAATATAAAATCTATATTATGAGGGATATTTTTATTAGACTTCTAGATTTTGTTATGTTATTGTTTTCATGCATGCAATATATAAAATGCAAATAATAGAGAACACACAAAAATACAATTAGTGACAACCATAATAAAAAAATATATGATCTAGAAAATCCTTACAAGAGAGAGACCAATTGGAAGGTAAGGTTTCTCTTTTCTCTCTTTCTCTGAATGGAAGTAGATGCAAGTACAAAGGAGTGAGAACCATGGCATGCGGGATCCTACATTGCAAAAATTCTCTCTCTTTTTTATCTCTCTCTATCCACTCTTCACTACTTTACTTATCTATGTAACAAAATGCATTCGAATAGAAAGGAACCCATTATCCTCCTAGTTTCCCAATCATAACACAAATTAATAGCCAACTAGGGATTAAATTTGACCCATTCAAACCTCAATATAAATTACAACTTCTCTCTTATACATTCTTCTTCATAGTGACCATGTGGCTAGCCCCTTTTCCATGAGTAATAGGGGCTAACATGGCATCCTCTTGAATTATGGTGGTCAATTTTGATAGGTCAACTTTTAGGAGGCATAATTTTTTCATACGAGCTTCGATTGATGTAATTATTTTGTCATTACAAAGATACCCGTGTGTATATTATTCAATATATATCCACAGTAAGGTTGGGACCACAAAAAGTGGTCATTTAAGACCTCAAAATGGCTCCTTATATTTTTCACCGAAAATTTTCCAAATTGGGACCATTTTGCAAAATGACCCTGCAAGTTGATCCCTCCATATTTTCTATCTAAAAGCATTGATATGGATGAAAAATAATATATTGATCATAATCTAGATCAAATCATCAATATTAGATTAGGTAGTATAAATCATGAAGCCCATTTGGTTTTACCTCTTGTAAACAAATATATTCCCCCCAACAAAGAAGTCACTCATTTTTATTTAGTATGCTTCTTGTCAAGTTTATTTATGTATCATATATTCTAAGTTACTTTGATCATAAATCAACAACACTTTCATCATAAACCAAAAACATCATGCATATTTTCCTCATTGTTCTTGAGGACTCAAAAAGAGGAGAAGGAATTACCAAAGGACAATGTAGTGTCGGTTCCAAAGTGCTCTAGGATGCCCTACTTTGCTCACTTGGAGAGGTCATTCATAGAGATGGATACAATTTCTTTATATTCCAAAATACACTACGAAGAGTTAGCTTGCGAGCTACCACCATCTACATACATGGATTAGGGAGACGTCTTTGAGGTCTCAAGAGCCAATGATCTACTATGGTTGGTTGAAAATGAAGCTTTCGAGGTTAGAGGCTTAGGAGTTGGGGCTTTCACAAATGATACTTGGCCATATTATCATTCTTACCTTACACATAAGGTTTGTGCATACACCCTCCTAGAGCTATGTTGGGAACCCATGAAAATCTAGGACTGGGAGAGGCCTATTGGTGTGTGGTCAGTTCAATTTCAACTTGTACCATCAACATGTGATCATGAATGTGACCACTTGGGATTTGGAAGCTAAAGAAAGTAATGGGTAAATTTATATTGAAACTAGTTTACTATGCACTTGGCTAGGAATGTAAATGTACATGACTTCTATCAAGCCCCAAGAAAGGTCAACCCACACATAAAGGTGATGTTGAAAAGAAGTGTGTGGGGAAACAAGAATGGGTTGGTTAGGTATTTTTCCCATGCATAAATTAATTCCACTAAAGTGGGGGAAATCCATTGTAGGGTTAACCATGCATTCATGGGTAGGTGGTGAAATATGACCAAAACAAATAAGAAAATTATGTTTTTTTGCTAGCTAAGAAATAATGGGTCCATTGGTTAATGACAAGTAGAGTATTATTACATAACAAAGAGCCTTAATTCATTATCTCCTTCAAATTAGAAGGGTCATTAAACATGAAAAAGGTAACAACCCTATTCAAGCTCTACATGCATATGCAGTGCCAACCATTTGAATCCCATACCTTATAGACTTAGTTTAGAATGATCATCTTAGCTGGCATTCTTCCAAAAAAATAATCAAAATTAGATCCTTCCCAAAACTAACGACAACAACTAGCATACTCAAGATCTACTATAGGCTTGTTGTCAAGAATGATCATGGAAAGTTCATTTGAGGCGATTATGACCCACCTTATAGATAGTAGCTCATTCCACTAATAGTCCAACAACTCCATACTTAGTGCTAAAAACATGGTATGATCATAATACCCCTAGCCACATATCAAAATATGAAAGGCATAACTAAAACACAAGCAAATTCCTTCATTGGTTCCCAAATTTGTATTGTTCATAATTATATTTCTCTATCTTACATAATTGCACAATTTTACTCATTTTTATTTTCCTTTAAAACAAAATATTAGGTTATTTAAATTAAATTTAAGATATACAAAGCATATATATAGTTTCAACTACAATTTTATATTTTCAAAAATGCATATAATTTTGTCCTTTGAAAACAAATCTGATTTTTTCTCATAATTTTTCATTTTAGTAATTTATGTATATTTTCGGAAAAAATGATCAAAATATATTTTAAAAATGCAAAAGAATTGTATTGAAATTAAATTAGTTTTAGTGGGGGAGACTACACATGGAGTTGTTAACACTATGTTTTAAAAAAACATATAACAATACGCATTTTTTCATGTTAAATTTTCTTTTATTTTACATAATCCTCTAACCATATAAGGAGATATCTACAAGGCTACCCATCCTCTTATGTAACATTTCTCACCATCAAGCCCCACAAAATCTGATATATTTTACGTATGTGATGTTAAAATAATTTCATTTTATGAATTTGTTTTATTTTTTCCTAATTTTTTCATGCAATGAAGGATCTTGACATGCCTAACAAAAAAAATTGTAATCACCTAATTGTAAGGTCACATAATAAAATTTATGGCCATGTGTCCTTTTCCCAACATATTTAAGAAAACTTCAATAAAAAGAATGCATACAAAAGGAAAATACTACATATCATAGTAGCAAGGTTTGATTATAAGTATTCAAATACAATTTGACATGTAAAATATATGTAACAAATAATACTAGTACAACTCTAATATAGAATTATACTTTTCACGGATACAAAAATATGCATTTTAATCTATATTTTAAAAGAATTTCAGTCACAAATGCTCAATAAACCAAAACAAATAATCCATGTGTTGAAAATTTTGCACTGTTGTTTAAATTTAAAGATTTCCTAAGAGGTTTTTTCTTTTAAATTTTTTGTTTTTTTTATCTTATAGGTTCACTTGTATCTAAGACAAACAAGAACAGGTAGGTTCACCATAGGATATATGCACTATTAAAATAAACTGGATGTCATACTACTACTACTAAATATTCATACAATAATGACCAACACAACAAACTCTTTCTATCATATTATATATATGCATCAATTTCAACATAGCTATTTTGAAATTAAAAATGCATCAATTCAACAAGTAAAGGACAATACTTTTTCCTACTTTGAAAAAATACCTTTACATTTATGATCTTCTACTCATTGTATTTAAAAAATAAACTCTCTTGATTTGTACTTAAGCTATACCACTTCACTACTATTTAGAGTAGATGGAAACACTCTACTACCTTCACAAATCAGATGATAGCACAGGTATAAATCTTTTTGACTCAATGCAGGGTTTCACTTGTACTATCCACTAGCATGCAAAACATATTCTATTTTATTTTTTGAAAAATCAATTTATTATTTGAAATTAACAAAGTTCATGTATTGAATATGAAATGAACATTTAGGTTCAATATCCAAAGTGAATAGGATAACATAAAAGAAACTATATAGTTTAAAATAATGTATTGAACAAGTAATATGAAAAATTATGATATATAATGATTTACATGATAATATGTATACACATTGACAAAACACAAGGTGAATGGTTGAGATGAAGGATTATTAACCTTAGATCAATGTCTTTATTATTATTATTATTATTATTATTATATTAAATTTTATTGGATTGCCTATCCCTTTATAGATGCTTTGTCTTCAAAACATTTAAAGAAAAGATTGCATCTTTATTATTAATTGAAATGCTTGTTGCATTTCTTCATTCTTGAGGTTGAGGACATAAGGCGATATCACCTTTGAAAGGTAGATGATATTAAGTTCGAAGGGTTGAATAGAATATCGACTTATGAAAGGGTGGGACCCTAATTTAATCTCGTATGGATTTGTGTAGCAATGAATTTTATTTTGATATCAAATTGTGTCCTAATCAATGTTCTTTAAATTTCAGTTTGAATATAGTACTTGTTTTGAGAAACATTGATACACATATTGGCTCAGATTATTTGACTATTCCAATTTGGAGGTTAATAAGGTACCATTGTAACATGATTTTTCTTTATTACACTTTGTGTTTCCTTGATTCATTTTGGTAATATGTCTTCTTCATGCATGTCATTTTTTATTAGTAAGGATACTTAGATTGTCCATCATTTTAACTTCGACATTTAGAGATATACTTACTTCCATTAGATATGAATTTTTCTAAGTTGTTGTGAAACTAGCTCCAAAAAAAGAAGAAAAGAGATATCAACGCCTTAGAAATAAGCCACTTAGAGGGGGAAACCTCCAATACATTACATGAATGAAAAATTCTAAGATGATACAAATGACAAAACCTCCTTTCTATATATAGGAGTCCATGGGCCCACAATGTAATCCTAGTGGGGCCACAATGTAATCCTAGCCAACCTAACAATAATAATTTAAGGGCATAATAATAACAATATGGGGGTTATAGGGGTACAACAATAACAATAAGGGGGTTACACTAACAACAATAAGGGACTATACTAGTAATATAGGGACCTAACATGCCCCTCTCCTTCAAAAAAGTGTTGTCCTCAATGCTTGAGTAGCTCTGGGTGCTTCTGTATAAAATTCTCATCCTTCCATGTAGAATCTTCAGTGGGTAAGTTCTTCCACTTGATGAGATACTCTGAAATTGATCGATTCCGTAGCTGTCGAATTCTAGTTTCCGTGACCGCTTCAGGTTCCAATATGATTTTTCCTTCCTCATCAAGTTCTGGAAATATTGTTTGAACTGGAAGATTTTCACCTATAACCTTCTTTAAGCATGAAACATGGAAAAATGGATGCACTCGTGAAGAAGCAGGAAGCTCCAATTTGTATGCTATAGTACCAATCTTTTGCAACACCTTGTAAGGACCATAGTACTTTGGCGATAATTTATTATCCTTCTTAGCTTGCTTGAGGGACATTTGTTTGTATGGTTGTAGCCGTAAAAATACCCAGTCTCCCACATCAAAAATTCTCTCACTACGATGTTGATCTGCCTGTTGTTTCATTCGATTTTGTGCCAAATTTAGGTTATCCTTTAAGAGTTGGAGAACTTCTTGTTGATGCTCGATGTGATCTTCCACTGCTTGAACCTTTGAATTTTCTCTTAAAGATGATGTGATGGATGGTGATGATATCCATAAAGTGCCATAAATGGGGTCATTTTTGCTGCAGTATGGAAGGAAGTGTTATACCACCATTCAGCTAGAGGTAACCACTTGACCCATTGTGTTTGTTTATCAGATACAAAACAACAAATATATCCTTCCAAACATTTATTTACTATCTCAGTTTGACCATCATATTGAGGATGATAAGATGAGCTATGAGCTAATTGAGTACCCAAACAAGAAAATAACTCCGTCCAAAAATTTCTTGTAAAAATGGGATCTCTGTCGCTCACAATAACCCTTGGGCTTCCATGTAGCTTTTGAATTCTGTCCACAAATGTAGTAGCAACTGTACTTGCTTAAAATGGATGAGATAATGCACAAAAGTGTGCATACTTGGTAAGTCTATCAACTACCACCATGATGACATTCTTTCCTTCGGACTTAGGTAAACCTGTGATAAAATCCATTGAAATCTTCTCCCAACGTTGACTTGGAATGGATAAAGGTTGTAGAAGTCCTGGGGTCTTAATTGTTTCCACTTTATTCTGCTGGCAAACCAAACATTCCGCCACAAACTTTCGAATATCAGATTTAAGGCCATCCCAAAAAAATTCTTTCTTCACCCTGTGGTAAGTTTTTTAAAAATCCTGAGTGTCCTCCTAAAGGAGAAGTGTGCAATTCCAGAAGAATCTTTTGTTTTAGTTGGGAATTCTTACAAAGATATAAGCGATCTTTGTACCATAAGGAAGCATTTTTCCAACTAAATGTATCAGATGTACTAGGATCTTGCTGCAACTTTTGAATGAGTATCCATACATCTTTGTCCTTCTTCCATTCATCTCTTGCTTCAGCTATCCAATCTGGTTGGATAATAGAAATGGCACAAAGCAATGCTTCCACCTCTTCATTCTTTCTTGAGAGTGCATCTGCAACAACATTTAGCTTCCCATTTTTGTAGATGATTTCAAAGTCATAACCCAACATCTTTGTGACCCATTTTTGCTGCTCTTCTGAAGATAGTCTTTGTTCCAAAAAGTGTTTAAGACTATCATGATCAGTTTTTACCTTGAAGTGTCTTCCCATTAGGTAAGGTCTCCATTTCTTTAGTGCATGTAGTATTGCCAACATTTCCTTCTCATAAATATCCTTTTGTAAATACTTTCCTTTGATTGAACAACTTTCAAAAGAAATGGGTCTTCCTTCTTGCATTAAAACAACACCAATTCCATTTCCTGAGGCATCACATTCCACAATAAAGGTTTTTGTGAAGTCTGGCGTAGCTAAGACTGTTGCTAGGCACATTGCCTCTTTAAGATGTTCAAAGGCCTTAGTTGCTTCAGGAGTCCATGAAAATGCATTTTTCTTCAATAATGTTGTTAGAGGTGCTGCTATTCTCCCATAATTCTTAACAAACTTGCGATAATACCCTGTTAACCCGAGAAATCCGCACAACTACTTTATGGTTGTGGGGACTTTCCATTCCTTAATGGCTTTAATTTTGTTAGGGTCTACCTTAACACCCTCGTGAGATACAATATGACCCATATATTCCATCTCTTGTACTCCAAAGAAACATTTGGATGTTTTTGCATATAATTGTTTCTCTTGCAATAGTTTGAGCACCCTGTCAACATGTTCAACATGATCCTTCCAAGACCTGTTGTAGATTAGTATATCATCAAAAAATACTAGCATAAATTTTCTAAGGAAGGGTTTGAAAATGGAATTCATCAACCCTTGAAATGTAGAAGGTGCATTGGTAAGACCAAAAGGCATGACCAGAAATTCATAATGACCCTCATGAGTTCGAAATGCTGTTTTTGGAATATCTTCAGTCTTCATTCTAATTTGATGATATTCTGAACGAAGATCCAACTTGGTAAAATAAATTGCTCCATGTAATTCATCCAATAATTCATCAATCACAGGAATGGGAAATTTATCTTTAATAGTGAGCTTATTGAGCTCCCTATAATCTAGACACATGCACCATGATCCATCCTTCTTGTGCACCAATACTACTGGAGCAGAGAAAGAACTTTGACTAGGTTGAATTATACCAACCTCTAACATTTCTGCAATCATACGTTCAATTTCACTCTTTTGGACATAAGGATATCTGTAAGGTCGGATGTTTGGAGGAACACTTCCTAGAATCAAATGAATATCATGATCATGATCACGAATAGGTGGGAGTCCTTTGGGAGTATCAAACACATTGGAATGATTGTCCAAGACTCTTTGGAGATCTGGAGAAATAGATGATTTTGATGTTGGAACTTCTAGTGAGCATAATTGTGCAATTACGCCTCGTTGTTCTTTCTTTAGAAGCTTTGTCATGACATTAGAGCTTATTATCTTTCCCGGCTTCCTTGCAATACCCCGTAATTCGACTTCCTTTCCTTCTGAAAAAAATTTCAAGAAAAGTTCTTGAAAATTAAAAGCTACCATCCCCAAAGATTGTAACCATTGTACTCCTAGTACAACATCAGCACCTCCCATAGGAATGGAAAGCATTGGAGTATTCAATACATATTCCCCCATGGTTAGCTTGATATTATGGCATTTTCCAGAGCAATTTATAGTTCCTCCATTTGCAACCATCACTTGAAATTATGGTGCTGGGTATAGGAAACAATTCAATTCCTTGGCTACCTTACAATGAATAAAATTACGGGTACTACCTGAATCAATCAACATTATTACCTTTTTCTTCTTGATATGTCCTTCTATCTTGAGAGTTTGAGGAGTGGTAATTCCTACCAATGAATTACATGATATGGTCAGACTCATTTCTTCTTCTTCTAGGGTTTCTTCCTGGCGTATATCCTCTACTTTTGAAGTTTCTTCTTCATTTTATTCCTCCTCTTCACAATCTATGTAAAATAATTTCTTCTCAGTGCACTTATGACCTTTAGTGTATTTGCTATCACAACTGTTGCAAAGCCCTTTTGCTCTTTTTTCTTCCAATTGTTGTGGTGTCAACCTTGTAAGTTGTGGAAGTCCAGGAGTAGCAACACTTCCATCTTTATAGATGTGAGTGGTAGGCTTCCTTGTCGCCATAATTTTACATTCATTTTTTCTTGCCAACCCGAATGCCTTCTCCAATGCATTAGGTTTCCAAACGCGAACTTCATGTTGGATGTTATCCTTTAAAGTCCCTATGAAGACATCAATCCTATGTTCCTCTGGAATATCAGTTACCCTTATATTCAATTTTTGGAAGTCCTCAATGTGTTCTGCCACTGAACCCTTTTGTTTGAGATTTATCAATTGGCTAAACAAGGTGTTTCTCTTTGTATCCTCATAATGTGCTATCATTTCCTTTGTAAAAATTGACCAAGTGACAATTTTTTTACGGGATCAAAGCCATCGATACCCTACAAATGTATTTTGTTCTAGATGTAAAGTTGCAATGCGTACCTTTTGTGTGTTTTGCACATTATTGAGATCAAAATATTGCTCCATCTGTAGTATCCATGTTACAGGGTCCTTGCCATCAAACTTCCTCATATCCATCTTTGGAATATGGTGGTTCTTCCATCCAACATTAGAGTTTATGAAATCACGATTAACATTTATTTTGTTCTCATCATGAGTTTCCTCTACTATCTTTTCGCCATTAGGAAACATTTCTTGTATCAACTTTTCCAAACCTTCGATTTCTACTTTTAGATCATTCTTCATGTTTTCCATGTCGTCTTTCATTTTTTCATCGATCTTAGCTTCCATGTCATCCATCCTAGCTTCCATGCCCACTTCCATGCCATCCATTTTAGCTTTCAAACCATTCATCTTAGCTTCCATTCCTTTCTTCAAACCATCCATCATAGCTTCTATGCCTTTCTTCAAAACTTCCATTTCATTTTTTGTTGCTCTTTGCGATAGTGAAATTTGGTGCACTTGCTCTTGTAATTTTGATATCTCATGTTGCGTTTCTTCGTCTTCATGAGTCATAGTAGAGCCTTCTGAAGGCTTAATGGGTGTTGAATTCTTTTTAGGGGGAATTTTGGAACCCAATACTAATATCTATTCTTCAATATGCCCTTGGAATAAATTCAAACTAATTTTTTTCAAACGAGACTTATGTAATTCGAAAAAAATACACATATTTTTCTTTCTTTTGAGGAGCTTGATATTGAAACTGAATTATCTCTTTGATTTCAGACCTTCAATATCTTAAATTTGGCCCTGAGGTAGCACTTTGAATCCTCTTTATAATGCCACAGGTCTAACCTGATTTAGATTCTTCAAGACAAAGTTATGTCAAATCTCCCACAATGACCTAATTATGGACTGGTTCAGTAGAGCGAACTTGTACGACTTTCCACGTGTCACTGTTTTCTCCTTTGGCTCTGAAATTGATAGAAAGGAAACTACAGTCCATTTAATTCCAGCCATGTTTTACATAATTCCAATTTGATGCTCAGAGAGAGAGTTATGAAGATTTTACCACGATCACCTCTTTGAGATGAAATTCGGGAGCCTGAAAAAGACCTAACTTCCATAGATCACATCCCCAAAAATATTGCAAACCAAGCTCTGAAATTTTGCGATGATGTTCCTCAGTATTTCGGCTTTGCGCTCTAAATATTTAATCTTCTGAATCTTCGTAGAAAAAAGGTATAGCGAAAATTCCACGATGACCTGTTTGGTGCAACGAAACCCTAGAATCCAAAGCTCTGATACCAAATGTTGTGAAACCAACTCCAAAAAGAGAAGAAAAGAGATATCAACGCCTTATAAATAAGCCACTTAGAGGGGGAAACCTCTAATACATTACATGAATGAAAAATTATTGGATGATACAAACGACAAAACCTCCTTCCTATATATAGGAGTCCATGGGGCCACAATGTAATCCTAGCCGACCTAACAACAATAATTTAAGGGCACAATAATAACAATATAGGGGTTATAGGGGTACAAAAATAACAATAAGGGGGTTACACTAACAACAATAGGGGACTATACTAGTAATATAAGGACCTAACATAAGTTGTGATATCGATTAGATATGTAATGGTCCCTTTCCTTGCAACTTGGATTTTTATGTCTAAAGACATAGCTTGTACATGTTTATTTATCAATATTGACCCACTATGATGAGGCTTGAGGGGTAGGCATCCCCTTGGCATGGGTCCTCCAAATGATCATTGATTGGAGTGTCTTTGAATGTCTTAGCACTTGCCAAGTCATAAGTTCCTGCTAGTATTTGGCTTGTGGATTGTCTGTACTACCTACACCCAATTTTGATCTTTGAAAAAAGATGCTCTAACTTTTTCCTTGACTTAATTTTGTCCTTCTTAATTAATGGACCGACCTTTGATAAATTTTCTGAAGAAAAAAACATAATTTTATTCAACATGTAAACAAGGAAAAATATATATTCTAAACATGCATTTAGGCATTCAATCATGTCAACCTTTTGGATGATGCACAAATAGAAAAGGAAAAGGAAAAATGTAAAATAAATAATTTTTTCGGGGGCTAAGTGTGATAATAATCACTTAACTCACCCTTTTTGCCTTTCTTCTTCTATACTTTTTTCCAAACTCCATGATTTTAATTAGTCGTTACTATTTCCAATTGATTTCCAACTTCCTGCAAAGGGAATTATTTGTATGAATTCAAACCCTCTCATACATGGGTTCTCTTTATACCCCCTGCTCCCTTTTCCATGAGTGTTTCCTCTTTCTGTTGCTATGGTAATTTTTTTTTTCTTATTTTGTGCCCTTCTGTATATGAATCACGATTCCTGACTGGTCTTGAGCTCCTTCGTCTTCTTGGATAACATGTTGTGCCTGAACATCCCTATTTGGAGTATTTTCCATAGTATCTTATTCTTCATCCTTAGAGCTATCAGGTACTTTCCATCCCTTTGGCCAATGTCCCTGCCTATTTTTTTTTGTTGGGGGGGGGGGGGGGGATGTTTTTTGCTTATGGGCATGTGTTCTACGCGTGTCCTTTTTGAAAGCAGATTTGGCATCTATATTTCATATTCTAATAATCTAAAACCCAGGTCCACCTAATTTTTTTTATGTTTTAGGTGGATATGATCAGGAAGACCTTTACTAAGGTCAATCTCCATACAAATTTAGGCATATGTAAAGAGACCTTTGTTTGTTCAGTAAATGTCCATTTTTTTTAATTTGTTAAGAGTATTCCCAATATCTTCCAAGACTTGATGATGCTAAAAAAGGGGAGGGAGATTTGGTAATCTCATCGAGATAGACATTGTAGTGACCACCATGATTGTAGCGTCAAATTATGGGAACCATGGGGCTATAAAAGTCCTAGCTCTACCCCAAAACCTTGGTACATCATTTAGGACTTCCTCTCTATCTTTCTATTTGTCAAATTGGACTATGAAGAACACTTTTGAACATAAATATAGTTCACAATTGGGTGCCTAAGAAGATGTAATGTTCCAAATTTTTCTTCAATAAATTGGAACATTAATTTTGTCTAAATTCATTTATGTAATATTCCCAATTAGCAATGGCTAATTGGAATATTCGATTTTGGTCAATTTTTCCTTATGTAGTTAGATTATAAATAAAAGTGAGTAGAGGGGAACATAACTCACTCTAAAATAAGGGGGGAATTCCTAGTAGATGCACGTTGTAATCAAGGGGGGGCCAAATCGTGCACGTAGTAAAGGGAGGCGACGTGGGTAAAGGTGGCCATAGGGAAATTGCGCACATAGTAAAGGGAGGCGACGTTGGTAAAGGCGGCCGTAGGGTTTGAGAGCGGCCAATGCTATATAAAGATGATAGTCTCCTCATTGTGGGATGATTTGAGTTTATGCATTTGAAGTTGGTAATTGTGACTTTGAGCATGCTAGTTGTTTAGCCTGTCTACAACACTGTTTAGCGCATTGAGTGTCTCCATTCGGAGATCTTGCCCTTAGCCCCGGGGGACTTCGAGTGCCTGCTCGGGTGAGGTAGTCCCATCAATGTTATTGTAGGAGGATCGATTTGCAGCATTTGTGGAGGAGCAGCGCGTCTATTGACTATGTGACATCTGTGAAGGAGGAACGCGTCTATTGACTGCGCAGTCCTTAGTGGGAGGATGCAGTCCATATCGGGAAAGCTCCAGTGTGGTATTCTTTGGAGGATCGTGATCAGGAGATTGAGTGTAGGGACAACCCTCATTTATTGGGGACTTTGGCTAAGCGGGGGATCATATTGTGAAGAATCTCAGTCATCGATGGCGTGACCCTTGGGAGGGTAGCACAGACCCTCAAGGGAGGTATCTTCGGGCAGCTGCAAGGCCGTTTTCCAGCAGTGGGAACGTAGATCAGAAACATAGCCATTCCAACAGCGTTAGTAGCGTTTTGAGAATATTCCTTAACTTGCTTTGTGCAAGTTTAGGTGTTATCGCTTTGATCACCTATTGTACTCCCCTATATTTATCAGTATAATAAAATGGCTTAGCGTTCTCTTGGTATTTCTTGAGTATCTGTGCATATACACGCTATTGTATGTTTGCATTGCTGTTATTTATTCCTTTTGCAATTCGATTTCTATACCACTTGTTGCGTTTTCCCCCACACTCTTAGACGGAGTTTGGAAAGGGCTAGATAGCCTCCAGATCTCATCCTCTTTTCAGAGGTGAAATATCTGGTAAATTCCCTCCCAGTCCATCTCTGGTGAGAGTTTGCTTGTGTTTTAGAGATATCCCTGAAAAGGGATATTACAGTGGTATCAGAGCATAGATCTGGCTCAGCTTGTGGAGCTAGTAGTCTATGTCATCGGAAGAAAAACCCAACATCTGCCACAAAGGTAGGAAGTACAGATATATTGAGCGTAGGTTAGAGAACACCTACGGAGAAGGGGATTGCGTTCGAGTGGTGGATGCAGAACAGGAGGAGCCTGTGGTAGACGTAGAACAGGAGGAGCCTGTGGTAGACACACAGCAGGGAGAGCCGATGGCAGATGATAGCGATGCAAAACAGTTTGGGGAAGCACTCCTCAGATTAGTGTAGGATCTGGCGAGGCAGATAGAGGTGATGGGTCAGAGATTCACTACTGTGGAGGCTAGACAGCATGAAACCTCAAGGGGTCTCCAGGATGGTGAGGGGTTGGGCACATACCACCATTTGCAAGAGCGAGTTGCCACTCCGCACCAAGCTTCACATGCCCTCGCCCGTTCCACTAAGCCCACTTTCCTGGACATAGACACACTGAGACAGAAGCACAGCAGGAGCCAGAGGATGGTCACATGGGTGACTATTTTGCTGAGTATCAGGCATATGGGCAGGATTTCAGGGATGCCCTTTCATTCAGAGATTATTGTCAGCTCAGGCAGGATGAAGGAGGAAGGAACAATGGGGGGTCTAGCACGCAGAGTTCAGAATTGCAGCATACCACTAGGAGGACACATTTTTCCACATATGATGGATCCACTGATTTCATGGTTCGAGAACGGGTGGAAAAGCTGGATACATCTTTCCAGCTTGACCGAATAACAGAGGAGGAAGTCATCAAAATGGCTACCTCGCACTTGGAGGATGAGGGCACACAGGATCATGGGGAGCATGTGGATACACCCAGTATGACGCAGGGGTCGCCCGTGTTTGAGACTTCTTTGACCATATCAGTTGACACCTCAGTAGAGAGAGTAGAGCTTACCCCAGTAGTGCTATCCATTAAGGTGATGATTGGGGAAGTGTCCGAGTCTTCGGGTAGTAGCAGCTTTCTTGGCTCAGCCTGTGAGTCTAAGCCCAAGAAGATCAGAACGTTGAAAAAGATGAGTTTATTCTCATCTATTTTCAGATCCAGAGGAGACATCTCCAAGGAGGTCAAGAAGACTGAAGAAGAAGAAGAGGAAGTACCATGCACTTCCTATTCTCATCAAGAAGAAGGCATTGAGCATGGAAGATACTTGGATCATCATATCCTTAGTGATTACCTTGTTGAGTATAGATCTCAACCTAGAGCCTTCAGGGAGACTCTAGATTTTCCTCATTTCATCCAGCTGAAGGAAGAGAAGAGACCATGTAGCAGAAAAGAAATCAAAGGCAATAGATTTCTGTTGTCTACCTTTAATGGGTCATCTAATGCAAGAACTTGGGTGAGAAAGTTGGAGGCATTTTTCCTACTACATCCTATAGCAGGGAAAGACGCTATTGAAATCTCAGCGCTGCACTTGGAGGGTGAAGCCTATGATTGGTGGTGCAACCACTTGATCCATGCAAGGGTGAAGACTTTTGCAGAGTTCACTCAAAGGTTGATCCAAACCTTTGATGGAGAAAGAGCAAAGAAAGAAAATATCACATCACCTCTTGAGGAGGCTTGTGGTAACGTTGTCACACTCATGGAGGAGCAACCACATGCATCAACAGTTGGGGCAGCCAACACTTTTGAGGAAAGGACTCTTGCAGCCCTGCAAGAAGTTCCAAATGCACATCAAGGTATGAAAAAAATTTCACATTCCATTGTTGCAGCAAATTCTTTTGATCAATGTGGAGATTTACTTTTGCATGACCAAGGGTCAAATCCCATTTCTACTATAGAGCAGCTTGGTTGCACTGCGCTGTGCAACATGGAAACACTCAAGAAGGAATCAAACCATCATTCTCATGAGCCATTGTTGGATTGTACACCACATTGGAGGTTGGGGTTTGAAGTCTTGAAGATTGATGGTAGACATCTTGGAGTAAGAAACCCTTTCTCCCTTCAAGATGACACTTTCTCAATGAGCTCCTCTCAGCTTAGAGAGGAACTTCTACTTTCAGATCCAAGACCTCATTGGTTTTGGAAGACTATTGATAAAAGGGAGGTCTCAAGGAGAGATATCATCAGAGGTGCACTTCAACACACCATGGAGTGCAAAGATTTTCTTCCTTTTTCACAAGAGCAGATAGAATATGGAGGACATCTTAAGATGGATAACATCTCTCATGCCTGTGTTGGAAATTCCTTGAGCCATATACATCATGATGAGAGGTTTTTGCCTACCACCTATTTGATTCTTGATAGGGTCTCATTGATCCTTGAGAAGCTTACATTTCAAAATCCCATGAAGTGCAAAGACAGGAATTTGATTTGGGAGGATGGTAGCCCTCATGGGAGGAGTACCAAGATGAGGAGAAGAAGGAGGCATCCACAAGCGATTGAGTGGTTTTGGTTGATGAGAAAGGAGCTAGAAGGCTACTTGCAGATCTATGATACTGGGCAGCAGGAGGCTTGGCTGCGCTGGTTACTCTTGAAAGAGTTTGGCCATCGCTTGGCAAACACTCTTCCTAAGAGTAAGAGGATGGATACTTACATCATTGAGCAGCATAGAGTATGGATGCATGGTGTTGATATGATACTCATATCATTCATCATGTCTTCATCACATGATCAGTATGATGGAGGTATGGGGAGGAAACAAAATGTCTTGTTGCTTTACCTGTTTCTGGGAGAGCAAGAGCAGATTTGCTCTCACACTTTGCATGATGTTGCAGGAAGAGGAGATGGCATTATCTCTTTGGTCTTTGATGATTTGGGAGCTCTTCCATCTTGGGGAGTATTCCATATTTGTTGCAGCATTATTAGAGGAATCTTTGACAAGGAGCATATCAAAGAACAGAGTTTGGTATTGGCTGGGGCTTATTTGCGTAAGCTCACAACGCTGTCACTTTGGAGCAGAGCCTTATGGATGAAGTTTGCCCAGTGGAAATGTGGATGATCCATAACCCACAGGTTCCAGGATCATTTCATATTTGTTGCACTTGATGAACAAAGAGGAGGTAATGATGATAGAGACATCTATCACTATGACATATTCTTCTTGACTTGGGTTTCCAAGCATAAGGAGGATTATCTTCTTGCAGCACATGGTTCACTCTTCTTCATAGCATGCCAAAACACTATGGAGGACTCATGTACCATCTCAATTCCAGCATATGGTGAGAAGTTTGTTTATACATTCATTGATTTGCACACTCTTACCATTCTTATGCAGTGCATTGCTTCACAAGAAGGCAAGCTTGTCAAATTGCTCCGGGAGTTGTATTGGGCCAATCTACATGATGGAGGCAGCCATCTCTTTTGTGGCCTTGGGAAAATGTTTTATCACCACATGTATGTTTAGTTGCTGCACTATAAAATGTATCATATAAAGACATGCATGGTTAACCATGCAAAAAGAAACATTTTTCCATGTACTTTTATCAAGCAGCAACTTGTAAAACAGTTGCGCTGTCACTACTGGGAAAGCTGTTGGTACCTTCTTGCATCACTTGTAACCTTCAACATTTTCTTCATTTTGCTGCTGATCATGTCTTCATTTGTTGATATAGATAAGATTTGTATGGGAGGCTTGACTATGAGGGAGACACATGAGCTGGATGTGTCCTTGAGTGGGAAGAATTCTCACAATTTCTGCACTACATGTTCTAATGGGAGCATGAGGGGAGATATGACCACCACAGCCAAATGTTTGTTCTCTTTTGAGGTGGGCCATAAGATTAATATTCATCCATTGTACAACCATGGGAAAGTGCTTGATTATGTATTGTTGTTACATTCAACCATTTACTATCCTTTAGTAGATGTGATGAATCATGTACATTGCTTGCCATGTAATTTTCCAAAGTTGTAGTGGATGGGACTGTGCTGTATCCTTGTGAGAAATTGTTTGCATCATGTATCATCATGTAAAAAATTCAGCAAAATTCTCATTATGATGTTCCATGATGACCATGTCCTATTCTTCATGGATGGATTGTTTTGGGCCAGCGTGTTCTTCATTGTTGGAGGAGCCTTCTTTGGAGGATTGTTCTTCACTTTTCCATTTGAGGGCAATAATTTTGCAGCCCAGGATCAGCACACACTCTACACTTTTCATAAGTGGAGAGAAAGACAACATGGGGTAGGCTATGATGCTTACCATGATCAGGTTTGCAGCCCACTTGCATTTCCGAAGCTTGAGGTGGAAGAAGATTTTTAGGAGTTGCCTTGTTGGGAGGCAGCTCATTTTGTTTGGATGATTGCTTGGGGATGGAGGATCCACATGAGGGAGATGTTCCTCATTATATTCTAGACTCCATGCCTTGAGTAGAGATTCTGCAGTTCTATCCTTGCAGTTGCTTGGGGATAAGCAACATTTGGGAGGGGAAGACTGTAATGTTCCAAATTTTTCTTCAATAAATTGGAACATTAATTTTGTCGAAATTCATTTATGTAATATTCCCAATTTGCAATGGCTAATTGGAATATTCGATTTTGGTCAACTTTGCCTTATGTAGTTAGATTATAAATAAAAGTGAGTAGAGGGGAACATAACTCACTCTAAAATAAGGGGGGACTTCCTAGTAGACGTACGTTGTAATCAAGGGGGGGGCCAAATCGCGCACGTGGTAAAGGGAGGCGACGTGGGTAAAGGCGGCCGTAGGGAAATTGCGCACACAGTAAAGGGAGACGACGTTGGTAAAGGCGGCCATAGGGTTTGAGAGCGGCCAATGCTATATAAAGATGATAGCCTCCTCATTGTGGGATGATTGGAGTTTATGCATTTGAAGCTAGTCATTGCAACTTTGAGCACACTGATTGTTTAGCCTGTCTGCAGCGCTGTTTAGCGCATTGAGTGTCTCCGTTCGGAGATCTCGTACTCAGCCCCAGGGGACTTCAAGTGCCTGCTCATGTGAGGTAGTCCCATCAGTGTTATTGTAGGAGGATCGATTTGCAGCATTTGTGGAGGAGCAACGCGTCATTTGACTGTGCGACATCTATGAAGGAGCAATGCATCTATTGACTGTGCAATCCTTAGTGGGAGGACGCAGTCCATATCGGGAAAGCTCCAGTGTGGTATTATTTGGAGGATCATGATCAAGAGATTGAGCGCAGGGAAAACCCGCATTTATTGGGGACTTTGGCTGAGCGGGGGATCATATTTTGAAGAATCTCAGTCAGCGATGGCGTGAACCTTGGGAGGGTAGCACAGACTCTCAAGGGAGGTATCTTCGGGTAGCTGCACGACCGTTTTCCAGCAGTGGGAACGCAGATCAGAAACATAGCCATTCCAGCAACGTTAGCAGCATTCTGAGAATATTCCTTAACATGCTTTGTGCAAGTTTAGGTGCTATCACTTTGATCACCTATTGTAATCCCCTATATTTATCAGTATAATAAAATGGCTCAGCGTTCTTTTGGTATTTCTTGAGTATCTGTGCATATACACGCTATTGTATGTTTGCATTGCTGTTATTTCTTCCTTTTGCAATTCGATTTTTGTACCACTTGTTGCGTTTTCCTCCACACTCTTAGACAGAGTCTGGAAAGGGCTAGATAGCCTCCAGATCTCATCCTCTTTTCAGAGGTGAAATATCTGGTAAATGCCCTCCCAGTCCATCTTTGGTGAGAGTTTGCTTGTGTTTTAGAGATATCCCTGAAAAGGGATATTACAGAAGAATATTCCCACTGATCTAAATATTTAGTTCTCAGCCAGAAGCCATTAAATGTGCATATCAATGATGTATATTTTAGATGAGCAAAAAAAATTTCATTAGAGGAAATTTCAGCCTAAAATTAGCCTCCTAAGGAAAATTAATAAAATAATAGCTAAAATAATAAAATAAGAGTTATAAATTTTGGAGGGAAAAAAAGAAATATATATATATATATATATATATATATATATATATATATATATATATATATATATATATATATATTTTAAGTTGTATTTTTGGCTTATCTCCTTATAGAATTACTCAAATTTCAAGTGTAGACACTCATTGCATGCATAATTAAATTTTGCATCGAACGAGTATCCATTATGTATACTTTTGAGAAGACCCACATTGATAAAAATTGAAGATACATTAAAAGAACGTGTTCAATACATTTTTTTTAAGTATCTTCAATTTTTATCAATGTGGGTCTTCTCAAAAGTATGCATAATGGATACTCGTTGGATGCATAATTTAATTCTGCATCCAACGAGTGTCAACTCTTGAAATTTGAATAAACCTAAAGGAGATAAGAAAAAAATACAAATAAAAAAATATGTTTTTATTTTTTATTTTTTATAATTTTCCCTCTAAAATATTTACATGTATCTCTTTTTAAATTTAAAGGATTTTGATTGGTTTACATCTTATGAGATGGAAATCACATGAAAATTTCATGGGCACTTTTAGGCTGAAATTTCCTCTAATGTAACCTCTAGGGGTTTGGCGGCCATTGTTAGAACTTTTTCCGCTTGTTCAACTATGTAAGGTCCTCGCAAATTTTGAATCTGGTCAGTAAGACTTACAACCTCCCCTTTCAATGCATCCTTGAATGAGGGTGGTCCATTAAAGTTTCTAATACCTGAAGCTCTAAGCCTTAGCTTCAGATTTAATATTATGATGAAGTTCCTTTTGATGCCATATTCTTTCATCTAAATGGAACCTTGCAACAATTTCCCCAAAAAAATCAGACTTTGTAAAAGCACCGGTATACCTAGGGTTTTTTGAATAGCCTGCTTCAATTTTTCCACAAAAGCTAAAGCCTGATTTCCCACTTGGTGTTTTAATAAAAATACGTAAGCGTTGCTCCAAAACCAGTTTTGTATTATTATATCTAACTGGATTTGAGGGTAAACGACAAAGAGGTATCTTGCAGGAGGACGAAACCCCTATATGATTCAGATCTGCCACATGGGACTATTCTTTTGACAATTTCCTATCTGGTAGAGTGAAATTCTGCATATGTGTAATCACGAAGTGGGGACCCTTTGTGACTTTTAACACCTCCATCCATCCCTTCTCTAGCCATGATAATCTCTCGACGTTATCCATGTCCAAATCTTCGAGGGTAAAATGATCGAGCCACCATGACATCACAATCCAAAATATTCTCTTGGCCCTATGCTCATCTAGATCTACAGGAGAGAAAGGATTGAGTCGCCACATATTCAAACGCCATGAAACCCTCTCAACCCATGAAAGACATTGCTCCTCGATCCAAAGGACCATCATGAAAACGATCACATCGAGGTCTACATCTGATGGAAAATAAGGTTTGATCAATAGCCCATGATTATGATCCTGCCACAACCACTCTATGAACGAACATCTACTACAATCGAGATCCTAATGCGTAGAGCTGTAGATAGGGAATTTTGCAGCCTGCAAAAACAAATACAGCTAGCGCCCTCCTCCTTTAATATAGAAAATCACTGCAACTCCGCGCCAAGAAGCTCCATCGATGCCTGAAACCTGCCTGTGAATGACGATGCCACTTTGCAAAGCTTCGTGTATGAAAACCCTAACACACGAGATTGCCATCCTTTACCTTTAATAATGGTTCTTAAGGTGAAAAATTTCTTTGACTCTGTCAATGACTAACTTTTCAAATTCCTTTTGCTTCTTTTGTACCAACTTCTAATTACCCTGAAGGAACACCTTTTATACATCTTTAAAATTGTTAGATGTGAGTGCTATTAAACGTGACTCATTGCAACATTCTACGATGCCATCTTCTTCGATATCTTCTTCCTATTACAATGTCAAATATTTTTCCTTAATGTTTAAGATAAACCTAAAATATTGTCACAATCATCTTTTCACAAAGATGCAACCTTGAACAGTGATACAAAATTCTAACCGCTAATTTTCTAGTGAAAATAATTTATTTCATATTGCTTTTGTCCCCAGATATATTTTGAACATATTTGACTTGAGAATAAATAATTGATTAGCTAATTCAACATTAATATAATTGTTATTTTCTTTTCCTTGAATGGTCCCTTTAATATTAAAAATTATTGAAACAATTATGTTTGAGCCATTGGGATTTTTTTTTCTCATTATTTACATCAACACATTCTTCAATAGGTACCATGCTTACAAAACCCATATCTTTTTTTACAATAATTAGTCACGCAAAGTGCAAGGGTCCCACTTCTTCGATGAAGTTGGATACTTGAACTCTATTGACTTTTTAAATAACAACTGGGAAAATTCCTTTTTTATATATATTTTTTGAAAATGTATTAGGATCTTCACATTCTTCTTTCACTTAACATAAGAATGGCTATTAGGTCCTTACATTGAAATATAACTTTTATAGCGTTTTTAGAATATTACATAAAATCCACTAAGCTATAGTAATTTCCTTTGTTGAAACTTAACAATAATATTTCAAATATCTCTTTGTTTTTCTATTTTATTTATGTTTGTTTGACTCACAAGGGATTTGAACGATTTGAACTCTGAAGCTCATAGTTTACATAATACTTCATAACAAGGAAATCATCAATTAAGCTACCCCTACATAATCCTTGTTTTTCTAAATTTTTATACAATACTTCTTTATATTATTTTTGAAGAAATCAAATAATTTTAGTTCACCTTAAATGAAAATTAAAACCCCACAATAATGTAAAGCTTTTGTTTATATATGTGTGTGGAGCTTAATTTAAACTTAATATTCACATGTAGTTAAAAATGGAATAACACTTTTACATTGTAATCAATGTAGTGACTTTTTGGTTGATCAATTAGTCCATTGTGCTCAAATATCTTATTGATAGGCCATGTAAAGAGATAGCAAAATTGTGGCTATTTTCTCTTTTTTCAAAGTCATGACCTGTCAACAATTTCTTAATACAAAGCTTAGTGTCCCTGAGCCATGGTCCCCATATATTCCTTTATGGGTAAATTCCCTCAACAAAGCATCCAAATTGGTGATAACACTACAAAAGTATTGATGCTTGCAACATTTACATGGGAACCTTCTGCACATACGTTCATGGTGCTATATATCTCATTTGTGTATGTGCAATAATTTTGAATTATATATTTGCCCCTTCTTATCAATTTGGATCTTTCCCTTTTTCTTCCAACAATATTTGTTTCTTTAGAGTAATATTCTTTAACAATAAATCTAAATTTTTAGTGGCGAAAGATATTAATTGGTCTAAGCCCTAGTAATTGAAAGGAACTCCAATAATAATTGTGATTGAAAACTAAATCAAACAATGTTTGATAAAAGTATGACCAAGGCTCTCATCAATATGTTACTCCAATACAATGAAATGAACTATTTAGTTCATAAAATTGAATATCCAAAATACATAGCATAATATAAAAGAATCCATATATATGATAATGTATTGAACAAGGATTTCAGACAATAGTAGTCCCTGCCGATTTTATAGGAGATCTAGAAAATTTGACGAGGAGATACGAGTTTATCATCATTTACTAAAAATAAATTTGAGTTTATCATATTTACTAAAATTAAATTTGTGTGATAGCAGATGCATGCATTGAAAGCACAATTCCGCCTGTGTGAACCAATGTTCTTGGATGCCAGAAAACATAGCTTAACGTGCCTACAAGGGGGACATACCTGCTGATCAAAAAATTTGATAAATAACAATGTAAACTATGAAAGGAGAACTATAAACTCAAAACGAGAACTCTAGCAAAAAATCCCCAAAAAACATGAAAAAACAACTCGAAAATGAAAAGTGTTGATACTAGAATAACATTTTTTTTTTTTTTGGGAGGTGAATTTTTAGCATGTTTTAAAAATGACAATGAAAACCAAATTTTTGTGTGCAAAAAACACCCTGAAAATGAAAAGTGTTGATGCTGGAATACCATTTTTTTTTTAACATTTTGAAATAATGACATAAAAGAGAAAATATCATGACTCTGAAAATCATTAAAATTTCAAAACAAAAATCAAAACAAAAATTTACAAATAAAATTAAAATAATGAAAAAAAGAGAGCAAAATTTAAAAATAATAATAAAAAAAAATAAAAAAATATATCTGAAAAAAAAAGAAAAAAAAAAAGAAAAAGAAAAAAAAAGAGACAAAAATCGAATATATAAAAAGACAAAAAAAAACAAACAAAAAAAATGTAAAAAAGAAAAAAACAAACTTAATATATAAAATAAAATAAATAATAATATATTAATATAAAAATATTTTGAAAAACCATAAATTAAAGAAAAAAAAAAAAAACATAAAAGCCTCATAATCAGCTTTAACCCGCTGGGTGGTCCAAGGGTCCTCCGCCATGGGCTGGCGGAGCTGTGCAGTTGTGCTCGGCCAGGGTGGCGGCCCCTTGAGTGCTTGGGTAGGCTTAACCGATTCTGAGAATCGGTTTGAGCCTACCCAGGGGCTCGAGACGCTGATTTTATTTTTATTTTTTTTCATCCTAAGATATTTGGTTTTTAAGGATTTTCCATTTTTTTGTTTTTTTGTTTTCCTTTGCAATATTTTTTTATAATGAAAGTTTTAATTTTTTTTCCAAACTTAAAAAAAAAAAATTAATATCTTGAGGTTATGATTTCTTTTGTATTTTTAAAATCTAGAAAAAAATATACATTTTGAAATAGATATAATTAAAAAAAAAAAAGTTTTAGGACATTTTAACTAAAAATAACATGTTAATTAAAATAAAATTACGGAAAATTTGAGTTAAAAAAAAAATTAAAAAATAACAAAATTTATGATTTTTTTATAAAAAATGAGGACATTCGAAAAATAAAAATTCAAAAAAACTATCCACATAGAATTTTAAGTAATTAAAAAAAAAACATATAATTTTAAAAAAATAATAAAAATCATAAACATAAAAAGTTTAAAAATAAAAAATACAATTAATATATAACAAGCATTAAAACTTAGATAACAATAAAAATTAAATTTAAAAAAATAATAATAGTTTTGTTTTTGAAAAAAAATAAATTTAAACAATGAGAAACAATAAAAATAAGAAAAAAGAAATTATAAAATGAAAAAATTAAATTAAATTATATATATATATATATATATTACAAAAAAAAATTCGGCCCGTCGGGCCACCCTGCGGGCTGAAGACGATTCTTAGAATCGCCTCTAGGTGGAGGTGATTCTCAGAATTTTCGTCGGGTGGTTGAAGGTGATTATGAGAATCGCCTCTTCTCAGAATCGTTGCCAGATGGAGGCGATTCTGAGAATCACCTTCCGCTGAAGGCGATTCTCAGAATCACCGATGGGTGGAGGCGATTCTCAGAATCACCTCCACTCAGCGGAAATTTTGAGAAAGGAGATTCTGAGAATCGCCTCCAGCTGAAAGAGAATCCCCTCTAGCTGAAGGTGATTCTCAGGATTGCCTATGGGTGGAGGCGATTATGAGAATTGTCTTCAGCTAAAGGAAATTTTCAGAATCGACTCCACCTGGCGGGTTGAAGGGGAGCCCAGGGCCGGCGCAGAATCGCCTTCAGCCCGCCGGGTGGCTCGAGGGGCCTCTTCTCTAGGTTGGAGGAGCTCTGCACCTCTGCTAGCCCAAGGTGGAGGCCCCTCAGGCGACCCGACCATGGCCATTCAACCCGCCGGGTGGCCTGAGGGGCCTTTGCTCGAGGCTGGCGAAGGCCCATCAAACCAACAGGTTGTGGCCTTCAGCCCTCCAGGTGGCCCGAGGGGCCTCCGCTTTGGGATGGAGGAGTTGTGCAACTTCGCCAGCCTAGGGTGAGGCCCCTCGGGTCATGTGAAAGACAATTCTAAGAATAAAATTTTAGCCCTTCAGGTGGCCCAAGGGGTCTTCGCCCTGGGCTGGCATAACTGTGTTGAAGGCTCCTCGGGCCACCCAACGGGTTGAAATTTTTTTATTTAATAATTGTTTTTTAATAATTTAAATATATATATATATATATATATATATATATATATATATATATATTGATATATTGTTAGGATATTCCAACACATAGGAAATAGTTAAGAATAACTTAGTCTAGTGTAGAGTTAGGTAAAGTGTGTTTCTTTACCATGTACTTTTGTAACTTATAATCCGACAGTCACGATTTGTAGTGATCCGACGATTATCTCTCACCTTCGTATTAATGACACTTGATCCGTGGCTTAACACCCGATTGGTCCATGATCTCTATTTAAAGAGCATGGAGGGTCATTTGTCCGGTAACCGTTTATGAGAGAAACATATGTAACTTTTCTTTTATATTAATAAATTCCCTGAAGTGGCCGCGTTGGCTCAGGGCGTGGACTGTTTCCCTCTTTGAGGTTTTTAACCACGTGATTATACTAGTGTACTGATTTGTGATATGTTTGTGAGTGGTGACATTTGGTTCTTGATCTACGAAACTTACCCTATAAATTCCTACATGGTATCAGAGCTATTTTGAGGGCCGTGTTTGTTGTTGATCAAAATCTGAAGCCGGTTTGACTACATGCAAATTTCGTTTTGTAAATCTACTATTTATGAACATTTTTGGGCTTGGAGAATTGCTCGATTGTGTCTGGAGCATCTGTTACAGTGATGAACGCCTTTCGTTTCATGCGAAAAGGTTTCCGGCTGCCCAATTTATGTTAGTTTATATCTGGAGGTATAAAGCATCTATTTTGCAGTTATATTTGTTAATAGTTCTGTTTATTTCGGTTTATTTTTGTTTATTTTCGGTATTAAGGTTTTTTTATTTGCCGGATCTATACCCTCTTCTCTATGTATGCTCTTTGCTATGTGCTCCATGCTATCTCGACAAATCAGAAACAGGAGAAAGGGATTTTTTTTGCTACATATGCTCTTTCCCCGCGTCTTTGTGCAATCTCGAGAAATCAAAAATAGTGAAAAAGTGATAGTTGCCGGTAAGGCTAACCGAGAATTTAACATTCTGCCGTAAGGCTTTGCATTTCGTTTTTTTTGCTCATTTTTTGTGCAGGAAAATGCACGCATGCCAACAACAACAACAGCAAAAACAACAACAACAACAACAACAATAATCCTCCCTTCCTCCTTTCTAAAATAGCATAATCATTTTACTATCTCACTTGGTGAGGGGTTAGTTTATGAGAATAGAGGTCTTGGGTTCAAGTCTCCTTCTCAAGCTTCTTTTGTAAAAAAAATTTGTTCAAAGGGGCGGAATTTTTTTTTAAAAGTGCTGCACTTCATCCCGTTTCCGTAACTATTCGGTATCTATAACTCAGTTTTTTCAAAAGGCATAACTTCTTCATCTAGAAGCCATTTTTCGAGCCGTTTTTTTTTAAATGGCCTAATTTTTTGAGATCTTTCCATTGGAGGAGTTAGTTTCAGCTTTTCTCAGCTTCAGTTAAAAAATAAAATAAAATGAAAAGTGCATGCCCGGTTATTCTTAACAGCACCAATTATTTTCAATGGCTACCTCACATGGTAGATATACTTAGAAGTAAAGGGCTTTATAGAATAGCCATAGGGCTAGAAACTAAACCTTCTGATGATGATAAAGTTGCTAAATGGGAAAATAAACAAGATCAAGCACGAGGGTTGATAGGAATGTCCATTGCTCAAGATCTTCGATTTCATATCCTTGACATTGACACCCCTCATGAAGCCCTAGACAAGCTAAATACTATCTTTGGAATTCAAAATCAAATCAGGGCCCATCATCTTGAAAATGAGTTGCTTACTTTGGACCCCAATAATTTCTCCTCTATTGAAGATTTTTTGTCCAAATTCAAGACCCTCAGAGTTCTTTTAGAGGGTTGTAAGGTCAAAAAGGAAGATGGTAGCGTCATCTATTGCATTCTTACTAAGCTTGGCTTTGCATGCTCTGTATTTGTTTCCACCTTCCATTCCACTAGAGAATCCATAATTTCTTCAGGAACCACCTACAAGAATCCCTCTTTTGATGCCTTTTCTGATTTTTTGATAAGAGAACAAGAAAAACTTTTACACCTTGGTCTTATTACTACTGGAAATGCTTCTAAGAAAGCCTTAGCAGCCCAACATCAATCATATGAAAAGAATCCCAAGAAGTAGTATCCTAAAAAGTATGGTCCGAAACCAAACAAGGGTCCTAAGCAATTTCAGCCACAAACTGAAAAAGCAACTCACCAAAATGATAAGGCATATAAAAACAAAGGAAAGAAGACAGATAGACATTGCAACTTTTGCAATCGTGATGGCCATATAGAGTCCAAATGTTTTAAGAAGATGGAAGCCTTAGAAGCAACAATGAAGAAGCACAACATCAATTTGGAGCACTCTTCACCTTCATCTTCAAGCATGGCACTTTCTGCTTGTGGTTGTCAAGCATCAAGATCTGGTTATGCATTAAATGTATCTTCTTCTTCTCCTTCTCATGAGTGGCTCATTGATTCTGGAGCTTCTTACGACATGGCTAAAAATAAATCCATGTTTTCTTCTTTAAATGATTGTAACACCAAACATATTTATGTTGGTGATGATAGATCTCTTAGTGTTGTAGGATCTGGAACCATTCATCTAGATAATGGTTAGTTTAATGATGTACTATGTGTTCCTACCTTGTCATGCAACCTTCTATCTGTTTATCAGATAACTCATTCAGGTGAAGGGAAAATAGTAGAATTCTCACGTCATGATGTTGTAATCAAGGACCTCAAAGATCCTAAACATATTTTAGCTATTGGCATTGCTGATGATTCCACAAGGTTGTATAAGTTTGACAACTTTGGGTCATCATCTCTTCCCTCTGTTTTTGTTGCTCATAATGATGATGTGAGCAAACTTTGGCATGAGCGATTTGGTCACTTAAACTATCGCTCTCTTCAAACTCTATGTAAGGAAAATATGGTGACGGGCCTGCCTATGGTATCTTTCCGGGATGGTGTTTGCTTTGGATGTGTACTTGGAAAACATCATCAGGATAGTTTTGACAAACATGCCTCTTGGCACGCTTCAGCCCCTTTGCAGCTTGTGCACAGTGATCTATGTGGTCCACTTCCTATTGTTTCTTTCTCTGGTTGCAAGTACTTCTTAACCTTCATTGATGATTTTTCCAGACACACTTGGGTATATTTCTTAAAACTCAAGAGTGAAGTTTTTAACATGTTCTTGGACTTTAAGGCCTTTGCTGAGAAACAATCTGGATATCAAATTCTTAAGTTAAGATCAGACAATGGCGGAGAATATGTTAACGACAAATTTATCAACTTCTGCACTGAGCATGGCATTCAATTGCGACATACTGTTCCATATATTCCACAACAAAATGGTGTAGCTGAAAGGAAGAATCGCACCTTAAAATAAATGGCTAATTGTATGCTTCAATCTAAAGGACTTGGTCTCAATTTTTGAGCAGAAGCCATTAACTGTGCAAATTACATAGTAAATCACACTCCTACTAAGGTTTTAAAGAATATAACTCCAGAAGAAGCTTGGAGCTCAATCAAACTAGATGTAAGTCACTTTCGTGTTTTTGGAAGTGATGCTTGGGCCCATACTCCTGATGCGAAACATAAAGCCTTAGAACCTAAGAGTGAAAAATGTATTTTTGTTGGATATTCTGAAGATGTCAAAGGATATAGACTTCTTCAACCCAAATCCAAAAATATAATCATTAGAAGAGATGTAAAGTTTGACGAAAATATATCGGCCTGCGAGCCTAGTTCGACGGGTGTGCCACCTTCGGCCTGCGAGCCTGCTTCGGCATATGTGCCACCTCTCTTTCTCTTCTATTTTTAATAGCATTCCTTCTAGTTCAGATGATGACAACGAGGATGACAATCCTCCTCCAACTCGTGAAATTGTTCCTTATACTCCAGCGCTTCCAAAATGGGTCTGCTCTAGTCGGGATGCAGCAGGTTCTCTTGTAGGTGACCCTGCTGATCGACGACGTACATGTTCTCAGTTTGAAAGAGCCTCTTCCTTATTGGCTCAAGTTCCAAAAAAACTTGATCCAGAAACCTTTGAAGAAGCCTCCGGTCATCCAGATTGGGATGAAGCTATGAATGAAGAGTATCGTTCCTTATTGGCAAACAATACTTGGGATCTTGTTCCTCTTCCAAAAGGAAGAAAACTTGTCAGATGCAGATGGATTTACAAAACAAAGTTTGGACTAGATGGAAAAGTGGATAGACATAAAGCTTGTCTTGTTGCTAAATATTTTTCACAAGTTGAAGGCATTGACTATACTGAAACCTTCTCCCCTGTTGCCAAAATGAATTTCATCCGCCTTGTTCTTTCCCTTGCTGCCTCCTTTAAATGGTAAGTCCATCAGATGGATGTTAAATCCGCCTTCTTACATGGAGATTTGCATGAAAAAATCTACATGGAACAACCCCGTGGCTTTATCCAAAAAGACTCCAACCTTGTTTGTCGCCTTAGGAAGTCTCTCTATGGTCTCAAACAAGGTCCTCGGGCTTGGTATGCCAAAATGGATAGATTTCTCTTAGATAATGGCTTTTCTAGGTGTCATTCTGACAACACTGTCTACACCAAGAAAGTGGGTAATTCCATCACCATCCTTGTTATTTATGTTGATAATCTTATCCTTACTGGTAGTGATCCAAACCATTTCAACCATGTGAAGTCTAGCCTCAAAAAGAAGTTTGAAATGACAGACTTAGGACACTTGCATTATTTCTTTGGTCTTCAAGTCTTGCAATCCAAGGAAGGCATTACCCTCTCTCAGTCCAAGTATGCCTATGATCTTCTACACCACTTTCACATGGAATATTGTAAGCTTGCCCCTTCTCCCTTTCAGTCTGGAGTCAAGCTTTCAGTCAACTGTACTACCCCTGAAGTTGATGCTACCTTATACCGTCAACTTGTTGGTAAAATTTTGTATCTAACCCATACCTATCCTGACCTTTCCTTTGCCGTTGGTCTTGTCGCTCGGTTTATGCACCAACCTCATGAAAGCCACTGTAAAGTAGCTAAAATAATACTTCAATATATTCGAGGTACAGTTCAGTTCGAGATTCATTACAGTGCAGGAGCATCTCCCTTGTTGATTCGTTTCACTGATTCTGATTGGGCTGGTGACCCTAATTATCGGAAGTCCACTGCAGGATATGTATTCACTATTGGTTCAGGACCTATTACTTGGTCTTGTAAGAAACAAAGTGCCATCTCCGTTTCTTCAGCAAAAGTAGAGTATCGTGGTGCAGTTGAAGCCAGCAAGGAAGCCATGCGGCTTCGTCAGATCCTGTCTGAATTTGGTCTTCATCAGCAACATCCAACTACACTTTGGTGTGATAATCAGAGTGCCATTCAACTATGTAAAGATCCAGTTCAACATCAACGTATGAAACACATTGAACTCCACATACACTTCATCAGAAAGCTCATTCATGATCGTGTTCTTGAAGTGCAGTATTGTCCGACCAATGATCAAGTAGCCGATATCTTTACGAAGGCCCTCACAAAAGCGAAGTTTACCAAACTTCGATCCATGCTTGGAGTTCAGGAAAGTTGTCATTAAGGGGGGATAGGCTCTAATGCCTCATTCCTTCTCTTATTGTGTCACTTTTGTAAATCCTTCAATCCTATCCCAATTTGTTCTTAAGGGGGGATGTTAGGATATTTCGACACATAGGAATAGGCTCCTTTTGTGTCACCTTTGTAAATCCTTCAATCCTATCCCAAGTTGTTCTTAAGGGGGGATGTTAGGATATTCTGACACATAGGAAATAGTTAAGAATAACTTAGTCTAGTGTAGAGTTAGGTAAAGTGTGTTTCTTTACCATGTATATTTGTAACTTATAATCCGATGGTCACGATTTGTAGTGATCTGACGGTTATCCCTCACCTTGGTATTAACGGCACTTGATCCGTGACTTAACATTCGATTGGTCCATGATCTCTATTTAAAGAGCATGGAGGGTCATTTGTCCGGTAACCGTTTATGAGAGAAACATATGTAACTTTTCTTTTATATTAATAAATTCCCTGAAGTGGCCGTGTTGGCTCAGGGCGTGGACTATTTCCCTTTTTCAGGGTTTTAACCACGTGATTGTACTGGTGTACTGATTTGTGATCTGTTTGTGAGCGGTGACCTTTGGTTATTGATCTACGGAACTTACCCTGTAAATTCCTACACACACACACACACACACACACATATAAAACTATATATGTTTTTTTTCTTAATTTGATTTATCTTTAAAATGATTTTTATTTTTTTAAAATTTATTTTTTCTTATTTTATTGTTTTTCATTTTTTTTTCATTTTTTTTTAATTCTTTTTTATTATTCTTTTATTTTTAATGTCTTTTTCTTACTATATATATATATATATATATATATATATATATATATATATATATATATGTTTATGTTTTTTTTTTTAACTTTTAAATTGTATGTTTATTTTTCTATTTTTATTTTTTAATACTTAAATTTTTATATGAATCATTTTTTTATTTTTTTTGTTTTTTTCAAATGTCATCATTTTTTAACCCTCTATCGAGCTGTGAAGAGGACACAAATCCCCAAATTGAATTATGAAGGCAATTAATACCATCTATTATGACAAGTAGCCTAGGTTGACCGAAGGTAAGTGTCAAGATAATGCTGGCGAAGATGGTCGTGTGCGGAGGTATGGGTGTTCATCTCGAGGGAGGCACCACATGGTAAAATGTGGTAAAACGGGCAGGTTCTGTCGTAGGGATTTCATTCAGTGTGTTTGGTTCATCGTATGCACTATGAGAAGGGTGGCAGATGGAGCAAGGGGGAAACTGGAAGTGTCGGTCCAGACCTTTGCAATCGGCGACAACGTCCTACAGTCCAAGGTGACAACTTATGATTTCTTTGGGAAGGGCTTGGGTTCTCACAGTAGCTACGACCCCTATCCATGTAGAGAAGATTCAAATGGCCCAAGCGAAAGAAATAAAGGAAGAAGCGGAGGCGGTGAATAGAAGACAAACCCGGAGACATGGGGTGCAGAGGAAAAGAGGGGAATCTTCTACTCAGGCTCCAAGGAGGTATGTCTGGAAACCGTAGGTTGATCATATAATAGATGCAACTCTCACTTATATTCATGAAATTCCGATCGAGGTAAGGAAGACCATTGTGAAATGGGAGGAAGCCCTCACGCGCCAAGATGAGGGGGAAGAGGTAATTCTAGAAGGTGAAAGGATTGTGTCTGATCCAGGAAACACCAGAGGAAGGGTATCTCAATATCAATAAACTCTATAGCTATACTAGAGGATGAAGCATTTGGTGGAAAAATCCATCATGCATACCACATAGTTTATGTAAGTGGATTCGGCAATGCAGGAAATTCAGAAAGTTTTCCAGCTACTGTAGTTCCAAGTCCAACAACAGAACGTCCGTTTGGGCATAATTAAGAAGCTCCTGAAGGGTCCATAGAAAATAGAGATGCTCGGGTCCAACGCTAAAGATCTGACACGCATCAAGTCCTCTGAGGGATGAGATGTTCATAGTCTTGCTAGTTTTTATTATGCCTTTGTTTATTTATGTTTACGTCTAGGTTGTCGAAATATGTAGAAAGTAGTATGTTTTTGTCCAGTTTGTTGAACTATGTCAAAGCTATAGATAATTCGGCATTAAAAGCTGAGTATGATAGACTGAAGGTATTTCAGTTTTGGATGGCTTACAATGCCTTTCGATGGCCAATATATCTGGTTTCTCGACAACATAGATTGAGGCCTCGGAAGAGATTATATCATGAAATCTGCCCTTTTTGAAAATGAATAAGACAAGTACTACTCATCTTACAAAAAAATGTCATCATTTTTTATATAATTTCATAAGATTGGTTATTTTTCAAATATATATATATATATATATATATATATATATATTAATTTTTAATTTATTTATTTTTTCCATAATTTTATTTTATTTAACATATTATTTTTAGCAAAAATGTCCTAAAATACATAATTTTTTTTAATTATATGTATATTTTTTGTTGAGTTTTTGAAATTATTATTTTTAGTGACAATTATTTTATGTGTATTGAAATATTAATTAATAATATATAAATATAAAATAAACCATAATTTTACTATTTTTCTAAACTTGATATATATATATATATATATATAAAACATTGCAAAAGAAAACAAAAACCAAAAAATTGGACAACTTGAAAAATGGTTAAATAATCAACATTTAAAAAAACAAATTATGTTTACTTGGGACATAAAAAAATTTGAAGTGTTAAATATATGTTTTAAAAAAAAATTGTTGATGTTTTTCAAAATCTATATGAAAATCACCAACATTTAAAAATAAAATCCACACTTCATACATTAGAAAATTTAAAGTGTAAAAAATAAGCCCTCTAAAAAAACGGGTTGATGTTACATCAACACTTTTCAAAATTAGCATGAAAATCACTAACATTAGTAAAAATGTTCCTACTTGATAAATAAGAAAATTTAAAGTGTCAAAAATATGTTAAAAAATGTGTATTCTGAAACAACACTTTTCAAAATTAGATGATTTTTTGCTACCTAAAAAAAATGTGTATTTTGAATCAACATTTTTCAAAATCAGATGATTTTTTGATACCTCGAAAGAAATGTGTATTCTAAATCAACACTTTTGAAAATTAGATGATTTTTTGCTACCTCAAAAAAGCAGGTACTCGTTTCAGTTCCCGTTTCAAAGTTTACATTGTTAAATCGTATTATACCGCCATTGCACGATAAAGTTGACTCAAACAAAATAATTATTCATATCCTGTTCACATGGGTATAAATCAACTTTGCTATTTTTTTAAATGTTCAAAGATCCAGGTTTATTTAGAGATTTTAAAAATCATTTGGTAAGAATATCTTTTCAATTTTTTTCACAAAAATGTCAGGCTGGATGCGTAGACTTTGAGCTTTGTAAACACTTTACATTGTAAAATATAATTCTTGTCATTTGATTATATATATATATATATATATATAATCAAAACTATATAAATTTCATTTCAACAATTGTATTAAATGATTCACAAAATCTATGTAAAAAAAAATCTTCTAAGTTAACTAACTAGCTACCCAAACTCATAAATTTTTATTTTAGCACTTGCATTAAATGATACACATAGCCTATGTAATAAGAAAAATGTGGGAGCACAACTCCCATGAAGACATAGCATCTGGTGTTGGATGTCGAAGAGTGGCAACATAACAACTCATTTTGCCTTGTATTCCATGTCATTTGTCTTTTTACTTCGACAGTTGGAAAGTTGCATGAAAACAACTTGGGTAACCTACCAAACCTCCATGCATCATGGATATCCCTACCTTACTTACCCGACCTTACATGTTGGTTGACTTAAACCCCGATTCTTCTCTTTTAAACCTTTCCAATGCAACTCATTTGAAGTGATCGCTTATTTCCTCTACAGGCACTGGTTCAAATGAACGATTGATCCGGGAATATTAGCGAGTAACTACCAGCATATTACAAAGAAAAGCAAGTACAAACAGCAACAACAGAGACTCAATTGTATAACTAGTTTAATCATCTAAACCCGAGCCATAGTCATTTCTTATTTTTTCTTCGAGTGAAACTGACTCTCCAACGGGTGGGACTACAACCTTTGCCTATGATGCTTCTTGCTTTGTTGCAAGTGAAACCACCGCCTTCATCTATGCTTCTGGCTTTATTGTGGCTTTCTTTCCACTACTATGGGTATAGGCGATGATGGTTAAACTGAAACTACTAAATCTCCAATTGGATATGGATCTTCGACAGACACTTAATCTGTTCGAGATGGATCTATATCCAGAACTCGATATGCTACAAAGCGGGAAGGTTGGTACGACTTGTTGGACTAGATCTATGTCTTGTTGGGTGACTTCATAAGTACGCACTAGAGTGGGTGGGTCAGTAGGCTTATATGGATCTTTGACAGGCACTTGATCTGCTCGAGATGGATCTGTGTCCAGAACTCAATATGCTATGAAGCGGGAAGGTTGGTACAGCTCGTTGGACTAGATCTATGTCTTGTTGAGCGACTTCATAAGTACGCACTAAAGTGGGTGGGTCAGCCGGCTTTAGTCTTCACTGGGGAGTGGGTAGAGTTTCACATTATTCAGTGTGAGAAGCAATTTCAGTTGATGGACTAGTTATCAAACGACAACACCATATGTACTTATTGATGAAGCAGCAAGGGTAGTTCAAAATAAATACACATCACTAGAAGCAAAGGTTGGAGCACCACCAATATTAAGTAGAGGCTATGGTAGCTTTAGGGCCAGGGAGGGTTTAACTGTAAGCTTAAAAATAACGATTCTTAATGCGGAATAAGTACTTTAAAAGAATCGAAAAATAAAAACTTTAATGCCCAATAAATCATACATCTAGCCATTGATGCTGCTCACAATGTATTTTGTATGCAAAGCTTATGGTCTACTTCACTATATAGAAAATCTGCAGGAGAAAGATGTCTTATGCCTTGCATGCCAATACAGAAAATCAGAAAATCTGAAGGGACTTCCAAGCTCTACTCACTCTAGCTTGATGGTGTAAAACTGAAGGGGATTGAGTTAGTGAGCTTGGAGACCAAATAGAAATATTTATAGCCAAGCTTCCATCAAGCTTCTGTTGGCTATGTGTCAAGTGTTCCACAAATCATGGTAGAGAACTGCAGTGGGAGTAATGGACCACTTCAGAAGCTCTCAACATGAAATTAATTAACTGCAATTGATTTCCGTAATTTAAGGAAATTACTGCAGTTGGTTTCCACAAATTAAGGAAATCACTACAGTTAGTTTATAGAAATAATTACTGCAGTTATTTCCAGAAATAACTCCAGCTGTTGTGAGAGGGAGCGTAACATTCTCCCACTTGGTCCATACTTCCAAACTTAATGTCTCATCTTAAAACCCATTGATAATCTGTATGAAGTAATAGATACATGAATCACGGCGACAAGTCCTCTAATGACAAGTATTATCTTCCATGTATTACTATGTATTTGTTTCTATTAAAATTTATGTGGTAACAAATTTTTAATGAATAAATCCTATGTTTATTCTTGGTCCTACACAGATGAATTCTCTCAAATCAAATTAAGGTGCACATAAATATGAGAAAAACATCACAATGATTAAGAATTTAATTAAAAATAACATTGTTCATACAATGAGAAACTACATAATGGAACCAATTCCCATATTCATTACATGATCCTTGAATTTAAACGGTGGCATGCCCTTAGTCAAAGGATCAGCGATCATCAATTCAGTGCTAGCGTGCTCAATGACCACTTTCTTTTCTTTAACACGTTCCCTTATAGCTAAATACTTAATGTCGATGTATTTATTTCGACTCCCACTTTTGTTGTTCTTAGCCATAAAAACAACAGATGAATTGTCACAATATATTCTCAATGGCTTAGAGATAGAATCCATAATTCTAAGCCTAGAAATGAAACTCTTAAGCCATACACCATGTAAAGTAGCCTCAAAACAGGAGACGAACTCGGCTTCCATAGTGGAAGTGGCAATCAGGGTTTGCTTGGCACTCCTCCATGATACAACTCCACCGGCCATCATAAAAATGTATCCTGATGTTGATTTGCGTGAATCAACACATCCAACAAAGTCAGAATCTGAGTAGCCAATTACTTCCAAATTGTCTGTCCGTTTATACATAAGCATGTAGTTTTTGGTTCCTTGAAGGTACCTCATTATTTTCTTTGCAGCTCTCCAGTGGTCTAAACCTGGATCACTCTGATATCGTCCCAACATTCCCACAACAAATGCAATGTCAGGTCCTGTGCAGACCTGAGCATACATTAGGCTTCCGACAACAAAAGCATATGGAATGTTCTTCATTTGTTCTCTTTCAAAGTCATTCTTCGGACATTGGTTCAAACTGATCTTATCACCCTTCACAATGGGAGCAACACTTGGTGAACAATCCTTCATCCGAAATATCTCTAAAATTTTATTAATATAGGTTTCCTGAGACAGACCCAAGATGCCTTGAAATCTGTCTCTATGGATCTTAATGCCAATGACATAAGATGCCTCACCCATATCCTTCATATCGAAATTTTTAGTGAGGAATTGTTTCACCTCATGTAGCAAACCCTTATCATTGGTTGCTAGCAAAATATCATCCACATATAAAACAAGAAAACATATTTTACTCCCACTGACTTTCAAGTATATACAATCATCCATAATGTTTTCTACAAAACCGAAAGAAGAAATTACATTATAAATTTCAAATACCATTGACGGGATGCTTGCTTTAATCCATATAATGATTTCTTGAGCTTGCAAACCAATCGCTCACCATCACTAGAGGAGAATCCTTCAGGTTGTTTCATGTAAACCTCCTCCTCTAGATCTCCATTGAGAAAAGCCATTTTCACATCCATTTGGTGCAACTCCAAGTCAAAATGGGCTACTAATGCCATAATAACGCGCAAGGAATCTTTCTTAGATACAGGAGAGAAAGTCTCCGTGTAATCGATTCCTTCCTTATGAGTGAATCCCTTTGCAACAAGTCTTGCCTTGTATCTCTCAATGTTGCCCAATGAGTCTTTCTTTGTCTTAAAGACCCATTTACATCCAATGGCTTTTGCACCATTAGGCAACTCAACAAGATCCCAGACTTTGTTACTCTTCATAGAATTCATCTTTTCCTTCATGGCATCGTACCATAATTCTGATTCTTTGCAACTCATGGCTTGTGAAAAGGACTCGGGATCATTTTCGGCTCCAATGTTGTAGTCAGATTCTTGCAGATACACAACATAATCATCAGGGATTGCTGATCTCTTTGGTCTAGTAGATCTTCTTAATGTTGTACCACCATCTTCCTGAGAAGTATGTGGTTCAACTCGTTGTTCAAGAATTCTTGGCAATTCTTGAAATATTTGATCTATAGGAATGTCGTCAGCAACTTGTGGAACTTCAACAATTGGTTGTTCAACACCAGTTTGTACTTGAGGGGTGTTGTGAACAATAACCAATCTATCACTTGAAGTGGAAGGTTGATATTCTGAATGATCCTTCTCATAAAATATGTTCCTAGTTTGATCGCTCCCACTGATCAAGTCATTTTCAAGAAACTTTGCATTTCTTGATTCCACAATCCTAGTGCTGTTAGATGGACAATAAAATTTGTAATCTTTAGACCTTTCAGCATATCCAATGAAATACCCAATAACGGTCCTTGGGTCCAGCTTCTTCTCTTGTGGATTGTATATTCTCACTTCAGATGGGCATCCCAAAACGCGCATATGTCGCAAACTCGGTTTCCAACCTTTCCATAATTCAAATGGCGTTTTAGGAACAACCTTGGTTGGAACTCGGTTTAATATATACACTGCAGTCTTAAGTGCTTTAGTCCACAAGGATTTAGGAAGATTAGAGCTACTAAGCATACTCCGCACCATGTCCAATAATGTTCGGTTTCTTCTTTCTGCTACACCATTCTGGTCGGGTGAACCAGACATGGTGTATTGGGCAACAATCCCATGCTTTTGAAGAAATTTTGTGAATGGCCTAGGCATCTTCTGTGTATCTACCATAATATTCTCCACCTCTATATGATCTCACGATTTTAATTTGCTTGCGACATTATTTCTCTACTTCAGCCTTAAAAATCTTAAAGGCATCTAATGCTTCTCTCTTTTTATGAAGCATGTAGAGATACATATATCGTGAGTAATCATCTATAAAAGAGATGAAGTATCTTTGACCATGTGAGTCCATGTCTGGACTACATAAATCAGTATGTATGATCTCTAATATGTTCGAACTCCTATTGACACCTTTCTTTGACTTGTTTGTCTGCTTTCCTTTTATGCAGTCCACACAAGTCTCAAAATTAGTAAAATCCAAAGTATTAAGTAACCCTTCATTTACCAATCTTTTCATTCTTTCTATGGAGATATGACCTAGTCTCCGATGCCATAATTTAGAGGAATTTTCATTAATAACACATCTTTTAGTGCCAGTGTGAACATGCATTAAATCATAAGTGACATTGTTTTGTAAATTAATGCAGTAAAGACCATTAGACAAAATACCATTCCCAACACAATCAGATTTATGAAATAAACTGAAGGATGTTTCTGAAAAGTTAAAGGAATATCCAAAAGGTACAAGCCTTGAAACTAAAATCAAGTTTCTAAAAAAACTTGGTACATAAAAGGTCTTTTCTAATTCTAAAACAAAACCACTACTTAAAGTTAAATAGCATGTTCCTATAGCTTCCACATGCGAGCCCATCTTGTTTTCTGATAAGATGCTTTGCTCACTGCCCACTGGCTTCCTTAGGTTTTGCAAACCCTGCAAGAAATCCGAAATGTGAATTGTTGATCTAGAATCAATCCACCAAGTGTTAATATTGACATTAACCATATTAGATTCATAACAAACAAACGAGATTGGATTACCTTTGTCCGCAAGCCATTTCTGAAATTTGGTGCATTCCTTCTTCATGTGTCCCTCCTTTTTACAGAAGAAACACTTGGAATCCTTCTTGATATCGGCTTGGGGAGGTATTTTACCTTTCCCTTTCCGATTGGCTTGAGATTTGCCCTTTCCTTGCGTTGCCAGCATTGCACTTTCTTCCATTTCCATCACTAGTCTCTCTTCCTCTTGAACACACATGGTCATGAGTTCATTAATTGACCATTTATCCTTATGTGTATTGTATGAGATTTTGAAGGGTCCGTATTGGTGCGGAAGGGTGTTCAGGATGTAGTGCACCAGGAAAGGCTTTGAGATTTCAACCTCGAGTTTCTTCAATTGAGCCGCAGTGTCCCTCATTTGCATGATGTGCTTGCGCACACCTTTTACACTGGTGAGCCTTAGGGATGAGAAATTCATAATTAGGGTGCTTGCTAGTTCCTTGTCTGAAGTGACGAATTGATCATTAATGGCTTTCAGCAAGTCTCGGACCTTTTCATGCTGTTCAACGGAGCCACGAATACCAGCGAAAATTTTAGTCTTAATGAACATCATACTTAGGCGATTAGATCGTTCCCATCGTTCATAAAGCGTGATGTCCGCTGCAGTGCTGATATTATTGAGTGCAGGTGGTTCATCTTTCCTAATAGCATAGTCTATGTCCATCCACCCCAAATGAATGAGAACTCTCTCATTTCAGACCTTATAGTTATCTCCCTTAAGCGTGATGTCCGCTGCAGTGCTGATATTATTGAGTGCAGGTGGTTCATCTTTCCTAATAGCATAGTCTATGTCCATCCACCCCAAATGAAGAAGAACTCTCTCCTTCCAGACCTTATAGTTATCTCCCTTAAGTTCAGGGATATTAGTACGAATTTCAGAGAAATTTTCAGGTTGTACAACTGCATAAAATTAAAGATCACATGCTTATGTTAAAATTGAGGCCTAAATAAAATTTCATGCTTTACTAATATAAATCATGCTTAAAATTGAATTTGATGACATAAAAATTGTCTGTGGACTAAATTTTCAATTCAAGCAGATTTAGTTATTATTTATGATAGAATTTATCAAATTATTCACTTAATTCATAGTTCTAAGGGTATTTTATGATTATAATTTGATATAAATTCTATCTTAGTTTTGAACTTTATAATAAAACTATTAATTCATAACTCCTGTGGGTAAATTATAAATATTTTATCCTAATTAATTATATAAATATAACAAAAATTCCCGTGGGATAAAATTATTATATTTAGTATAATTAATTACAATTAATGTCTAAATATTCTTTATGTGATCCTAATCAATCATAATATATAATTTTATTTAATTAGAGATGCTGTGGCTATTCTCTAATCAATTAAAATTATATGTATCACTAGACATTATTTACATAAAAATTAACTTGATATGAGAATAATGATAATTTGCATAAATAAAACTATAAAATTTATCCATAACATTTAACGATTGGTTTCGTATACTCATCCAAAATAGCATGTTTTAATTAGAACATAAATAATTAATTCATGCAAATTAAATACGAACATATTTTCCAAATTGCATATAATTAAACTAAATAAATATTATAAGCATAAAAATTGAGCAGAAATTAAACATATTTCCAAATAAATGCTTTAATTCAGAAAATTATCAAAATATGACATTTTAACAAAAATATGTCTATAACCACCAAGGCAGAGATAAAAAAATGCTTTGATACCAAATGTAAGCTTAAAAATAATGATTCTTAATGCAGAATAAGTACTTTAAAAGAATCGAAAAATAAAAACTTTAATGCCCAATAAATCATACCTCCAGCCATTGATGCTGCTCACAATGTATTTTGTATGCAAAGCTTCCGGGCTGCTTCACTATATAAAAAATCTGCAGGAGAAAGATGCCTTATGCCTTGCATGCCAATACAGAAAATCAGAAAATCTGAAGGGACTTCCAAGCTCTACTCACTCTAGCTTGATGGTGTAAAACTGAAGGGGATTGAGTTAGTGAGCTTGGGGACCAAACAAAAATATTTATAACCAAGCTTCCATCAAGCTTCTGTTGGCTATGTGTCAAGTATTCCACAAATCATGATAGAGAACTGTAGTGGGAGTAATGGACCACTTCAGAAGCTCTCAACAAGAAATTAATTAACTGCAGTTGATTTTCGTAATTTAAGGAAATTACTGCAGTTGGTTTCCATAAATTAAGGAAATCATTGCAGTTGGTTTCCAGAAATAATTACTGCAGTTATTTCCAGAAATAACTCCAGCTGTTGTGAGAGGGAGCGTAACATTAACCAACATCAAAGGCAAAACCCAAGGCACCCCATCAAAATAAGCATCGAGGGCAGAGCCCATTGGAGAGCCCTACAATATCATACCCATATCCTGCTGCATCTATTATGGTTGGAGAGTCCTTACTTTTCCATTCAATGTTGAGTTTTGTGGAGGGTGAAATGGTAACTAGGGCATATCAAAAGGGTTACTACGGCATATCGCTTCTAGAAGTGGATGAACAAGCGTTAACAAAAAGGTGAAAGATCTGTTTGGATATGGCCTTAGGGAAGGGAGTTAGAATAGCCACGATGCGTAACCCTTGAGGTCAAGCAAGTACCTTCCTGACATAGTTCCATATTAGAGTTCGTCCACCTTTTCATAGGCATTGTTTCAGCCCACCAACCCAAGAAGAACTACCTCCCACCTAGGCCAAGTGCTTTCTTTGCCCTGCCTAATCTCTTCTAGTAAGAAATACCTCTCCCTGTTCTTCTTCCAAAAGCACCTATAAATTGAAATATCACTTGAATACAAAAGTTGTAGTACTAGCAATTTCCTGCTAGTAGAAATTGGGATAAACTGTCAAACAAGCGCCTTCTAACTCTGGTTACAAAATTCTTCCTTGAAAGCTAGAGGCTTATGGTAAAAGGATCCATGTATTATTCCTTTTTTTGGTGTTCCTTATGATAGGGTTTGGATGGACTTTTGAGTTGGGAGCAGACATGTCACAGGTACAGGGTGGTGTCATCAGCGGGCCCAAGGGCTTTTTGGAGGAGTTTTGAGGAGTTTCTAAGAGGGGCCCAAGGGTTTTTTGGAAGAGTTTTGAGGAGTTTCTAAGAGGACTGGTGGCATTCGCTTGATATATTCCATCATCCACACAATTTGCCTTTCATTCCAATGCATTCCAACAACTTTCAGAAAACTGAGTAATTTTTGAGCTTAACTCAATTAATTATGCTCAAGGTGGCATTCCGAGAGGAATACGTGATAAAACACCTCAATGTAATAGTTTGTTGGAACTAGAACGAGAATACCTATAGGATGGGATGGTTGGACATGGGTTTCAGTGACCTGAGGAGACATGGTAGCCGATTTACTCTTTCTCGCATTAAAAAGGAATATTTTAATTGGAAAATAAGAGGGAAAAGTGCTCCGTGATTAAAATAATAATAAAATAGAAAGCTCTAGAGGGGTCCAAGACATCTATAAAAAGGGAAAAGGAGGCCATTGAAGAATATGTTGGATTTGACATCTTCTCTTGGATTTGACATCTTTTCTTATATGTGAGGTTGAGAGCCCGATTCTCTACTCCATTGTTAGCTCCAGGTCAGAAACCCTCAGGTGATTGAGAGAGATTGGGTAAGTGCCCAACTCCCCTTTGTGATTATCTTGAATTCACAAGTGAGATTAGCAGTGCCTTTTCAGTTTAGTTCAGAGGCCGGTGCAATGCAATAGATTATATTGGAGGCCAGCTTTCCATCTCAGCCATTTTGGTCAGATATGCATGTAACCCCAATTTGACCATTATAATAAAAAGCTGAGATTTTTACTGTTCAATATGTTAATGGATTGTAGTGCTCTACTTGTATATTTTACATGGAAATCTTCTGTACATAAATGATAATTTTATGGGGAATTTTTGGTTAATTGTATTTCTGCAAATTTAAGTCAAAACATCTCATTTGGGATGTTACAATCTAAGGGCCTTAATAGTAATCTTTTCTTTGGCCTAGCATATATGAAACAGGGAAAATGCCATATAGGGAAAAGGCCAAATAGGTACTTGCTTCTTGTATTGGAAATCTTAGAACTGATTAGGTTTATCGCTTATCTGTTGTTTTGTCCCCATTTAGAAGATTCAACTTGTTAACCATATAGTATACAAACTTGAGAGAAAAGTTTAGACGGGCTATTAACTTGATTTTTGCAATTGTTTTGGTTAAAGCCGAGTAGAAGCTAACTTACTATGAATGGTGTAGCTGCAGGATTTTTTGTGCACAAGTTCTACAACGACTTGGAAATTTGGAATTGCAGACAACTTTGTCCCGAGAAACTTGAAATTTGGCACATAACGTTGTATAATTTGGAATTAAAGAAAACTCTCTTAAATTGAAATGACACAGAATATTGTATCTTGCTCTTGCATGCTTCCCTTCAGAGTAAATTTCTTTGGCATAATCTCAAACCATTCCAGAGGTTCGGTGACCTTCCTCAGGCTTCAGTTGGTGGCTATGGTTCTCTGTTTCCCTCACAATTTATTTCCCTTAGACGGTCGCATTAATCTTCAACAGTAGTTTGGTTTGTTTGCCTTGAATGACTATTAGACTTAGCTCTGTGTACACGCAGCTTTTGGAAGGGCAAAGGGTAGTTGATTGATCTACTCAGACGGTGATTCAGTACAAACTCCAGCTTTTGTTCATACGCAGAGAGGCTATCTGTCTGCAATTTGGCCACAAAAAGGCAGTATTGTGTCCAACACCAGGGAGGTGAAGACATGCAGTTTTCCACGGAGCTGTGCACTGCATGGATATGTTCTACTGTGGCTTAAACTAGCGTTCGTTATATTTCATTATATGTATTACAGTGGAGAAGAAAAGCGTTAAATGTTTCCAAGTAATGCTAACTACACGCTAACATTAAATTAGCATTCAAGTGAAGTTTGAAACGCTTATCCTAAGTAATGCTAGCATTGAAATGAAGTTTGAAACAATTATCATAACTTTTAATAAAATCATACTCTTTTGCTTGCAATAAGAGGTCCAAATTAAAACTTAATTGTTTGATCAAATATTTCCACTGAAACATTGGTTGAACAATGAATATAATGCTTAGTCAAAGCAATTTAATTGTTGTTAAACACCCATCAATCGCTATAGTCCCTGCGCTGCCGAAGGCAAGCACTAATAAGTAATATGAGAGAATGCTAGACAAAGGCCTATATAACGAGACACATTGACAGTAACAAAGTGAAAGAAAGTTTGTGATGACCCTCACTTGGCTGTCTTTAACTTTATTATTTTTTATTATAACTATACTATTATTTAGATTCATTGTATATTATAAATAATAGTATATTGATATGTATTGAATTATTAATCCAAATCATTGTTACAATGTGATGATGTACTTTGAGTAACACATTTTTGTAGGTCAAGTTAAATCAGCTCTTATTTACATCTCATGAACACACATATACATCCATTATATTATTATTTCTTGTTCGTTATTTAAAACTATTCCAAATTTAGTTGAAATCACTGGTATTTCACAGCATTAAAGATATTATTTCTTGTTCGTTATTTAAAACTATTCCAAATTTAGTTGAAATCACTGGTATTTCACAGCATTAAAGATCTTTTAAAAATAAATAAGGGTTAACTGCAACTCCCAGATAAGATCTTACTTTATGATTTAAAATTATTTGCAGTGATGCATCATATCAGGAAAATAAATCTTGTCACAATCCGTATACATGCTTTAAACTTCAAAAATGCATACTTCTGCCTACATTTGGAGACTAGAAAGAACTCTGACAATGACAATCCTCATCTCAAATAGTTCTAAATATTTTAAAGTATTTGTTTCAAATATATATTACTTGCAATGATTGTCTTCCATTCATTGAATTGGTTTTTCCTTGGCTGTTCTTAGAAGAAATGTACTCAAGCACCCAATAAAAGTTGATATTCGTTACAATTTACTTTCATTTCCAAAAAAATGGTAACGATTTACTTTTATTTCGAAAAAATTGTATAAAGTTACCATCCCAGTTAGTGATTTCCTGAGTTGACCTCCTTTTTTCAGAGAAAAGGTCTACATGCTATAATGTTATATTTTCAAGCTACATCAAGACCATGAATCCATGATTCTCATCAAAATGACTAAAGCCCGGACGTTCTGTCAGTTTAATTAACAAAGAAATGCACTTATGTCTGACTTGCCTGCTTAACAACATAGGGATTCTGTTAGTAGCATGAAGGAAGATGTAGCATGCCTTTAAAAATGATCTCGTCCACCTCAGATTTAACATTTTCTTGTATAAAAGAAGCCCACAATTGCTCCTTGGATCAAAAACTTCTACAAGGGTGTCCACCATGAACAAATTTAAACAGTTTGAATTTCAATGCAATAGTGATCCCAAGGTCAAGCCTTGTACAAATCCTAATCATGAAGAAGTGCAGTCATAAGTTGCTGCCGCTATATTTGACAAACCATGAGCTGAACATATTGAAGTTGTTGACATTAATGGCATGTCTTACAGCTTCAAAAAATTGTAGGTAGTGATGAGTGTTATGTCTGCACGTTAGGAAAAGCACGTATTAGTCCATATATAGATAAGTAAACAACCTTTCATCAATGAACTGAGCTAAGCATGCCCATATCTCAGTCAAATCCCAGTCCACAAAAATCTAACAAGATATTAATATTTAAGAAAACATAAATATATGTAGTTGATGTTTTGACGGGGAAAATGGTACAAAAGAAATACATTTCTAATAACGTCTGGGCCAGCATTTCATGCGTATTTAGCAAATGATTGATGTAAGCTTTTGTATGCTTCTGGCAAGTGTAACAGCTGCAGCTTTGCATAATTGGTGAGGCATCATTTCTGCAAGAAACATTAAGTTATAGCTCAGAAAAAATAAATTCTGTTGAATGGTCGAGTAAACCAGAAATGCCACTAGCTTGTGATAAAAAAAGAAAATTAGCATGGAAGACACCATCTTGGCATGCTTCCCATTAAAGTAAGGTATTACTTCAGTAACTAGATTGAAGAAAAGTTGTATGAAGCGAGATTGCTATTTCAATATAAGAGATAAATTTATGTACATATATTAGGACATAACAAGAAGCTCCCAACAGTACCGGTGCTTGTCTTAATCCTTAGTTAACTCAATTGAGCTACATGTCCTTTATTTACTAGACTAAAGGAACATAAGTTCATAACTAGGCTTAGCACTAACTTTATCTACAAACTTATAGTTAGCATTGGTCATTAATTTATCATGCCCTCTTAACAACCAATTCATTACCTTTCACACTAAGAATGACATGAAAATTTCAAAATTTTCTGCTGACAAAGGCTAGGTAAATACATCAGCTAGCTGGTCACAGGAAGGGAAATAGATTGGTTAAACTTCCCAACTTAAAATTTCCCCAGATAAAGTGGTTGTGAACTTCGATATGTTTCCAAACTGAGTGACACAGTGGGATTTTTTACTAGCTTCAATACTTCTTGATTATCACAATGCAAAGGGGTTGCATCACTATTTGAGCAATTGTATCATCAAGAATCCTCCTAGGACATCGGCAGTGATTTTAAACAGCTCCCACCGCAGTTCTGTACCCTGTTCCATGGATAAGAGACATGGTGGCCTATATCTTGCCCGTGCACAAAATAGCGCCTAAACCCAGATTAACACATACTGTGAAGTAAATTAGTGAGTCTGAATTTGTAAAATCCATCAAACCAAATTCAACATCCCAACAAACTCCACCCCAAATCTCATCATTTTACACACCTCAATGTACTCGATGCATCCTTCCAATGCACAACTCGCAAAGAACTCATAAATCTGGAAACATGACTCACTGCAAGACACATATCTAGCCAGAAAAGAGAGAAATCAAACTTCCTACTAGCTCTCTAAAGGAGGTTTCATCTACCTTCCTTGCATCATTCACTGACACCTTCAAATATATTTCAGTAAGTGTTGTCAGTGGCTTTCAATCCTTCATTATAATCCCTTAGGAAACTAGCACAGTTTTCTTGCAATATGAAAATTCTATCTTATCATACCTTAAAATCCAAGATGGTAATGCATAAGCCATAAATCTGGCATCTTAAATGCATCTTCCAAATCCTATTTAAATTCATTAACTGATCCAGATAAAAACTGAATGGTTTTAATGGCCCATCAATGAAGAAAACTTGGCATGATCAGAAGATTGGATACAGAAGCTTGGGCTACAATGTTGATGTTGAGGCTGGAGAATACGGTTGACAGTTTGAAGGGCACCATGCTTGTCCAATCTGCTATCTTTGCATCTAAAGTGCTTCATAGCCAAGGAAAACAAAAAATAATTGAAGAATTAAAGAATTAAAAGAGAGAAGGACAAATACGTTACAAAGGGACCCATAAATGGGAACGCTGCCAGAAAAAGACAAAGAAGTGAAAGAGCACTAAAGCTGGGAAGCTGAAGAGTTGGGAATGCCTAGCCTTTCAACAGCTCACAGCAAGGCAATCCAACCTTCAAACCCCCTTGCAACATTGGAGAAGGGGTCCTTTGGCAAAGAAGAGAGGGATTGCACGAGAAATTTTCTAAGTTTGCAATCTTAGTGCTGCAGAGAGTCAAAACATAAATGTAATTTTGCAAATTGCTGAGAAGGCAGGCCAGAGCAAATCCATTCGTTTTTTCAATTGGATTTCCAAGGTGAATTTCTGTTGTTTACTGTGTGATTCATTGCCGTGTAATGGAATTTTTATGTATTCTATCTCTGTTTGTTGATTATTGGTTTAAAGGATTACTTGAGCTTTGAAATCATTGAATGATGGTTGTTTTAACAAGTAGCTTCAATGCTGGTTTCTTTCACAACAAAATCACTTTGCTTGGGTCACTGATTGGTACCCACTAGCTGTTGATGGACTAATGGACTCACTGTGAGGTCACACACATTGCCAATTCCATGGTTTGCACCCTAAATTAGCCAGTTAATGCTGCCAGGTTTTCCTCTATACAATCAATTATATACAGCACATTGTCACATTGGATTCGCTTTAATTTATTTGCTGGTTCCTTAGCTACAGATAAAAACCCTTTGATCAGATTGCCGTGTGATCAATTGAAGAGTCAACCTCATGCTACAGCAATGTAATTGAACTGTGTACTCTGCGTGGATCTTTGAGATACCACCCACAGGTACCTCCTTGTCTTGATCAAGCCACAAATAGTTATACTTTCCTTAAGACTGTGCGTTTGACTAAAGCACCTACAGCCATCATGTGGCCTGCTCCAATCTCCCACAGTGTTTGATAAGAAGAATTTGTATTTTGTCTGATGCTTGTAGCCATATGTTTATCAAGATGTGTGTTATGTTAATTCAACCCTGGTTGTAGCCAGTGTGGCAGTGATAGATGCTTGCACATTGTTTAAACATATGGAAATGAATGGACAGAGGATTGGTTATTGAGTGGTCTGTGGATATATTCAAATAGCAGGGTATACATAAAAGTTCTCACCTTTCAGCTGACAAAGGAGGTATACTAGCAATTGCACCAAGAGGCGCAAAGGAACGCCGAAGGAATAGAAGATTTGGGAAGATCATCTTGAAAAACAATATCACTAAATTTGAAAACTCTTATTCTAATAGAATAAAAATGTATTTTTAATTAAAAATAAAAAATAAAAAGAACTCTAGGTAAGTGGGATGGGCAGACACTGTTCAATCAAAAATAAATAATTAAAGTCCGTAAGAGCACTCTTTGATCATGCCTATCCACCAAAAGCCAAAACTCCTCACACTCCATCTCTTTCTCACACAACACATATGTAGCTCTACTTCTGAGATTCTTGTAATATGTGGAAGGAGGTCTAGGCATGAACTCAGAACCTCCAATCTCATTGTGCAAGTGGATCTCCTTCAGCGTAGAGAATATATCAGAGAAAATGACAACCAAATGCTGCAATTCGGGGCCCTCATTATATTATAGATAAGTATGTATCTGTAACTTCCTTTTGGTCCCAAGCATGGGCTTGTTCATGGGAAACAAAACCATCTCATTATAGCTCTCCAACACCATCGAATTCAGGGCTCTCTCTCTCTCTCTGTCTCCACCTTCCACCCTCTCCTTCCTTATCCCTCCCTCCCTCTCTCAGTCCCTCCTTCACAACAATCTCCTTGCTACCTCCTCCCCCAAGCTTCGTCTCTCCCTCCTTCCCGTCTTCCCTCCCTTGCTCAATACCCTTTCCATCCCTCTGCCTCCCCCATCCCCACCTCACTCCCTCTCTCTTTCTCCATTACCATCGAATTCAGGGCTCTTTCTCTCTCTCTCCTCCTTTCACCCTCTCCTTCCCTATCCCTTCCTCCCTCTCTCAGTCCCTCCTTCACAACAATCTCCTTGCCACCTCCTCCCCCAAGCTTCGTCTCTCCCTCCTTCCCATCTTCCCACCTCTCTGCCGCCCCCATCCCCACCTCACTCCCTCTCTTTCTCCATCTTTCCCTCTCTCCTTGTCCCTTCTTTCTTTCACATCTCTCTCCCACCGTTACTCTCTCCCTTACTCTCGTTTACCATTAGAAGTTTAGAGAGAACCATACCTACTCACTTTTAGGTGCCTAGTAGATCTTAATTTAAATTAATTAATAAATAAACACCAAAATAATAATAATAAATACCAAATTGATGTGTGAAATATCTTTATTTGTGGGACAAGAGACTAACTTCCACTAAAACAATTTACCATGAAAATCTACTAATATATATATTCTATCTATTTAAATTTAAATGAATTAATCTACTAAAAAAAAAAAAACCAAACAACCACCTAACCTTACAAAAAAGAAAAGAAAAGAACACATCATAAAATAACCTCAATTTTTTTAAAATAAAAACCTTTATATCTATAAAAATAAACATACCGCATAACGTTAAAAATACATAAGTATTATGTTATACAAACCCATATATATATATAACTTTTATGATCAAAGCTAGAAAGTCAACAATTTATTAAATCATTAAATTCAAAATACTTCACATAATCAAATTAAACACAATTTTAAATAGTATTTAAGGCTCCAATTAATTAAGTAGAATTGGCATTATGCTCAAACCAATATTTGAAATAAAACTCTCAACAGTTTTGATGGAATGGAATACAATAAGCAAATTTAAATTTGTTTCAAATTACCAAATAAACTAAAGAGACAAGAGGAAACATGGCGCAGTTGACAATTCCCAAGGAAGCTACGTGGTTCCCTGCTTATTCCTTCCTTTACACATGTATTGGAGATGATAGAGACCCTGCATGGCCTAACAACTCTGTCGTTTTGAGCAATTTTATCTAAAATCAACGTTTGTTTTGAAAGTTTTTCATTGTGCTGAAATTATCAAAGTTCCAAGTTCAATGGAGAAAAATTGACAAGAAGATGGATTGGCTACAGTGCATTCTAAACTTGAGAGGGGAGATTGGGATCAGGATTAAATGGTGTGTTTTTGTTACCCTGCTGATGATGGACAAGTATGTTTTGTGGAGAGAGGGGTTGGATTTGGGTGTCCGGTAGGAAGAAGAAGCATCAAGGTCTAGTTGGTGCAGTGAGAGTTAGTAAGTGTTGAGGTGGGGTGAAGAGAACAATATCAAGCAGATTGATTCATTGATTTTGGGAGGGGAGTGGGCAGTGAGTGATGGGGGAGGTTAAGTAATATTAGAAAATGAGAAAGGCAAAAAGATTTTCTTATTCTTGATAATTAGTTGTGATGTTTCTTGTTATTATGATTCTTTATATCTTCTTTCTTTTAGTTCATCAAGCAATTACCAAAGCACCAATAGATAAAACAATAGACACCAGATGTAGGCACTATGCCAGGCAAAACCCCCCCCTCCCACCGAAGGGAAAACCTAGTCAAGATAATTCTTCCTTTCAATAGTATTCTTTGAGACCCTTCACCCTAGACATATACCAGACCTTCCCTCCACACCAAGTTAGTCTCCTAGATCTTCGACCCCTTTCCAGCAACTTCGATTAGGCAGCGACTTCTAGCAGCAGACAACTTTCGGCAGCAGCAAAACTTGGAAGACTTCGATCTCTCAATCTAGGGCACGAAACAGAGAGAGAGGCACCAAAATTTCGTTTTTATTCTTCTCCTTAGACTTTCCCAAATTCACACTTCTTTCAGCTTCTCGACAACAGACTTCGTACTTCTCCCAGCTACAAGAGATATCGAACATCTTGTGAAAGATTGTGCTACAGATGAATTCAATTTCCTTCCTTTTATAGGCTCCAAGTGAGGTCGAATAGGTGTCTCTTAGGCCGACAGGATTCCCTTTAGGCCGACTTGGTGTGGACGTCACATAATTCTTATTATACTCAATATTAAACCTTTTTACATGATTCAAAAGCCCAAGAAGGGTCACTTTAAATGTACAATGACTCTATTAGCTCAGAATAAATCCTAGAAGTCCTCAATGGGGACTTTGACCTAAAACATGGTGACCCAAGCATGAAACTCATGCTTTAATAAGTCACAATAATTATAATAATAATAATTCTTTTGTCAAGTATATTACAAGATGACTCAAGTACATTAAATGAAGACCGAACCTAGTTACATTTTCCAACACTCCCTCTTAACTAGGGATGTATTTATCATATAAAAATATAATGGAATATCTCACACTATATGAACAATGAAGAAGTTTAGGCACTGCAATGCCATGGACTAGATTCCTGACCAGTGCAATTTATCCATTGGTCTCTCAACAATTTAAACATTGCAATGCCATGGACTAGATTCCTGACCAAGGAAATCTATCCATCTGGGACTAAGATGGACTCAAGCTTTCAGCCCCTTTAGGTACCATCAGGCTTACTTTCTAACTATCAACCCAGGGACCTAGGTGCGTATAAATGGTCAGAGCTCTATGACCCATGCCACCCTCCCTACTTTGGGACCTAGACATCAACACAAAGTGTCGGCCATATGTCCTCCCAAGCAATGCTTCACTTATAAAGCCTCAACACCGCTTTGATCTAGCAGATCATGGACGACCAATCTCTCTTGATCAAACTGATTGGTAACCAACATGCTATCAAATCCTTCGAGAGATTTCCCTGTACAAACACAACCCCAATCAATAATACTTTCACATGTACATAAACAAATACACATTTCCAGGGTCTTTCAGACAACTTGATGTTGCTTCTCAACTTCATAGTAGACTATCATCCGAAAGGGGAGAGCGAAGATTCCTTTATCACTTACTTCTTCCTTCTCCTACTTTTCATGCATGAAAATCCTTGAATTTCATTCTTCAATCAAAACCAAACTAAGCTCTCCCTCTCAACCAGGGAGCATCTTTATCCATACTCCCTCTTAATCTTAGGGATATCTCTTCTATTCAGGCTTCCTTAGGGAGATCAACTTCTTCTTTTTGTCATCAGAGAATCTTTCGTGGCTTCCAACCATTTTATCAGAGTTATTATCATCCTTAGCATGCTTATCACATCAATGAGCATCTTCACCATATTGAAGATCGTGTACCTGCACAACTTAGATAGCAAGTACAACCAAATCTATAGAAGCATGAAGTTAGCCATATCAAAATCACGGAAGCATTTCAACTTTATACATATCAGATACCCAAAATTAATTACAAACAAGAGACATACTCTTCAACATTTTGCTAGGGACTTTGTCATAAACCTTAGACTACTTCATAACCACTTTCATTCTATGTAGGGTTTTAATGTTTCTTTTAAAGGTGTAACACACCGTACTACAACATATAGCAAACCCTAGAAACAAAAAGATAGTTAATAACATTCAGAATTCAAGATGAAAAAAGATTAGTTTTGTCATATAACAATCCTTAAAAATAAGGGAAAAGAAAAGAGAAATATCTAATAAATTTCAGAAGTCATATATATTAGACTTCCCATTAGGATTTTATACAAATCCCAGATTTCATACAAGAGAATCAAAGTCAATCACAACTGAGTCATTAATATGATCAACTTCCACTAGAGTTAGTTGCAAACCCTAGCTTTTCAATCAACCATCAAATCCAATCAAAACTCATATTTCATCAATCTTACACAAATCTCAAATCATCACTTTGTCATCATTCATCATAGATTTCTACTTCTACTAAGGTTCAACTTCAAAACCCTATAATTTCATTCTCACAACTACAACAATCATTATATGAATAGATCTCAGTTTGTTATATCACACATACTAGAGAATTTAACTACTACTAGGGTTTAGCTACAAAACCCCAGATTTCCAAATATCATCATCCTAGAATCTCAAACAAGGATTTATATTAAATCCTAAGACTTATGACCATCAAAAGCTATGTAATATCCCCAAATTAGCAGTTAGCTAATTGGGATATTAATTTTGATTAATTTTGGCAAATCCTAATGTTGGGCGGAAATAAAGTGGGTAGGGGACCCACAATTAATAATTAAGCCAAATAAAGTCTTTTCCTTAAGTCCCTAAGGGAAAATTGCGGCTCTAGTGGTGGGGTTGAGTTGGCCTTAGGTGGTAGCATAGAAGAGGCACAAAAAAGACAACGTGGGATTGGCTAGAGGAAGGCAGCACGTGAGTGGCCAAGGAGAGGCAGTGCAGGTAAAGGTGGGACCCAAGGCATACGTTGGGCTTTGATGGATAAAAGGAAGAAGGGAAGCCTCATATTGTCGTTCATTCCTTCTTCTTATTTCTCTTGGTCATTTTGATTGAAGCACGCTTGAGCCGGAGAGCCAAGTCTGCAGTGCTGTTTAACACATGAGATCTTCAAGTGGAGATCTCAACCTCTACCTCGGGGACTTCGAGTGCCTGCTCAGGAGAGGAGTTCTACATTTTGGTGAGGGAATTACATAACACCAGCAACAGGAAGATCGTAGCCCCTTTAGGACTACACAGAGGTAGAGTAGACTGCGCAGTGATTGTGCAGTTCAGTTCAGTGTGGGTGTCGGGAGTGTGGAGAGCAGCAGAGTTTTAGCAAGAGATTTGGAGGGGAGGTTAGCCACCTCCTACCAGGGGTTTGGTAGCTCACCGGAGGCATTCTCAGCAGATTCATCTAAAGGTTTGATTTACCCAGCAACATAGTGAGCCAAGCCCAAGAGGGCCAAATTATGAAGTCAAGCGTTGGGCGAACCCTTTATGGGTTTTTCTGGGTTTATAGAGGAGAAGCCAAGATTAATTTGGCAGAATTTTCCGGGCAGGTTTGAGGCTTCAAGCAGAGATCCTAACATAGCCAACAGCTAGAGGAAATTGGGCCGAAATTCTACGGTCAACATCTGGCCAATTCCTTTGTGGGTTTTTGTGGGTTTGGTGAGTAGAGTCCGGGGTTAAAAGCCCAAAATTTTTTGAGCAAAGGAAGCAACCCAACTAGTAGTCTGAAGCCAGCCAGCAACAACATTTCTGGGCTAGGCAGCGCAAAGACTGAGCCACGCAGAGGCACTTTCAGCCAGTGTTTTTCTTAGGTTTGAGTTGTTCTTTAAGCCTGCCTTGAGCAGGCCTAGGTGCAAACTTTCAAGCACCTCAATTGTACTCTTTCCCAATATATTAATAAAATGGCTTAGTATTGAATTTGGCTCAAGTTTGTGTGTTTTAATGGTGTTTGCATTTTTGCTGTAGTTACTTGTCTATTTTCCCTTTTATTACTGTTAATCCCCATTTGGGACATTACAATGGTATCAGAGCTTCGTTCTTGGCTCAACCGTGGGGATCTTTTCCTATGAACAAGGAGGGTAGGCAGTAGAGGTGGCAAATATGGGGGAGTCAAGGAGCAAAGGGGAATCCACATTTGGTAGCATCTTAAAGATCCTAAATGATTTAGCCAAAGAACAGAAGGGAATGTTGGAAGGACTCAAGCAACATAATAGGGATAAGAGCATCCATTTTGAGTTCCTAATTGGGGAGATTTCGGGGGTCTCACAACAGTGCGACCACCCTTTACCAGCCACTCACCCGCTAGCCTTTAGTAGGCCAACTAGGATCACGATGCCTACATTCTTACCTCCAGTACCGAGTGAGCAAGGTAGGTGGCATGATCATATACCCATGGGAGATTATTTCCAAGAATGGAAGTCCATGGGGGAAAACTTCAGAGCGGCTTTGTCCTTTAGAGATTACTGCCATCTCAGGTGGGATGAAGAAGGAAGGAACAATGGGGGGTCTAGCATGCAGAGTTCAAAGTTGCAACGTACCATTGGGAGGACACATTTTCCCACGTATGATGGATCCACTTATTGCACAGCTTGAGATTGGGTGGAAAAGTGGGATACCTCTTTCCAGCTTGACCGAATAACGAAGGGGGAAGCCATCAAAATGGCTACCTCGCACTTGGAGGATGAAGGCACACAGAATTGTGGGGAGCTCATAGATACACCTACTGTGATGCAAGACTCACCCTTGTTGGAGACTTCCTTGACTGTGTCGGTTGACATCTTAATGGAGAGAGTAGAGCCTACCCCAATAGAGCCATCCATTGAGGTGATGACCAGAGTCGTGTCCAAGTTTTTCGTTGACAAGTGCATGCAGCAGATGGGTGAGGTGCCAGGAGATGTATCCACCTTTGATGAGGCACTAAGAGATATAAAGGTAGAGCAGGAGGGCATTCCTTTTGTATGTCAGGATGAGGACTCTTCTTTGGATGAGTCCATGGGGTCATACGAGGATGCTTCTAGGGAGCATGAGCAGTCATGCAAAGTTGATGACAGTAGTCCAGTTTCGTATTCCAGTGTGCATGTGGTATCAGGGGACTCTATGGGAGATATTCAGGATGATGAGTCACTTCTGATGATTCGGCCGGAGCAACTTATGGTACAGATAGAGGGCACATTGGAGCATTAGAGTAACCCCCTTTATGCATACATAGATGGGGCTAGCAGCACGGTTGGGTCACCTTTGGCCATTGGAGAGAGAGAGACAGAGCTACATAGTCAGATCTCATGTGTTGACTTGGATAGCGGGTTGAGACGACCTAAGTGTGAAAAATCCTAGATCTGGATTCCTACTACAACAAATCTGAATTACTTCTCCTATTATTTGATAATTATTTCATTACTTGAAATACCGAAGTAATTATTGAAGCAGTCTACACAAATAATATTGCGGAATAAATCTAAGTGCTGAAACAATCTGAACAAAACTCAATGAAAAGCAACCACATTGACACGGTTATTTTTGGACTAAGTCCCCGAAAAAACCCAACTTGAGAAAACCGGTGCAACAAATCTGAGGGTTTGTATTATTAAGCAGCAAAATCTTGAATACAACTAGGATGCCAACAGCCGGTAAACCCTTTAGAGAAATCTAGACAGCAAAAATGACTATGAGATATACCTCACTCAGCAAGTCTTCGGCTGATCAAAAACAACGCTGATGAAGCCCTCACTGCCTCTGCGTGAATGCTTACGCTGGATCTGTGTAAGCCTGCGTAGGCAAGCTAGAGGAACTACGTCACCCTTCTCTGCAGCTGATTTGGCCGATCTGAAGCTGGATCTTGGCCCTCTTGGCTCAGAACCCCAGCCTCTATCTTTCTCCGAACTGACTCCAAGAGACACTGTGTTGGCTCTGCGTGATTCTCTGCAGTAAATGAGTCACCCTAGCCAAAAACTGCGCTGTCTCTGTCCTGCGTTGATGCTGCGTCTCTTTGAAATGTATTCTTGGCCCTCCTGACCAATCTCTGCTTCTGCCCTTCTCCAGATCTGATCATTGCATCAAATCATTTAGCAAATCCAACCCTAGTGATTTGTTCCTGATCAAAAGCTGTGTCTTCTCACACAAATTCGAAAATGCTCAATGGCTCAAGTGTCAAGTGTATTTTCCATAGGCCCCTCACCCTCCTTTTTATAGTCTTCCGTTGACTCTTCAACAATCCAGATTAAAACATAATCAAGTTCTAATATTAACTTGGAGGTGATCCATGACTTTATCTAGAAGATTGTCACTTGATTTAATTAATACACTTTAATTAATCAAATTCCCTAAGTCTAGACTTAGGAAAACATTAAAAATGATTAATTAATTTAATTAAATCATCTCTAAGTGGAATTTTCCAAAACCATTTCTGGGTTTTATGGAATACATGTGTCTTAGCCTATATACAAAATTACAAGGCTAGAGCACATCCGATGCTACCATAAATCAACACCGAGTTGCACACGGCAACATCTCGTAATGTCGTGTTGCTCTAGGCAGGAGTTCACGCATTCCATCCCTCTCTTGGGGTTGGATGACGAGAGATTCCGAGTTGGTACCCGGTGGAGTGGGTTATGGAGATGGTGATGTATCGAGTTGTAGCTCGCAGGAGCTTCCAAGACCGGGGTTATCGAAAGCCCAGACAGCTGGGATTCCGTGGGGTTACCGAAATGCCAATCTTCTTGAACTGCCTCAGGTGTGCTGCATCAAGAGGTTCTGCAACTGCGCTATCTATGAGGGATTTCAGATCGTGTTCATCAAGGAGAAATTCTATTCTTGATTTCCAAATAACATAGTTGGAGGCACCCTCCAATCTATCTTGGTCACGCAATCCGTTGCTGGCCATCTCCTCAACTGTCGATGCCTTGCTCTAACCCTTTGCTCAACTTGACTTATGCACTCCTTGTGGAGTAAATCACTTCTTCGGTTGTTGCACGGGAAAAAAAACTGAGTTTCTTTGAGTAAGAAACCCTCTGAGATGAAAAAATCCCCAACTGTGTTTTTCAGAATTTTCTGATGCTTATGCACTAGCTATTACTGTTGTGCAGTCACTACGTCCTTCAGCTACGTTGCCTCTTTTGCAACTGAAAAAGCTCACCCCTCTGTCAACTCTCTCAGAGGGAGCCTTTTCTGCACTGAAATGCCCTCCTGGCTTGGATAGCGTAATTTTATGGGAGGGTCTGCTGCTGCTTACGCAGATCCCAGGCTCTACAATGCTGATCTGCTAGTTCTCTTTGTTTCTCCTGCACTTCAGCTTAAATAAGCTTTGATACCATGCGAAAAATCCTAGATTTGGATTCCTACTACAACAAATTTGAATTACTTCTATTATTTGATAATTATTTCATTACATTGAAATATCAAAGTAATTATTGAAGTAGTCTACACAAATAATACTGCGGAATAAATCTAAGTGTTGAAACAATTTGAACAAAACTCAATGAAAAGCAACCACATTGACACAGTTATTTTTGGACTAAGTCCCTGGAAAAACCCAACTTGGGAAAATCGGTGCAGCAGATCTGAGGGTTTGTATTATTAAGTAGCAAAATCTTAAATACAACTAGGGTGTCAACATCCGGCAAACCCTTTAGAGAAATCTAGACAACAAAAATGACTGTGAGATATACCTCACTCAGCAAGTCTCCGACTGATAAAAAACAACGCTGATGAAGCCCTCACTGCCTCTGTGTGAATGCTTACGCTGGATCTGTGTAAGCTTGCGTAGGCAAGCTAGAGGAACTACGTCACCCTTCTCTGTAGCTGATCTGAAGTTGGATCTTGGCGCTCTTGGCTTAGAACCCCAACCTCTATCTTTCTCCAAACTGACTCCAAGATACACTGCACTGGCTCTGCGTGATTCATAGTAGTAACTGAGTCACCCTAGCTAGAAACTGCGCTGTCTCTCTCCTGCGTTGATGCTGCCTCTCTCTGGATTGTATTCTTGGCTCTGCTGACCAATCTCTGCTTTTGTCCCTCTCCAGATCTGATCACTGAATCAAATCACTTAGCAAATCCAGCCCTAGTGATTTGTTCTTGATCAAAAGCTGTGTCTTCTCACACAAATTCGAAAATGCTCAATGGCTTAAGTGTCAAGTGTATTTTCCATAGGCCCCTCACCCTCCTTCTTATAATCTTCCATTGACTCTTCAACAGTCCAGATTAAAACATAATAAAGGGCTAAGATTAACTTAGAGGTGATCCATGACTTTATCTAGAAGATTCTCACTTGATTTAATTAATACACTTTAATTAATCAAATTCCCTAAGTTTAGACTTAGGAAAACATTAAAAATGATTAATTAATTTAATTAAATCATCTCTAAGTGAAATTTTCCAAAACCATTTCTGGGTTTTATGGAATACATGTGTCTTAGCCTATATACACAATTACAAGGCTAGAGCACATCTGATGCTACCATAAATCAACACCGAGTTGCACACGGTGCAACATCTGCATGTCAGGGTTGCTCTAGGTGCAGGGGTTCACGCATTCGATCCCTCTCTTGGGGTTGGATGACGAGAGATTCTGAGTTGGTACCCGGTGGAGTGGGTTATGGAGATGGTGATGCATCGAGTTGTAGCTCAGTAGGAGCTTCCAAGCAATGGGTTACCGAAAGCCCAGACTGGCATTGGGATTCGTGCAGGACTACCCATCACTTCCCAAGTATGCCGGTTGACTACGACCTGGAGGGTACAGTTGACCTAGAATTTGAGCGTACACATTCACTAGGGGAGTTTCAACCAGCACTAGTGTCTAACCAGTTTAGTTACAGATTCTTGAGTTATCCTGGTATGAGGATTGTACACAGGATCACGGGATGATCAACATACTCTGGCAGGAGTTTGACAGAGGAGGGGGCATTGGTAGGCCAGCAGACAGTGCCTTGTATGGAGCTAGGGATTCTTCGCTTTTGTGTGGGGCACAAAGGACACGGAGGAGCAGAGTAGGATTGGCATCGCTATTGGTACCTAGGGAGATTCACTTCTTGGGTCCCTCAAGAAGGATTTGGAAGGGAGATCCATTCATTGGAGAGTATGGTGATGCGGCACTGGAGGTGATGGTACCGATCGAGTATGGGTCGAAGCATATGGATACAACCTTAGGCCATCACACCCCAGGACGTGTAGGAGCATCCAACATTGGGCAGTGGTCTGTAGATGGGCATGGAGATGCATGGGGGTGTGTTGTAGTATGTCGAACTGTGTTGTGGAGTAGGAGTGCTTCCCATCACATTGAGTACGTGGGGAGTGACAAGTGCGACAACACAAGATGGACACATGACGATACAAGGCAGTATAGTTGTTGCCGAGGGTATCCATTGGTGTACATGGGTAGGTTGCAACATACAGTGGCAGGTCGAGGAGTGCGATGATACTTGGTGGTATGTAGTGACACATGATGTGGAGCAGTATGCTCTTGGAGCGTTGCCTCCAAAGAGACATATGGACAGGGGCAATAGGTGTACCATGGGATGCAGCTCACCTAGGATCGATGAGGATCTTGTTGAGCATCTGGAGACACCACGTTTAGCGGAGACAGGGCTATGAGGGTGTTATCAACAAATTCGAGGCAGAGAGTGTCATCTGGAGGATTACAGTTGAGCATTCAGGTAGACTCTTGGTCACACCCTTTGGAACATACCTACCCATCATCCTCCAGTGTTTCTTATGGTCATGGAGTGGTTGGTTGGTGCCCCTTGAAACTCTCCATTCAGATAGCAGGGTATGGGAGGCTCACACTAGACAGTTGGATGAGATACCGCGTGTCATGGGCCAGGAGGAGATTCTCTAGTTGAGACACTTGGTAGGAGCATGAGTTGATGGGTCCAGGCTTAGGGATGGCATGGTTGATTGCCAAGGTAGCATATGTTCCACCCTGGGCTCACATTTGAGAGACGATGGATGGTAGATTTCGTCTACAAGAGAGTACCCACACTCTGAGCAGTATCCAGGTGTATCAACAGGAGTTGGGATAACAGGTATCATGACGTGGTTGTTGAGATTTTGTGTATTTGGGGTAGCATCAATTGTGCTCTAGGTCCCAAATTTTGAGGAAGGACTAGAGTTCACCTGATCTACAAGACCTAGAAATGGATTTGGGAAATTTCATCTGGTTTAGGAGATATTAAATTAATTAATTATTTTAATGTATTTCCTAAGTTAAATCTTAGGAAAATGAAATAATTAAAGTGAATTTAATTAAACATGTGATGAAATTGTCTTAAGTCACACGGATCAAGCTTTCTTTTAATCTTAGCCATTGATTAAAGATTTAATCTTGGTCGTTGATTTGTCAACGAGAAAAGTATAAAGGAAAGGCTTGGGGTCATTTGTAAGACACATAGAGACAGAGCATTGAAGCTAAGATGAGATTCTAGGGTGGGGTTGCTAAGAATTCTCAAGTGTTTCAGTTGCAGAGAGGGGAATTTAGACCAAGGGGATGATCTAATCCCTGGGTCTAGAATACACAAGAAGCAGAGAAGAGATCAGGAAAGACAACGCAGAGGAAGGCAGCGGTAGCAGCAGCAGACACAGTAGCAAATGGCAGTAGCAGCAACAACAGCAGTAAGGACAGTGTGATTTTTAGGAAACCCTTCAGGGGTTACGCAGAGACCCTTAGGGGCAGTGTAGTGACTGCGTCACCCAGTCTGGGGTAACACAGTCCCTTCCAGTGACAGCACTGAGAATTTGGAGGCCTTCAGAGGCTGGCGCAGTGTCTTTTAGGGGCAGATCTGGGGTTTCTAGGCCGAGATCTGGCTGAGTTCTGTAAATCCCGTTTGAGGGTGTGGATCAGTCAGTATTGTTGGTCTTAGATCAGCCAGGTGTTGCAGAACTAGAGTTTTCTCTATAGGTTTTTCCAGATCGGGAACCCAGAGTTGTGTATTAAAAAATGCTCTTAATAATAGAGCCCTCTAGCAGCCAAACACCGGTTTTCCCACATTGGGTTTTTCTGGGGACAATTTGTCCAAAAATAACTGTGTCACTTTGTCTATGGGTGCATGTGTTTATTCTAGATCTGAATTGGTAGAGATCTGTTATGTGTTTTTCTTTGATGTTAGCTTGAATTTATTCAGTTGATAACTTGTATAAGTAGAAGAAGCTTAACCGAATTAACAGAAATAATTTCTGCATAAGAATTAAGATTCAGAAATTTTTACATGATATCAGAGCAATTGCAGATCTAGAAGGGTCACCAACTGAAGCATCTGAAGGATCTAGCTATAGAAAGCAGCTCGAAAGACAGTAGAAAAGCAGATCTAAAGGGGCAGCGCAGTTTTCAGGAGGAGATTCACGCAAAGGGAAGGGTGGTGCTGTCCAGCGCTGTGTCCTAGCAAGCCCACACAATTACTACGTAGAAGCAGCGCAGAGACAACGCTGGTTGGGTCTGAAGCCAGCTAGTGTAATTCAGATCTGAATCTGTCAGATCCAGAAAAAGTCTATAGAAAAGTTGCAGAAATTCAGAAGAGCTGGTGGGGTTAAACTTCTGAAGTTTTCAGATTTTTAACCTTAGTACATGTGACAAAGTTTGGGAAGAGATCAACTTCTCAAAGAGTTTCTTTCCAAAGAAAACTTGCAGTTTGGTCAAAGGATCAATGAAGAAGCTGAATCATAGTGATTTGGTAGATTTCCAAGGAGGGAAATCAAGTGTCAGAGGGAGCAGAGGGTTCCCAGTTCGAAAAGGACCCTAGATCCAAGATCTCTAGCATAGAGAAGAAGAGCTCCGACACATTCTGAGCAGATGGCTCCTCATGGACTGCGTGATCAGAATAGGCTAGAGGGCCTCTCAAACTTTTTGGTATGGAAAGCTAGGATCCTGATTGTCCTAGAGGCATATGGTCTAAGAGATCATGCAGAGCAGACCCCGGGCACGCCGACAGATGTGGATCTCCTACGGAAGCATAGAGAAGCTACTGGGCATGCCAAGTGGCTGATAATGGACAGTATCAAGGACCATAATGTACCACACATAGCTGAGAAGAGGACAACAAATGAGATGTTGAAGGCCTTGACTTCCCTGTATGAGGGAAAATCAGTCCAAAGAAAGATGCTGTTGGAGGCCCAAATGAGGTCATTCATGATGACCAAGGGAGAAGACATCGAGTACTTCCTCTTCAGATTGCAGTCAATTAGGGATCAACTAACTGCAACAGGTGCAACCGTAGATGATGCAGTGATAGTCAGGACTGCCCTCAATGCAGTGACAGATGAGTGGGAAACCTTTGTCCAAAGTATCTTGGGCAGAGCGGACCTCCCAGATTGGGACAACTTGTGGTCGTTCCTGCGGCAAGAAGAACTACGAAGGTTCACCAAGAAGCAACACAACCCTGCGTTGAGCAAGCTTAAGAAGGAAGAGGAGGAAGATGCAACCTTGGCATTAAAGAAGTAGCCGAAGAAGAAGGATCTTTCTAAGATCAAGTGCTTCCAGTGTGGCGGAATGGGACATTTTGCCAGCCATTGTCCAGAAAAGAAGAAGTACAAGGAAGCATCTTCTTCCAAAGCAACGGTGGCAGATGATGGGTCAGGAGATGATGTAGCCATGGGTGCTCATGAACCACGGAGGTGGGGTGACATGAACATGTAGAGGAGCTACATGGAAGTAAGGCGCGATCCTTGAGCAACTCATCTCTTGGATCACAAGCGAGCTACGATAGCCTTAAGACAGTAGCAGGACAAGTGGAGCAGTGGGTGCATAAATCACAGATGAGGCATAAGCAGAGGCAGATCTGGAGGCTGGGAGGAGTAGCGCAGAGCATAGCAGCAGCAGCATATAAGTAGTAGCAGCGCAGAGGCTGATGTGACTTCAGCAACACAGTGCAGTATTGCTTACGCAGTGCAAAGCTGCAATAGCGCAGAGAGTTTCAGAGGGATAGCGCAATGCTGCAACAACATAATAGATTTCAGCACAAGGAGCTGATGTGACTTTAGTAGTGTAGAAGGAGTCTGATTACGCAGGTAGAGCTATAGCTGTGCATTGTTCTTTAGATGCCAGCAAAGATCTGTAGCTTATGGAGCTTCAGTGATGAGGATGCAACCCATCTGACTTGTCTGTCAAAGATTGGGTAGGAGATTCAGTTGTTTCTCTCAACAACTGAAGTTGCAGTGCAGCAGATCAACAGTGGTAGTGCTATGAGAAGCACAGATGCAACATATTGAGAGGGAGTTGCAGTACAGTGGTTGCAGTGGCAGTGGCAGAGTCATGGGCAGCAGTAAAGAATGGCAGTAGCAGTGCAGAGTTGAGTGGCTTGAGGCCAAGTTTCAGCAGCACAGAACCAGTGCCCAAAATCATGTAATGCATAAGTGTGATGTACTGCTAGAGCACATCCTTGATGTTAAGAGGGAGTGCTGAGATTTTGTGTATTTGGGGTAGCATCAGTTGTGCTCTAGCTCCCAAATTTTGAGGAAGCACTAGAGTTCACCTGATCTACAAGACCCATAAATGGATTTGGGAAATTTCATCTGGTTTAGGAGATATTACATTAATTAATTATTTTAATGTATTTCCTAAGTTAAAACTTAAGAAAATAAAATAATTAAAGTGAATTTAATTAAACACGTGATGAAATTGTCTTACGTCACACGGATCAAGCTTTCTTTTAATCTTAGCCATTGATTAAAGATTTAATATTGGCTGTTGATTTGTCAACGAGAAAAGTATAAAGGAAAGGCTTGGGGTTATTTGTAAGACACACAGAGGCAGAGCACTGAAGCTAAGTTGAGATTCTAAGGCGGGGTTGTTTAGCACACGAGATCTCAACCTCTACCTCGAGGGACTTCGAGTGCTCGCTCAAGAGAGGAGTTCTACATTTTGGTGATGGAATTACATAGCAGCAACAAAAGGAAGAGTGTAGCCCCTTCAGGACTACGCAGAGGTAGAGTATACTGCGCAGTGATTGTGCAATTCAGTTCGGTGTGGGTGTCGGGAGTGTGGAGAGCAGCAGAGTTTTAGCAGGAGATTTGGAGGGGAGGTTAGCCACCTCTTACCAGGGGTTTTGGTAGCTCACCAGAGGAATTTTCCAGCAGATTCATCCAGAGGTTCGATTTACCCAGCAACATAGTGAGCCAAGCCCAAGAGGGCCAAATTCCGAAGTCAGTGTTGGGTGAACTCTTCCTGGATTTTTCTGGGTTTATTGAGGAGAAGCCAAGATTAATTTGGCAGATTTTTTGGGGCAGGTTTGAGGCTTCAAACAGAGATCCTAACGCCTCCAACAGCTGGTGGAGCTAGAGGAAATTGGGCCGAAATTCTAGGGTCATCATCTGGCCAATTCTTCGCTAGTTTTTGTGGGTTTGGTGAGTAGAGTCCGGGGTTAAAAGCCCTGAATTTTCTGAGCAGAGGAAGCAGCCCAACCAGCGGTCTGAAGCCAACCATCAGCAACATTTCTAGGCTAGGCAGTGCAGAGACTAAGCCACACAGAGGCACTTTCGGCTAGAGTTTTTGCTTGGATTTGAGTTGTTCTTCAAGCCTGCCTTGAGCAAGCCGAGGTGCAAAATTTCCAGCACCACAATTGTACTCTTTCCCAATATATTAATAAAATGGATCAGTAATGAATTTGGCTTCAGTTTGTGTGTTTTAATGGTGTTTGCATTTTTTTTGTAGTTACTTGTCTATTTGCACTTTTATTATTGTTAATCCCCATTTGGGATATTACAAGCTAGGCCAACACATGTATCTAGGAATTCATTATCATGCAAAGGAATATCGTATGTCCGACAACATTAATACATTAGCCATACACTGACCTAGACCCAAGTAGGGTTTAAACCAAAAAGGACATATCTTCATATAACTAGGGTTTCATCATTAAGCAAAGGCATTTCATATCATTGACAAACCCAACTTCACAACATCTCAATAACAAATTTGATTAGACTTAGGGTTTGATTATACAGACACACACACCAAGAAAATCATTTCTGAGACATTATAAGGGTCTTGCTTACACATTCCACCAAACCCTAAAGAGTTAGGATTTCAATAGCAAACCCAAAATTATCAGAACTTCAAAGGTTCGAGATTTTAGACCTTATCATTCAACCCTGACAAGTTAGGTTTTCATGATTATACTGAAATCCCAAACATGACATCATCAACAAAAAGCTTCAAATAACATTTCACAATAACCCTACGCAGTTTAGGGTTTTAGACATTCACATTAGCATACCCTTCAATTAGGGTTTTCTAGAACCTGTCTAGGGTTATACAAAATTAGATATGAGTGGGGTGGGTAGATTTATCAAGTGAAGAATCACCCAAAACAAGAATTAATATGATTCACTATAGCTAGACACAACAATGTTAGTAATAGATTGTCAAATGAATGAACATTTATCATAAATAAGTCAATGCATTAAAGCAAACCTTTGTTTCTTGACAAACCTTCTCTTGAGAGGTCCTCCTACATACTTGAGAGTATAGCAGATGTTTTCCTAATCAAGACCATAGAGGGAGAGAGGTGATTAGTTGTAATATATCCAAATGGGATATTTTACTAATTTTGTAGGAATCACACTAACCCAGCATTTTACCATAAAACTACTAAATTAATAAACATAATATTGAGATTTTAGACCTTATCATTCAACCCTAACAAGTTAGGTATTCATGATTATACTGAAATCCCAAACATGACATCATCAACAAAAAGCTTCAAATAACATTTCACAATAACCCTACGCAGTTTAGGGTTTTAGACATTCACATTAGTATACCCTTCGATTAGGGTTTTCTAGAACCTGTCTAGGGTTATACAAAATTAGATATGAGTGGGGTAGGTAGATTTATCAAGTGAAGAATCACCCAAAACAAGAATCAATATGATTCACTATAGCTAGACACAACAATGTTAGTAATAGATTGTCAAATGAATGAACATTTATCATAAATAAGTCAATGCATTAAAGCATACCTTTGTTTCTTGACAAACCTTCTCTTGAGAGGTCCTCCTACATACTTCTTGAGAGTATAGCAGATGTTTTCCTAATCAAGACCATAGAGGGAGAGAGGTGATTAGTTGTAATATCCCCAAATGGGATATTTTACTAATTTTGCAGGAATCACACTAACCCAACATTTTACCATAAAACTACTAAATTAATAAATAGAAGACTGCCATGTAAAATTAAAACACATAAAACACTGCAATCCATTAACACAACGAATAGGAAGAATCTCAATTTTTATTATCAATGATAACTGGGGTTACATATATATCTGACCCAAAAGAGCTGAGATGGAGAGCTGGCCATCAATATAAACTGCTGCACTGCGCTAGCCTCCAAAACTGAACTGTTGCACTCTCCCTTCGGCAACAGCGACCACTGAACCCACTGAAAGACAATGAAGCGTTGACTGAAGATCTGAATGATCCTCACACCAATCCCTATAGCTCTGCGAAACTTCTGAATGACGTCTCTTCAAAGAGAGTTGGGTTTTCGTCCCACACTCACAAATCACCTGAGGGTTTCCGTCCTGGGGCTACCAATGGAGTAGAGAACCAAGTTCTCAAACCTCTAACACAAGAAAATGATCTAACCCAAGATATCCCTCAATGGCCTCCTTTTCTTTTATAGATCTCCTGGATCCTTCTAGAGCCTTATTTTATCCATGGAGCACTTTTCCCTCTTATTAAAATATTCCTTTTTAATGCAGGAAAGAGTAAATTGGCTACCATGTCTCCTCAGGTCACTGAAACTCATGTCTGACCGCTCCATCATATAAGTATCCTTGTCCCGGTTCCAATGAGCTATTACACTAAGGTGTTCTATCATGTATTCCTCCTAGAATGCCACCTTGAGCGTAATTAACTGAGTTGAGCCGAAAAATAACTCAGTTTTCCGAAAGTTCTCGGAATGCACCGGAACGAAAGGCAAACTGCTCGGATGATGGAATGTGTTACACAGTAATTTGTCACCGTCCCTGCAATACCTCGTCCCGCACATTGGAGGGCCTTTCCCGTGACCTGTGAGCAGTGACATAACTTGAAACCACTTTCATGGCATCCCCCTTGACAAGGACAATCATTCCTCTGAAGAAAGTTTCGCTTGAAAAGCCTTAAAAACTGATCTTTGGCCTTGGCGCGACTAGCCAGTTCAGCCCTCGCGCCAATGGGGAAAATCCACCATAGAGGGTGCGCCAACTGGCGCTCTGTCTCAGTGTCTCACTCGTGCCAAGCTTAATAAGAAGTGTTTTTTAAAAATAAATGGCGGAAGTTTGATTCCAACAAACTCCTGCACGAGTCTCTAAAATGAGTTGGGAGGTTTGGCTCCGGATCTCCATATATGGGAGGTGGTTTTCCACCTATCATGGAAGCTTCCTTAAGGATAGGGCCAATCCCATAATTATAGGGATCCCAAATCCCCTTCCACCATCTATATGAGCTTGCCTTTTTCCCTTAGCAAGCTAGAAGCAAGAGCTGAACTTGTAGCAAAGAGACTATCGCCAGACAACCTTTGAGAGCCAAGCCGAAGAGAGAGAGCTTTGTCCCATTTCTGACAAACTTCGTTGAAACGTGCTCCGCTGTCAGCCCCGCCGAAGGAAGATCCGACGTCAGAGCTTTGGGTTGTATCTTTCCTTTGTTATTTTAATGATAAGCGACTTTGATTATGGTTTCATTCATGTGTCTTTTCCTTTGATGCAATGAATTACATCCTCTTTGACTGATGTATGGTTACAAGATTTAGACTCTATGCTGTGTATCGTTGTGTTTCTTCGCATGTGTGCAGGTGTTCGGACGTGTTAAGCGGAAGGATCGTGATCTGCCAAAGCGAAGGACAGGAAGCGTCATCCTTTCTCCAACGACTATTGCGTAGGACCTGAGGTAGGCAATTCGTTATGTTTTGTTGTTTTTGTAACTAGAGACCTGCGTCACTGCGCGACTGATTGTTGCTAGACCCGATCTGGGCTAGTAGGGATCGCCTCTGTCCGCAGAGGGGATTTACCTCTCCAACAAACTGGCGACTCCACTGGGGACTTAATTGGAGTTAGTCTTGTCTCTTTTGGTTGTTTTTGGCTTGTGTTTGATTGATTTGCTCTTTTGGTTTGCCTCCTTTCGGTGTAAAACCTCTGTTCAGCCCCTAGAAGACCTGATCTACTCTCTGTTTGCTCTTTTTTCATTCCTTCCCATAGTAAACTCGATTGGCGCGGTTTATAGCCTGACAGTCGCGCCAATTGGCGCTTGTTGCTAGTTAGGCCCCCGCGCCAACGCTGTTTTGGCGCAGAATACAGCTAAACAGTCGCGCCAACCCTGTTTGGTGCTAGGGTTTTCCCTTGTTTAGGAGTTTTATTGGTCAGTACTTTTGCTTCTGGGTTGTTTTTAGATTTTGCTTGAAGTGGTGAGTCTGGTTTTAGTTGGGAGAAATTCTTTGTTTTTCATTTTTAGGCATTGGCGCTTGTTGTCAGTTAGCAACCCGCGCCAATTGGCCATTGGCGCTAGTTGTTAGTGGGCAAGTCGCACTAGTTGGCGCTAGTTTCACCCACAAAAGTCGTGCCAATTTTAGGGTGTGTGAAAATTGAGATTTTTTTCCCTAAATCCTTCACCAGTGTGTCTTTCCCTTCCAGTCTTTTCTCTGTATGAGCATAGATTACATTGCTCATTGTTCAGCTGAAATGTCTTCTTTCCATGATTGCTTGATGTAAAAGGGAATGAATGCCTTGTTTTGAACTCATGCTTTGGAAGTCCCTTTTGTGCTTGACCTCATATGTCTTGTAGCCTTTTGAGGAATCTCATTATAAAGTGTTTAAAACAACAATTGCATTCTTAGTGTTTGATTACATCTCTTTTGCATTCATCCTTCATTAAGGAAATTTGTGGTCATTTAGTTTTCGTCTCATAGTTTTCTTTTCGTTAAAATGCATTTGATCACATTGCATTGAAAAGTGTTTTTTGAGATTTATCGTTGAACTTAGATTACGTTGTTTAATGATTGAAAGCTAAAAATCGCATCGAGTGCATTCTCTTTCATTAAAAGCATGCATTAAGTAGATTTTCATTTCATCGAAAAGTGCATTGAATGCATTCTTATCATTTGAAAAGAAAAAGGAAATTGTGCATAGATTACAATTGCATAGTTTTCAAAAAAGAGAATTTTGCATAGATTACATTGCATTATTCGCATCGTTGAATGTTTGAGATTACTTTTGGATGGTGAAAGTCATCTAGTTTGGAAAAAGATTCGTTTTCAGTGTTGCTGTTTGTTGCATCATTGTTTTAAGCTCTTCCCTTAACTAGATAGCATTCATCGAATTGAAAGATTTCTTTTCTCATATAGCTGCATATAGGATATTGTCAGATGACATGCGGTAGGGCCTTGAAACCGAGACATAATTGAAGATCAACTCTAAAATTTATTGAATTAACCTAAGAAAGCATTGAAACCTAATGAAACATTTAGTGGTCTAGGTTAGAGACGTGTTCTAGCGTCTTTAAACCTAGTAGTTGTTGCTCGCCATCTGGCTTCAGACAGCGCTAGTACGGACTTGTGCTCCCCGTACCGTTGAGTATATAAAGGGAGATCCCATTAGGTTGCAAATCCTTTATCCATAGGAAGCCGAGTCTGCCGCCTCTTACCCGTGATACACCGAACACAGCATTCGGGGAGATTGCCTGCACGTACGTTAAGTCCTTGGTTGATTTCTCTTTTACCAAGGTGTATATGGCAATTCACAGATATCTGGTACACCCATTTTCCTAGATTACCAGAGCAATCATTTTTGATCTTTACTGACTCCATAAATTTGAAAAGATCATCGAGCACTTGTCTTTTCATGCTCGTTTCCAACCTGAAAGTGATAGAGTCACCTTTTGCTTGTTTCTCAACTCTTAAAATATGAAACAGTAGAGTCTGGTTACAGTGTTTTAAAATTAATTGCCCACGAAATATTCCCGGTTAAAGTTAGTTTTCTTAGGGTGTTGTTTTGGGTCGTTTCCGATGGCAACTTTTCCGGAGTTCACCAACCAAGGAATCCCCTCCGATGGGAATCCTGGTCCTTTTCCTCCTTTTGGAAATGTTGGTGCTACTTATATGGCAACGTTGTCCCTTCCTAGGTTAACTGTTGGGTTGCCCATTTGGTTGTTTTCAACCTTTGTGGTTCTGAATGTCTCGCCTACTGTTCAATCAGTTCCTCCGCCTGAACAACATCATGTTGATTCCAAGGTGGACCTCTCCCCTTCTTCGCCTGTTTCTGCGTCCTCCTCTTCTACTTCACCTGGTGAAAGTTTGGATTCGAGTAACCAGGTGGCTAAGAAGAAGAAGAAGAAGACAAAGAAGAAGAAGTTCGATAAGAGAGAGGCTAAGGCTGCAGCTACTGCTTCTAAAACGTCTGCTCTTGATAAACCTTCCAACCCTCCGCGGAAAGTTAAGTTCCCTCGCATGTTGTGCTAGGGAAACCATCTTCTTCGAGATTGCCTTGGCATTCCCAAGGTGCTCGAAGTATGGTCCAACGGTCGTCCGCCGTTTCCTTTGGCTTCCGGGAGTCAGGTTGAGGGTACGTCTTCAGCTAGTACTAGTAAAGCTCCTAAGATTCAGGGTAAGCTCACCAATCCCTGTAAGTTGTGTGGAGGGCACCATGCCATTCACCTTTGTCCATATATGGATGAAGCCAAGAGAGTTTTGGACAACTCGACTGTTTCTGCACTGTGCCTTCCGGCTGGTTACGAATAGCTTTCTTTGAGTCCTTCACTAGTTGATTCAATGATCAGTCAAGATGCACCCTTGGTTGATCCCGCTCCCCCGGAAATTCCAAATCACGAATCCATCCCTGACCAACCATTGGTTGTGGGATCGGTTGAGCTGGCCCCGTCTGCGGTGCACTAGGTCTTTTCCGTTGAGAGTGGACCTCACATCCCTCGTGTTCTTCTTGTTTCTTCAGATTCCTCGAACTTGGAGAAAGATTCTCCTGTCCCTATATCTCAGGAAGCTACTCTTCCGCCTCCCATGATGGAAGTCCCGGAGGATACTCCTCTCGACTCCGTGATGGAGGTCGTGGAGGATGCTCCTTCTTCTTCCGTAACACCAGGGGAAGACCATCTCAGTCCGATGGTAGCCCCTCCAAGTAGTTTGATCGCTTCCTTTGATTGGGGTTGATTCGCAGGTTATCACCTTCCTTCTTATGTGCCCTTTGAGATCACAGTACAGGCCTCCCATCTGGTCGTACCCAACACTGTTATAGATGAAGGCGCGTCTGTTAGTATTTTATCCTCAACTACTTGGCAAGCGTTTGGTTCGCCTTCGCTTGTGCCTGTTAGGCAAAATCTGTTGGCATTTAACAGAGGAACTAGTCAACCGTTAGGGATCCTTCCGAAGTTGCCTGTTACTTTGGGAGGGAAAACTGTCCATATGGACGTGATGGTTGTTCCTGGCCCCTTGGACTTTAATTTACTCCTGGGCCACGATTATACTTATGCCATGGGAGCACTTGTCTCCTCCCTCTTTCGTGTGATGTGTTTTCCACACCAAGGTCGGATCGTGACCATCGATCAGCTTGCGTTATTTGGTCCTAATATGGCAGTTAGTCCACCATCATCCTTGCCAGATCTTTATCCGCCGGTTGTGTCATCCCCGCGCATGTCAATTATGTGGCTACCTGTCTTGTGCCCGTATTCAGTGATAGTGCCGTTGTGCATCAGGTGCTGGGGGCATTGGGTCCTGATTTCCAAGATGTTTTCCTTCCATCGGACGTGGAACTCTTGGAAGCCATGACTTCTTCTTCATCATGATGAAAGGTGTTCGGAGCATAGTTCGTTTTCTTGTGTCAAGCTCCTTAAAAAATGAAACAAGGTGTTCGGAGCATAGTTCGTTATCTTGTGTCAAGTTCCTTAAAAAATGAAACAAGGTCTTCGGAGCATAGTTCGTTATCTTGTGTCAAGCTCCTTAAAAAATGAAACAAGGTCTTCGGAGCATGGTTTGTTTTCTTGTGTCAAGCTCCTTAAAAAATGAAACAAGCTCTTCCGAGGATAGTTTGTCTTCTGTATCAACCTCGTTAAAAAATGAAACAAGGTCATCTGAGGATAGTTCTTTTAATGTGTCAACCTCGTTAAAACAATGAAACACTTTCCCGTTCAACTTGAGTCTTTGATAAGATCTCGTAAAATCCTAGTCGAGTCTTTCTCTTGATCTCGTAACTTGAACCTTCACTCCATTTGTCTTTCATATGGATTGAAGCTTGGGGGGCATGTACCTCGAATTGAGTCACCATGCTGGGGGCATGCAAAATTTTTCAAGCATAGTTTGTTTCCATTTCAAGCTTGTGTAAAAATGAAACCGGTTTCAAGCATAGTTTATCTTTGTTTCAAGCTTGTGTAAAAATGAAACCAAATTCAAGCAGAGTTTCTTGATTTCAAGCTTGTGTAAAAATGAAACCTTTCCCATTTTACCTCTTGTGATTGCCATTTTATCAGCCTGTTTTTCCAGATGAGCCTTGGTTTTCTCACTCCATCGTCACTATCTTCTTGGTCGATCATATGCCTTCACTTGGTTGTTTTACCCATTCCTGAGGAATTTTTGTGATGAGTGGTCTTGTTAGCCAACCTCTTAACCTTTACTTGTTCTGAGTAGTTCCACCATTACCGGAACTAGTTGCCGCCTTTATGTTCACTCGTTCCGAAGGAGCAGTCACCAGCCTCTTTTTTGAATCTCTAAAATTGGAAAAGATTGTCGAGTCGCTTGTCGTTTTGAGCTCATTAAATTGGTCAGTAAAACGACATCTCCACCGGCAAGATACGTTTACTCCCCTTTTCGGGCCGGGATAGATTATTTACGAAAAGGAATACCCTAGCCTATCGCGACTAAGAGGTTTTCCATTACGTTTTCTACCTTTTCGGATCCGAGGAACTATCTACGAAAAAGGGATCGTTGGAGCTTGCATTTTTCCGCCTGCCTTTCAAACTCTCTAAACATGAAAAGACGTCGAGTTCTTCCTTTGTCAAACTCGTTAAAACCTAAAGACATCAGATTTCGTCGTAATGACGATACTCGAGTACCTCCTTCCTAGGGCTCGTTAAATGTACTAGGTTGGATTTGTCTGAAGGAAAAACTTATATCGTAAGCATATGCTATCCCCCTCAAGCTTGTTTTCAAAAATAATTGGGGTACTCACCAGAAATGGTGGGGGAAAACGGAACCAGTATCATAGTCGTGTCAACAGTATGTCGCTCTTGAACATGGCACTTGTCTGCATTCGTGTCGGGTTGGGGACATCTCATCTCGTTATCTGCTTGCCTCCATGGGTTTGGGTAATCTCTTTTGACCGCTCATCTATTCTTTGCCACGTCATCATGACCTTAGATCCTTTGATGTCAAATACTGCCAAATCCAGTGTCGTGCCGCCGATATGTTCAAGAGAAGTTGGCCTCTGCAGTTCTCAACCTTCCTCTGATTCTCTACTGATCCCGATTCACAAACATTATGTTCCTCTGTCTCGCGTCGATGATGTGGGAAACACTATGGCCCACCTTCGATCAAGGTCACTTCTTGTCGACTTTAGCTCATTATCCAGGAAGTTGGTCTAGAGACTCCTTTCAGGTACCTTGGAGCTTGCATGCCTCAATGGCAGGTTCTTCGCCTTCGACGCAAGGTTTTCATTATTGTCCTTGGATCGAATGATTCTGCGGGTGTTCGATGCCAGCGCATTGTTCACATTCCGTGGATTGTACCTATAGTACCTTGAAGGCCATCCTCATTATTGGTGGTTCCTCTCGCCTCTGTTAACAACTTTCATTATTGGCTGGTAATCAAACGATGTTCTTGCATGTTCGACTTTAGCTCACATATTCACGTGCTTGTACTCTGTTCGCGTTGAGATGGAGCGCAAGACCCTAGGTTTTGTCTGATGGAATCCGAGCTGCGGATTTTGTGGATTATCATGATTGGTTACATGAATCATTGATTGGATGGCTGCGTCCATACCTTGGATCCTGATTATTGTATACTCTATTATGGATGGTTGCGCCTATACCACATATCATGTATTTGAGATATCAGTTGTATTTGTCTACACAAGTTTTCCGACGGAAGTGTTTTCAGTTGGGCATGTTTTCGTAAAGCATTTCACCCCTCTCTTTCTCTCGGGCCTCATGCTTTAGGGGGCATCTGTTACACAGTAATTTGTCATCGTCTCTGCAATCCCCCGTCCCGCACATTGGAGGGCCTTTCCCGTGACCTGTGAGCAGTGACATAACCTGAAACCACTTTCATGGCATCCCCCTTGACAAGGACAATCATTCCTCTGAAGAAAGTTTCCCTTGAAAAACCTTAAAAACTGATCTTTTGGCCTTGGCGCGACTAGCCAGTTCAGCCCTTGCGCCAATGGGGAAAATCCACCATAGAGGGCGCGCCAACTGGCGCTCTGTCTCAGTGTCTCACTCGCGCCAAGCTTAATAAGAAGTGTTTTTTAAAAATAAATGGCGGAAGTTTGATTCCAACAAACTCCTAAACGAGTCTCTAAAATGAGTTGGGAGGTTTGGCTCTAGATCTCTATGTATGGGAGGTGGTTTTCCACCTATCATGGAAGCTTCCTTAAGGATAGGGCCAATCCCATAATTATAGGGATCCCAACTCCCCTTCCACCATCTATATAAGCTTGCCTTTTTCCCTTAGCAAGCTAGAAGCAAGAGCTGAAGTTGTAGCAAGGAGACTATCGCCAGACAACCTTTGAGAGCCAAGCCGAAGAGAGAGAGCTTTGTCCCATTTCCAACAAGCTTCGTTGAGACGTGCTCCGCTGTCAACCCCGCCGAAGGAAGATCCAGTGTCAGAGCTTTGGGTTGTATATTTCCTTTGTTATTTTAATGATAAGCGACTTTGATTATGGTTTCATTCATGTGTCTTTTCCTTTGATGCAATGAATTACAACCTCTCTGACTGATGTATGGTTACAAGATTTAGACTCTATGCTGTGTATTGTTGTGTTTCTTCACATGTGTGCAGGTGTTCAGACGTGTTAAGTGGAAGGATTGTGATCTGCCAAAGCGAAGGACAGGAAGCGTCATCCTTTCTCCAACGACTATTGCGTAGGACCTGAGGTAGGAAATTCGTTATGTTTTGTCGTTTTTGTAACTAGAGACCTGCGTCACTACGTGACTGATTGTTGCTAGACCCGATCTGGTCTAGTAGGGATCGCCTCTGTCGGTAGAGGGGATTTACCTCTCCAACAGAATGTATCAAGTGAATGCCACCCGACCTCATAGAAACTCCTCAAAACTCCTCCAAAAAGCCCCTGGGCCCGCTAATGACACCAACTTGTACTTGTGACCTGTCTGCTCCTAACTTTGGAAGTCCATCCCAACCTTGTCATAGGTGACACCAAAAAAAGGAATATTACAGATCTTTCGCCCCAAGATTGCTTGCCCTCAAGCAATCCAAATATGTGGGCCACCCTATTGCCCTGATGCAACTGAGACCCAATGCCCGAATCCCATACAAACCCCTGGGTGCTACTATGCTCCTGTGTCAAGTCACCCGAAACAAATCCCTCAATGCCCGGATCCCAAACTGATCTCTCACTGTACCTGTCATCAAACAATCCTCCCAGATCCCAATGCCACCATGGCCAATCCTCGCCTAAGTCTCACGGCTTGGATTGTGCACTGTCTCTAGCTGTAGCTGTCACTCCGTTGACCACTTTGTGTCAACGACCCCATAGCAGTACACCCCCATTTTTTCAAATGGGATTTATTATGTTCGAGGTGTTCACGCCATTCAAATTCCATCATCAGTCGACAATTTTATAAACGATGTAAACCCATTCTGCATGTTTATGATGTAAATGATCTAAGTAAGACCATCATGTATGCAACAACCTAGGTAAGCCTAGTATTTTGGTGACGATTTCTATCCTAGGAGATTTTTTGTCTCACTGATTCATTTGTGTTTCTCGACACAAGTGATTGGCAAAGTTTTTCCCTCCAACCTCACCCCAAAGCTAGGGTTGATTTTGTCGTCAAGATACTAAGTGATTCCTAGTGTTTTCTATCGAGTCTTTGTAAAAGTAGTTTGGGAATAATCCTAGCTAATTGTCTAGATTATTTTATTACAAGCTACTCGGTCTACTAGATTATGTTTTGAGTCGTAGAATTGGGTAGCTATTTGAGGGTCTATCACGAATGAGTTTTCCCCCTTCACGTGTCAAAATGTATTTATCTTATGTAAAGAGGGTTGGAAAAATAATTAAATCCTCTTTCAGTCAATTAATTAAATTTTCTAGTCAAATTAAATTAAAAATCCCAAGTCAGAAATTTAATTAATTTTTAAATCCTATGTGATTTAAAATTCTTCAAAGGCAAAATTCGTGGGTTCTTAAAAAATATTTTTTTAAAGGTCTCAGGCCAAGGGAATATTGAGAATTTCGAAAAATTTTGGACCCTTGGACTTTGGTGGTTAAGTCAAAGTCAAAATTTTGAGGTAATTAACTCAAAAATATTATTTTTGAGTTAATTAAAATGGAATTAAATGATAAATTCGAATTTGCTCAAAAATTTATAATTTCGACGAATGAGATTAAAAGATGATTAAATCTTTTTCGACAGTCGAGATTACTTTGACATGGATCAACTGAACTAGCCGTTGGAGATTTTTATCTTATAAATTAGAGGTCTTTGTCAGTCTTTCGATCATCTGATCTCTTGATCGTGTACTTTCTCTTGAAGCTCTTCTGTAATATTTTCTGGAATAATACAAACGAAGTCTTTGGGGTTTTATTTTGATGGTGGTGCTCCTCTTCAACATTTTATGGTAAACTTGTTTTTAATATTCTGCTGGTGATTATTTCAATGAATTGTTGATTAATGGCTCTCGTTGAATAATCTCTTGCACATGTATCTTGCTTAGATTACTGGATTTAGGGTAAGAATATTAATTGGATTGAGTTAGCAGCTCTCTAACTCTTGAAAATTTTATCTTTTATCTTATTTATCTATTAATTTGACAGTTTAGCTTTAAGTGTGCAAAAATATTACAGATTTAGATTTGAGCGTTTAGGGAAGTCCTTGGCTGGACCAGCTGACTCCCAAGGAAATAAGATCTGAAGAGCCCTCCGGATCTAATTCCCCAGGCTTATCTTAAATTCCAATTTTTTGCAGGGTTCCTTTTAGGGCTTGTGCCTCTCTCTTAATTTATCTTTTTTTAATTGTGCTAAATGGTTTAAATCTAGCCATCAGGGCCTCGATCTGTAAAATAGCTTTGTAGATTTGTAAATACCATTAATTATTTTACTCATCGGGGTTTTAATGGTTTTATTTTCTGTGCAATTTTTTTGGGTTTTGGATTCCTTGTTTCTGGTTTTGTGCTGGTTACACGAAGATTTTCAAAGAAATTCTTTTAGATCTGAGCCAGATGTAGGTCCTAGAGGGTAAGATCTAGTCTTAGGATCGAATCTAGTTGCAGTATATCTCCTTAAAAATTAAACAATTGCAGGTGTATCTATTTTGCTGGGTGAAAGGAAAAATTTTGAATTAGTTTTTGCACTAGTTGTGCCTGCGCCATCCTTCTTTGTGGCTGCCATCCTCACGCTGCTGCCTTCACGCTGCCCCTGTCTGTATTATCCCTTCTTTGCCAGTAGCTTCCATCTCCTTTGCTGTTTCCATATGCAGCCTCTGTCCACGCGTGTCTGTCAATGTTGAACATTGAACAACCGTGATCTAATCTCTTATCAACGACTGAGATTAGAAAAGACTTGATTCGCGTTACTTAGAACATTCTCACCCACATGTTTTAATTAATTCCCTTTAATTATTTAATTTCCCCAAGTTAGACATTAGGTCTCCATTAAAAATAATTAATTATTGTAATAACTTTCACACCGGGTGGAATTTCTCCAAACGATTTCTGGGTCTTGGAGATCTCATGTGTCCTAGCCCCTCCACAAAGTTTCGGAGCTAGAGCACATTCGATGCTACCCAAAATCTCAACAAATTTTTTCATGGTAAAAGATTGACCAAAATCAATGTCTCTTATTTGTGTGAATGCTTTTTAAAATTTTTTATCAGCTTTAAAGTAGAAGTGTAGTCGTAGCCAAGCAATGTTTATGTTTTAATGTATGTGATGTTTAAATATCAGCCAAGTGAAATGTGGAGTTGTGGGCATTAAACTATATGCAAACAAACTAAAACTGGAGGGGCTACAGGGACCTATATTTGTCTACAGTTTTGCTCATCATTTTACAACTAAGAGGGGTTTTTAGGCTAAATTAAAAGTTCATTCGACATGTATAAACAAGAGAGAGGTCATTTCACTCTCTTATCATCATCACTTGGAGAATTGGGACCTCATAAGAGAATCCACACTTGTTCCTTATTGGCTATTGGAGATTCTTCGAATGCATTTTGATATTTGGAATCTAATTTGGATTGTCTTTGGAGCTATTTCTTTGGTGAATGGATGGATATACTACATATTATCTTGTAAGTGCCTATTGTTGAAGATTATCATTTTGAATTTGTTTAATGCATGGAATTGTTGCTTCTAGATTATGCTTGATTGTGCCTTAATTTGTTGAAAATAAACTTTAAAGGTTATCTAGTTGAGAATTGCAGATGTTACTCATTGTATAACATGTAATGAATGTTCCTAGTGAAGGAATTCTTATAACTCTCCATAAAACTCCATTTATCATTGAGTGGGTATATGCTAGAATTTTGATACCTAGGGCATCAAAATTTCGGCCACCTTAGCAATAAACTTGGCTTATCTATCACATCCTTGACTCCATATGCCTCGAGGACAAGGCAATAGTCCATGTATTTGGTTATCAGCTCAAAATTTCCTCCTTAAATTCGGTCCTTTCAAGTCTAGGGCGAAAATATAGGTCTTGTAGCAAAATTTTAGGGAGGAGTCTTTTTGGTGTTTTGAGAGCCTAAACATCAAGAGATAGGTCTAGGCTACCTAACCTATCAATTTGGTGGGAATCCACTCAAATTTCATCTATAAAATCTACTTCCCTAGGTGTTGCTCCAAGAGGGAAACCCTAGTCTCTTTTCCCCTCAACTTGAGAAATTTCTTGAGGGTTTCATGAGCCTTGGCCTAGTTGAATATCATTGTAAGAAACCTTTTCCCTTGGGCCTTGACCTTGTGAATACCTATCACCATCGAAAAATATTGAACCCTTGGTCTTTAGCCTTCTTTTCTAGGGCTTTTCTTTGAGAGTGTTTTGCTTCTTCGAAACCTTTAAACATTATTGAGTCTCTCTCTTGAATGAGTTCTAGCTTGATCACCTTGTGACTTATACCTAGCATATCTATTTTAAGTGATCTCCCTCCTACCAGCACTCCTACCATTGGTGAAACTCCATAAACAGCAAGGGGCCTTGGCTGTAGTGATAGTGGACCATTGCCCCATTGTTAGCACTTGATCTAGCAACTTGTCTTCTAGGGTTTCCCTCTCGGAGGCCTGCTAGATTTTGTGGTAATAGAGAAACTTCATCCCTTGACTTAAGGGCCTTACTTGGCCATCCATATAAGCAATTAACTCAACTTCAATGCCATGTCACTTGAGTTGTCTCTTTGACATGGAAATATGACTTTTAATATGTCCCCACTTACTAATTTTTTGTAATTTTCTTGCCTTTTTATCCTCACCTTTGGTTAAGGGTGTTTTCATGGGGAGATAATCAATTTTAGACTCCCAAAGTTGGGTACTAGGAAGAATGTTGGTGCTTTGAGCATGAATTTTGAGCACCCACATGCCACCAACATTTCCTAAGGCCACTTATTTACATCATTACATAAAAAATTAATCAAAAATATCGTCTTGTAGGAATTTTTAATTATTTAAAAAATTCTATGAAGATAATCAAATTCCATAAGACTCTAGATATGACCTAGCAGGGTAATATACATCGACCTCAGACATTTGGACACACTCAAGGCCAAATTATTAAGTTTCACTCCAACTTTTTAGGTATATGAGTGAAAAAACTTGACTAGTTATTTGTTGTTAAAGAGCAAAAATAATTAGTCAATTGAAAAAACAACATATAGAGTGGACTCACTTAGTAAGCAGGTCCCAAATTGCTTAAGTCTATTACATAAGTTCATCATGCTAGCGTTCATTTATTGCAATTCCCTAGTGAGGTTACAAAATTTGACAGAACAAAGTAAAAGAGGAGAGACAAGAAGGGGTAGAATGCCCTGTGTTGAGAAATCTAGGGCATTTATTATCAAGAGATTCCTCTTCATTAGTGATTGTTTGTGAATGCCTTTTTAACTTCTTTAGATTAGGATCTTCTTCTTGTTCAATTATTAGTGTTCTTTCTTCATCAAACAATAACCAATTCATAAACATAAATAGACAAGAGACATAGCATGTAGGCTATGAGCCAGGGTCAAAACCTCTCACCCTTTGAGAGGAAAACCTGCACAATTTCTTCTTATAGAGATTCCAATTGACAAATATCAAGACCAAGACCCTTGACCTATTTCGCCACTCCAAGACCAAGACACAGTCATCCTTCTTCCTTGATCCTTTGATCTTCAAATCATGATCCCTGTAGCAACATCCAAACATAGTGATTCATCGCTGAACTTCCTTTTTTCACTGCAACACTGAGTAGCAGCAAGTAGCTTCGAGCATCTTGGCATCATAACATCACTAAGCACAGTACTGAGACCTTTGTTGAGATTGGTGAGACTCCATGGTGTACTACAAGCTCTTGTTGTGGTAGCATCTGTAAAATTTTCAAGAGGAAAATATTTCTGCAATACTTGGTTTATTTCTCCTACTTATGAGATAAGTTATTTACAGATGCTTCAGTAAATTCTGAAATAAACAAATTTGCAGATCTTCACTATCATTAAGAGCATAAGAACAGAAAGATAATTTACACAAGTAGCACAATAGAAACAACCACATGAACACAATTATTTTTGGAAAATTTTCCCTGAAAAAAACCCAATGTGGGAAAACCGGTGCAGTAGATGAGGGTTTTATATTTATCTTCAGAAATGCAAAGTACATTTACAAGAGTCTGATGAGCAGATAAAATTTGCAAACACCTGGATGAATTTTCTGGACCTTCCAGACAAATTTTAGACCCTTGGGGTGACCTCCTTCACCCTCTGCGTCATCTAGCGTGAGAGCTCTGTGCAGTCTCTCCCTGGATTGCGTGATTCTGCGTGGAGGGGGTCTTGTTAATTATTTTAATAAAGTCATATCCGAGTGGAATTTCCACAAACGATTTATGGGTTCTCTGGAAAACTGATGTCCAAGCCTCTATACCAAAAGTGAGACTTGGAACACTTTCCGATGCTATAGAAATCAACAAAATCGAACCAAACATACTGAATCATAATAACATCATAGTCGTGTCACTGCAATAGTTCAGAAGATCGAAGTATTCTCTTCACTGTAGTTTATCCTTTCAACCTCCGAACTGTAGTTTCCTCCACTGTGTCACTGTAATACCCATCCGAGGATCTTAGAGATACACCAAACTGTACTTCTGTTATTGCCATCCAAAAAACTCAGAGAAGTACCATCAAAAATCTGTCTCTGTGGTATAGGTTGAGGTGCCTTTATATAGTTGTTTTTCCATCAATATAAGTTGACTTGAGCATGTGACCATGTGTGTCTATTTATGTTGAGCCAACATGTACATTTTAAGGTCGACATCAAGAAGAGGATGATTGTGCTTCTTTTGGAGGGTTGCTGTTGAGGATTTGTGTATTTGGGGTAGCATCAATTGTTCTCTAGCTCCCAAATTTTGTGGAGGGACTCGAGTACACTTGATCTACAAGACCCGAAAAGGGATTTGGGAAATTTCATCTGGTTTGGGAGATATTTAATTAATTAATTATTTTAATGTATTTTCTAAGTCTAAACTTAGGAAAATGAAATAATTAAAGTTAATTAAATTAAACATGTGATGAAATTGTCTTAAGTCACACTGATCAAGATTTCCTTTAATCTTAGCCATTGATTAAAGATCTGATCATGGCCGTTGGTTTCCCAATGAGAAAAGTAAAAAGGAAAGGCTTGGGTGTGAAACATCCTAAATTTGGATTCCTACTGTAACAAATCTGAATTACTTTTCCTATTATTATTCATAATTATTTCATTACAGTGAAATATTGAAGTAATTTCTGAAGCAGTCTACACAAATAATACCGCAGAATAAATCTAAGTGCTCAGACAATCTGAAAAAAATACAATGAAAAACATCCACATTTGACAGAGTTATTTTTGGACTAAGTCCCCGGAAAAAACCAACTCAGGAAAACCGGTGCAGCAGATCTGAGGGTCTTATATTATTAAGCAGCAGTATCTTGAGTACAACTAGGGTGCCAATATCCGACTCACCCTTCAGATAAATCTAGACAGCAAATGTAATTGTGCGATATACCTCACTCTGGAAGTCTCCGGTTGATCTAAACAGTGCTGGTGAAGCCCCTCTCTGCCTCTGTGTAAGTGCCTATGCTGGAACTGCATAAGCCTGCGTGGGCAACCCTGAGAAACTGCGTCATGTCTCTCTACAACTGATCACGCTGATCTGAGACTGGATTTTGGTCCTCCTGGCTCAGAAACCCCAACCTCTAGCTATCTTCAGACTGAATCTGGAAGACACTGCGCTGATTCTGCGTGATTCCCTTCAAGGACTTTGTCACCCATTCAAAAAAATGCGATGTCTCTCTCTGCGTAAATGTTGGCTCTATCTGTAATGTACTCCTGGTCCTCTTGACCAGTTATTGCTTCTACCCCTCTCTGAATCTGATCACTGAATCAAAATCACTTAGCAAACCCTACCCTAGTGATTCGATTCTGACTAAAAGCTGTGTCTCCTCACACGAACTTGAAAATGCCAAATGCTCAATTTGCTCAACGTATTTTCCATAGGCCCCTCACTCTCCTTATATTCTTCCGTTGACCCTTCAACGGCCAAGATTAAAATATAATCAAGGGCTAAGATTAACTTGGAGGTGATCCATGACTTTATCTAGAAGATTCACACTTAGTTTAATTAATACCCTTTAATTAATCGGTTTCCCTAAATTTAGACTTAGGAAAACATTAAAAAATGATTAATTAATTTAATTAAACCATCTCTAAGTGGAATTTTCCAAAACCATTTCTAGGTTTTATGGAATACATGTGTCCTAGCCTATATACAAAGTTACAAGGCTAGAGCACATCTGATGCTACCATAAATCAACACTCCCTCTTAGCAAGGAAAGTGCTCTAGCAAGACAAATCAATGTGCTACTCTGACTTCTGGAACATCTGCTGTTGTGCTGTTGATGCTGCTCACCAACACTGCACAAGAAAAATGTTGTATTTGTACAACTGCTAACTGCTGCCAATTGCCACTGTATTGCAACTCCCTCTGAATTCTGCAACCATGCTGTTGCACTGCTCTGCAGTACGTGAGCACTACTCTGCACTGCACTGCACCACTTATGCACTGCGCAACTGCTTCTCATCTCCTACTGCTGCTCAACTATTGTTGTTGCTGTACTGCTGCACTGTTGCTACTTGCAAGAGAAAAACATCCGAAATTGGACAAGTGAATCTGCAGCAAAAAAATAAGACTGTCTGCTGCTAGTTTCTGCACTAGCTCTCTGAGAATACTGCATTGTTGCTGCTCTGCACTGCATGAACACTTCTCTGCACTGCGCTGCACCAGTGTGCACTACGCTGTTGCTACTCAACTACTGATGTTGTTGCTCCCTCTCTACGCTGATCAGGCTCTAGTACTGCTAGCCACTGCACTATCTTCTCATCTTCCGCTACAACTGTCCATCCTGCTACTGTCTTTAGGCTGTCGTAGCTCACATGTGATCCAAGAGTTCGGAAATACTCTAGGATCCTGCCACTTTTAGATTATGGATCTACAAACTCCAAGTCAACCCATTTCTCTCCTTTCGCAATATGAGCTAACATAGCACAATGTCTTTTTGCCTCAATCTTGGCAGCTCCTGCTTGAGGATCTTCCTTCTCCTCTTTATCCTTTTTCCTAAGAGGACATTGTATGGCATAATATCCCATTTCCCCACACCGGAAGCATTTGATCTTAGACAGATCTTTCTTCTTCTACTTCTGTTGCCTCTTTGATGCAAGGGGAGTGTTATCTTCTTCCTCCTTCTTGACCTTCGACCCATTGCTGCCATCTTCCAAATGAGTTTTGAGGAGGTCTCTCCTCAGCTCTTCTTGTTGTAAGGCCGCCCACATTGCTTCCCATCTTAGAAGCCTTTCTCTGCCCAAAATTCTCTAGACAAAGACCTGATAGTCTTCTGAAACAGAGTTCAGAGTGAGCCTTACCAGCTTTGAGTCTCTAGGAGCAGCTCCTATCGCTGACAGCTGGTCTCAGGTATCCTGAATGCAGGACAAGAAGGAGTCAAAACGTTCTCCCTTCTTCATCCTGGTATTACGCTTCTTCTACTCCAAATACATCTTCTGCTGCTCGGAAGATCCTTGGTATAGCTTTTCTAGCCCCACCCACATCTCTGTAGCAGTGTTCTTAGCTGTTATGTGAGGTACGATATGATCCTTCACACCATCTAGGATCAATCGCTTGGCTCTTGCCATATTCTTCTTGAATTGTCTCAGGTGTGCTGCATCAAGAGGTTCTGCAACTGCGCTGTCTATGAGGGCCTTTAGATCATGCTCATCAAGGAGAAAATCCATCCTTGATTTCCAAATAACATAGTTGGAGGCACCCTCCAATCTATCTTGGTCACACAATCCGTTGCTGGCCATCTGCTCAACTGTCGATTTCTTTCTCTAACCCTCTGCTCAGCTAGAATTACGCACCCCTTGTGGAGTAAGTCACTGCTTCTGCGGCTGCACGGGAAACACTGAGCTTCTTTGAGCAAGAAACTCTCTGAGGTCAAGAAATCCCCCACTCTGTGTTTTTCAGAAATTTTCTTACGCTTATGCACTAGCTCTTACTGCTATGCAATAACTGCGTCCTCATCTACGCTGCCTTTTTTGCAACTGAAAAATGCTTACCCCTTTGTCAACTCTCTCAAAGGGAGCCTTTTTCTGTGCTGGATTGCCCTCATGGCCTGGACAGCGTAATCTCTGGGAGGGTCTTCTGCTGCTTACGTAGATCCTAGTCTCTCCTGCACTGATCTACTGGTTCACTCTTGTTTCTCTTGCACTTTAGCTTGAATAAGCTCTGATACCATGTGAAAAATCCTAAATCTAGATTCCTACTACAACAAATCTGAATTACTTCTATTATGTTTCATAATTATTTCATTACAGTGAAATATTGAAGTAATTTTTGAAGCAGTCTACACAAATAATAGTGCGGAATAAATCTAAGTGCTGAGACAATCTGAACAAAATACAATAAAAAACATCCACATTTGACACAATTATTTTTGGACTAAGTCCCTGGAAAAACCCAACTTGGGAAAATTGGTGCAACAGATCTGAGGGTTTTATATTATTAAGTAGCAATATCTTGAGTACAACTAGGGTGCCAATATCTGTCTCACCCTTTAGATAAATCTAGACAGCAAATGTAATTGTGAGATATACCTCACTCTGCAAGTCTCTAGCTGATCTAAACAGCGCCGGTGAAGCCCCTCTCTGCCTCTGTGTGAGTGCCTACGCTGCAACTGCGTAAGCCTGCATGGGCAAGCCTGAGAAACTGCGTCACCTCTCTCTGCAACTAATCAAGCTGATTTGAGATTGGATTTTGGCCCTCCTGGCTTAGAAACCTCAGCCTCTAGCTATCTTCAGACTGACTCTGGAAGACATTGCGCTGATTCTGCATGATTCCCTTCAGGGACTACATCACCCCTTCAGAAAACTGTGTTGTCTCTCTCTACGTAAATGTTGCCTCTCTTTGTAATGTACTCCTGGTCCTCTTGACCAGTTACTGCTTTTGCCCCTCTCTGAATTTGATCACTGAATCAAAATCACTTAGCAAACCCTGCCCTAGTGATTCAATTATAACCAAAATCTGTGTCTCCTCACACAAACTCGAAAATGCCAAATGCTCAATGTGCTCAAAGTAGTTTCCATAGGCCCCTCACCCTCCTTCTTATATTCTTTCGTTGACCCTTTAACGACCAATATTAAAACATAATCAAGGGCTAAGATTAACTTGGAGGTGATCCATGACTTTATCTAGAAGATTCACATTTAGTTTAATTAATCAGTTTCCCTAAGTTTAGACTTAGGAAACATTAAAAAATGATTAATTAATTTAATTAAACCATCTCTAAGTGGAATTTTCCAAAACCATTTCTGGGTTTTATGGAATACATGTGTCGTAGACTATATACAAAGTTACAAGGCTAGAGCACATCCGATGTTACCATAAATCAACATTGGGGTCATTTGTAAAGACACATAGAGGCAGAACACTGAAGCTAAGCTGAGATTCTAGGGCGGGTTTGCTAAGAATTCTCAGAAGTGTTTCAAATGCAAAAAGAGGAATTTAAACCAAGGGGGTGACCTGATCCGAGGTTTAGAATCAGCAAGAGGCAGAGATCAGCTCAAAGAGGCAGCGCAGAGAGGCAGCAGAGAAGCAATAGAGAAGCAGCAGAGAGGGCAGCAATTGTGCTACGCAAATGCTGTGCAGTCCCTCCTAGGACAACGTGATTCAGTTGGAAACTCTCAGGGGTTACGCAGAGACCCTAAAGAGCAGCGTAAGGACTGCGTCACTCAGTCTGGGGTAACACAACCCTTTTCAGGCCAGCGCTGAGGGATGTGGGGACTTCAGAGGCTAACACATGGGCTTCAGGGGCAACATTGGGGTTTCTAGGGCCTAATTTTGGCTGAGCTCTGTAAATCCCATTTGAGGGTGTGAATCAGTCATAATTTTGGCTTCAGAACAGCCAATGAGTTGTAGATCTACTTTATCTCTGTCGGGTTTTCCAAATCTGGAACCCAGATTTATTGTATTCAGAAAATTATTAATAATAAAACCCTCCAGCAGCTAGCAGACCGGTTTTCCCACATTGGGTTTTTCTGGGGACTATTTGTCCAGAAAATCGTCGTGTCACTTTCTCTATGTGTGCATGTACTTTTTTGCTAGATCTGGATTGGTGAAAGTCTGTTATGTGTTTTTCTTTGATATTTATCTAAATTTTCAGCATAATAACTTAATTAAGTAGGAGGAGCATAACCAGATCTAACAGTAAGATTTCTGCATAAGTGTAAGATTCAGAAATTTTCACATGGTATTAGAGCAATTGTAGATCTAGGAGGGTCACCAGCAAAAGACTGAAGGTGGTTGCTGCAGAAAGCAGCAGGAAAAGCAACAAAAGGGAAGATCTGATGGGACAGTGGAGTTTTCAGAAGCAGAGTCACGCAGAGGGCAAGGTGACGCATTCTAACGTTGTCTCCTAGCAAGCCCACGCAATTACTGGGAAGAGGCAAACTAGAGACAGCGTTGGATCAGTCTGAATCCAGCTAGTGTTACGCAGATCTGAATCTGTCAGATCCAGAAAAGATTGAGGCTTAGCTGCAAAAATTCAGAAGGTGCTAGTGGGTTAAATTTTTGAAGTTTTCAAATTTTTAACCTAAGCACAAGTGACAAAGAGCGGGAGGAGATCAGTTTCTCAGAGAGTTACTAGCTAAAGAAACTTGCAGATTGATCAGAGGATCAAAGAGAGCGGAATCATTGTTGATTTGGAAAATTTCCAAGAAGGGAAATCAGTTGTCAGAGAGAGCAGAAGGTGCCTATTTCGCCAAGGGCCTTAGATCCAGTTCTCTAGTAAAGAGAAAGGGAAGTTCTGACACATTTCTGAGCAGATGGCTCCTCATGGACTGCGTGATCAGGACATATTGGATCTCCTTTCCAACTTCTCAGTTTGGAAGGCTAGGATCTTGATAGTCCTTGAGGCATATCATCTAAAAGACCATGCAGAGCAAACTCTGGCCGCACCGACCGACGCAGATCTCCTATGAAAGCATAATGACGATGCTGAGCATGCCAAGCGGCTAATCATGGACGGAATTAAGGACCATATTGTACCACACATAGCTGAGAAAAAGACAACTAATGAGATGTGGAAGGCCTTAACTTCCCTATATGAGGGAAAATTTGTCCAAAGGAAGATGATGTTGGAGACTCAGATGCGGTCATTCATGATGACCAAGGGTGAAGACATGGAACATTTCCTCTTCAGATTGCAGTCAATCAGAGATCAGTTGACTGCAACGGGTGCTAAGGTGGAAGATGAGCTGATGGTCAGGACGACTCTCAACACTGTCACAGATGAGTGGAAAACCTTTGTCCAAAGTATCTTAGGTAGATCGGACCTCCCAGATTGGGACAACTTGTGGGAAATTCTGCATCAAGAAGAACTCCGCAAAATCATCAAGAATTAGTACAGCTCTGGATTGAGCAAAGTGAAGAAGGAAGATGAAGAAGATGCAACCTTGGCATCAAAGAGGCAGCAGGGAAAGAAGAAGGATCTGTCTAAAATCAAGTGCTTCCAGTGTGGTGAAATGGGACATTTTTCCAGCAATTGTCCTTAGAAGAAAAGGGACAAGGAAGCTTCTTCTTCCAAGGTTGTTGTGGCGGATAATGGGTCGTAAGATGATGCAGCCATGAGCACTCATGAACCACGAAAGTGGGGCGACATGGATCTATAGAGGAGCTTCAGAATGGGGGCGGGATCCTTGAGCAGCTCATCTCTTGGATCACATATGAGCTATGACAGCCTTAAGATAGTAGCGGGACAAGTGGAGCAATGGGTGCATAGATCACGGATGAAGCACAGGCAGATCTGAAGGTTGGAAGGAGCAGCGCATTTGTAGCAGCGGAAGTTCGATGATTTGGTTACTGTAGCAGCGAGATTTGTAGATTTGTAGATTTAATAGCAAAAGAAGCTTTAATTATAAAAATACACGAGGTATTTATAATAATAAATATTTATTGATATGATATGATATAAGACGATTGAATGATTACAATGAGGTCCTGCTTTTATACCTATGCAGGTGACCTTTCATGAACAGGCATGTCTTTTAGACATGCTTTTCCAGTTAACTAATGACTACTTAACATAATCCTAATTGGTTATTTAGTAATTACATTTATTCTATTTTATTCTATTAATGACTATATTTATTACATTAGTTATGAATTAGGTTCATAACATTGCCTCCTCGAAAAGCTTTGTCCTCAAAGCTTAAAAGGATACTAATTTCTCTGCTTTAATCGCTTCCCAAGTTCTTCATGTTGTCATTTTGAATTGAACATATAATTCGTACTCATAATTCCTTCATTATTATTTTTTTTTTCTTGTTTTGTGCAATAATAGATATATATATGTATGTATGTATAGTTATTTATTATTATTATTATTTTTTAAATTAAATAATAATAATTATATATATATATATATTATAACTTTTACTTATGATTTTAATTAAATGGAAACTGCCCAGCCACCCGGTGGATAAAATATAACTGTTCGGTGTATTATCTACCAGGATATATCGATCCGACACAACGTTTAACTAGGTGGCTTGCCTCACATTTTAATATGCGGCGTGTCCGACGCTGATGATCTGTGCAGTTTGAACAGGTATCGGCAATCGTAGATTTTCACTATATACCCTTGCAGCATTTGGTGCACGGCCATCATACCCATCAAATAATATTTTGTGAATTGCCGATGTGAAGGTGTGAGGCACTTCCCTGTTAACGGATTGCAGACATAGATAGAAGCACTGAAGATGCTACGAACCAAGAACAGGCCGGCACCGGATGCGATGTATTGGAAGACGGAGGGTTTTCGGGAAGTAGCAAGTTCTCTTTTCTTCGAACATATATTGGCTGTTGAATACCCATCAAAAAAATTCAACGCCTCACTGAACCTCCTTTGCTCCCATTCCCAAAATGTTTCAGCTGTAACTTTTGTTGTTGTATCTTTGAAAAGGTCCTGGCCAGTAAGAGGAAGCCAGGTGTCCCGAAATACATTCCATTCCGCCTCTTGTTCAATCTTCATACTGTTCTCACCATCTAACTTCAGCTTGAAAATGTTCACTTCACGAATCCCCTCTTCCTCAGAAGCGGTTAAGTGATACAAAACTGAATTAGAAGAATTACTGCTTTGTTGTTTGTGACTAAGCCTGCCATCCTCAAGCTGCATCAACAAATACACAGGCGTTCCCGTAAAATCATTGATATTATATTCGCTGTGCTCACACATCTCGTATAGATATTTTCGAGCTCTCCCGTCAGAAGCTGATGGTAGGCTTATTTCTAGATATAGTGGGGGTGCCTCCTCTAAATTATAGCCAATTAATTTGTCGCTTAAATCATCATTGATATCCAATTCAGGTTGCCATTGGAATTCCAATTGAGATTGGCTTTCACTTGTGTCGTTCCTTGCGTGTAGCGTGCACACAAAATAATCCTCATTGTCTTGAATGTCGTTGATGTTTTCTGGGACCCATACAACACGATAAGTTGTCAAACGCCCACCATTGTCAAAGGAACACCAACTCAACACAACTTTCCCCTCCACGATCGGCAACTGCGACAGTTTCTTCCACTAAAGGTTTCCGTCTCTCAGATCCACCACGCTCACATCGTAGTGATCATTGAGGGGTATGAATGAAAATATACGGTCGTCATTGCCATCACGCACAATTTCTACATGACTTCTTGATTCTTCAGAATGAGTAGGATGAATAAATTTTTTAGTAGGCAGCAAATCGCAATTTTTTTCTGAATCTCTGGCCTGTAGTTTCAAAACCTTTAATCGTCTACAACTCTCAAAGACAGGTTGCAAATTTGTCAAAAATGTATACGATAAATCCAGCAGTGTCAATTTGGAAAGTAGCCTCAACGCAAAAAGGCCATTGCATCCAATGGATCGGCAAGACATCAAAACTAATGACTGAATCATTGGGCAGGAGGCTGTTGTAGCTACCAAGCAATCATCCTGAAGTTGGCTGCAAAAAGATGCATCCAGGGACAACAGCCGAGGGCAATTTATTGTTGCTTGAGAGAGGATGCCACATCCTTTCAGCCCCAAAACTGTCATCTGAGGTGCTTCAATATCAAGTTTACTTAGGTGGGGACAGATTCCAAGATTAAGTGACTGAAGCCCAACTTGACACTCAATTGCTATTCTCGGATTCATTGCAGCAAGGTGACTTTGCCAATTCTTTTCATCATCTTTCTTTAAACAATCATCTACCTTCCGATTATTACCAACAGCCTCCAAAGAAGCTATATCAGGTAAAGTTGTAAGAACACTGTCAATTTTTCTCTCCGACATATATTTTTGGTCTCCAGCAAAAGAAACAACAGCTAGTGTCTGTTCTTTGTAATTTTCTTTCAAAATTGAAGATGAAATACTTTTATGTTCATTATTAAAAGTCTTAGCAGCTTCTGGTTCTGTAACAGTGGCTTCAGCTATGTCTGTTTTTTCATGTTCTTGATTGGTATGTTTTTCATATTCATGATTGTCTTCAACATCTTTTTCTGATTTTTTACTGTTGCTAGCAATGATATTTCTTGTATAAAAGACACATTTATGTCCTGCGAAATATTTGTCTCCACATTTCCAACAATTCTCTTCCTTTTTACTTTCAATATTAGTTGGTTGTTTTCCTTTTTTATGCATTGGTGGGGGAATGTATTTACTTGAATTTTCCATGGATGTTCTACTTGATTTTCCCTTGGCATAACTAACTGCTTTCTCATTATTACATCATTTTTCATCTTTTTGTTTGTCATGATTTTCTTCTCTATTATGGATTACTACAGAAATTTTTTTATAACCATTTGTGACTTTTGCACAAGAATTCTCTAATTGTTGAAGCTTTTCTTGAATTTTTCTAATCTGCTCAATTTTTTTGGGATCTTCACGTAATGGCACATTATACAGTAAACAATGTTCTCGGGCTTGTAAACTATGTTCGTAGGATTGTAGAACAATGTTGTGTGCCATTGCTTCAACTTGTCCTTAATACGGCTCTGATATGGCTTTGATACCACTGTAGCAGCGGAAGTTCGATGATTTGGTTACTGTAGCAGCAAGATTTGTAGATTTGTAGACTTAATAGCAAAAGCAGCTTTAATTATAAAAACACACGAGGTATTTATAATAATAAATATTTATTGGTATGATATGATATAAGACGATTGAATGATTACAATGAGGTCCTGCTTTTATACCTATGCAGGTGACCTTTTATGAACAGGCATGTCTTTTAGACATGCTTTTCCAGTTAACTAATGACTACTTAACATAATCCTAATTGATTATTTAGTAATTACATTTATTCTATTTTATTCTATTAATGACTATATTTATTACATTAGTTATGAATTAGGTTCATAACAGCATTGCAAATACAACAATAGCGTAGAGGCAACAACAGCGTAGGGGTTGATGTGACTTCAGCAGCACAGAGCAGAGTTGCTTATGTAGAGCAGAGTTGCAGCACCATGGAGGCTTCAGGAGGACAACGCAGCACAACAACAACGTGAGGGATTTCAGCACAAGGGGTTGATGTGACTTCAATAGTCCAGAGGGAGTCTGCTTACGCAGTTCAGAGTTGTTGTTGTGCATCATCCTTCAGATGCCAACACAGATCAGTAGCCTATGGAGCTTCAGTGAACAGGATGCAACCCAATTGACTTGTCTGTCGAAGATTAAGCAGGAGATTCAGTTGTTTCTCTCAACAACTGAAGTTGCAGTGCATCAAATTAGCAGTGGCAATGTTATGGGTAGCATGAATGCAACAAATTGAGAGGGAGCTGCAGTACAGATGTTGCAATGGCAGTGGCAGTGTCATGGGCAACGATACAGAATGGCAGCAACAGTGCAAAGTTAAGTGGCAACAGGCCAAGAATCAGCAGCACAGAACCAGTGCCCAAAATCTTGTGATGCATAGTGTGATGTATTGCTAGAGCACACTCCTAATGCTAAGAAAGAGTGTTGAGATTTTGTGTATTTGGGGTAGCATCGGTTGTGCTCTAGCTCCCAAATTTTGTGGAGGGAATATAGTACACTTGATCTACAAGACCCAGAAAGGGATTTGGGAAATTTCATTTGGTTTGGGAGATATTTAATTAATTAATTATTTTAATGTATTTCCTAAGTCTAAACTTACGAAAATGAAATAATTAAAGTTCATTCAATTAAACACGTGATGAAATTGTCTTAAGTCACATGGATCAAGCTTTCTTTTAATCTTAGCCATTGATTAAAGATCTAATCATGGCCGTTCGTTTCCCAACGAGAAAAGTATAAAGAGAAGTCTTGGGATCATTTGTAAAGATACACAGAGGCAAAGCACTGAAGCTAAAGCTCACATTCGAGGGTGGGTTTGCTAAGAATTCTCAAAAGTGTTTCAGCTGTAGAGAGGGGAATTTAGACCAAGGGGATAATCTAATCCCAGGGTCTAGAATTAGCAAGAGGAAGATATCAACTCAAAGAGGTAGCACAGAGAAGCAGGAGAGCAACAACAGAGAGGGTAGCAAATGTGCTACGTAGGTGCTGCGCAGTCCCTCCCAGGACAACGTGATTCAACTGGAAACCCTCAAGGGTTACAGAGAGACCCTAAAGGGCAGCGTAAGGACTGCATCACCCAGTCTGGGGTAAAGCAGCCCTTTCTAGGCCAACACTGAGGGACGCAGGGGCTTCAGAGGCTAATGCAGGGGCTTCAGGGGCAACGCTAGGGTTTCTAGGGCCTAATTTTGGATGAGTTCTGTAAATCTCGTTTGAGGGTGTGAATCAATCATTATTTTGGATTCAAAACAGCCAGTGAGTTGTAGATCTACTTGATCTCTGTCGGGTTTTCCAGATTTGGAACCAAGATTTGTTGTATTCAGAAAATTCTTAATAATAAAACCCTCCAACAGCTAGCAGACCGGTTGTCCCGCATTGGGTTTTTCTGGGGACTATTTATACATAAAATCACTGTGTCACTTTGTCTATGTGTGCATGTACTTTTTTTCTAGATCTGGATTGGTGAAAGTCTGTTATGTGTTTTCCTTCGATATTAATCTGAATTTTCAGTTTAATAACTTAATTAAGTAGGAGGAGCATAACCAGATCTAACAGTAAGATTTCTGCATAAGTGTAAGATTCATAAATTTTCACAGTTGCAAGACATCTTCTTGACTTAGATACATTCTTTATATGCTGAAGAAGGGTCATACATGACATAGACTCTAAAAACAATAATTCCTTGCTCATGAAACCCACGAAGCAAGCCAATAATAATTTATTTTCTTCATTACATTATTTACAAGAGTCACAATTACATGCCATTATGAAGACTGAACCTAGTTACATTTTCAACACTCCCTCTTAACTAGGGAGGTACTCATAGTGGTACTTGGTCATTCTCAATCTGAAGAACTTCTCATAAGAAGAATCAGATTGGTAACCCATGTGAAAAATCCTAGATCTGGATTCATATTGCAACAAATCTGAATTACTTCTCCTATTATTTGATAATTATTTCATTACATTGAAATACCAAAGTAATTACTAAAGTAGTCTACACAAATAATACTGCGGAATAAATCTAAGTGTTGAAACAATCTAAACAAAACTCAATGAAAAACAACCACATTGACACAATTATATTTGGACTAAGTCCCCGGAAACACCCAACTTGGGAAAACCGGTGCAGCAGATTTGAGGGTTTGTATTATTAAGTAGCAGAATCTTGAATATAACTAGGGTGCCAACATTCGGCAAACCCTTTAGAGAAATATAGACAACAAAAATGTCTGTGAGATATACCTCACTCAACAAGTCTCCGATTGATCAAAAACAATGCTGATGGAGCCCTCACTGCCTCTATGTGATTGCTTACACTGGATCTGCGTAAGCCTGCATACGCAAGCTAGAGGGACTGCATCACTCCTTCCTGTAGCTGATCTGGCTGATTTGAAGCTAGATCTTGGCCCTTCTGGCTCAGAACCCCAGCCTCTATCTTTCTCTGGACTAACTCTAAGAGACACTATGCTGGCTCTGAGTGATTCTTTGTAGTAACTGCGTCACCCTAGCTAGAAACTGCGTTGTCTCTCTCCTGCGTTGATGTTGCCTTTCTCCGAAATGTATTCTTGGCCCTTCTGACCAATCTCTGCTTCTGCCCCTCTCTAGATCTGATCATTGAATCAAATCACTTAGCAAACCCAACCCTAGTGATTTGTTCTTGGTCAAAAGCTGTGTCTCCTCACACAAATTTCAAAATGCTCAATGGCTCAAGTGTCAAGTGTATTTTCCATAGGCCCCTCACCCTCCTTCTTATAATCTTCCATTGACTCTTCAACGGTCCATATTAAAACATAATCAAGGGCTAAGCTTAACTTGGAGGTGATCCATGACTTTTTCTAGAAGATTCACACTTGATTTAATTAATACACTTTAATTAATCAAATTCCCTAAGTTTAGACTTAGGAAAACATTAAAAATGATTAATTAATTTAATTAAATCATCTCTAAGAGGAATTTTCCAAAACCGTTTCTGGGTTTTATGGAATACATGTCTTTTAGCCTATATACAAAATTACAAGGCTAGAGCACATCCGGTGCTACCATAAATCAACACTCCCTCTTAGCGAGGAAAGTGCTCTAGCAAAACACCGCAATGTGCTGCTAATCTGACTTTTGGAACATTTATGCTGTGTTGTTGATGTTGCTCACCAACACTGCACAAAAATGTTGCAACTGTACTGCTGTTGACTCTGCACTGCTACCATCTGCCATTGTATTGCAACTCCCTCCAAATTCTGCAACCATGCTGCTGCACTGCGTGAGAACCATTCTGCACTGCGCTACTACTGCTCATCTGTTGTTGCTGCTGTAGCACTGCTGCTACTGTTGCTAATTGCAACAGAAAAACATCCGAAATTGGACAAGTAAATATGCAACTGAAAAATAAGACTGACTGCTACTAGTTTCTGCACTAGCTCTCTGAAAATACTGCGTTGTTGCTACTTCTGCACTACGTGAGCACTGCTCTGCACTGTGCTGCTGCTGCCTCTTCTCTGCGCTGATCAAGCTCTAGTATTGTTAGCCATTGCATCATCTCATCTTCTTCTATTGTTGCTGTCCATCTTGCTATTGTCTGTAGGCTTCCATAGCTCACATGTGATCCAAGGGTTTCGGAAATACTCAAGGATCCCGCCTCCTTGCAGATTTTGGATCTACAAATCCAAATCAGCCCACTTTTCTCCTTTTGGAATATGAGCTAACATAGCACAATCTTTCTTTGCCTCAATCTTGGTAGCTCCTGCATGTGGATCTTCCTTCTCCTCTTTATCCTTTTTCTTAAGAGGGCATTGTGTGGCATAATGCCCCATTTCTCCACACCGGAAGAACTTGATCTTGGATAGATCTTTCTTCTTCTGCTTCTGTTGCCCTTTTGATGCAAGGGCAGTGTTACCTTCTTCCTCCTTCTTGACCTTTGAACTGCTACTGCTATCCTCCAAGTGGATTTTCAGGAGATCTCTCCTCAACTCGTCTTGCTGTAATGCTGCCCACATTGCTTCCTATCTTGGAAGCCTTTCTCTGCCCAATATACTTTTGATGAAGACTTGATAATCTTTAGAAACAGAGTTCAGCGTGAGCCTTACTAGCTCAGAGTCTTTAGGAACAGATCCTACTACAGACAGTTGATCTCAGTTCTCTTGAATCCGAGACAAGAAGGAGTCAAAACGCTCTCCTTTCTTCATCCTGATATTTCGCATCTTCTCTTCAAGGTACATCTTCCACTGCTCGGAATATCCTTGGTAAAACTTTTCTAGCCCTACCCACATTTCTCTAGCAGTGTTTTTCGCTGAAATGTGAGGTACAATGTGATCCTTCATTCCATCTAGAATCAATCTCTTGGCTCTAGCCATATTCTTCTTGAACTGCCTCAGGTGTGCTACATCAAGAGGTTCTGCAACTGCACTGTCTATGAGGGATTTCAGATTGTGTTCATCAAGGAGAAATTCTCTCCTTGATTTCTAAATAACATAGTTGGAGGCACCCTCCAATCTATCTTGGTCATGCAGTCCGTTGCTGGCCATCTCCTCAATTGTTGATACCTTGCTCTAACCCTCTGCTCAGCTTTGAATTACGCACTCATGGAGTAAGTCACTTCTTCTGTTGCTGCACGGGAAAAACTGAGTTTCTTTGAGTAAGAAACCCTTTGAGATCAAGAAATCCCCAACTGTGTTTTTCAAAATTTTCTGACGCTTATGCACCAACTCTTACTGTTGTGCAGTAACTGCGTCCTTCAGCTACGTTGCTCTGCTACGCTGCCTCTTCTGCAACTGAAAGGCTTATCCCTCTGTCAACTCTTTGAGAGGGAGCCTTTTCTGCACTGGAATGCCCTCCTGGCCTGGACAACGTAATTTTTTGGGAGGGTCTACAGCTGCTTACGCAGATCCCAGACTCTATAGCGCTGATCTGTTGGTTCGCTTCGTTTCTCCTGCACTTCAACTTAAATAAGTTCTAATACCATGTGAAAAATCCTAGATCTGGATTCCTACTGCAACAAATTTGAATTACTTCTCTTATTATTTGATAATTATTTCATTACTTTGAAATACCGAAGTAATTACTAAAGCAGTCTACACAAATAATACTGCGGAATAAATCTAAGTGCTGAAACAATCTGAACAAAACTCAATGAAAAAAACCACATTGACACAGTTATTTTTGGACTTGCTTCCTCTCTAGATCAGTGAACCCTTCGTTGAGAATTCTATCAGGGAATATTTAGGATCTTGCATATCCCTATCCAGCAGATGTTTTCTTCTTGTCTTGATGTATGATCAGCCTAGTCTTGGATGACTTCTTTCTTTCCTTCAATATCCAATGAGGTTCACAAGAGCTATATTCTTCATATTTAACTGCCATGGATTTTGTTCCTCTTGCCCTTCATGATTCCCCACGATGATGTCACGAGCTCTTGTTCCTAATGATTTCATGATGCCATATTGCATCTTATTATTTATTACAGCCATATCCTATGAAAGATCTAGGAGATATGACAAGACCTTTTGTGAGGGAGACTATCTTTAATCATAGTAAAGATCTCTTACTCCCTCTTTCCTTGGTCTTCTTTTTTCCAATTTCCTTTATCTTTCTGGTGATATGAGCTTCCTTTCTATAAAGTCCATAACTTTTCCATAGCATTGAATCTTAGCTATGCTCTCCTTTCTTTTCTGAGGACCAATATTTTCTAAACTTCCCTTTCCTTCTTGCAAATGTTTGAGTTCTTTAAGCTTCAACATTTTTTCCACAACTTGTCTTTTTCTATCTTGCATAGAAACCACAAGTTGTTGAATGAAGTAACTTTCTTGTCCCATGGACATTTGTTACCTTGCTCATCAGTTAGAACAATGATGATTATCTTTTTATCATTTCTCCCAGATCTTACAATTGAGATTCTATGAAGATATCACTTCAATTTTATGTAGATCAGGTCTAAGTGGTATGACCTTCTTTACTACATCTTCAGAGAATAGTTCTTCTAGCTTATTACATATCTGCTCAATATCTCCAATCCTACTATATAGAGATGAAAGGACCTTTGACTGATTTCACAAGAATCTTTTGAGTCCTTTGATCTCTTTCCATGTATTCAGACAATACTTGACCTTCAGAGACCTTTCCATAGATATCAATGACTTCACTTTCTTCGAGGACTATATCTATCCTCCTTTTTCATGCAATCAATTTTGTTCAACCAACTTATAGATCCCCTTGCAAACACGAAGTCATTTTATCAAATTTGATTATAGAATAAAGGATACTTACTTGACAAGTGAAGATGAAATCTTCAGCTTCATCACTTTGATGATGGTTGAAGAAGATGATCTTCTCCTAGGAAAAGGAGAGGGTCCTTTCTTTAATGAGAGGTAATCTTGCTTTTTGATATAACTTGAGATCGTATCGAGATTTATGGTTAGACCTTCTTACTGTTATATTGATGAGACCTTATTTGTGAAATTATTGAGATCACTTTCTTACTTCTGTCGAGGTCTTATTATGGCACTGAAATCTTTCAAGATAACACCGAGACTGATGTAAAATTCCATTTTTTTGGTGTCACCTATGATAAGGTTAGGATGGACTTCCAGAGTTGGGAGCAGACAGGGCACAGGTACAAGTTGGTTTCATCAACAGGCCCAAGGGATTTTTGGAGGCATTTTGAGGAGTTTCTATGAAGACCGGAGGCATTCGCTTGATATATTCCATCATCTGCACCGTTTTCCTTTCGCTTTGGTGCATTCCGACAACTTTATGAAAAATGAGTTATTTTTGGGCTTAACTCAATTAATTACGCTCAAGGTGGCATTCCGGGAGGAATACGTGATAGAACACCTTAGTGTAATGGCTTGTTGGAACCGGGACGAGAATACCTACATGATGGGGTGGTTGGACATGAGTTTGAGTGACTTGAGGAGACATGGTAGCCGATTTACACTTTCCTGCACTAAAAAGGAATACTTTAATTGGAAAATAAGAGGGAAAAGTGCTCCATGATTAAAATAATAATAAAATAAGACTCTAGAAGAATCCATGAGATCTATAAAAGAAGAGGAGGAGGTCATTGAGGAATATCTTGGATTTGATATCTTTCCTTGTATGTGAGGTTAAGAACCCGGTTTTCTTCTCCATTGCTAGCGCCAGGACGAAAACCCTTGGGTGTATTATCAAGTGTTGGATGGAAACTCAACTCTCTTGAGGAGACTTCATTCAGGAGTTTTACCGAGCTTTAGGGATATTGGAGTGAGGATCATTCAGATCCTCAATTGGGGCTTCATTGTCTTCAATGATTCAGTGGCCGCTGTTGTTGGAGGGAGAGTGCAGCTGTTCAGTTTTGGAGGCCAGCGCAGTGCAACAGTTTATATTGGTGGCCAATTTTCCATCTCAGCGCTTTTGGGTCAGATATACATGTAACCCCAATTTATCATTTATAATAAAAAATTGAGTTTCTTCCTGTTTAATATGTAATGGATTGCAGTACTTTATTTTCTTTTTTTTTTACATGGCAATCTTCTATTAATTAATTCAGTAATTTTATGGTAAAATGTTGGGTTAGTGAAATTTCTGCAAAATTGGTAAAATATCCCATTTGGGGATATTACAACTGAGTTCATTGAGATTAGAGTGTTTCACAAGGATCATCTTCACTGAAGCAACACTGAATCATATTTGTGACAATACCAACATATAGTATCCAAGTGTGTGATTGTAGCAGTGTTGATATAATACCAAACCTGAAGTAGCACTATGATTTGCACCAAGTAAGCTGAGAGAATTGCAGTTAGTCCATCGAACTGAGATTGCTAAAGTACTTTTGAAATTAGCTTGATATTTCAAAGGATGATCTGAATTGTTGACTGTGATATTCAGATTGGGAATGCCTCTCGAAATTTCAGAGAATCCTTCTTTGACTTGCTTAGATGCTTTTCTTGAAATCTGATCCTTGAGTTTTCTCTTAGATGCCCTTCCTTAACTGTCACCTTAGCTCTGAAACCATGTTGAGAAATCCAGGGCATTTAGTGTTAAGAAATTTCTCTTCATTAGTGACTGTTTGTGAATGCCTTTTTAACTTCTTTAGATTAGGATCTTCTTCTTGTTTGATTATTAGTGTTCTTTCTTCATCAAACAGTAACCAATGCATAAACATAAATAGACAAGAGACACAGCATATAGGCTACAAGCCAGGGCTAAGACCTCTCACTCTTTGAGAGGAAAATCCGCACAAATTCTTCTTATAGAGATTCTAATTGACGAATACCAAAACCAAGACCCTTGACCTATTTCGCCACTCCAAGACCAAGACACAATCATCCTTCTTCCTTGATCCTTTGATCTTCAAATAATGATCCCTGTAGCAGCATCCAAACATAGTGATTCATCACTGAACTTCATGTTATCACTGCAACACAGAGTAGCACCAAGTAGCTTTGAGCATCTTAGCATCATAACATCACTAAGCACAGTACCAAGACCTTTGCTGAGATTGGCGAGACTCCATGGTGTGCTACAAGCTCTTGCTGTGGTAGCATCGAACCAAACATACCGAATCATAATAGCATCACAGTCGTGTCACTGCAATAGCATAGAAGATCGAAGTATTCTCTTCACTGCAGTCTGCAACAGGCATGTCGAGAATGCCATTGTGATATATCCGAACTGTGGTTACCCTTTCAACCTCTGAATTGTAGTTTCCTCCACTGCGTCTCTGTAATACCCATCCAAGGATCTCAAAGATACACCGAAAAACTGAGAGAAAGTACCACTGAAAATATGTCTTTGTGGTATAGGTCGAGGTGCCTTTATATAGTTGCTTGTCCATCAATATAAGTTGACCTAAGCATGTGAACTAGTGTGTCTATTTATGTTGAGCCGACATGTACATTCTGAGGCCGACATCAAGAAGAGGATGATTGTGCTTCTTTTGGAGGGTTGCTAGACATCTTATTGACTTAGATACATTCTGTATATGCCCAAGAAGGGTCATACATGACATAGACTCTAAAAACAATAATTCCTTGCTCATGAAACGCATGAAGCAAGTCATTAATAATTTGTTTTCTTCATTACATTATTTACAAGAGTCACAATTACATGTCATTATGAAGACTAAACCTAGTTTCATTTTCAACACCTTGTTGGGCCTCTAATCCTTTGAAAAATTTTCAAGTGCCTTGTGCATTGACCCATGCGGTCTTCACATCCTGTTAGGTGGAACTTAGCAAGTAACATAACCCAAACTTGCTTTTTGCGATTTTGCATTTATTACCCTTATTGATAAGTCAATTTACTACTCATCACGGTTGGGACAATACAAAAGTTCCTTTTAGAGATAAAGCATCATGTGCTTGAGGAAATGGGTGATGGCTAATGAGGGGGGTAGAGCTCATGTTAGGGTTTTTCCCATGAGCTAATCAAATGTCCTAGCCATCGTTTTTATGTTTTATTTTTATTTCATTGTGGCTTTCTCATGCTTTTATCTTTCTTGTCGCCACATCAACCTTTAGGGTTAAGTTTTCCAACCTAGACTCAAGGATGAGGATGAGAAAGTGCCAATCCCAATGACCACCAACCCAAAGAATCGAGATGAAATAATGGGAAAGATGGAAAATGATAAATATGGAACATCTTGGACATGATACCTCAATCAGAACTTTCCCAGTACTGCCCTTCCTAAAACCATAAGGCCTAAAAGGAGGTCCTACTAGACTAGAGTCAAAGACTAACATCCCAAGTGAAGTGAAGGAGCAAGAATACAATCAAGATCGGTAAATCATCCAATTTTCCTCTTGATCTATATTAGTATGCCCATAACATTAAGTCAAAGCACATGATTGAAAAATGGTTAAACTACACTTGCCGATGGATGACCCACCTCCCTTTTGTTGAGATTTTGTATAGTTGGTGTAGCATCGGGTGTGCTCTAGCCTTGAAATTTTGTGGAGGGGCTAGGACACACTTGAACTCCAAAACCCAAAAAGTATTTTGAGAAATTTCAATTGGTGTTTAAGTTATTCCAATAATTAATTATTTTAATGGATTTCCCAAGTCTAAACTTACGAAAATTAAATAATTAAAGTGAATTAATTAACACGTGTGCTGAAATGTTCTAAAAGACACATATCAAGCAGTCTTTTAATATCAGCCGTTGATGAATGATTTAATCTCGGTCGTTGAAGGGTTCAACGAAAAAGTATAAGAGAAAGGCTTGAGGGTTAGTTGGTGACACACAAACAATTACAGACCTGAGAAATAGATCTAGAATTCTAGGGCGGGTTTGCTAAGAATTTTCAGAGAAATTTTTTGCAACGAGGGGTAGTATTGGCTAAGGGGATGATTTGATCCCGGAACCAAGAGTCAGTAAGAGGCAGAGGAGCAGCAACAAGGACAACGCAGAGAAGCAGAGCAGCAGCTACGCAGGTGTTGCGCAGCCACTACGCAGGGTAGCGCAGAGGCTCCAGAGGGCTTCAGAAATTACGCAGAGGGTCTCCAGGGCTAGCATAAGGCCTGCGTCACCCTCTCAGGGGTTACGTAGTCCCTCTCTGGGCAACGCAGTGGCATTCTGAGGCTAGCAGAGCTGATGCTTGGGCTTCAGGGGCAGCGTTGGGGTTTCTAGGGCCATATCTGGGCTGAGTCTTGTAAATCTTGTTTGAGGGTGTGGATCAGTAAGATATTTGGTCCTAGATCTATAGGCTAGCTGCAGATTTGATTTCTTCTATTCTCTGTCGGGTTTTCCAGATCTGGAACCCATATTTACTGCACTCAGAATCTACTTAATAAAATAAACCCTCATATATGTTGCACCGGTTTTCCTGCTTTGGGTTTTCCCGGGGACATATGTCCAAAAATCCATGTGTCACTTTGTTGGATGAGCATATTATTTAGTAAATGATCTGCATGTGTAGGCTGTAGTTGTGTTTATTTTGGTATTTTCTGAATCTGATTTCTGGAAAAACTTGTATTAATTTAAATCAAGTAGGAGAAATAAACCATGATACTGCAGTAGAATTTTCACATGGTATCAGAGCGATAGCAGATCAAGTTGAATCTCCAGTAATCCGCTGAAGAAATATTTTTCTGCAGGGTGGCAGAAGAAATAGCAGATTCAGAAAGGGCATCTTGACAGCAGGAGAACGCAGATCCAGGAAAGGACAGTGTTGAAGCTGTAGAAGGTCGTTAGGCTTAAGCAGACCCTCCCTAGGGCAGTGTAAGGACTGTGTCACCTAGTTTGGGGTTACAAAGTCCACTTCTTAGCAACGCTAAGGCTATGTTGGGCTAGTCAGTGAGATGCAATCCAGTCATTTCTTCAGTTGCAATTTTTTTGTTGCCAAGATCCGGAAGCAGTGCTTCAGATCTTAAGCAGTGCTGGTGGGGTGGAGATTCTACAGATGTAGAATTGTGCCTAGCGAAGTCAACAAAGGCAGGAGGAAGACAATTACTTAGCAGATCTGAGCCAAACAAATCTGAGATTCAATTAGAAGGATCAGAGATTGTTGTCCGATTGTGTTTGGGTGAAAGATTTCCAGGAGGGAAATCAGTTTTCTGTAGAAGCAGTTACTAGAGGGTTTCTAGTGACCAAGAAACCCAGACCCAGAGGCAGAAGAAGTATTGTTTCTGACAGGTCTGAGCAAGATGGCGCGATATGGACTGAGGGATCAGGATAGATTGGACGGCATGTCCAACTATGTTATCTGGAAGGCCAGAATCCTGTCAGTTTTGGATGGGTATGGTCTCAAAGATCATGTAGAGAAGGTTCTTGTTGTACCAACCAATGCAGATCCTTTAAAGAAAAATGAAGAAAATCAAGCGCGGACTAAGCGTTTGATCATAGATGGAGTCAAGGACCACGTTATACCTCATATCGCTGGAAAGACTACAGCAAATGACATGTGGGTAGCCTTGGACACGATGTACTAAGGAGGCTCTATCCAACGAAGAATACTTCTGGAGAACCAGATGTGGTTGTTCCAAATGATGAAGGGTGAAGAGATAGATCCATTCCTCTTCAGGCTTCAAGCTATCCAAGATCAGCTGATTGGCATAGGTGCTACTCCAGATGAGGGTCTCTTAGTGAGGACTGCCCTGAATGCAGTCTCCGAAGAATGGAAAATGTTTGTCCATAGCATTTTGGGAAGGGCAACGTTACCATCATGGGAAGACATGTGGGCTATCCTCCATCAAGAGGAGACCAGGAGGGTCACCAAGAGGCAGCATATTAGTGGTGGAAGAGGAAAAGCCAAAGTCAAAGAGGAGGAGGATCATGCAGCCCTTGTATCAAAGGAAAAGAAGCAGCCAAGGAAGAAGAATAAGGACCTTTCCAAGGTCTGGTGCTTTAACTGTGGCGATCTTGGACACTTCGCCAGCACTTGTCCTAAGAAAAAGGGCAAAGGAGCTTCTGATTTCAAGGCTGCAGCAGAAAAGGACGATGGCTTTGATGATAATGCAACCATGAGTGCTCATGTGCCTCGAGAGAAGAGGTGGGGTGACATGGATCTGTAGCGTATCTACAAACAATGTGGCAGGATCCTTGAGTCAGCCCTACTCTTGGATCACATACGAGCTATGGGAACCTTAAGACAGTAGTGAGATGAGTTGGGAGATGGTTGCAGAAGGTCACATTGAAGCGGAAGAGGGAGATGAAGAGCTTAAGAGGGAGCAACATAATGCAAAGGCAGCAGCAGAGTGGAGGCAACAACACAGAGGGGTTGATGGGACTTCAGCAGCGCAAAGACGTTGTGCTCACGTACTGCAGTGTTGCAGCATAACATTGCCTCCAGAAGGACAGCGTGAATCAGCATCCAGGGAGCTTCAGTGATAGATGCAGCTTGACTTATCTGTCAAACAGTTGGGCAGGAGTCCATCAGTTGCTTACTTCTCAGCAATTGAGTTGCAGTGCAACAGTTAGCAGTGGCAGTCCTATGGGCAACATGATGCAGCAAGTTGAGAGGGAGTTGGAGTACAGATGTGGCAGTGGCATGGGCAATAGTACAGAGAGCAGCAGGCCAAGCATAAGCAGCACAAAATCCAACTTCAAGATCTTGTAGTGCATGGTGTGAATGGATTGCTAGAGCACACTCCATGCTAAGAGGGAGTGTTGAGATTTTGTATAGTTGGTGTAGCATCAGGTGTGCTCTAGCCCTGAAATTTTGTGAAGGGGCTAGGACAAACTTGAACTCCAAAACCCATAAAGTGTTTTAAGAAATTTCAGTTGTTGTTTAAGTTATTTAAATAATTAATTATTTTAATGGATTTCCTAAGTCTAAACTTAGGAAAATTAAATAATTAAAGTGAATTAATTAACACATGTGCTAAAATGTTCTAAAAGACACGGATCAAACAGTTTTTTAATCTCAACCGTTGATGAATGATTTAATCTCGGTCGTTGAAGGGTTCAACGAAAAAGTATAAGAGAAAGGCTTGAGGGTCAGTTGGTGACACACACAGTTGCAAAGCTGAGAAATAGAACTAGAATTCTAAGGCGGGTTTGCTAAGAATTTCCAGAGGAATTTTCTGTAGCGAGGTGTAGTATTGGCTAAGGGGATGATCTTATCCCGGAGCCAAGAGTCAGAAAGAGGCAGAGGAGCAACAACAAGGACAACGCGGAGAAGCAGAGTAGTAGCTATGTAGGTGTTGCGCAGTTGCTACGCAGGATAGCGCAGAGGCTCCAGAGGGCTTCATAAATTACGCAGAGGGTCTCTAGGGCCAGCATAAGGCCTGCGTCACCCTCTTAGGGGTTATGCAGTCCCTCTCCGGGCAACACAGTGGCATTCTGAGGCTAGTGGGGATGATGTTGGGGCTTCAGGGGTAGCATTGGGGTTTCTAGTGCCAGATTCAGGCTGAGTCTTGTAAATCCTGTTTGAGGGTGTGGATCAGTCAGATATTTGGTCCTAGATCTATAGGATAGCTGCAGATTTGATTTTTTTTATTCTCTGTCGGGTTTTCCGGATCTGGAACCCAGATTTACTGTACTCAAAATCTACTTAATAAAGTAAACCCTCATATCTGTTGCACTGGTTTTCCCGCTTTGGGTTTTTCCGGGGACTTATGTCCAAAAATCTGTGTCACTTTGTTGGATGAGTGTATTATTCAGTAAATGATATGCATGTGTAGGCTGTAGTTGTGTCTATTTCGGTACTTTCTGAATCTAATTTATGGAAATAACTTGTATTAACTTAAATCAAGTAGGAGAAATAGAACATGATACTGCAGTAGAATTTTCACACCTTTAAGAAGGAGTGTTGGATGGGAGAGAGAAATCTGACCAGAGCGAGAAGTGGGGGGGATTAACCCACCTTTTGGTGGGCCACTGTCACCTGGTGAGGCTTTGCACTACGCGGTAATTTTGCGGTAACAGGTAGAATGTTGTTCTTTGAATGGTTCTTTCTCTCACTTGTGCACTTTATCTTTCTCCTTTTAGTGAGTTAAAGAACAGCTCCACCACACTGTTCTAGTGCTGTTTTTCTCTTTTATTAGCAAGTTTTTGGGTTAGTGGGTTGGTTGCATTCAATCCCCCCATCCTTTTGTTATCTCAGCATCTATGGAACTAGGGTTTTCACATCCAAGTGCAAATATATTTCATTCTCATTAGCAGATATGTGTAGGATACATAACCCAAGAAGATTTGTCCATGGAATCTAGACCTCGTTTTATATGGAATCTTTAATATGTGAATATTTATGTACAAGCCTACGAATAAAAAAATGTCATGTAGAATGTTTGGTAAGAACAAATGGTAATGCTAGAGAACATGGATGAAAAAGCACAAGGTTTTGAGGCTGGTCATCTGAGCACTAGGCCAGTTTTCATACATGGTGATACACTGCTTACCTTATTTGCAAGAAAGACATGATTATTGACACCTTCCCCCATATTCCTCCAAAAGTAGTGGAAAAAAAAATTACAGAATTAGAAACTATAGGGTTTCACCATTAAATAAAATTGTAAAAGGTGCAGAAAAAGCATAATTTCATGGCCAGGAAATTTAGACATGTTCCTTGAATCATGTACCTGTATATTGTTGCACGTAGATTAATTTTGACAGAATCAGCTCCTATGTCGCTTACTTCAACATTTGATGCCTTGTTATCAAACAATTTGTCTTCCATATTAAAAGGAAATGTCATAGCATAACCTCCCATTGTTAGAAGATAAGGATACCTGGATACAATCAAGGACCATAGCAAATATAAACAGCATATAGATTTAGAAGTTAATGTCTATATCCCACATAGCATTTTAAAACAATAGTCATGTAAACATAGATAATCCACAAATGAACCAATCTGGATACGTGCTATCAAATAGATCTATCCCAGCTGCCACTCCTTGCAGTACTTCCACTGAAACAAACCAAATATCTGTCAGTTAAAAAATTGAGTCTGTTTTACTAAAATAGCTTAAGAGGGCATAGTTGGCTAATTGCAACCAAGCCTCTCAGCTTCTCAGATTTCAACTGCTTAGCATATGCTCATAAAGGTTAAACAAATATGGCTGCATTAAAACAAAGCTTCCAAAAAAACCTTTTGAAAAATCTCACACAAGATAATGTGTAGCATTATCTGCTAAAGAACAGCACATCCTTGTGTTGATTAAATAACTTTTAAATTCACATTAACATAAAAGAAAAACATACACAAGTAACAAATCCATTTATTAGATTATTGTTTGATCTAAAGGAAAATAACAAAGGCAAAATCTGCAAATTAGCTTGCTGTAATTTTATATCAGACCTTATTTCCAGTGTCCACTCTATGAAATTAATTAGGACAGCAAACTTGACCAAAGGGGAGCACAATGGAGGTTTCTACTGATGGTACAAGTGGCATACAGTACGTGGGCAAGCAGGGTACAAACACATTCCATACAGTGACAGTTGGCACACAGTAGGTGGGCAAGCAGGGAACAAATGCATTCTATACAGGTATGGATGCCCTCAATCAAATCACAGGAGTATAGATCCTGAAATATATAGATGGAGGAGGCTTTTTCTTTTTCAAGTAGGTGTCGGGAGCAAAGTTGCACGAAGCGGGGACGTTTTTTTGAAGCGGATACGCGGAAGTGTCATTTCCCAAACATCTAGGAAGCAAAGCGTCTCGGAACCGTCTACTATATATATATATATATATTTGTATTTTTTTGCATTTATATTAAAAAAACATCCAAAATACCAAACTAGTTGTAGAAGATATGAAAACATGCATATTTGTATACAAATTGTAATATCCCTGTTTAGGGCAGCCTTCCTGTTGAGCGTCCGGTGGGCCTTGACACGCTGCCGGGGTCTGCGAGGCTGTTTAGCTGCGGGGCTGTTTAGCTGCCGTCCTCGAGATGCTCCGGTGGGCTGTTGAACTCACCCTTAACACCCTGGGATGCCGCCCTCACTAACAGTTCGAGCTTTTGGTGTAGTGGTTGGATCAACGTGGTATCAGAGCTGAGGTCTCGAGGTCGAGACTCGCGGAGCGTGGTGGGCTGTAATATCCCTGTTTAGGGCAGCCTCCCTATTGAGGGTCCGGTGGGCCTTGACACGTCGGGTCTCGCGCAGGGTCGCTAGGCCGCCGCTCTCGAGATGTCTTATGGGTCACAGTCCCATCCTTAACACTGGGATGCTCACCAGCACACATGGAGCTTTTGGTGTAGTGGTTGGATCAACGCTGTAATATTCCTAATTAGCACCGCTAATTGGAATATTTGATTTTTGTATAGTTTTGTCGACTATAGTTAATTAATAAATAAAAGTGAGAAAGGGGCCTAACTCACTTTAAATAAAATAAAGTGTTCCCTAGTAGAGGCAATGTTATAACTTAAGGGGGAGCCTTGGGGGTCCACACCACGCACGAGAGGAGGCTCACGTAGCCTCTAGGAGCTTCTGCGCAGTCTTAGGAGGAGCACGTGGGAGAGTGAGGGACCACGTAGGGTTTTGAGGAGGGCCAGCGTTATAAAAGGAGGGAGAGCCATCTCATTTGGGCATTCTTGTTGTTGATGATATTTGAGCTAGACTTCTGTCTTCTTGAGCACGCTGGCTGTTTAGCCTGTCTGCAGCACTGTTTAGTGCGATTGAGTATCTCCGGTCGGAGATCTCGCCCTTAGCCCCGGGGGACTTCGAGTGCCTGCTCGGGCAAGGTCTTTTCTACAGTTTTCAGTGGAGGACTTGGTTGTTGATTTGCGGAGGAGCTGGGCTTCTTTTGGTGACTGCACAGTCCCTAGGAGAGAGGACGCAATTCTTGGAGGAGGTGTTCTATTGCGGGGTTTTCCGCAAGAGATTCAGTGAGATTCGGTGTGGAGGTTCAGTGTTTATCAGTGGGAGATTTTACGGGGAGTTTGTGGCCCGATTTCAGCATATATCATTTGGCATCTGCGCTGGGCCTGGAGGGACAGCGTTTTTCCTTGAGGAGGGTTTCTGAGGTGATTTTCGGAGGCTGGCCATTTTCTATATGGTTTCTAGGTTTTGTCCGGGGTGGTGAGTTCAGGTGGTCTGCTGATTTTCAGCTCATTCCGGCAAGGGGATCAGCCCCTAGCTTTAGTTCATTCCCGCAGCAGCAGTTTACGACAGTTTCTTCTAGCAGCTGGGACGCAGTTTCTTGTAGCAGCCATTTCCTGTTTTTCTGAGAGGGTTCTTCACTTGCCTTGTGCAAGGATAGGTGCATTTATTCTGATTATCCATTGTATCTCATTATATTCTCAGATTAATAAAATGGCTTAGCATTCCCGGCATTTTTATGTGTATTTGCTTTATGTTCTATTTCCGGCATTTTCTATATTGTCATATGCTTGTATTGCTGTCTATTTCCCCCTGAGGGATATTACAGTGGTATCAGAGCATAGATCTGGCTTAGCCTGTGGAGCTAGCAGTCTATGAGGCCCAGGACTGGTGGTTTCATGGGATGACGACACTAGGGCATTCTACAGTGGGGACATATGCCGAGTTTACCCGGAGGGTGATAGAGCGTTTTGACAGGAGGGATCCGGAGCAGCACTTCGTTGAGCTGACAAAGCTCAAACAGACTGGGAGTCCTGAGACTTACATTTCAGATTTCTTGAGGGTTTCAGTGATGGTGCCAGATCTATCCGCAGGACGGATGGTCTACATGTTTATGGAGGGATTAGTAGAGCCACTTTGTGGCCTAGTCAGGTCGACTAGACCAGCTACACTCCAGGAGGCTATCAGCAGGACCCGAGACTTACAAGATGTCTTACCTAGGACTCAGACACCTTATCCTCAGAGACAGGCTTTCCAGCCTAAGGGGAAGGACGTGAGGATTCCGCCTCCCAAGGGGAATCCCGGACGGGTACAGGCTGATGATGAGGCCAGGAGGGAGATGAAGAAGAAGCGGTTGTGCTTCATGTACTGTGAGCCATGGGCACCGGGACACAGATGTGGCCACAGGTGTTAACATTTCATTGAGGTCTTCTCCGTAGAGCGTCGAAGAGGATGAGGATATGAGTGGAGGCGGGAGATAGTTGTGCAGTGGTACCTTACCACCCTCTGACTACTCGTTCAGCAAGGGCATCATTTGGCACTTCATCGGAGGAGCCCTGTGCGCATTGCGGGGAGTTCATACCTGAGCGCCGCGCGTACGAGGACAATGCGTGGCCGCGTGTCTCGCCTCGTCGACAGCGTGGGGCAAACTCACAACTTTACTGGCGTTCGTACGAAGGAGCCAGTGTACAGACCGAGAGTTTTGATGGTCAGCTTGGTCCTGTGGAGACCCATCATGGTGTGTACCATATGTTCCCGAGTTAATGATAATGATGGGCACCCATACATTGGACCGATCATTTTTTCGTGTTTCCATATTCCGCACACCAACATGATATTAAAAGCTCATGGCTTATTACTCTAGGAAAGGTCACAACAGATTGGAAGGCCTTGGAGATGGAGTGGGATGATCCCAAGACGGGGAAGCATGAGAAGATACGAGGGCAGAACACATATCCACCCCAGACAGTATCGGCACACAGCATGGAGGCGACATTCCGCAAGGGAGACATAGAGTGGGCAGTAGAGTCATGTGTACCTGGGAGTGTGTCAATACAGATGGGTAACGCACCCAAGAGGTACGTACCATCTCTGGACAGACATGCTAGCTATCGTTTTCATAGTTACAGGACAAATGCACCGTGATCGGGATTTGAGCACACCATTGAGCTTGAGCAAGGCATACAGGCAGTGATTACTACCCCCTATAGGCATCCTAAGGCCTATCGGGATGAGATTGAGCAGGCCATCCAGGAGTTGCTGGCTCTTGGGCACATCCGACCGAGCACGAGTCCTTTTGCTTCTTCTGTTGTGTTGGTGAAGAAGAAGGACGACACATTGAGGATGTGCATTGATTACAGGGCCCTGAACAAGAAGACCCTGAAGAACAGGTACCCCATTCCCAGGATCGATGAGTTGATGGACGAGTTGAGGGGAGCATGCTTCTTCTCAAAGATTGATTTGAGATCTGGGTACCATCAGATTCGCGTGAGGGAACAGGACATTCCCAAGATCGCCTTCAGGTGTCATTATGGGCACTTCGAGTTTCTGGTTATGCCTTTTGGGCTGACCAATGCACCCGCTACCTTTCAGTCATGCATGAACCATATCTTCAGGGGTCATCTGAGGAAGTTTGTGCTGGTCTTCTTCGATGACATACTTATCTATAGCAGGACGTGGGAGGAGCATCTCCAACATATTGAGACAATATTGCGCATCTTGGAGGATCAGCAGTTCTATGCCAAGCTCTCCAAATGTGAGTTTGGATTGACAGAGATGCTATACTTGGGGCATATCATAGGAGTGGACGGGGTGAGAGTCCACGAGGAGAAGATTAGAGCCATCAGAGATTGGCTAGAGCCGAGGAACGTGACTGAGCTTTGGGGATTTATTGGCATTTGCACTTACTACAGGAAGTTCGTCAAAGGTTTCTCACAGCTTGCTGCACCCCTCACAGATTTGACGAGGAAGGGGGCATTCAGTTGGTCGGACACAGCACAGCGAGCTTTTGACAAGCTCAAGGAGGTGATGAGTAGTTGCCCCGTGCTTGCATTGCCGGATTTCACGCAGCCATTTGTTTTGGAGTGCGATGCATCAGGAGAGGGGATTGGCACGGTATTGATGCAGGGTGGTCATCCTATAGCTTTTGAGAGCCGGAAACTCCTTCCGCATGAGAGGTTGTATCCCATATATGACAAGGAGATGCTGGCCATCATGCATGCATTGGCCAAGTACTAGCAGTATTTAGTGGGCGGCAGATTCAGGGTGAGGACAGATCACAACAGCCTCAGGTACTTTCTGGAGCAGAAGCAGTTGCAGGAGAGGCAGCAGAAGTGGATCAGTAAGATCCAAGCCTATGACTTTGACATTGAGTACGTCAAAGGCAAGAATAACGTGGTAGCAGATGCCCTTTCCCGTAGACCGGCCACGTTATCTCTTATGAGCTTGGACGCTGATTGGAGGGCTCGACTGTTGGTAGAGTACTCCAAGGACAGGTTTGCGTGTGAGGTGTTGGATGGGCAGGTCGCAGATGACAGGTACAGGGTGGTCGACGAGATCATCTATTATAGGGACAGGATCAGTTAGATGCCAAAGAGAAGAAAGTGATGCCTATAATGAAGCCTCAAGTTGAGGATATAAGGTTTTATTCTCAACCTTCAATGAACAAGGACCTCATAGCCCCTCTAGATCATGACAACTTCAACTTTTTCATAGTGGACAACAAGGATTATTTCGACATTTGGATACACAATGTGTTATCCCTCTCTTTCTATATCAAATGTTGAACAAGGAGGTCTTTAATCATTGATGTGTGCTAAACTAGGGGATCAAAGGGATATGCTCAAATTCTTACCAAGGGTCATGGTAATAATTCCTTCCAGACTTGTTCTTTCATGACTTCTTCAAAGCTGGGAGGCTCACCTTGAATCACATTGCTAATCGCTACCACATATCCTTGGTACCTGCATGGCTTCTTGCTTTCTCTAAAGGTCCTTCTGGTGGGAATGTGTCTCTTTGCATCCTTGTAATGTGTCATGAAGCCAAAGTGGCCTTTCCTAGCAAGAGGATCGCATGGAGGAGGATCTAAGGGGTCCATAGGCTCCATGGGATCATCAACGATATCTTTCTCGGATTTTGGCATAGAAAGACCTTCTAGAATATTCATATCATCACTCTCCTTCTCAGGAGAAGGCAGAAGTAGGTCCCTTGCTTTTCCAAGGGCGCCATCTTCATCGAACGTTATATCCCTATTAATTTCAACCTTCCTTTGACCATAAATATATATTCTAAATGCTTTAAAATCTTCACAATATCCAACAAATTTACATTTTCTTCCAGTGGCTTCTAGCTTGTTTCTTTTGTCCTTCGACACATGGAAATACATGGGCAACCAAATATACGGAGGTGACCAATGTCGGGCTTGACACCTATGAATACATCTTCTAGGGTCTTGTTGTACAATGCTTGATGAGGCACCCTATTTTGAACATATATTGTTGAATTAGTTGCTTCTCCACAAAGGAACTTTGGCACCTTTTGATCATAGCATGGCTTGGGCAACATCCACAATAGGCCAGTTCTTTATTTCAGCCACTCCATTTTGTTCGGGATTATAGGGCACGACAATCTCCTTCTTCATTCCTTCCTTCTTGCAAAAATCTATGAACTCGTTTGAAATGTAGTCCCCACCATTATCAGACCTGCAAATCTTAATTTTCTTCCCTATTTGATTTTCAACCAGAGCCTTGAATTCCCTGAATATGTCGAAGGCCTCGTCCTTGTGCTTCAAATAATATATCCATGTCTTTCTTGAGAAATCGTCGATGAAAATAAAATAATAGAGATGGCCTCCAAGTGAATGTACGACATCGGACCACATATGTCGGAATGAATGAGATTGAGGATGTATTTGATCTTGTTCTCGCTAGAGGGGAATGGTCCCCTTGTCGTCTTTCCACTAGCACACCTTGGACATACTCCATCATGTTGAGCTTGAACATCGAGGATCCCATAGACTAACGTCTTCAATTTCGGAAGTGCTTCATAGTGAAGATTGGTCAGCCTTCGTTGCCACAGTTCACTTTGATGATTTGTATCATGGACCATCATTAGAAGAGATCTTCCAGTGACTCTATAGAGTCCTTCAAATCTAGATCTGTAACATCCCTTCCTAAATTATTTTGTCACGAGATTTATTTTTATGTCTTGAGGGCCAATTTTGGTGATGTCGGGGCCCATTTGATTTTTCATTAGAAGTCTTAGGAGTTAGAGGTTAATTAACTTTATGCTATGTTATTTTGTTGGCGATGAATGGGGACCCACCCACAAATGAAATACGCATACCCTTAATAACTGGTTCGAAAAGCATGAGTGGGAATATAGTATGGAGGAAAAAGGCAGGAAGAAAGCTCAACGAAGGTTATAAAATGAAGAAAGCCCACTTCATTTGGCATCATTGGATTATCGATTTTTATCTCTGTTGTTTGAGCTGCTTAGTCAGGTCACTTATTGTTTAGCACGAGTTTTTCGAGCGGAGAACTCATCCATTCTTCGGGGGACTTCGAGTGCCACTCTAGATTGGTTTTCCATTATCATCCGAGGGAATTGCATTGAGTTATCTTCAGCATTTGCATTCAGTTGCTATCAGTGCGTATTTCTGGGGACGCAATTGTGTTTCTAGAGGATGCAGTTGTATCCTTGGGGGTCTATTGTTGATTGATTTTGGAGGGTTGGTTGTCGGGAGATTATTTGGAGGAGAAGTCTCATTAGCTTGCTGAGCTATTGGGCAAGTTTGGGAGGCTAAGATTGATAGCGTATCTCTGGAGTAGCGTGGTAGTCACTGGGCCAACGTGGAGGAAAGTTGGGCATATTTGTAGGAGAGTGCCTTAGTCATTTAAGCCATTGTTTGCCGGGAGAGATAAGGGAAGTACCAAAGGAGTTATTTGTTGTATTCTTGGAGGGTTGTGGAGTATTTCACTGGTGATTTTGTAGACAACGTACTTCAGCAGCTACTAGGGGAGCGTAGGGCCTGTTGTTGGCTTATAGGCTCAAAGGAGCGTCTGGAACCTCCAGTCGCACGCATGACTCCTCCATGCAACTGGAACCTCCTAGTCACACGCATGACTCCTCCATGCGACTGGGACCTTAATGTTGAAATTTCAGTTGTTTGAAGATTTCGCTCATTGATCGTAGTGTTCAACAGTTGACCACAAACAATGACAATTCATTACAGGCTTCTGAATCAGGGTTTTGAGTATAAGCATTGATGGGTTCATTTCTTGAATATTGTTTAGTTGATTATTGTTGGATAGGTTTATGATTGAAGATATGTATTATTGTACCCTCATTTACTGAATCATTCAATGACAATCTAATAAGAAGAAGAATTTGAAAGGGTTTTCCCCTGTCTCCGACCAATCCTGGTGTCTCTATGTGTGATTGCTTTTCTTCTATTGTTCCTTTATGTTCCGCTGCATTGATGATGATGATAGTGCTCTTTCTACATAATTGCATATGTAGCTGAATAATGATGTAAATTTGAATAATCTAATAATGTTATGGGGTGAATTTAAGGTGTAAATGAAGAAATGCAATTATCAAAGCGAAGAACAATATAGCCCTAAGAAATATTAATAAGATGGTGATAAGAACATTCTATAGGCAAATTTTGGGTCTATCTTAGGTGATCTGATTCACCATATGTATAACAAGCTTTCTTGAAGAATTATATAGTGTTTGTAGGTTCCCTAGTCCTTGGGCTCCAAGTTCACAAACTGTGGGTGTAGGCTTACCTTGTTTGGACTTCGAATATTTTTATAGTTTATCTAACTTCGCAAAGGTTGTAGCTTATATCTATTTTCCAAAGTATACTTGGTCATTTATAAAGAAATCTTTAAAAAATATTATTTCTCAAAATTTCTTTTGAAAGCATTGAATATTTGTACATTTGTAAATAAATTTGTAAATTATTTTTCTAACTGGGATTTTGGGGTTTCGAAATTATTTTAGATTTTTGTATATATATTGGGGTTTTGGGTTTTTTTATTTTCAATTGTGCAGGTGTGATGAAGTGAGAAGAGTTGGATTAGAGCTAGATCTAGGCCCTTGAGTGTAAGATATAGTCTCCAAAAAAATTTGCAGGGCCAGCCATTGAAAATTTTGTAGTAAAACTGAAGATATGAAGCAAATAATTTTTTTATGAGCTGGGGTTTCAAGTTTTAGGGCTCCTAGGCCAGGAACTGCCGTCTCCAAGCCTTGCGTCAGCCTCCTTGGCCCCTGCATCAACCCTTTGAGGCCTAGCATTTCCCCCGGAAGCCATTTAGAGGCTGGCCGCAAGCCCTAAGGGGCCTCGACCTTCCTCCTTTTCCCTGCATCTAGGTTTTTAGGGCCTTTAAGACCGGTCGTGATGCCTAGAGGCCTCATCCTCCCCTCCTCGACCCTCTTTCCCTCTCCTTCCTCCTCTGCTAGCCTCCTCCTCCTCTCAACTCCCTTCGTCCTCCCTCTTCTCCCTTCTCCTCTCTCCTTTCTCCCTCTTCCTTCAAGTCGTAGCCCTCCAAGGGCTTGCGGCTCCCCTTCTCGACCTCTAAGCACTAGGACGTAGGCTTTAGGGCCTTTCCAAAGCCCTTAGCCTTCCTTTCTACCTAGGTTGTGGCCCTTGTGGGGCCCACGGTAGTCCTTTAGGGCTCGTTCCCTAAGCCATTAGGCCTTCCAAGGCCTCCTCCCTCCAGTGTAGGCCTATCTAGGCCTTTTCCCCTCAACGCTAATCCTCTAGGGCTTAGCATTGACCTTTCTTGGCCCTAATTTTCCCTCTCTTCCATCTTTGTTGGTAAGTTTGATTTTGGGACTGAATACTTGGTGTGTTTTGTAGAAAAATTGGCTCAAAAATTGTGTTTCAGGTGGCATAACCTTTGGGGAATTTTGGGCAACTTGAACAAGAGGTCTTCAAGGCCTTGGGCCTAGGGTTTGCTCTCTAAACCCTCACTGTTTCACTGTTTTTATTACAGCTGTCATAAACTTCTCATCGCAGTGACATAACACTCACGAAAGGGCCCTAAAATTAACTCAAAAATTGCCAAACCTACTGAGGAATTATTGCATGATTTGGGCATTTGTCATCAAGCTCTTTATATGTTTATTTGCTGACTGTCATAAGTAAAATCAAATCTGATATATTTTGAAGCTACATCATCAAAGGTGCTTGATAGTTCATATTTTCACTTAGCAAGTTGTTAGGCATCTTATTGCTCATTTCTGGTTCATATATGCTTGTTCTTTCCTAAATCTAGACTGTTTTGCTCACTGTTGTCCTAAAGGTTAACAAGTACTAATAATTCTGAAAGTGACTTTGCAATTACTGGTTATTTGCTATGAAACCGGATTCATCCACCACCCTCCATGTGTCCCGAATCGGTCAAATCAAACACGATTCGTATGGATTCGTGTCCCTTGACCGAATCTGATCGTGTCCGTACAGGACATGATCGTGTCCTGATCGTGTCCTGTATGGACACAATCGAAACCCGATTTGCCAGACTTGCTTTGCGTGGAAAAGCGTCCAGCGTTATAAAATAAGCAATTTTTCTTTTGTTTTCTCACTTTGTCTTTGTGTGTGAGTTGAGCAAGGAGCAAGGGAGCAATTTCAAAGAGATTTGAACAACCGGTAAGTGCATTGTCTTACTTTTTTTTTGCATTTGGTTTGCATGTGCATATGTTTTACAAATTTGTGCATTTTTGTTTTTTTTACAGCACTCATGGCTCAAACAAGGGCAGCAAGGAAGGGGCAAAGAAAGGGGAAGAATGTCCCCAATGGAGATGCCCCTCCTATCCTTATTTCATCAAGGTCTACAAGTATTCCATCTATTGGAAGTGGGGCTGCAACAACAACTTCAAATTTTCAAGGAAAACAAACTCAAAACCTCAAATATCCATTGTGGAAATAAGTGACAAGAGAGCTAGGGCCAGGCAGTAAGGCGAAGGGAGGAGCAATGTTGCTTGGAAATGCAATTTTTGCCACAACCATTTCATGAGCACATATTAACGTGTGAAAGCTCATTTGTTGGCTTTGCCAAGTTGTGGAATTGCAGCTTGTACACAGGTTCCTTTAGCAAAGAGGAAGGAAATGAACAGAGAGGCATCTATTGGTGCGGCAAATATGGCATCAAAAACAAAACAAAACAAGAATGATGACCCCCTTCCATTGTTGAGGAAAAGCAGCAACAAGTTCCCATTTGAGAGTTCTAGTGGGGGACAAGCAGCAAAAAGAAAGGCAATTGCACTTGGTCCAATGGACAAGATTTTCCAGAAAGAGAAGCGGGAAGAGCTTGATCTCACCATTGCATTTTTTTTCTATTAGAACTTCATATCCTTCAATGTTGCACGCTCACCTCTATTTATTGAGATGTGCCGAGCTCTAACTCAAACAACTCCATCAAGGTATGTGCCTCCTAGGTCAGAGAAGCTTAGAACCACATTGTTGACGAAGGCAAAGAAAGAGGTGGACAAAATGCTTGAGCCTATTAAATCAGCATGGCCAACATCTGGGGTTAGCATTGTTTCTGATGGATGGACAAATCCAGCACGACACCCTCTCATCAAATTCATGATGTCTTCCTTGAATGGTCCAGTTTTCTTGAAATCAGTGGATGCACTTAGACAATACAAGGATGCACAATATATGGGTCAGTTATTTATTAAACTTATTGAAGATGTCGGTGTCGATTGTTGTGTGAAAATCATTATAGATAATGCACTTGTATGCAAGGTTGTTGGCATGATTGTGAAAATCCACAAATATTTTGGACACCTTGCATTGTCCATTCATTGAACTTAGCACTGAAATCTATTGCCTCTAATGTGCTTTGGATTGGAAGCATTATTGAGGATGCATGTCACATCCGCAACTTTGTACAAAACCATACAAATGCCCTCACTATCTACAAGGAGAACACCAATCTATCATTGTTGAAGATTGTGGATACATGGTTTGCCTCTTCATTCATCATGTTGAAGAGGTTGATGGAGATCAAGACTACTGTTGGGCCATGGTTATTTCAGAGTTTTGGTCTTTTTGGAGAAGAACAGATCAAACAGCCCAAAAAAGAGTGAAGGACACAATCTTGGATGACGCTTGGTGGGAGAGGGTAGATCTACTTATTCAGATCATGGACCCTATCATTTCTTTGCTTAGATTTGCATATACAAACCAACCCATCCTAGGAGAGGTTTATGAAAGATGGGATTCCATGATTGAGTCTACGAGGAACATTATTTTACATAGTCAGTGCCCCGAGTATGAGACATCACAAAAGAACTTCTTCACCACCATACAAGATATTCTTGTCAGCAGATGGGACAACAATTGCACACCTTTACATGGTTTGGTTCACTCCTTGAACCCAAAATACTACAACCATGAGTGACTGAATGGTGGACCTTCCCACAGATTCCCTCCTCACATGCGTGGTGAAATCTCACAGGGGAGGAAAGATGCATTCAAGAGGATTTTTTAGGATAGGGCATCCCTTGATGAGGTGGAGGATGCCTTTTGCAAAGTTTTCCACTGGCACTGGGCGATTTGTAGGCTATGATGTGATTAGAGGCAGGGGGGCTAAGAAGCCCTATTCTTGGTGGGAAACTCATGGGGCAACAAGCCCTCCTCTACAATAGTTAGCCATGAGGCTCCTCTCTCTGGTGACTTTATCCTCTTGTTGCGAGAGGAATTGGAGCACATATGGAAATTTGTATAGTGTGAAGAAGAACAGGCATGAGCAGTCCAGGGAAGAGATAATGGTGTATGTGCACACCAACCTTCGTCTTATTTATAAGCTGAGGGAGGATTGGTTGAAGGGAAAGACAAAAATGTGGGATGTCTTTCCTGATGATATGGGTTTGGACAACAATGTTGAGTTGGCATTGGCCAACTTGGATCTCAATGAGCCAGTGCTAGAGCCTGTCACATTTCATGATGGTGATACAGTAGAGGGGTCATCCTCCACACCAGCAGATGCAGAGATGACATTGGATACAGAGGAGAAGGATGCAATAGAGGAGAAAAGTGTTGAGCATGGTGATCATGATGAGGACAGTGATGCAGATTATGATGATGAGGATTGATGAATCATGACTCATGAGCTACGTACTGCGGCACTTCCTTGAGGCTTGTAGTCTTGTAGTTGTTTTGTATTTTCTATTTCTATTTACCATTGGCATTGTACTATCTATGTAACACATTTTGATTTTGATGACTTAATAAGAAAACTACAATATCTTGTCTTTCTCTGATTGGATCATTGATGAATATGTCTATTACTTTGTATGATTGTATGATGTATCTTTGTAAAACTTTTATCTAGATAAAGAACTATGTTTCAATCAATGAATTTGTGTAAGAAATATATGTATATATATATATAACGTTCGGACATGTCCTGTTGCAGAGGGTTACCGTGTCCGTGTCCGACACTCGAATCCGCGTGTCCATAGTGTCCCGTGTCCCCGTGTCAGGTAACTTAGGTTATTTGGAATCTAACATTTGTTTGTCTTGTGTTATCTATAAGAATTATCAAAATTTGCACTAGAATCACTCAAATATCTAATCTCTAAATCTTCTAATCCTGTTGATGGTCTAATTTACTTTGGGCATCAGGATCTAATTGGCATTTTGGTTGAGCCATTGTTGAGAAGTTATTTAATGATTGTTCTAAGTTAAGCTCATAACCTTGTGCTCTTTCACAATCTTAAGAAGCTTTGGTAATTTTATTAAGCAATTGGCATCTTAAGTTTCATTGGTCATTGGAATATCTTGTTGACATAAGTTCATTGGTATTTACTTTGTTTTAATCTCTATTGCGATTATGGGTTAAGCATACCAAATCTTGTTATCATTGGGGAGATTTATCTTTGGAATGTTTAACATTGGCACTAGGTAAATTGGCGCTCTCTTTGTTGTAAGATCGTATATAATTCATTGATAATGTAGAAAATCTAACAACGAGATTCAATCTGATTTTGTAATGTACTAAAACAAACTATTAAATCCTTCCTACAATTTGCGGAAACCAATATGGTTGCACAATCACATAACAAGTAAGAGAAAGAAATAATCAATCGCACAACACAAGATGTATTTGGGAAAGCAACTGCTCAAAACCCCATTATCTGTATATTGCATAAAATCAAGATCATGAAACAATACAATGCTTTTCTTTCACTGGGAAACTTCTGCACTCTGCTGACTGTCTCACTCTGATCCTACTAGAATTTGGTTTGCGATATAAGCAAGTTTGGTCCAATATTTAACCTTTTTCTTTCCTAGGCTTGGCCTGCCTTCCTTATGCAATCCTGGGCTAATTGAGCCCCTATTAATTAGGAAAATCCCAATTAATGATTGCGGAATACTTTCAAGCCTTCTCGATGACCTCATGCATGACTTGTACAATTTTCTAATTATACAACTGATAGTTATCTTCCCTTTAATCTCAGTCTCAACTGGGCCTTCCTTAGAACTGACATGCAACAACTATTTATAGCAAATTATTAGTTAACTGATTGATCAATACTTGTGAATTAAATCAGAGTTAATTCATTGGACCTATCACTAGCTCATCTCTCAGTTAAAACTAGTTAAACTGATTTTAACTCAAACAATTGAGTTAACTGATTACATCTCACAAATAATTGTAACTGGACCCCCTAAAATCATGGGACAACTCTACATGCCTCCTCACTGACCTCTAACTCGAATTTCCTGACCTAACTCAGTCTTCTTGACTTATTTAACTAACACAAGTTGTCATGAGATGAAATTACAATTATTCTTCCAATTTAATTAAGAGAGAATTAAATCAGAAGCCCCTATGGTGCCATTTCTGGTTTCCATTTTCAATGTTTCTTGTTGCAAATTTCAACAGATAAATACTCTTGTCATTAAAGATTCATCATAACTTAAAGTACTTAAGCATTAAGTCAATCTTAAACTAAGAAATCACTCATATCCTTTGCATAAACATTCTAGGCTTAGCAGCATTAATAATTTACCTCCGAGCATAAGCTTGGTTGATAGACTCCTAGGACAACTCTTTTTCATCTAGCTTGAGAGATTCAACCCCTTTTTTGTGGTTAACATAGTGACCTTGCAGTTATCATAGCCACGGTTTCAATAGTGCCAAAGACACTGGGTGGTTGGAACACAGAGGGAGGTATCATTAATCAAGCCTCAGCGTGCTTCCCGTTGGCTTCCATCCCACAAACTACTCTAAAGACTAGTTTCAAACAGTTAAGAGGGAGGTTCCATTTAGACTAGGCATAAAATTTTAAAGCAACCAAGATCCTTGCATTACACCTAGATATTAGGATTTGCATCTCATATAAGTTAGTGAAACATCTATGCAACGACTATCCATCTAGGTGCTTCGTCCTAATTTATAATAAGCAAGAGCTTTGACTCCATAAGGCACTGGTCTCATTTCCAAATCTAATTGTATCCTTAAGTCTTGCTAAATTTAACCAAGTAGCTAGGTCACTCAATTATGTCTCCAGGACAAGTTGGTTCCGAACTTGTCTTTCATCATCTTGTATCCAAAGGGACTACTCCCCATACCCTGTTGTTGGGAGACAACTAGAATGGAGTGGCGGGGATCAAAGACACAATCCCCGCCCTGAGCTGTTGTCGCAGTGCCTGTACAATCAGAGCGACAAGTAGTCCAAATGTGACTTTGACTCTAATATTTGTTTGACTTGTGACAAATTTTCTTTTGACTCAAATAACCCTACAAGCATGAAGAACATGCTTTAGCCTTTGACTAAAAAATAAAATACTAAAATGAATGTAATAAATATTTCAATAGTACATTTGACATACATTATGAAGACTGACACTAGTTATATTTTGTTTTCAACAAGAAGAACCAAAAATGTATTTCAAAATTATGCTTCAGAATAGGCGAGTGTATGTCCACATGTAGGTCTCGGTTTAGCAGAGTTCAGAAAAGATTAGAGCGCAGGTCGAATATCCATAGAAAACTACCTCCGAAAATGTCATCTGAACATGCTTTAGATTTGGTCAGTATTGTTACATAATATACCCACGAAAACCAGATCCAAAGGACAATGAGAAAGCCATTGTAATTCATCAATTTGAAGCCCAAAATGTGTCGAAATCTTGCCACCAGTAAGATGAATCTGTGCAAAAAAAAGGTATCTCAGAAAAGAGGGTTCAGATGATCCAACTCCAGGGCTGAAATCTTACAGTAAGCTTCAAATGTAGGATGAAAAGGTAGCCTAACTCAGCCGCAGAGATTCCTTGGCATGTGGCACAAGACACGTTCTAGATCAGCTTAAAAGGGAGACCGAATAGTTTTGAAGCTTGTCACTGCTTCCAAAGACTCTGCCCAGAAATTGCCCTAACAAAGAGGGTCAAAACATAAAAGCATGCCATATCCTCAGTCTAGCAAATAACTATAGCCTGAAATTCAGAAGATTAGCCCAAGGCTCTTCAATTCTGCCCTTCATAAAACTCAAAACTTATTTGGCCAAAAACCATAGCCCAAACTGAACAAGAAATTCGACCTTTCTTGTGATGTTCAAGACTCCCCTAGCCACAGAGATATTTCACAGAGAACTCATCCTTTAATCAATGACTTGAATGAGAGAGAAGGGTCTTTAATTTACAGAGGTTGAGGTCCCTTTTGGAGGGAAGGATGACTTTAATTTTTGGAGGGAATTTCGAAATCGAATTTTTTTTTTTTGGAGCCAAAAAACTTAACCCTCCTTTTTGAAGTCGACCAATTTAGTTTTGAGCCAAGAATTTAATTTTAAAATGACCATCCTTGACCATCTTAGACGCAAGCACAAATTATTTTTTGTCACAAACAAACCATTCAAGAGTAACTTGCCACATCATATACTGCTGGGGATTCGGACCACTAGGTGGGGCTTTGATCTTCCAAAAGGCATATCTTGCAAACCGTGAGGAGCCACAAGGTGTGCCATATACCGTTGGAATCGGCACGACGAGGACCATCCAATGAGGGTGATCTTGGGAGAAAACTCACTGATCATTATCCTCGAAGACATCTACAAGTGTCGGGCTGCTAGGGCTTTCTAGGGCTTCTTGCCCAATGGAGCTTCCAACTGAGGCTATATAGACAAATATAAGAGCGTTCATGGACCAACATTGGCATCAATGACAACACCATTCAACACCCACTGAGGCTTTGCAGTAGGCTACTCGATTTTGCATTACAGTTGATATGTTTGTACAAAGTCCTACAATAACTAATGGTGACATCCTTCGATTTACTATGCCTTGTTGGTGCATTATGGATCTGTTATTTCGATGCATGGATGATTGTTTGACATTTTGTGGCCTACCTCATGTTGATAATTTATTTTATTGATTTCAATGTCCTCCCTCGCCTGATATGGTTTCAGTTTACCCATTTGTCCCCATATGGCTTTGTGATATCCTATGAGACATGCAATATGCCACCCATTATTCATAACAAATGCAAGCTCTTCAAATCAGTGATGCCTTTACAAACTTAATGATAGAAGAAAAAACTAACACCACATTTCCATGTCATATGAAAAGTAAAAAAGATAAAAGCTTGTTTAGTTCACCATATAATATAAGGTATATTACACCTATTATAGAGTGGAATGAAGTTACTACCTTGTAGAAAACAAATATGACTATTTATCTCCACATTGGTACATAACTATGATATATTAAGCTTTGAGTCTAATTTTGTAATTTAATGAAAATAGACAATTAGAAATTCAAAGTGTAGCTATGGCCCGTAGCTTTCACAAATTGTTTGAGCAGCAAATTACACTTTCAAGAGCATATTAATAAAAAATAGTTCATCACCTGGTAGACCAAGTCCACTAATGTGCCGTGGCTTGTCCTCTGGTAAGATTCTCTACAAACAAAAGTGAACATTAAGCATAATTATAGAAAACATCCAAATTGAAATTTTGCTATCCAAGATACAAGCATATTGAAGAAAACCCATGCATTTACACTAACCTCACCTCTATAATCTTAGAATGGGAATATAAATAACATATAGACTGCAATGCATAGATGCAAGGAAAGATAAATATATGAAATAAATGCAAAGTAAACATCAAACTTTTAAAATAATAATCCACTCAAGCAAACAATTGACTTAACTACAACAAAACTCCAACATATATCCAATAAATACAATATTATTTATTATATATAGAAGAAAATTACTGAACGAGAATTATAAATGGAAAAGTGCTAGCAAACCATATTTGAAGGAATGATAATTATTCCATATCTTCAAAACCTTGTCATATAACAAATGTAAACAACTTCATGCTGGATTTATTAATGTGCTTTAAGTTAGAACTTCTTCTAATAGTGTGTCTTTGTGTGTGTGTGTTTGTGAAATCAATAGACTGTTGTGGATATTCCACAAGACAACTCATCATAACAAATCTGAATATGTTATAACAAAAACCTTTAACTCATACTCTATTGTGTAGTGACTACTAATGATTATGATTATAATATAACGTGCATTCTGCTTTTAATATGAAAATTACCTGGAAAACATAAGAGAACAGGTAAAGTAGTAAAAAGAGCACCCCATGAATAAATGATGTACACCAAAAAAACCCATTGGGAAACTTCAAGCACAAAACAATGATTGCACCTTGCTCCATTATTTCTCAATTTTACAATGCAAGAATTATGACAAAAGAATGGATCCTATGCAGCAAATGGACATTATGGCTTGTAATAAGCTACCACAAGGTGCTATTCTTCCTATACTTTTTTCTAATATCTCAATTGTTTGTACCACCCATCAATGGAACAAAAAATCATCATCAGACAAGTGGAACCCATTTCCTCTCTTGTAGCATAACTTTTAACATGTCCTAGAAAGTCCTTAGAGTTAGGGTTATAGTTTTGCACACCCCAACTATATATTAAGGTTAGGGTTTTGGAACCTCCATAATCTTCTTGAATTCCACACCTGACTAGCTCCATATGTGTTACAAATGATAACTAACACAATGACCACTTGATACTATGGTGGTCAAACTTGTTGACCACTGGAGTGGCACTTGATGATTATATGAAGACTCCATACCCAAGAATGAACCAAAGGACACTTGTACCATCAGATATCTTCAGTTCAATAAACGTTTTAAACTCTACTTCTACTTCTTATTATTTTCTCTTGTACCCAGATTCCACGCCCTATGAGGAATTGTAATAAGTGATGCTAGTAATGATGAATTTGAGTTAGTACTGAGTCTGTAACAGGCCTAGGTAGCTTGGGACCTTGCCAACAAGTGAGTATTACTTTGGGAGGTTTTTTTCACTCGGTTAATTATCATCTCCCTATCAGGACTTAATAATTAATTGAGTTTTTTTCCAATTTTACCCCAAGCTCAGAGTACAGCTTGATAGTGAGGCCTTGGGTGAGTCCTAGTGTCTAGAGTCAATGTATATTACCATACTAGATCACACAAAAAATTTCGTGGAATTTGGTTAGGTCTAGGTAGTAATTTTTTAATTTTTTAGATTTCTCGCAAGTCGAAAATTGCAATAAAAACTGTAATTGAATTGTAATAAGTGTTGCCTAGAGAAGTTGTATGGGGTATGAGTAATCAAAATTACACCTCTCACCCTCAACCTTCTACTATGACACACTTTGAGGGGTTAAAGATGTGTTTTGTACCCTCAAAACTCACTTTTCCTAAGTTTAGTGGAAAATCTGACATTTAATAAAGCCATAAATTAAATAAATGGAGAAAAATAAATATCCACACATGCTAAATGAGGTGGAAATGAGGTCGAAAATTATGGGGGAGTTAAAGTGAAGTCATAAGGTGATATGGACTCCTAAAATCAAGGAAATGACATGTGCTCAAATAAAATCGAATTTCTAGCATTAAATGAGAACTGCTTACTTGGAAATTCGAATTTGTGAAGTTAATGCACATTTGGGAGGATTTGGGAGAATATTTGATGGAGATTTCTGAGGGAAATTGTCCTCACATGGATTACCACCCATATATACTTGTCATTCGAACATAAAATTCGAATTTGGCACATAAGGGAAGAAGAAAATGATGTCCACTTGCCAGAATCCAATTTTTACACTTGGCAATGGAGCTCCACTTATCAAATTCGGATTTGCGTTGTGATCTCCTCCCTCTCACCACTTGACATTTGGTTCTTCATTGGGATTTTCTCCCTACTTTCTATATAATGGAGCCATGGGCTCTCATATTGTATCATTTGTACTAGCTATTGTGCTTGGGGAAGCTTTGCTCCTATGCCCACTTGTTCTTCATATAATAAAAAAGTATTTGGGGTTCATTCATGGGTGTTTCGCTCTTGGAGTTTGGCTTGGCTCAATGATGGTATATTTCTTTACTTGTGTTTAATTTGATTTCATTCTCTCATATGTTTTCATAAGAATTGTGAACGTATAGCTATCTTATATTTTCAATTGGTTATTTGATATGCTCTAAGCTAGACAACTCTATCTATTTTCAAACAAATTCTAGAGTTCTCTTGTCATTGTTTATTAATATAATCCATATGAGCTAATGTGCATTTAAAGTTTTGTAGAGACCATCTTTGGATCAACTAGCAAACGTGAGGGGAAGTCTTCAAGAGACCAACCCACTCTTGGCATTACTTACAAAAAATTCCTATCAATTTTTGAATCTTAATAGCTTATCTTTCAAAAGTGTCGATTTTGCAAGGTTCTTTTTCACATAGTTTGTGCTTAAGCCAATTTTTTCAATCAAATTTACATCTTATACTCTTGTGCTTTCATCTATTTATCTAGCTAATCAAGAGCTCCTTGTAAGCTAGACAAGTGATTGTTGAGATTTTGTGTAGTGGGGGTAGCATCGAATGTGCTCTAGCTCCTAAAATTTGTGGAAAGACTAGAGTACACATAATCTACAAGACCTATAAAGGGATTTGGGAAATTTCATCTGGTTTGGGAGATATTTAATTAATTAATTATTTTATTGTATTTCCTAAATCTAAACTTAGGAAAATTAAATAATTAAAGGTAATTAAATTAGACATGTGATGAAATTGTCTTAAATCACACAGATCAAGCTTTCTTTTCATCTTAGCCATTGATTCAAGATCTGATCATGGTCATTGGTTTCCCAATGAGAAAAGTATAAAGGAAAGGCTTGGAGACATTTGTAAACACACACAGAGGCAGAGCACTGAAGCTAAGCTGAGATTCTAGGGTAGGGTTTGCTAAGAATTCTCAAAAGTGTTTCAGTTGCAGAGAGGGGAGTTTAGACAAAGGGGATGGTCTGATACCAGTGTCTAGAATTAGCAAAAGACAAAGAGCAGCTTCCAGAGGCAACGCAGAGAAGTAGGAGCAACAGCTGCATAGAGGGCAGCAGTTGCACAGCACAGGGGTGGCTTCAGTGACGCATATGTTGCGTTGTCACTCCCAGGGCAGCGTTAGGCAGTTGGAAACCCTCAGAGGTTACGCAGAGACTCTTAGGGGCAGCGTAGGGACTGCATCACCCAGTCTGTGGTTATGCAACCCTTTCCAGGCCAGCGCTGAGGGATGCAGAAGCTGCAGAGGCTAACGCAGGGGCTTCAGGGGCAACGCTGGGGATTCTAGGGCCTAGATTTGGCTGAGTCCTGATAATCCCATTTGAGGGTGTGGATCAGTCAATATTTTGTCTTCAGAACAGTCGATGGGTTGCAGATCTATATTTTCTCTGTCGAGTTTTCCAGATCTGGAACCCAGGTTTGCTGTATTTAGAAATACTCTTAATAATAAAACCCTCCAGCAGCCAGAGACCGGTTATCTTGCATTGGGTTTTTCCGGGGACTATTGTCTAGAAAATCACTGTCACTTTGTATGTGTGCACGTACTTTTTTCTAGATCTGAATTGGTGAAAGCCTGTTATGTGTTTTGCTTCGATATTAATCTAAATTTTCAGCTTAATAACTTAATTAAGTAGAAGGATTATAACTAGATCTAACAGTAGATTTCTGCATAATTAACATTCAGAAATTTTCACATGGTATCAGAGCAATTGAAGGTCTAGGAGGGTCACCAGCAGAAGATTGAAGGATCTTGCTGCAGAAAGTAGCAAGAAGTGCATCAGCAGCAGCAAAAGGGTAGATCTGAAGGGACAATGCAGTTTTAGAGAGATTTGAGCTACGCAAAGGGTAGGGTGACACAGTCTTACACTGTTTCCCAACAGGCCCACGCACTTACTACGTAGAGGTGGCACAAAGGCAGCGATGGGATTGTTTGAAGCCAACCAAGGTGACGCAGATCTGCAGAACTTCAGAAGGTGCTGGTGGGATTAAATTTCTGAAGTTTTCAAAAAAAATTCCTAAGCACTAGTGACAAAGAGCGGGAGGAGATCAACTTATCAGAGAGTTTCTAGCCAAAGAAACTTGAAGATCGATCAGAGGATCAAAGAGAGTTGAATCATTGTTCGATTTGGCAGATTTCCAAGAAGGGAAATCAGTTGTCAGAGGGAGTAGAAGGTGCCTGTTTCGCCAAGGACCTTAGATCCAGATCTCTAGCAAAGAGAAAAGGAGCTCCAACAAATTTCTGAGCAGATGGCTCCTCATGGACTGTGTGATCAGGACAGATTGGATGGCCTATCCAACTTCTCAGTTTGGAAGGCTAGAATCTTGATAGTCCTAGAGGCATATCATCTAAGAGACCATACAAAACAAGTTCTGGCTACGCCGACTGATGCAAATCTCCTGAGGAAGCATAATGAAGCTGCTGGACATGCCAGGCGGTTGATAATGGAAGGAATTAAGGACATATTGTCCCACATATAGCTGAAAAGAAAACAACTAATGAAATGTGGAAGGCCTTAACCTCCCTATATGAGGGAAAATTCGTCCAGAGGAAGATGCTTCTGGAGACTCAGATGCGGTCATTCATGATGACCAAGGGGGAAGACATGGAACATTTTCCCTTCAGATTACAGTCGATCAAAGACTAGTTGACTACCACTGGTGCAAAGGTGGAGGATGATGTAATGGTCAAGATTGCTCTCAATGCGGTCACAGATGAGTGGGAAATCTTTGTCCAAAGCATCTTGGGCAGAGCAGACCTCCCAGACTGGGATAGCTTGTGGGCAATCATGCGTTAAGAAGAACTCTGCAGAATCACCAAGAAGCAGTACAACTCGAGATCGAGTAAGGTGAAGAAGGAAGATGAAGAATATGCGGCCTTGGCATCAAAGAGGCAGCAGGGAAAGAAGAAGAAGGATCTATCTAAGATCAAGTGCTTCCAGTGTGGAGAACTAGGACATTTCACCAACAATTGTCCTCAAAAGAAAAAGGACAAGGAAGCTTCTTCTTCCAAGGTTGTTGTGGTGGATGATGGGTCGAAAGATGATGTAACCATGAGCACTCATGAACCACAAAAGTGGGGCGACATGGATCTGTAGAGCAGCTACAAAATGAGGGCAGGATTCTTGAGCAGCTTATCTCTTGGATCACATCCGAGCTACGGGAGCCTTAAGACAGTAGCGGGACAAGTGGAGCAGTGGGTGCATAGATCACGGATGAAGTAGAGGCGGATCTGAAAGCTGGAAGGAGCAGTGCAGATGTAGCAGTAGTGTAGAGGCAGTAGCAGCGTAGGTGCTGATAAGACTTCAACAGCACAGAGCAGAGCTGCTTACGTAGAGCAGAGCTGGAATAGCGTAGGGGCTGCAGGAGGACAACGTAGTGCAGCAACAACGTGAGAGATTGCAACACAAGGGGTTGATGTGACTGCTGCAATGCAGAGAGAGTCTGCTTACGCAGTGCAGAGTTGTAGTTGTGTATCATTCTCCAGATAACAGCTCAGATCAGCAGCCAATGGAGCTTCAATGATGAGGATGCAGCCCAATTGACTCGTATGTCAAAGATTGGGTAGGAGATTCAGTTGCTTCTCTCAGTAACTGAAATTGCAGTGCAACAGTTAGCAGTGGCAGTGCTAAGAGCAGCACAGATGCGACAGTTTGAGAGGTAGCTGCAGTACGGACGTGGTAGTGGCGGTGACAACGTCATGGGTAACAGTACAGAATGGAAGCAACAGTGCAGTGTTGAAGGGTAGCAGGCCCAACATCGACAGTGCAGAAACCAGTGCCCAAAATCTTGTAATGCATGGTGTGATGTATTGCTAGAGCAGGCTCTGTGCTAAGAGGGAGTGTTGAGATTTTGTGTAGTGGGGGTAGTATCAGATGTGCTCTAGCTCCCAAAATTTGTGCAAGGACTAGAGTACACATGATCTACAAGACCCAGAAAGGGATTTGGGAAATTTAATCTGATTTGGGAGATATTTAATTAATTAATTCTTTTAATGTGTTTCCTAAGACTAAACTTAGGAAGATTAAAAAATTAAAGGTAATTAAATTAAACATGTGATGAAATTGTCTTAAATCACACGGATCAAGCTTCCTTTTAATCTTAGCCATTGATTCAAGTTCTGATCATGGTCGTTCGTTTCCCAATCAGAAAAGTATAAAGGAAAGGCTTGGGGTCATTTGTAAACACACACAGAGGCAAAACACTGAAGCTAAGCTGAGATTCTAGGGTAGGGTTTGCTAAGAATTCTTAGAAGTGTTTCAACTGAAGAGGGGAGTTTAGACAAAGGGGATGGTATGATCCCAGTGTCTAGAATCAGCAAGAGATAGAGAGCAGCTTCCAGAGGCAGCGTAGAGAAGCAACAGCAGCAACAACAGAGAGGGCAGCAGTTGCGCAGTGCAAGGGCAGCTTCAACTACGCAGGTGTTGCGCAGTTACTTCGAAGGCAACATTAGGTAGCTGGAAACCCTCAGAGGTTACGTAGAGACCCTCAGGGGCAACGTAGGGACTGTGAAAATTTCTAAATCTTACGCTTTATGCAAAAAAATTTACTGTTAATCTAGTTATGCTCCTACTTAGATAAGTTATTAACTGAATAAATTCAGATTAAAATCAAAACAAAGCACATTACCGATATTCACCAATTCAGATCTAGAACAAGTACATGCACACATAGACAAAGTGACACAGATATTTTCTGGACAAATAGTCCCCAGAAAAACCCCATGCAGGAAAACGGGTCTTCTTGCTACTGGAGGGTTTTATTATTAAGAATTTTCTGAATACAACAAATCTGGGTTCCAGATCTGGAAAACTCGACAGAGAAATAATAGATCTACAGCTCATTGGTTGTTCTAAAGCCAAAATAATGATAGATCCACATCCTCAAACGAGATTTACAAGACTCAGCGAAAATTAGGGCCTAGAAACCCCAGCGCTGTCCCTGAAGCCTCTGCGTCAACCTCTGAAGCCTCTACGTCCCTCAGCGCTGCTCTGGAAAGGGCTGCGTTACCCCAGACTGCATTACGTAGTCCTTACAATGCCCCTTAGGGTCTCTACGTAACCCTTGAGGGCTTCCAGTTGAAAATCATGCTATCCTTGCTGTTGTTGCTCTCTTGCTTCTCTACACTGTCTCTTTGAGCTGATCTCTACCTCTTGTTGATTCTAGACCCCGGGATTAGATCATCCCCTTGGCCTAAATTCTCCTCTCTGCAGCTGAAACACTTCTGAGAATTCTTAACAAATCCATCCTAGAATCTTAGCTTAGCTTCAGTGCTCTGCCTTTGTGTGTCTTTACAAATGACCCCAAGCCTTTCTTTTATACTTTTCTCGTTGGGAAACCAACAACCTTGATCAAATCTTGAATCAATGGCTAAGATTAAAAGAAAGCTTGATCCGTGTGACTTAAGACAATTTCATCACATGTTTAATAAACTCACTTTAATTATTTAAGTTCCCTAAGTTTTAACTTAGGAAATACATCAAAATAATTAATTAATTTAATATCTCCTAAACTAGATGAAATTTCCCAAATCCATTTCTGGGTCTTATAGATCAAGTGTACTCTAGTCCTTCCTCAAAATTTGGGATCTAGAGCACAACGGATGCTACCCCAAATATACAAAATCTCAACAGGAACTGCGTCACCAAGTCAGGGGTTACGCAGCCCTTTCCAGGCCAGCGCCGAGGGATGAAGAAGTTGCAGAGGCTAACGCAGGGGCTTCAGGGGCAGCGCTGGGGTTTCTAGGGACTAGATTTGGCTGAGTCCTGTAAATCCCGTTTGAAGATGTGGATCAGTCAATATTTTGGCTTCAAAACAACCAGTGAGTTGCAGATCTATATTTTCTCTGTCGCATTTTCCAGATCTGGAACCTAGATTTGCTATTCAGAAATACTATTAATAATAAAACCCTCCAGCAGCCAGAGACCGGTTTTTCCGCACTGGGTTTTTCCAGGGACTATTGTCCAGAAAATCACTATGTCACTTTGTCTGTGTGCACGTACTTTTTTCTAGATTTGAATTGGTGAAAGTCTGTTATGTGTTTTTCTTCGATATTAATCTGAATTTTCAGCTTAATAACTTTATTAAGTAGGAGGAGCATAACTAGATCTAATAGTAGATTTCTGCATAAGTAACATTCAAAAATTTTCATAGTGATGGGGTATTTTCCAATCACTTGATTTATTGTTTTGTATATTGTATTGTAGCATTATCGTTCATTTTGCATGCCTTTTTCACACTAACCTTGGTCTTAGTTTTGCAGTTCTCTCAAGTTTCAAAGTTAAATTTTGAAGGAGGTCGCGGGCATTAGGAGGGCTTGCTAAAGAAGACTAGGCCGTGTATCACTTTGGGAAATTGTATTTCCTTATTGTAACACCATTTTCATCTCTCTTGAGGCTCCATACTTGAAGGAATTCCATTGGGGTTTCAAAACTTCATTTTGTATTTCCATCAATTCTTTGGGCAGCTCTCAAAGAGCCATTAACCTCATTGTAACACATAATAGTAAAATTTCTGAATTTTGTTTTGGGAGCGTGGGTTCCACCAATTGGCATCCCTATCTCTCCATTTTGGAAGAGGAATTGAGGTTGGATTGACTTGTTGACTCTAGCATCTTCTTTCACTTACATGCGTGCTTTAAATTGGTAATTAACATAGCCACACATCTCATTTACTTTCCTCAATTTTGCTAAAGTTCTTCAAACTTGCACCATTTACAATAATTGTTGCTACAACTCTGAAAGTACACTTTTGCAAAGCAATTTACTTTCATTTCGTGCAAACTTCTTCATTATTTTGTTTTAACAAACTTTGATATACTTGGTTTGGCTATTGTCTAAATCATTTATGCTTTATGGTTGTGCAATATTTCCATTTTGAAACATATTCAAAGCATTGTGTATTTGAGCAATTTATCTTTCAAGACAACCATTTACTTCCATGTGAAGCAAGTTTTCTTTCATTTTCTCAAATTTAAGAGTTCCTTTCGTAAGGCTATTTTGAATACAAATCTCGAGTTGCAATTTATTTTACATGCAAATTAATTGCTCACAAGCATCAAGCTTTTAGTTGGTCATCGATTTATCATAAGTCAAAGCAAATACTTTCATTTCACAATCTCATATGTTATGAAGCTTATGCAATCTTGTGTTTTGGAGCATATTTACTTACAACATCTCTATCTTTTACATAGCACTTGCAAACTTATTTGCATATCATAGTAGGCATTCTAACTTAGTTGCATATTTAAAATTTACCTTAAGCATAAGCTTGGTTGATAGAAATTATAGGGAAAAAGGCTTTCTTAGAAAGTTCTTCCATTTGGTACGAAATAAGGTAAAAGCGTGTAACCCTGCAGTTACAAAGGTGGCTTGTCCCCTTGTAGGAACGAAGGCACACGCTAGCTCGTAAAACTCAGGGGACAGGTATCGTTAATGACACCCCCGTGTCCTTGCCCCCTCTTTCTTACAGTCACTCCAATTTTTACCCCTTGGTAAGAGCAAAAGACGACTTCTCACCTATATTAGACATTTTAGATTAAAAGTAACCAAGATTAATTGCATCCAAATTTAGTGTAATTGCATCTCATGCTAATACACCTCATGGTTTTACTTGCAAATTGTTTATTCCTCTTGTCATTGTTGAAATTGAATATTTTGTTGTGACAAATATTTTTTTTATCTACAGTTTGCAAGTAGAACACTAATTGTTTCTTTTTGAGCAAAATAGCTTCCCATGCTTTGATTCATAAATCTATTTATCTTGAAAGCATTTACAATATCTTGTGCTAAAAATCTTTTGTTTGCATTGCAGGGCTACTTTGCTTTCAATTTTTGAGAGGATTACATTTAACTTCTTGAGCAAATATATATATATATATATATATATATATATAAATCAATTGTTGAGCAAATTCTGTATAAGGCACTGGTTTGTGGTTTTATCATGTTAATTATTGTCATTATTATCTCAAGTTGCTCAAATCATATTTGCTCATAACTGTTTAAAAGTAATCCAATTTCACTCTAATATTCTCCTAGAAACTCGAATCTTTAACTCAGTTTTCCTTTAGGGACCACCCCCCTTAGCTGACCTAGGAGAGAGCTAAAACGGAGAGAGTAGGGATCAGTGTGACAACCCCTTCTCTGAAATCCCTGCCACTAACCACATCTTGTGGGGTTAAAGGCTTTTCTCACTAACTTGTAGGTAGGTGTAGGCGACAAGCGATAACAAAACCAACATGTCAACTTTTGAAGGTGTAATATCCAAATTGGGATTATTAGTAATAAAAGTGAAAATAGACTAAAAACTACGGCAACAGAAAATACATCATCAAAACATGTAAACAGGAGACAAAAACAACTACTAAGCCACTTTATTAAATTGAATGGAATGAGTACAATAGTGGTGCTGGAAAGCTTGCACCTGCGCCTAATCAAAGCAGGCTGAACAACAACTCAAACCCAAGCTAAATCTCCTACTGGAAGTGGCTCTGCGTGGCTCTGTCTCTGCGCTGCCTAGCCCATAAATGATGTTGCTACTCCACTGCATCTATTGCTAGGGACTGGAATAATGCTCATAAAATTCTAGGCTCTTAACCATGGTCTCTACTCAAGAAACCCACAATAACCCACGAAGGATTTTGCCAAATATTGAACTCGGAATTTCTACCTAATTTTCCTCTAGCTCCTTTGACTACTGGCTAAGTTGGGATTCTGTTTTGCCGTCTTAATTCTACCCAGAATTTTTTTCCAAATTAATCTTGGCCTCTCCTTAATAAACCCAAAAAAACCCAGAAAGGGTTTATCCTAGTTTTGACATTGGAAATTGGCCCTCTTGGGCTTAGCATAATGAACTGCTAGGGGAAATCGAACCACTAGAAGAATCTGCACGGAAATGTCTCTGGAATGCTACAATAAACCTTGGTAGGAGGTGGCTAGCTTCCCCTCCAAATCTCCTGATGAGAATTCCTTCTCTCCAACCTCTCGACTAAAACTCCTCACTACATTGCGTCCTCCATTGGGCAGTGTGCTCCTCCTCTGCGGAGTCCAGAAATGGCTATGCTTCCTCCTGATGTTGTTGGTAGAAAATTCCCTCACAAAAAGGGTGGAACTCCTCTCCTGAGCGGGCACTCGAAGTTCATCGAGGCAGAGGTTGAGATCTTCGATTGAAGATCTCGTGTGCTAAACAACACTGTAGACTTGGCTCTTCGGCTCAAGCGCGCTCTGTCAAAATGACAAGAAGAAAATAGTTGAATGAATGAATGAATCCAAATGAGCCTTCCCTTCCTCCTTTTATCCATTGAGTCCCAATGTATGCCTTGGGTCCCACCTTGGCCTGCGTTGCCTCTCCTTGACCAATCATGTGCTGCCTTCCTCTAGCCAATCCCACGATGTCCCTTTCGTGCCTCTTCTATGCTGCCACCTAAGGCCAATACGACCCCACCACTTAGAGCCGCAGTTTTCCCTTAGGGACTTTACGAAAAGACTTTATTTGGCTTAATTATTAGTTGTGGGTCCCCTACCCACTTTATTTCCGCCCAACATTAGGAAATGCCAAAATAAATCAAAATTAATATTCCAATTGCTGAGAATTTGGAGGGCTGGTGATTAATACAAATTCTCTACTTTGATAATTACTTGTGAACTTGCTTGAGTTACTTATGTCTATCTTTCTTTAGCTTGGTTAGTCTTTCATCAAGTCAATTATCAAAATGCACGAGACACAAAAATTAGGCTCCGAGAGCCACGACACAACCTCTCCCTCTTGGAGAGAAAAACCTGCAAAGAATTCTTCTTATAGATCTTCAAATGACAACTATCATGACCCAGACTCAGACCCTTGACCTAGATATGCTTTCAAGACCTTGTCCAATGTAAATTTTTGTAGATGTTCTATGCTTGATGCAACTTTACTTTTTATCCCAATATCAGTCAACAATCACATAAGCAATAAAGTAAAATGCTGATAGAACATACCAATAGATCGACAAAAGACAAGCCAAAATATATAAGTCTGTTGGTGCGTTACGACGGTCAGTAGGATGCTTCAACCAGCAAAGTCTCAACATGGTTAGCCAACCAGAAGTGTCACACAACCCTCTAGGACAGCCAAAATAGTCAACCCAAAAGTGAACAATGTCAGTCAATGGTTAACGCAAACAGTAGCAATAGCTAGGTCAACGCAACCAAGTCAAAGTCAACATCCAGCCTCAGGAATAGTGCCAAAAAATGTGGATTTGGAAAATCGAAAGTTTGGGAGAGTTTCAAGTCCGTTTGACCTTGCGTTGACCAAAGTCAATGCTGTTGCAGAAACCCTAGGCTGAAAATAGAAAATTGTTGCTTGCTGAAATTTTCCACGTGTGAAGAGAAGAGCCTCCAAGGTGATCGAACCAATTAGATGAGGAGAGAGAAATGTGTGAGGATGAGACGAGTGAAAATGTCCTCCAACGTTGACCAATATATATCCATCAATGAGGGTGTGTGACACAACTACTAGGGCACAAAACCTTCAGGCCGACCTGCACATATTTTGATTAAATTCAAAATAAATGTTTTTCTTATCGGATCAAGATGATCTTTAGATTGATCTTGCACCTCTCCGAAAGAGGAATCCAATAAAAATATTGGCATCTTCATCTGAGCATCACAACATGGAGTTTGGACCTAGTTGTCCAAAATTAACACTCCCTCTCAACTAGGGAGAACTCCATCCACCTGTGCAATCCAAACATCATCCCGCCGTAAATTGCTTTGATGGCTTCTTTATTTCAGAACAAAAGTGGGTCAGTCACAAAGACATTATTCCCAGCTGACAAATTCAGCCAGAGGTCCGAAACCTCTATTGGACTCACAAAGAGTCTCATACCAACCCGAAGTTGGTTTACTTGACCCGAATTTAGTTGGAGGTCCGAAACATCACTATACTTGATCCTAGATCAAGTGGTTGGACCGTGCCATCCTAGATAGAGAGTACGACAATCTCTGATGCATCCATTAGTCTTTGCTACTAGTCTCTAGCTTTCCCACCTCACTGGCCAAATGAGAGGTACTTCCCATGAACCCTGAACTCAATGGGTAGGATGCATACGGGGCACAGATCATGAGAGGTGAACCAACTCAATCATCATAACGGTGGGGCAGAAGCACACCAACAGGGTTCGGTAAGCCTAGCCATGTGATTGCTTATAGCTCCAAGAAGCTATCCCCAAAGCCCCCTAGAGCTCCCAAAGCTAATCGTCCAACAAGACCCTCAACATAGGGTCGTTCCACAATACCAATATTCTCACGGGAGGTTAGGAACTTGACCTTCCCCAGGGGCTTTGTGAGAATATCCGCAACCTACTCATCAGTTCATATATGATCGAGCCTTACATCGCCTTGTTGTACCATATCCCAGATAAAGTGGTACCTGATATCAATATGCTTGGATCGATCGTGGAACACAGGATTCTCGGACAACCGAATCCCACTCTGGTTATCACAGAGTATCATGATGGTATCTAACACATGCCCGAACAACTCACTGGAGAGCTTTCGCAACCAAACTGCTTCACAACAGGCCATACTCGCTGCAATGTATTCGGCCTCTGCGGTGCTCAAAGCCACCGACTTTTGCTTCTTGCTCATCCATGATATTGAAGTAGAACCAAGTGCGAAGCAACATCCTGATGTGCTCTTACGATCCACCACACTGCTAGCCCAATCGGCATCAGTATATCCATGGAGTGTCACGCTCCCGGCAGTGTATCTCAACCCATGGTTTATCGTGCCTTGAAGATATCTCAACAGATTCTTGGTACCAACCCAGTGAATGTGATGAGGCTCAACCATATGTTGACTCAAAGTGTTTAATGAAAAACATACGTCCGGACGGGTGTTCACTAAGAACATCAGGGCCCTTACGAGTTGACGATACTCAGTAGGATTTGCTAGAACGGGCCCAGTAGCGCTGCCACTCAACTTCTTAAAGTTGAGCTCCATCGGTGTCGACATGGATTTTCTTTCCAGAAGCTTCACAATGTATTTTCCTTGAGAAAGGAAAATCTCGCCAGGTCTCTACTAGACCTCCAAGCCTAGGAAGTAATGCATCAGTCCTAGGTCCTTCATCTCAAACTCAGCAGCGAGCTCCCTCTTGCATTGATGAATGAGAGGGTCAACACCTGTTAGGAAAAGGTCGTCCACATACAACACCAGAATGAGAGCCTTTTCTCTATCAACCTTGAAGTAAAGGTTTGGATTAGCATTACTACGAGTGAAGCCCAGCTTCATCAGGTAGTTATCTATCCTCTCGTACCAAGCTCTGGGTGCTTGCTTCAACCCATAGAGGGTTTTCTTCAACCTGCAGACATGGGTGTCCCGATCCTAGACTTTGAGCCCCAGAGGTTGCTCCACATACACCTCTTCCTTCATCGCACCATGCAGAAATGCGGTCTTCACATCCATCTGATGAAGACTCCATCCTTGCGTAGCAGCAAGGGCTATGATAGATTGGATGGTAATATATCGGGCCACAGGTGCAAATATATCATCATAGTCTATGCCTTCTTTTTGAGAGAAGCCACAAGCAACGAATCTTGCCTTGAACTTTTCAGCACTTCCATCATATCCATGCTTGATCTTGTAGAGCCATTTCGAGGTGACAACTGCTTTGTCCTTCAATCTTGGAACCACATCTGAGACATAATTCTTCATAATAGACTCATATTCTTTGTCCATAGCATCCTTCCAGACTTGATTCTTTATGGCTTCCTCAAAAGATCCAAGCTCAGATTGTACAATAGTACTCATGGCTGCTAGATACCCTTCGTATCTATTCGACTTCTTTCTTTCACGGAATGTCCCCCTTGGGGCCATATGTCCCTTGGCATCCTCGAGAGTGTCCTTGAGCCATGATGGTCTCTTCCTCATCGAAGGAGGTGGATCAATCGGGTCCATCGGTCCTTCAACTTCAGGCATCGTCTCATCCTTCGGTTCTTCTTGATTTCCAGGCCTCCCCTCATGATCTTCCTCAAATCTCGGAAGATTGACTACTTTCCTCAAGGAAGCATCTTCGTCAAAGTTGACATCGTGGCATATCTCCACTTCCCTTTGACCAGGCACATAGACTCTATAGGCCTTCGAAGTTTCGCTGTAGCCCACAAACATTCCCTTCTTCCAAAAAGCATCCAGCTTGCTCCTCTTCTATTTCGGCACATGAAAATAAACAGGACATCCAAAAACTCTAAAATGTGAGACGTCAGGTTTCTTACCAGAGAAAGCCTCTTCGAGAGTTTTGGAGTCCAGAGCAGAATGCAGGCATCGGTTTTGTATGTACACAACAATGTTCGCAGCGTCTCCCCACAGAAACTTCGGTAGACCCTGGTCACATAGCATGGCACGGGCAACTTCCACAATGGTCCTATTCTCTCGTTCAACAATGCCATTCTACTTAGGAGTATAGACAGTTGTGGTCTCCCTCTTGATGCCAACTTATCTGCAAAAGTTCTTGAACTCGTTTATCTCATATTCAGTGCCATTATTGGACCAAAATATCTTGATCTTCTTCCCTGTTAGATTTTCCACCAAGGCTTTGAAGGGACGGAACCACATGAAAGCCTCATCCTTCTTTTTCAAAACGTATATCCAAGTTTTGCGAGAGAAGTCATCTATGAATGTCATATAATAAGAACATCCTCCCAAGGATATCACGGGCAGCATACCAGACAGATCAGAATGTACTAATTGCAAGACATCAAATGTCTTTGTGACGCTTGAGGGGAAAGGTCCCCTTGTATGATTTCCTTTAGCACAACCCTGTGTTTGGTGTAAAATGCGGATGCAAATTATAGTTTCATTTACTATCAATCCGGGTAAGTAAACTTCAAGGATCATCCAATATATATGGACTTAGAGACAAACTAAACTAAGCTAGGTGAAGAAATGCCAAAGCTCCCTTACAGGAGGTTGTTCATTAGGATCTCCAACACCTATTTAGTTATTTAATCAAATTAAATTCTAAAGACATTGTGATAAGTGTAAGAAATATTAAGGCTCCCTTACAGGAGTCTGTTCATTAATATTTCTAATCATCTTAATCAACAAACTATTTAAACTAATGAAATTAAAGCAATTAAATCTAATTCTAATTGATTGTATGAAATATGAAAGCTCTCTTACAAGAGACTATTCATTTATATCTCAAGCATATAAATCAGAAACTTAAACTAATGAAATCAAACATTAAATAACAAATCAGATTCATTGAAGGAAACATTATTACTTTCTTACAAAAGGCCATTCGTTAATATTCCAAACATATGAACCTAATAATTTAATCTAATGAAATTCACAAACAAACATAAAATAAAATCCTACTAAAATAAAAGTGTACTTGCTAGGCAATGGGGATCCTTCCAAGGATTCACAAGCACACCAAAAGAAAAGTCAAATGTAGAGGATCAAAGAAGCTCTGTCTTATTTATCATCAATTGCAAATTGCAATTGCAACCATTACATTGATTCTCCAATCTAACTTCTCACTACCAACCTATAAGATACCAAGATTACAAAATGAAGAAGAAGATTAAGATTAAGATTACAAATCAAGATTACAAATGAAGGATATAACACTCCTATTTATACAAAAGCTATGATAACAAACTCATAAATGTAAATCCACTATTCCCTCCTTCGACCCACATATTTCTTAACCAATGGTGACACATAACCCTATCCTCCATGATCTCCTCCATGAGGTCCATGATATCCTCAAATTCGAATTTGAACATAGAGTGCCACATAAGGGTGCCTAGGAAGCTTCTTTTGTAGGTATAAACTCATTCTAATTGTTAGGTATAAGTATAAGCATATTATTTTCTAAAGTTTAACCACAAATCCACTTTAAAATGTTAAGAATGAATAAACATTGGAAAAGCATAGTTATAACCCAATGATGAGGTAAATGTAATGATGTGGAGGTGGAATGAAGGTGACATGAAGTTAATAGGGAAGTAATGTGAAGGTATTAGTGAATAATGGAGTGAGAATAGGGACTATTTTGACGCCCAACACCCTAACATACACCTTCATGATTATTTGTGAACTCGGGCATCCCCGTCACCACCTTCCTTGCTTTGGGAAGGGCTTTGTAGTGAAGGTGTCCAAACCTCCGGTGCCATAGTTCTGTCTGTTGAATAGTATCACACGTCATCGCTCCTAGTGGACTTCCTCCAACCTGGTAGAGTGTATCAACTCTAAACCCAATCGTGATACCTTCCTTGAAACTCTTCTTCTAGATACACACCTTCCCATCAATGAATGCCACATTGAAACCTTTGTCTTCCATGGTTGAAATAGACACAAGGTTCTTATTCAAATCATGTACATAGAGTACATCTTGCAAGCGGAGGACTTGACCCTGAGACAAGTGGAGGGTCACAGTCTCTGTCCTTTTCATGGGATATGTGGCATCATCTCCAAGGATAGTTTCCAGATTAGTATCCTTCTCAACCATATCAGAAAGTGCTTCATTGAACCCAGTGATGTGCCTTGAGGCACCACTCTCTATCTACCAGACATCCATAGTGGCAGGTGGAGATGCAGCAGAGAGGGCATATACAAGAATGAATTCATTTCTTTTATCAACAACATTTGATTCCTCATACCTGGAATTTCTCGACCTTTTGAAAGGTTGACCATTTCCGCCGGAGGGAGCCTTCCTCTTCCCCTTGAACCTGTTGTTCCTTTGATTTCCATTCCTCCAGTTGTTGTTGTCATCATCATCAGGAGAATCCTTCTTGAAAGGGCATTCTCTAGCATAGTGACCTGGCTGTAGAAATTTTTGAATCTTAATTCTTATGCATAAATTATTTCTGTTAATCCAGTTAAGCTTCTCCTACTTATACAAGTTATCAACTGAATAAATTCAAGTTAGCATCAAAGCAAAACACGTAACAGATCTCTGCCAATTCAGATCTAGAATAAGCACATGCACACATAGACAAAGTGACATAGTTATTTCTGGACAAATTGTCCCTGGAAAAACCCAATCGCTGTTGGAGGGCTCTATTATTAAGAATATTTCTGAATACAAAACTCTGGGTTCTAGATCTTGAAAACCCTACAGAGAAAACTCTAGATCTGCAGCACCTAACTGATCTAAGACCAACAATACTGACCGATCCACACCCTCAAATGGGATTTACAGAACTCAGCCAGATGTAGGCCTAGAAACCCCAAATCTGCCCCTAAATGACACTGCGTCAGCCTCTGAAGGCCTCCAAATTCTCAGCGTTGTCACTGGAAGGGACTGCGTTACCCCAGACTGGGTGACGCAGTCACTACGCTGCCCCCAAGGGTCTCTGCGTAACCCCTGAAGGTTTTCCTGAAAATCACGTTGTACTTGCTGCTGCTGCTGCTGCCTTCCTCTGCGCTGTCTTTCCTGATCTCTTCTCTACTTCTTGTGTAATATAAACCCTAGGATCAGATCATCCCCGTGGTCTAAATTCCCCTCTCTGCAACTGAAACACTTGAGGATTCTTAGCAACACTGCCCTAGAATCTCAGCTTAGCTTCAGTGCTCTGCCTTTGTGTGTCTTACAAATGTCCCCAAGCCTTTCTTTTATACTTTTCTCGTTGACAAATCAACGGCCAAGATTAACTCTTTAATCAATGGCTAAGACTCAAAGAAAGCTTGATTAGTGTGACTTAAGACAATTTCATCACATGTTTAATTAAATTCACTTTAATTATTTTATTTTCCTAAGTTTTAACTTAGGAAATACATTAAAATAATTAATTAATTTAATATCTCCTAAACCAGATGAAATTTCCCAAATCCATTTTTGGGTCTTGTAGATCGAGTGAACTCTAGTCCTTCCTCAAAATTTGGGACCTAGAGTACAACCGATGCTACCCCAAATACACAAAATCTCAACACTCCCTCTTAGCATCAAGGGTGTGCTCTAGCAATACATCACACTTATGCATTACATGATTTGGGCAGCGGTTGCAAATACGGTGAGCTTGGCCTCACCTTACTCTTTCACTACTGGCACATACGTCCCAATCTTCTTACGTGACTTGCCTTTGCCCTTTACAACCTTTCATCTTTTGCAACTCCTTCTCAATTTGTTGCATCTGTGCTGCTCATAGCATTGCCACTGCTGATCTGCTGCACTGCAACTTCAATTGTTGAGAGAAACAACTGAATCTCTTGCCCAATCTTTGATAAACAAGTCAGATGGGCTGCATCCTCATCACTAAAGCTCCATAGGCTACAGATCTGTGCTAGCATCTAAAGAACGATGCACAGCTACAACTCTGCCTACGTAATCAAACTCCCTCTACACTACTGAAGTCACATCAGCTCCTTGTGCTGAAATCTATCACGCTACTTCTGCACTGCGCTGTCCCTTTGAAGCTCTCTGCACTGCGTAAGCAGTAATGCACTACGCTGCTGAAGTCACATCAGCTCTGCGCTGCTACTGCTTCTACATTGCTGCTGCTATTCTCTGCGCTGCTCCTCCCAGCCTCCAGATCTTCCTCTGCTCATGCCTCATCTGTGATCTATGCACCCACTGCTCCACTTGTCTTGCTATTGTCTTAAAGTTGCCGTAGCTCGATTGTGATTCAAGAGATGAGCTTCTCAAGGATCCTGCCTTCTTCCATGTATCTCCACTACATATCCATGTCACCCCATCTCCGTAGTTCATGAGCACTCATGGTTACATCATCTCCTAACCCATCATCTGCCACCGCTGCTTTGGAAGTAGATGCTTCCCTGTCCTTCTTCTTTTCTGGACAATGGCTGGCAAAATGTCCCATTCCGCCACACTGGAAGCACTTGATCTTAATAAGATCCTTCTTCTTCTTCAGCTGCTTCTTCGATGCCAAGGCTACATCTTCCTCCTCTTCCTTCTTAACCTTGCTCAACGTAGGGATGTGCTGCTTCTTGGTGAACTTTTGTAGTTTTTCTTGCCGCAGGATCGACCACAAGCTGTCCCAATCTGGGAGGTCCGCTCTACCCAAGATACTTTGGACAAAGGTTTCCCACTCATCCGTGACTGCATTGAGGGCAGTCCTGACTATCACTGCATCATCTACGGTTGCACTTGTTGCAGCCAGCTGATCGATGATTGACTGCAATCTGAAGAGGAAATGCTCGATTTCTTCTTCCTTGGTCATTATGACTGACCTCATTTGGGCCTCCGACAACATCTTTCTTTGGAGTGATTTTCCCTCATAGAGGGAAGCCAAGGCCTTCCACATCTCATTAGTTGTCTTCTTCTCAGTTATGTGTGGTACAAATGGTCCTTGATACTGTCCATTATTAGCCGCTTGGCATTCCCAACAAGTTCTCTATGCTTCCGTAAGAGATCCGCATCTGTCAGTGTGGCCAGAGTCTGCTCTGCATGGCCTCTTAGACAATATGCCTCAAGGACAATCAGGTTCCTTGCTTTCCACACTGAAAATTTTGAGAGGCCCTCTAGCCTATCTTGATCATGTAGTCCATGAGGAGCCATCTACTCAGAATGTGTCGAAGCTCCTCCTCTCTATGTTAGAGATCTGGATCTAGGGTCCTTTACCAACTGGGCACCCTCTACTCCCTTTGACACTTGATTTCCCTCCTTGGAAATCTACCAAATCAACTATGATCCAGCTTCTTCTTTGGTCCTCTGATCAAACTGCAAGTTTCCTTTGGCAAGAAATTCTCTGAGAAGCTGATCTCTTCCCAAACTTTGTCACTTGTGCTAAGGTTAAAAATCTGAAAACTTCAGAAGTTTAACCCCACCAGCTCTTTTGAATTTCTACAGACTTTTTCTGGATTTGACAGATTCATATCTGAATCACACTAGTTGGCTTCAGACCTAACCAGCGTTGTTTTTAAGTTGCCTCTGCGCAGTAATTGCGTGGGCTTGCTAGGACACAGTGCTAGACAACATCACCCTTCCCTCTGCATGAATCTCCTCCTGAAAACTGCGTTGTCCCTTTAGATTTGCTTTTCTGCAAGCTTTCCAACTACTTTCTGCAGCTAGATCCTTCAGATGCTTCAGCTAGTGACCCTTCTAGATCTGCAATTCCTCTGATACCATGTAGAAATTTCTGAATCTTAATTCTTATGAAAAAATTATTTCTGTTAATCCGGTTAAGCTTCTCCTACTTATACAAGTTATCAATTGAATAAATTCAAATTAACATCAAAGAAAAACACATAACAGATCTCTACCAATTCAGATCTAGAATAAGCACATGCACACATAAACAAAGTGACAGTTATTTCTGGACAAGCTGTCCCCGGAAAACCCAATGTGGGAAAACTGGTCTCTGGCTGCTGGAGGGCTCTATTATTAAGAATATTTCTAAATACACAACGTTGGGTTGTAGATCTGGAAAACCCTATAGAGAAAACTCTAGATCTGCAGCACCTAGTTGATCCAAGACCAATAATACTGACTAATCCACACCCTCAAACGGGATTTACATAACTCAGCCAAATCTAGGCCTAGAAACCCCAGATCTGCCCCTGAAAGACATTGCGTCAGCCTTTGAAGGCCTCCAAATTCTCAGCGTTGTCACTGGAAGGGACTGCGTTACCCCAGACTGGGTGACACAATCACTACGCTACCCTAAGGGTCTCTGCGTAACACCTGAAGAGTTTCCTGAAAGTCACGCTGTCCTTGCTGTTGCTGCTGCTGCCTTCATCTGTGTTGTCTTTCCTGATCTCTTCTCTACTTCTTGTGTATTCTAGACCCCGGGATCAGATCATCCCCTTGGTCTAAATTCTCCTCTCTGCAACTGAAACACTTGAGAATTCTTAGCAACCCTGCCCTAGAATCTCAGCTTGGCTTCAGTGCTCTGCCTCTGTGTGTCTTACAAATGACCCCAAGCCTTTCCTTTATACTTTTCTCGTTGATAAATCCTTGTTAATGTAAATATTTAATTAATTAAGCTCGGGTCAAAAAGCTTGATCAAGTTAACTGACTTAAGACAATTTCATAACATGTTCATTAAATTCACTTTAATTATTTTATTTTCACAAGTTTTAACTTAGAGGAAATACATTAAAATAATTAATTAATTTAATATCTCCTAAACCAGATGAAATTTCCCAAATCCATTTCTGGGTCTTGTAGATTAGGTGAACTCTAGTCCTTCCTCAAAATTTGGGACCTAGAGCACAACTGATGCAACCCCAAATACACAAAATCTCAACACTGGCTTGTGACACGTGTAACACTTGCCCTTCTCTCCTTCGGCCTCTACTCTTCCTTTGTTCCTTGAACCACCAAAGTTCTTCTTCTTAGTATGAGCATTGAAGGCAGCATTTCCTTCATTTTCATATTCCTTCATCCTTATCTCTTCTTGTACGCATCTAGATAGTACTTCGTCAAAATCAGGTATCACATTGTTATTGAGAATGGTAGTGTTGAATACATGCCATGTTAGAAAATTATATATTACAGAGCAATGCGACACATAAAATATACGGAAAACACAAGAACACAAAACACATAAAACCAGAAAGATATAGATATACGTGGTTCACCCAGTTTGGGCTACGTCCACTCCGAACAGCCAGTCCTTCCTTTCTATTATCCAGCAAAATGAAGAGACACAACCTACAGCGGATCCGCTGTAATATCCTCTGTTCTCTCTCACAGTCTCCCTATCTGTTTCTCGCTCTGAGAATACAAATACAATACACAGCCGTAATATAATACCCTCATACAAGCGAGGGGTTGCCTTCTAGGGCAAAAAACCCTAAACTAAACATAACTTCTATCGTCAAATCATCCGCCTAATGAACGGCCCCTAAACCCTAAACTAAACTGGACCCCCTAGGCAGTGTTTAATTACGGGCGGTGTTGCCGCCCCATTAAGGTGCATGGGTCCAATGCTGTGATACAAAATAAACAAGATAATTAGGGTCCACACCCAACAATCTCCCACTTGGAGACTGATTGTAGCAACTCCACCGCTGCTTCATTTGCTGGACAATGACTCCTCTTTGGACCTGGTTGTTTCTCATCGTCATCGTCATCCTTGAAGACCAATTGAAACTGAGCATAATCTCAGTTTCTCCCTAGTTACAACTTTTGTTAGCATATCTGCAGGATTCTGGCTAGTGTGTATCTTTTCCAGCTTCAATTGTCCATTTTCCAATACTAACCATATGAAATGGTACTTGAGTTGTATGTGTTTAGTCCTGGAATGAAATGTTGAGTTCTTTGCAAGATGAATGGTACTTTGGTTATCACTGTATAACGTGCCCATATCATGCTTCTTACCCAATTCATCCATAAACCTTTGTAACCAAATCATTTCTTTACTAGCCTCTGTAGTAGCAACATACTTTGCTTCTGTTGTTGAAAGTGCAACAACACTTTGGATTTTTGAAACTCAATTGACAGCTGTTCCACCTACAGTAAATACATATCCTGTAGTGCTCCTCCTGTTATCTCTATCACCTGCCATATCTACCACCCCCCCCCCAGACCCCCTAGGCAGCGTTTAATTACGGGCATCACTTGCCATATCTGTCGCCCCCCCCCCCGGGCCCCCCAGGCAGCGTTTAATTACGGGCATCACCTGCCATATCTGTCGGCCCCCCCCTGCCAAAGACCCTCCAGGTAGTGTTTAATTACGGGCAGCGTTGCCGCCCCATTAAGGTAGAGGGGTCCAACGCTATGATACAAAATAAATAAGATAATCAGGCTCCACACCCAACATGCCATTCGGATGAGTGACCTCCAAGTGCGGTGAGAACCATCTCTCGATCAGCTATTGTATCCCTAATAGCTAGCAGATTATTCTTGATCTCGGTCAACTTCAAAAAATATGATTGAACAGGCTCATCCCTGCCTTTCTTCAAATTCTTCAATTGATTCTTGAAGAATAGGACTTGATTCGCATTGTTGGCCTTGAACATCTTGACCAACTTATCATACATCTCCTTGGATGTGCCTAGCTCAGAGATGTAGGCAACCAGACTCTTATGAATTGAGTCCCTAATCATCAGCTTTTCTTTGATTTCGCCCTTCTTATACTTTGTTTTGGCAGCAGCAGTTGCAGTGGATGGAGGCTCTTGAATTTTACCTTGCACATAGTCCATGACATCTTGGTCTTCTAACATAAGATCCAATGTCATCTTCCAAGCATGGAAGTCATCTTTCCCAATCAATTTGTCATCAGACTTAAAGCCATTGTAGTTAGAGGAACCCATGCTCTTCTTTGGTGATTGCTACAAACTAGGGCTTTGTCTTCACCTCAGCTCCGATACCATGTAAATTTTTGTAGATGCTCTATGCTTGATGCAACTTTACTTTTTATCCCAATATCAGTCAGCAATCACATAAACAATAAAGTAAAATGCTGATAGAACATACCAGTAGATCGACAGAAGACAAGCCAAAATATATAAGTGTGTTGGCGCATTATGGCGGTCAACAGGATGCTTCAACCAGCAAAGTCTTAATATGGTCAGCCAACCAGAAGTGTCACACAACCCTCTATGACAGCCAAAACAGTCAACGCTGTCAGTTAACGATCAACACAAAAAGCAGCAGTAGCTAGGTCAACGCAGCCAAGTCAAAGTCAACATCCAACCTCGGGAATAGTGCCAAAAAATGCGGATTTGAAAAATTGAAATTTTGGGAGAGTTTCAAGTCCGTTTGACCTTGCGTTGACCAAAGTCAACGCTTGTCAATGCTGCTATAGAAACCCTAGGCCGAAAATAGAAAATTGTTACTTGCTGAAATTTTCCACGTGTGAAGAGAAGAGCCTCCAAGGTGATCGAACCAATCAGATGAGGAGAGAGAAATGTGTGAGGATGATATGAGTGAAAATGTCCTCCAATGTTAACCAACATATATCCATCAATGAGGGTGTGTGACACAACGGTTGGGGCACAAAACCTGCAGGCTGATCTGCACATATTTCGAATAACTTCAAAAAAAATGTTCTGCTCATTGGATCAAGATGATCTTTAGATCAATCTTGCACCTCTCCGAAAGAGGAATCCAATAAAAATATTGGAATCTTCATCTGAGCATCACAACATGGAGTTACCTAGTTGTCCAAAATTAACATCTCAGCTTCTTTAACCTTGATTCTTCTCTCGACCAATTTGCTCAGTTCTACATCGGTACTAGAGACCTTGATCTTCACTGCACATACACTTGTAGTTGAATTGCTTGAATTGTAGGAAGGTAATTCATAGATTTACCTTCCTCACTATCACTGCTTTTCTCCTTATGATCACCATCTCAACTTCAACAAATTCTTTCCTCAGATCAACTACCCTTAACAATAATATATCCACAATTTATCCTTGCTTTATGGTTCCAGATAGGAGCTGAGATAACTTAGATAAGTCTGCACTTTGAACCCTAAACTAATCTTCTGAAGTCTACACTTTAAACTCACAGATATCTGCACTGTACCCTTCCTGCACTAATCCGCAACCTTGTTGCATCAATCCGCAATCTTGTACCTTGTTATCTGAAATTTGTACCTTCCTATCTGCAATCTGTACCTTCCTGTACTTCTCCGCAAGTTGTACCTTCTTGTACTTCTGTTTCAGATGAGTCCGCACTCAATTTCAGAGCTAACCGAAATATTGTTTTGTGTTTTTTTGCACACTTTAGTTGGGTATATATAGTTGTTGCAATCAGTTAATAAGCCAACCTTCCAGCGATCATGTAGGCCGACTTTAACACAATTTATAGGCCAACTTGTAGTTCATTTCTGCAGCATTTTATGAGGCATTTCTTCACATATATTGAAACATTGTTGAAGGTTGTTTTTCATTGTATTTGGAGCTTGTTTTCCAACGCTTTTTGAGGGTTGTTGAGAGCTTCTTTACAAGGTCTTGGAGCATATAACTCTGAACTAGATCCTTCATGATTTTGACACTTAATTCTATTTATAACTAGAAGACAAGAACCTAATAGACATAAAGAAGAAGTCTATCTACATAAAATCTTGCTCATGAAACCCATGAAGCAAGTACAACAAAATACATTTTATTATCTTTGTCTTCTTCTTTACATAAATACATAATTACACAGTCAACATGAAGACCGACCTAGTTACACTTTTCAACACTCCCTCTAAACTAGGGAGGTATTCATACGGGTACATGGTCACTTTCAGACTGAAGAATCTCATAAGAAGAATCAGATTGGTAATCGCATCCGTATAGCATCATATCAACAAGCATTGTCCTAGTGCAACGCCTTGACTAACAGTCCCATCTCTCAAACAAGACAATAGGCTACAATGCAGGCGAGACACATGACTAATAGACACCATAGTCATTGTCTCTCCAAGGTACATACCCCACCTAGGTGTTCCCAGAGTACGACCTCCTCGGACTATTCTTCTCTGTTGGAAATACTGAGAGGGGGGGTGAATCAGTATTCCTTTCAATTAGAGCATTATTTAATCTTCAATTATTATCAGTGTTTGTACAATGATAGTAGTAAACAAAAGGAACACAAATGCAGACAGTTTTTAAGGTGGAAACCCACTCCGGGACAAAACCCACCTAATGCTTTTCTAATAATTCTTTAATATTCAACTCCAATTGAAAATAAAGCTCCAACTTCCTAGAATCTAGAAAAGCATTATTCTCCAGCTCCCACTGGATGGATGCTCCAACGCCCAAGATTCTTCAGTAGTCAACTGAACGAATGCCCCAACACCCAATGACCTGCAACTCACCCTAGCACCACCCTTCCACCCTGAAGTTTTCACAGGCTTGAACCTGTTGGTGACTTCATGCACCAGCCTAGCACCACCCTACCACCCCATAGAAGAATAAAAGAAGAATGGACTCCCATACCAGGGAAAATGGTCCACTTTACAATGATATAGAATGATGTAGAAGAAGAAGACACAGTAGACCATAACCCCAACTATGACACAACCACCTAATGATGATCCTAGACCTCTCGACACTACCTCTTCAACTCTTGGTAAATAGACACTAGTACAATTTTTACAATGATACCTTTACAGTGACTGTATACAGTGTTGCCCACTTGAAGACTTCATGTGATGAACTTCTTGTTGCTGTTTTGCACCTTGACTGCTACTCTTGTCGTGCTACCCTTTGCTGCACCTTGTTTTCTTTGCTGTCGTAGAAAGTCTGGTTCTTTGCAGCCCTTGACAACACATGATCTAGTTTTTTCTTGCCTTCTAGGAGCTCGATATTGAATCTGGTGTATCTCTGTTATTTCATATCCCCAATATGTGATTTTCAGCCCTATAGTAGTCCTCTGAGTCTTCTTTCCAATGCTATAGGTCTGACCCAATTTGGATTCTTCAAGGGAGAGTTATGCCCAATCTCTCACAATGCTCTAATTATGGAATGTTTCAATAGAGCGAACTTGTACGGCGTGCCACGTGTCACTGTTTCATCATTCGGCTCTGAAATTGATAAACAAAAACTCCAGTCTGTGCACTATCTGCCACTTTTTACAGAATTCCAATCCGATACTCAAAGAGGGATTTATGATGATTTTCCCATGGTCACTTATTTGAGATGAATTTCAAGAGCCTGCAAAAACACTAACTTCCATAGATCATATCTCTGAAAATATTGCACACCTTGATCTGAAAATTTTACAGGAGCTTCCTCAGGATTTCGGCTTCGCCTCATAAAAATTTCAGCTTCTGAAACTTCGTACAAAAAAAAATTTAGAGCGAAAATTCCACGATGACCTGTTTCAGATAGTGAAATCCCTACATAAGGAGGATATGAGGGTCACAATTTATATAAATGCTTAGGTTGAGAGAGGCTTCAACAAGTGAACGTGGGAGGGATTTTAGGAGCTTAAAAACTATTAATTATGACTTTTCAATGACCCATGCCACAACCCCATGGGGTTTTAGCCCACTAACTGGGGTTACAAACTTCAAACATGAATATCTCTCAAACCATGAAGAATTACGTGGCGTGCCATATATCAACGGAAACATCTCGACAAATAGAAACCATCAAAAGCATTCTTGACCCAGAATATAGTAATTTGGCAGGTCAAAATTTCCATGCAATATTGGGGTAACCCCTGGTGCTGCTTGGGTTGACATCAATGACAACCGTTGATCAACAATCTCCCCCTTTGGCATTGATGGCAACACAAGTACTCCCCCTACGATCATGACACCTCTTCCTACAACATTCTCTCCCCCTTTGACATCAATGGCAAAGGGTAACTCCCCCTGACACACAACCATCTTGCGGACTTGTATGCACTTCCACTCTCCCTAACACACAACCATGCTGTGGACCTGTACACACTTCCACTCCCCCCTTACATTCTGAATAAGGAAAATCTAATGACCACCGCTGATCAACAATCTCCCCCTTTGGCATTGATGGAAACACAAGTACTCCCCCTGTGATCATGACACCTCTTCCTACAACATTCTCTCCTCCTTTGACATCAATGGCAAAGGGTAACTCCCCCTGACACACAACCATTTGCGGACCTGTACACACTTCCACTCCCCCTAACACACAACCATCCTGCGGACCTGTACACACTTCCACTCCCCCTTTATATTCTGAATAAGGAAAATCTAATGAGAACTTGGGAGAATCCCAAGCTTCTGGCGAAGATATTCAAATAATTCATGAGTACTCTTACGATCGTCAATGCTTCCTGTCCAATATGCATCTGTAAAGGCTTGAAGAATTAGATTGTTACCCTTAGGATACCACAAGCCATATTCTGTTGTTCCCTTTAGATATCGAAGAATTCTTTTGACAACAATAATATGTGATTCTTTTGGTACTTCTTGGAATCTTTCTACTTGTCCAACTTCTTCCATAACATCTAGCCCGGACGCTATTACATATAGAAGACTACCAATCATAGATCTGTACAACCTTTGATCCACATCCTTAGATGAGTCGTCTATGCTCAATTTGTAACCTGTTACCATTGCAGTAATGATGGGTTTGCAATCTTCCATTTTGAATTTCTTGAGCATTTCCTTGATGTACTTGGCTTGACATATAAATATTCCTTTCTCTTGCTGAGATATTTGAAGCCCTAAGAAGTATGTTAGCTCACCAAGTAAAGACATCTCAAACTCACTTTGCATCTTTGTAGCAAATTTCTTACTTAGTCGATCATCATTGCTACCCAATATTATATCATCCTCTTTAGCTAGTAGACGTGCTTTAGTTGCTTCATCCAGAACATATATGTCGTTTGGAGCTTGACTTGCTGTAGCCACAATTTCACCATACCTGCCATTCCTGATTTCACATTTTGTGGAGTTGAATAATATTGTGTGTCCTTGATCACACATTTGTCCAACACTGAGCAGATTGTGATTCATGTTTTCAACCAACAAAACATTCTTGGTTAGAGCATCTTTGCTTCCGAGAGTGACAGTACCTGATCCTATAACATTTGAAGATCCATCATTTCCAAAGGACACGGTTCCATCCTTTTTCTCTTTCAGAGATACAAATTTCTTTCTATCTCCTGTCATATGCATTGAGCAACCACTATCAACATACCACACATCTTTGTTGTTTTGAGCCTTGAGAGCGAGAGCACAATTATCAGTCTTCTTCTTCTTCCATGTTCGTTCATTCTATGGCTTCGAAGATTCTTCTAGAGGATTTTCAATTCTGCAGTCTCTAGCTATGTGTCCAAAGTTTCGACATTTGTAACATTCAATATTATTTCTTAAATGTTCAAATCTATTGATGTTTTGCTAAGCCCTGGGAGGTTCATATTTGATAGATCTCCTGGAATTGTATTGGTTCCTAGGGTACATGTGACATTCTATAGCTTTATGATCAAATTTTGCACATGAATAACAATAGCCATAAAAAATATGTTGGTACCTGGATGGAAATCTTCGTCGAGGAATTGTCTTCCAAGGCTGTTCTTGCGAATCTTGTCCAATGAATTCTACATGCATGTCAGATCTCATAGGTTCATTGTATTTTGTTGTAGAAGGTCCTGCTTCTTCTTGTTTGTAACTGAGGCTAGTTCTATTGTCGTAAGATCATTGATTGTTGATGAGTTCTTCCAATGCCCTTGAGTTGTTGGCATAGTTTTGGATAGTTTTTCCTTTCTTCACTTCCTTACGCAGCGAGACTACTTCGGCTTCTAATTCTTCCCTTTCTTGGTTTCTTTCTTCCAACTTCTTTTGAAGTGACTCTTCAATGCATTTGTGTTCTTCAACTTCAATTTTAAGACCTTGAACTTGTTCTTCAAGAGTATTGGAACGGATCTTCTCAGCCTTGAGCTCTTTTATAAGCTTGATTGCTTCCTTAGAAAATTATTCTATGGTCAACCCTTCTTCTTCGTTGTTTGATACCTCTTGTTTATTGTGCTTGGCCATAAACAATACTCTCTCATTGGCTTCTTATTTTCTTGTTTAATTTCTTAAAGCCTTTCTTTCCTTTTGGGTTGCCATCACTTCTGTTCAGACATTTTGCTACGAAATGCCCAACCTCACCACAACCGAAACATATCAATGGAAGTTTACCTTTCAATTTTCCCTTACCAATTTTTAGTTTTATCGTAAAGTAAGCATATTCTTCATCTGAAAGACCTTCATCATCTCCCTTTTCTTCACACTTGCAGGTGCATGTCGTTTCAATTGAAGGTTGTTTGTCCTTATTGGTTTTCTTAGATGCAACGAACGCAGTTTCTAGATGCGAAGTACCCTCTTCTTCATCAAGTCTCATTTCATATGCTATGAGAACTCCATGTAATTCCTCTTTGCTGAGTTTGTCCAGATTTGCACTGTATTCTAAGACATTTGGGTTGAATCTCCCTAGTAACGTTCTAAGAATCTTTCGTATAATAGTCTTCTCGTCAACTGGCTCTCCCAATCCTTCCAGAGTATTGGTTATTTCATCAACGTATTGGAAGTATGCAACAATGTTGCCATCTTCTTTCATTCCGAGTTGCTCAAATTTTGCTCTATAGATTTGAAGCTTTGCTTCTTTGACATTTGAGTCACCTGCATATATATTCTCAAGCTTGTCCCATATAATTTTGGCGGTTTTACAACCCAACACCTCATAATAAGCAAATTCAATAAGTCCACTGATAATAATATTCTTTGCTTTTGCATCATTTACCAAATTCTTCTTACCTTGTTCATCCGCGGTTGATGTAAATCCATTTTGAACAGTATCCCATACTTCGTAACCTTGCGCCAAAAGATAGACCTCCATTCTTCCTTTCCAGAGTGCATAATTATTTTCATTAAATAGAGGTATACCATTCTTGGTATGCGCCATGACCTCCTTCCAACTGTTAAACTGCTATTGAAGGAACCAAGCTCTAATACCAATTGTTGGAAATATTGAGAGGGGGGGTGAAAAAGTATTCCTTTCAATTAGAGCATCAGTTAATTTTCAATTATTATCAGTGTTTGTACAATGATAGCAGTAAACAAAAGGAACACAAATGCACACAGTTTTTAAGGTGGAAACCCACTCCGGAACAAAAACCACCTAATGCTTTTCTAATAATTCTTTAATATTAAACTCCAATTGAAAATAAAGCTCCAACTTCCTAGAATCTAGAAAAGCATTTTTCTCCAGCTCCCACTAGATGGACGCTCTAATGCCCGAGATTTTTTAGTAGTCAACTGAACAGATGCCCCAACACCCAATGGCTACAACTCACCCTAGAACCACCCTACCACCCTGAAGTTTTCACAGGCTTGAACCTATTGGTGACTTCATGCACCAGCCTAGCACCACCCTACCACCCTATAGAAGAATAAAAGAAGAATGGACTCCCGTACCAGGGAAAATGGTACACTTTACAATGATATAAAATGATGTAGAAGAAGAAGACACACTAGACCATAACCCCAACTATGACAAAACCACCTAATGATGATCCTACACCTCCCGACACTGCCTCTCCAACTCTTGGCAGATAGACACTAGTACAATTTTTACAATAATGTATTTACAATGACTTAGTACAATGATACCTTTATAGTGACTGTATGTAGTCCTGCCCACTTGAAGACTTCATGTGATGAAATTCCTGCTGCTGTTCTGCACCTTGATTGTTGCTCTTGTCATGCTACCCTCTGCTGCAACTTGCTTTGCTTTGCCGCCCTAGAAATTCTGGTCCTTTGCAACCCTTGACAACACATGATCTAGCTTTTTCTTGCCTTCTAGGAGCTCGATATTGAATCTAGTGTATCTCTGTTATTTCAGATCCCCAATATGCCATTTTCATCCCTGTAGTAGTCCTCCGAGTCTTCTTTCCAATGTCACAGGTCTGACCCAATTTGGATTCTTCAAGGGAGAGTTATGCCCAATCTCTCACAATGCCATAATTATGGACTGTTTCAGTAGAGCGAACTTGTACAGCGTGCCACGTGTCATTGTTTCTTCATTCAGCTCTGAAATTGATACAATGAAAACTACAGTCTGTGCACTATCTGCCACTTTTTACAGAATTCCAATCCGATACTCAGAGAGAGAACTATGACGATTTTCCCAAGATCACTTCTTTGAGATGAATTTTAGGAGCCTGCAAAAACATTGACTTCCACAGATCATATCTCCGAAAATATTACGCACCTTGATCTGAAATTTTTACAAGAGCTTCCACAGGATTTCAGCTTCGCCTCATAAAAATTTCAGCTTCTGAACCTTCGTACGAAAAAAGTTAGAGCGAAAATACCATGATGCCCTGTTTCAGATAGCGAAATCTCTACATAAGGAGGATATGAGGATCACAATCTATATAAATGCTTAAGCTGAGAGGGGCTTCAACAAGTGAACGTGGGAGGGATTTTAGGAGCTTAAAAAATATTAATTATGACTTTTCAATGACCCATGCCACAACCCCATGGGGTTTTAGCCCACTAACTAGGTTTACAAACTTCAAACATGAATATCTCTCAAACTGTGAAGAATTACGTGGCGTGCCATATATCAACGGAAACATCTCGACAAGTAGAAACCATCAAAAGCATTCTTGACCCAGAATATAGTAATTTGGTAGGCCAAAATTTCCATGCAATATTGGGGTAGCCCTTGGTGCTGCTTGGGTTGACGTCAATGACAACCGCTGATCAACAATCTCCCCCTTTGGCATTGATGGCAACACAAGTACTCCCCCTGTGATCATGACACCTCTTCCTACAACATTCTCTCCCCCTTTGACATCAATGGAAAAGGGTAACTCCCCCTGACACACAATCATCTTGCGAACCTGTACACACTTCAACTCCCCCTGACACGCAACCATCCTGCGACCTGTACACACTTCCACTCCCCCTTTATATTCTGAATAAGGAAAATCTAATGAGAACTTGGGAGAATCCCAAGCTTTTGGCGAAGATATTCAAATGATTCACGAGTACTCTTATGATCATCAACGCTTCCTGCCCAATCTGCATCTGTAAAGGCTTGAATAATGAGATTGTTACCCTTGGGATACAACAAGCCATATTCTGTTGTTCCCTTTAGATATTGAAGAATTCTTTTGACGACAATAATATGTGATTCTTTTGGTGCTGCTTGGAATCTTGCTACTTGTCCAACTTCTTGCATAACATCTGGCTCGGAAGCTGTTACATATAAAAGACTACCAATCATAGATTTGTACAACCTCTTATCCACATCCTTAGATGAGTTGTCTATGCTCAATTTGCAACCTGTTACCATCGCAGTAAGGATGGGTTTGCAATCTTCCATTTTGAATTTCTTGAGCATTTCCTTGATGTACTTGGCTTGACATATACATATTCCTTTCTCTTGCTGAGATATTTGAAGCCCTAAGAAGTATGTCAGCTCACCAAGTAAAGACATCTCGAACTCACTTTGCATCTTTGTAGAAAATTTCTTACTTAGTCGATCATCATTGCTACCAAATATTATATCATCCTCTTTAGCTATTAGACGTGCTTTAGTTGCTTCATCCAGAACATATATGTCGTTTGGAGCTCGACTTGCTGTAGCCACAATTTCACCATACCTGCCTTTCCTGATTTCACATTTTGTGGAGTTGAATAGTATTGTGTGTCCTTGATCACACATTTGTCCAACACTGAGCAAATTGTGATTCATGTTTTCAACCAATAGAACATTCTTGGCTAGAGCATCTTTGCTTCCAAGAGTGATGGTACCTGATCCTATAACATTTGAAGATCCATCATTTCCAAAGGACATGGTTCCATCCTTTTTCTCTTTTAGAGATACAAATTTCTTTTTATCTCCAGTCATATGCATTGAGCAATCGCTATCAACATACCACACATCTTTGTTGTTTTGAGCCTTGAGAGCGAGAGCACAATTATCAGTCTTCTTCTTCTTCCATGTTCGTTCGTTTTGTGGCTTCAAAGATTCTTCTGGAGGATTTTCAAGTCTGCAGTCTCTGGCTATGTGTCCAAAGTTTCGACATTTGTAACATTCAATATTATTTCTTAAATGTTCAAATCCGTTGATGTTTCGCTAAGCCCTAGGAGGTTCATGTTTGACAGATCTCCTGGAATTGTATTGGTTCCTAGGGTACATGTGACATTCTACAGCTTTATGACCAAATTTTCCACGTGAATAACAATAGCCATAAAAAATATGTTGGTACCTGGATGGAAATCTTCCTCGAGGAATTGTCTTCCAAGGTTGTTCTTGCGAATCTTGTCCAATGAATTCTACATGCATGTCAGATCTCATAGGTTCATTTATTTTGTTGTAGAAGGTCCTGCTTCTTGTTTGTAATCGAGGCCAGTTCTATCGTCGTAAGATCGTTGATTGTTGATGACTTCTTCCAATACCCTTGAGCTGTTGGCATAGTTTTGGATAGTTTTTCCTTTCTTCACTTCCTTACGCAGCGAGACTACTTCGGCTTCTAATTCTTCCCTTTCCTGGTTGCTTTCTTCCAACTTCTTTTGAAGTGACTCTTCAATGCATTTGTGTTCTTCAACATCACTTTTGAGACCTTTAACTTGTTCTTCAAGAGTATTGGAACAAATTTTCTCAGCCTTGAGCTCTTTTATAAGCTTGATTGCTTCCTTAGAAAACTCTTCTATGGTCAACCCTGCTTTTTCATTGTTTGATACCTCTTTTTTACTGTGCTTGGCCATAAACAATACTCTGTCATTGTTTTCATAGGATGATGAGCTATCTTCTTTAGAGAGAAAGTTCCTTTTGGATCCTTGCTTGTTGAATTTCTTAAAGCCTTTCTTTCCTTTTGAGTTGCCAATCACTTCTGTTCAGACATTTTGCTGCGAAATGCCCAACCTCACCACAACCGAAACATATCAATGGAAGTTTACCTTTCAATTTTCCCTTAACAATTTTTAGTTTTCTCGTAAAGTAAGCATATTCTTCATCTGAAAGACCAGCTTCATCATCTCCCTTTTCTTCACACCTGCAGGTGCATGTCTTTTCAATTGAACGTTGTTTGTCCTTATTGGTTTTCTTAGATGCAACGAACGCAGTTTCTAGATGCGAAGTACCCTCTTCTTCATCAAGTCTCATTTCATATGCTATGAGAACTCCATGTAATTCCTCTTTGTTGAGTTTGTCCAGATTTGCACTGTATTCTAAGACCGATACCTTTGGGTTGAATCTCCCTGGTAACGTTCTAAGAATATTTCGTATAATAGCCTTATCTCAACTGGCTCTCCCAATCCTTCCAGAGTATTGGTTATTTCATCAACGTATTGGAAGTATGCAGCAATGTTGCAATCTTCTTTCATTCTAAGTTGCTCAAATTTTTCTCTATAGATTTGAAGCTTTGCTTCTTTGACATTTGAGTCACCTGCATATATATTCTCAAGCTTGTCCCATACATTTTTGGCGGTTTTACAACCCAACACCTTATGATAAGCAGATTCAATAAGTCCACTGATAATAATATTTTTTGCTTTTGCATCATTTACCAAATTCTTCTTACCTTGTTCATCCGCGGTTGATGTAAATCCATTTTGAACAGTGTCCCATACTTCGTAACCTTGCGCCAAGAGATAGACCTCCATTATTCCTTTCCAGAGTGCATAATTATTTTCATTGAACAAAGGTACACCATTCTTGGTATGCTCCATGACCTCCTTCCAGCTGTTAAACTGCTATTGAAGGAACCAAGCTCTGATACCAATTGTTGGAAATACTGAGAGGGGGGGTGAATCAGTATTCCTTTCAATTAGAGCATTAGTTAATCTTCAATTATTACCAGTGTTTGTACAATGATAACAGTAAACAAAAGGAACACAAATGCACATAGTTTTTAAGGTGGAAACCCACTTTCGGGAACAAAACCACCTTAATTTTTTTCTAATAATTCTTTAATATTTCAACTCCAATTGAAAAATAAAGCTCCAACTTCCTAGAATCTAGAAAAGAATTCTTCTCCGAAACTCATTGGACCGACACTCCAACGCCCAAGATTGTCTCATTAGTTAACCGATTCGGATGCCCCAACACCCAATGGGCTGCTAACCGACCCCAAGCACCACCCTTACCACCCCATAGAAGAATAAAAGAAGATATCGACTCTCGTGACCAAGGAAAATGGTCCACTTTACAATGACAGGAACATGTAGAAGAAGAAGATATACTATACCACAACCCCAACTTTGAAAACAAACCAACCCACGATGATCCTAGACCTTCCCAACACCTGCCTCTCTCAACCCTCGCGCATAGACACTAGTACACTTTGCACACACAATGTATTTACAATGACTAAGTACAATGATACCTTTACAATGATCAGCAGGCAAGGTCGCCCACCTGAAGACTTCAAGGGATGGAAAATTTGCTGCACTGCCATGCACCTTGGTTGCGGCTCTAAGCCATGCTACCCTTTGCACGCACCTTGCTATGCTTTGTTGCCAGTAGAAAGTCCGGGTCCTTGCAACCCTCGACAACACATGATCTAGCTTTTTCTTGCCTTTCTCAGGAGCTCGATATCGAATTCGGTGTATCTCCGTTATTTCAGCATCCTCAATATTCTGCTTTTCATTCCTTTAGTAGTCCTCTCGTTTATTTCCAATGCCAACAGGTTTGACCCAATTCTGGATTCTTTCAAGGGATAGTGATACCCAAATCTCCTCACAATGCCCCAATTATGGATTGTTTTAGCAGAAAGTGCACTTGTACGACATGCCACGTGTCAATCGAAGTGACATTCATTTGGCTCGGAGTTGATAGGAGAAAAAAACCAAAGACCGTATCACTACTCATTCACAAATTTTTACGTAATTCCAATCCGATACTCAAAGAAGAGAGCGGCGATGATTTTACCAAGGCTACTACTTTGAGATGACTTTTCAGGAGCCTCACAAAACCCCGATCTCCACATATCATATCTTCCAAAAATATTACGCACCTTGATTTGAAATTTTTACGCAGAAGAAAGATGCGGATTTTCGGTTTCGCCATGCAAAAATTCAGCTTTCGAACCTTTTGTAGAGAAAAATTAGAGCAAAAATTCGCACAATGAAATATTTCATATGTGCGAAATCTCACTCTCAAGAGGAAATGAAGATCACAATTTATATAAATTTCAAGTTGAGAGGGGCTTCAAAAAGTGAACGTGGAGGGATTTTCCAGAGCTTAAAAAAATATTAATTATGAAATTTTCATGACCCATGCCCCAACGCGCTTTTATCCCACCAACTCTGGGTACAAACTTCAAACATGAATATCTCTCAAACCACATGAAGAATTACATGGCATGCCACATATCAATGGAAACATCTCGACAAGTCAGCAGAAACCATAAAAATCATTATTGACCCAGAATATAATAATTTGCAGGTCAAAAATCCCATGCAATATTAGAAGATAGCCCTTGGTGTCAGCTTTGCTGACATCAATGACAACAGACTTTCGATCAACATATGTCCCATCGATGTAGCCATGCCATTTATGCGTCACTCGTGCTTATTCGCTACGATGTCTAGTCTGAAGTTGATAAAGAAAACAATTTCTACGAGTCACATTCAACACATCCTGACAATGTCTATGAAATATTGGACAGAGCTGCACAGCAGGCTAGCAAACCACGCATGATCAACATCAAGTGCCACACTACCTCAGTGTGGTGTGACAAATTCCTAAGCCACATTTGCAGTAAGGAGCGCTCACTCAGACGACTCACAAGCTTCTACCCACTTTTGATATGGGCCATACACCATTACCACAGCTGTAGGAAATAATTCTCTTCGAGCTAAGTATTCCACCATTCTTTGCTCTAAACACCTAGTATTCAATGTGGACTGCGTCATCCCTATCACGACGCACTTCACCGGAAAACCTCCTTCGACATCGGCAGACATCTTCACACCAACATATTTAAAACCCAGCACTATATCGGAAATTCCACCACAAATCAGAGATCACGAGCTATGTAAATCCGTATAGTCACGCCAACAAAATATCCGACTCGTATCGAGTTTTCAAACCTAGCCAACCTTTTCTGCACCAAGGCAAGTGGTTCACCAGGACCAAGCCATAGCAGAAGTTTCATCATCTCATGGAGGAACTCAATGCAATGGGGACCATTGATTTCTAAGAGGAATGATCCAGTGGATATTAGTGGCCATCAGCTTTATTCCACTTAGGGCACATTTTCTTCTTTCAGCCTTTTTCGCTCTCATGCACAACTTATCATTTATTTTAGCGCTTTTTCGTAGTCTTTGAACTTCTCGGAGCCATTTTCGAGGCCCTAAGTCGATCGTTTTTTGGGAATCTCTTTTCCAACTAACGTGATTATGTCCCGTACCATACATTTTCGCCAGTAGTTTTATTCCATCGAGTAGATATTTCTAACAATGTATCATGTGTGTCAAACAAAGATAGTATGCCAGTTATGACCCCTATAGAAATTGATGTACCACCCCACCCCCACTAGGGCCCATATTCTAGCATTTCATCTCCTAGGGTTAGGTTTTTTGGATGTTTAGGGTTTTCCATTATTTTTCAATAATATATAGGTCTCTTGAGCCTCATTGTAACACAGATTTTCGAGGCTAGCCACCACATCTCTTCTCGAGAGATAAGCTACGTGCCTTAGCTAGTTTATTTCCATTATGTCCGTAAGAAAATTTCAGTTTCTTTGATATTAATGAAATGGTGTTATTTCCACCGCATCTTTTTTATTTATGGTTATATGTGTATTATATTGTGTTCTGCATAAATCCGGATCATATTCATACAACAATAAAAGATATAGATGCTATAACAAAAACACCAAGAGGATTGTTGATCTGTATTGATGTCAAAGTGGATGAATATGTTGAGCATGAAGAAAAAACGTGCAAAAAAATAGCGCTTAGCGAACCAATAAAAATTAGTGAAGAGTATAATGAGCCATATTTTGAGGAAGAATCAATGAGAACCCTCTCAGTACTTGAGAAAAATATACTTCAAGGTATGTGTAAAAAATCCACCGATTGATAAAATTGTTGGAGAATTAAATTCTAGTGTGCAGATAAGAAGTAAGCTACTTAATCGTGCAAGCACGCGTTTTCCTTGTTTTCCATGGAGGACCCAAGGATGTTGTACAAGCTACCAAGACCAACATTGGTTAAAGAAATGCATGAATAATTGGTTCAAATAGAGAAAAATCAGACTTTGAAACTTGTTTGAAAACCTTCTAATAATAATGTCATTGGCACAAAGTGGGGTTTTAGGAATAAATTGAATGATCATGGAGAAGTGGTAAGAAACAAAGCTATATTAGTATGAAAATACTATTCTAAAATATAAGGAATTGAATTTCTAATGAATCTTTTGTGCCTCGTTGTTATCTTAGAAGTAATAAGAATGTTTTTTGGAATTTTCTTGCTTTAAGAAATTAAAAATCTATCAATTGGATGTCAAATTTGTCTTTCTCAATGGAGAACTGACGGGAGGAAGTGTATATGAGAAGCCAAGTTTTTTAACCAACATAGATGCCATATTATGTTAACGGACTCAAGAAGGCCTTGTATGGTATCAAGAAAGCCCCTAGATCTTTGTATTCCAAGATAGAAATCTACCTTCTCAAGTGTGGTTTAAAAATAGGTAAGTCGACAACTTATATGTCAAGGCAAAGGATGAAAAACTTATCGTGGTGGTTGTATATGTTGATGACATTATATTTTTCAAATTTAGATTTATTAATTAGTGAATTTGCAACTGGATATGAAGGTTGAGTTTGAGATGTCAATGCTTGGAGAGATTTCTACTTCCTTGGATTGCAAATTGCAAACACACCCAAAGGAATTTTCATCTCTCAAAGAAGTACATAAAACAAGTGTTGAATAAATTTGGTATGGAAGAATTTCTTTAGGTGAGCACATCAATGGTGATAGGTTGAAAACTAGAAAGATGGATGAATCTTCAACAATAGAACAAACTTTATACATATCCATAATTGGCATCCTATTATATTTGAAAACATAAATACCAAACATCATTTAGTTTGTTGCTATAGTTGGATGATTATGCATCTCCCAGACAAAGACAACTACTAGAAACCAAGAGGATTCTTAGATACCTCGAGAAACAATGGATTATGGATTGTGGTACCCTATGGGTAAATATTTTTTCATTAATTTTTTATACTCTTATTGCGATTGGCGTGCGATATGGGATGATCGAAAAGAGCACAAGTAGTGGTGCTCCCTTTCTTAGCCGAATGTCTAGTCTCATGGTTGAGCAAGAAGCAAGCATCCATTTCCTTATTTACAAAGTCGAAGTAGAGTAAATTTCAACAACTTCTTGTTGCACTCAACTTTGTGGATGAATTATACCTTGCAATATGTATAAGTGTTATATGATTAACCCATTCCAATTATTTGTGACAACGCAAGTGCAATAAGCATGTCAAAGAATCCAAAATTTCACTCCAAGACAAAGCATATTCCAATCAAGTATAATTTCTTGAGAGAGCGAGTTGCCAATCGCATTGTGAAGCTAGAGTATGTTCCTACAAAATAACAAGTTGCTAATATTTTCACCAAGCCACTTCCTAGAGAACAATTTAAGTATTTAAGGAAAACCTTGGGAATTTTTCCTTCTTGCCTCCATACACTAGCTCTTCCTTCAACAAGAAGAAAGAAACTATTGTATTTTTCGAGCATATCAGGATAAAGCTTCTAGGTCCATAGGATCACCATGACAAATAAATATTTTTGAAAAGAGGATTATGATGATAGGGGAGCATGTTGGTGTCTTTTCCATTGATGTCAATGGATAATAGTAATAAAACAAAAAAAACAAAGGAGAGATACATAGTGATCATATAAAAAGTACAAGGAAAGGTGATTCAAATTTATGTAGGAATGTAATAAAATACAAAAATAAACATAAACACAAATATGCAGCAGAAATAAAACTTCATTTCAATAATATCAAATAACTAAAATAAGCTTAAAGACATAATGGAAATAAACTAGCTTGGAGTGATGGTCACTTATCTCCGAGAAGAGATGTAGCGACTACATGCCTCCGAAATTTGTTACAATGAGGCTCAAGGGGAATTTTTATTATTGAACAACATGGGAAAACCCTAAACAACCAAAAAACTAACTACGGGAGATGGAACGTTAGAATTTGTGGGCCTCACTGGGGTTAGTTGGATAGCCAACTTCAGGTCGTAACTTGGTCATATTATCTCCGTTTGGTGCATACGATATATCATCTAAAGATATCTCCGATTACTACATTTTTTTCTATAGGCTCTTTCCTATGGCTATGATATTGTTGTGGCACCTGAGAAATGATGTTTTTGGGGTCAAAAGCCCTCGCCTAATTTTAGGACCCAAAAACTAATAAAAATAGTAAATCTCGCTTATAAACAAGGAAACCGATGAAATTGATTGTAGGTATAGGTGGAATAAGCGGGTGGCACCAATATCCACCCGGATCAAGAGGTGTTAGTGATTTAGCCACAATAACAACATAAACACCAAAATCATCACAACAACAAAAATAAAAGCAAAAAATAGAAGTACATCTCAAGGGGAGCAACATCATAAGAGATAATCATATTTTGATGAGGATGTTTTCGTTTGATATTAGTGTTGCCATCAATGCCAAAGGGGAGAATGTTGGAAATATGTTTTCATTGGTGTCGATAGGGTGATGGAAACGCAGGTGTTAATTGATGTAATAGGTGGCACATGTGTCAAATAAGGTCTCGGTGGAAGCAACCTTAAGGGAGAAATATGAATAAATATGGTATCGAGTAATGGTGTTAATAATTGTAGGCAATTTTTGTGTAAAAAATAACCTCAAATATATATCTAACCCATTCGGATGTAAATATCTCCGAAAAAAACTTTCCATTGATAGTGTGGAAGTTCGAAAATGGCCTCCGGTTTGTCACGGATAGAGCTAGTCAAAGTTGTATGACCCCAGCCAAATCTTTAGCGAGGCCCAAAAGTCCATAAAAATAGTGAGTTGCCAAGGTAGCCATAGCTGGCTCGGAAACCTAGTAATCTTATCTAGAATAATAATTGAGCTCGGATAGTAGGAAAAATCCCGGAATACTAGAACCCCGGAAGACCTAGAAATCCATAACTCTATTTAAAATAGAATTGGGAGAAAAGGAGTTGGGCATCGCTAGTGGGCCAACTGGGTGGAGTATTAGTGGTGCATAGGAAGATAAGGAATAATGGGCCATACCTAAAATCCCGTGAAACTCATAATCCCGGAAGAAATTTAAATTGGGAAGTTGATGCAAAGAAGTGGTCTTATGTGGAAGATAGGTGTTAACTAAAGAGCGTAGAGAAAGCACAAAGTAGCGGGCCATTCTTGGAAGCTCCGTGAGCCCAATACCTTTTTAAGAATTAGAATCTCACAAGAGAGCTAGGGTATCCAGACACTTGGGCTCCACTCTAGAGAGAAAATATACGTGTTTCAACGGATATACCAATATATATATATATATATATATATATATATTACAAGACAAAGGAGTATCCAAAGAAAATGTGTGGAGGTATTAAGGTGGGCCATGCTTCAAATCTTGCGAGCCCGTAACCTTTTAAGAATTAGATTTTACAAAAGCACGAGGCGGAAGGGGCTCTTGGAATTAAAGTTGGAATTTGGTCTCGTCATGTAGGTATGAAGACCAAGGTCTCGACGTAGAGTTAACAAAGGGAAATAGGCCCTTACAAGCCTTAAATAGTATTAGTGCCTAAAGTCCTAGCCAATGGTCATGACACCCATTCCTATGGCGGTATTAGCACAAAAGGAGCTAAAGGAAAAAATTCAACGGAATTGGTAGTAATTTTCCTTATAAAATAAAAAGGTTGTGAAAGCGAGTTTTGTGCAGCTTGTTTCACAATGAAATATTAAAAGGCCTTTGGACCTGTAATAAAGTTCAATGGGCATGTGCATGTGCATGGATGAATGAGTCGGAAACTATGTTTGGAAATGTTTATCAATAAATTCTTTGAGCTTTGGTGGAATGAGTCGATAGCTTTAGTTTAGTGGCATTGTTTGGCAACTAACCAAACATAACAACAACAAACAATTGCATGAATGAGTTGGAAAAAATGATTTGACACTAAAAGAAGACTCGCAGTTACGATAGTAGAACATACTATTAAGAGGCCAATTTAGCGGTGTTGACAAATTTGGAGGTTTAAAAAAAATTAGAAAGGCTCACTAAAACTTGTTAAAAAGGGCAAAATGCTAAAATAAGAAAATAAACAACAATTTATAACATACGTTTGAATTTAAAATGGAGATTAGAGATTGATAACTTGATAGAACATGATTAGAGGAAAGTTGTGAAAATGACAAAGGAAAAAGTAAGGGCGCATGAAATATTACAAGTGAAGTTAGAAAAAAAGCATTGAAGCCAAAATATCAAGTCAAGATTCTTTATAAGTAGGCTTGTGGAAAACTTGTTAACTAAAAGCATAGAGAAAAAAATAGAGTTCTCATGAGCAAGTTGAGGTGAAGGCATGTTGGTGTACTTAGTAATCAAATATTGTTGATGATATTGGTAGATCAAGGAGAAAATTGTTTTACTTTGAAAGCGAGAGAAGGCATTCATGGCTCTAGTATGAAAATGGATGAAAGATGAATTAGTGAGTGTTAAACAAGTTGTAGCTTGCATATCAAGGGATGGGGATCCTTCCGGTGAGTGTCGGTAAATATTTGGGTTTGTAGCTCCATTCGAGTTGTAGATGATAAATCGGGGAGTTGTAGCTTCCTACTAGTTGTAGCTGAGAATTGTAACAACAAGTTGTAGCTTGCCTTTTGAACCAATTAAAGAGTATTTTTTGAAGAATTTATTTGTTCCTTGTGTGTTATATTGTGATTTCGATATTTTTTTATGTTATGATAATTTCAATTAATTTTTGAAGTACTTCTATCGGTGTCCCTAGTGTTCTAACATAAGTGAAAGAAAATTTTTAAAGCTTTGGTAAAATTCCTACATATCGATTCACCGCGCTCTCAATATTTTCCTCGGTTTCCAACATGATATCCTCTTGTTGTAGTGTTCTCGCTTTCTCTTTTCCAAAAGTAAATGTTAGAATGTCTTCTCTCCAATTTCTTTTCTTTCCCTTTTTCCTTTTCCTTTTCTTCATTTTTCCCTTGCAGTGCATATTTTTTATTATTTTCTCATTTTCTTGTCTCTCCCTCTACCCCATTTGCTAAAGTGGAATTCTTTCATTTTTCCCTTTATTTATTTTGCACTTTTCCACATGTCCTTGTTGGCTTGTAATAATTAATTTTCTACTTATTACCTTTTTTCCTCTAGCCAATACTAATGCCAATTTCCATAGTCAATAAATAATTAATTAACCATAGAGTGGATCTCAATGTAATGTTTTTACCCTCATTCAGCTTGGAATACATGTCCCGTGATCTTGGTTTTATTTTTTTCTTCTATAATGTCCTTATTACATGGAATTTTAACCTAGGGATGTTACATCGGTGGTTTAATCACAAGTCTTGAATACAACAACTAAATAAACTATGTAAGTGTTAGGATCTTTCAGCGATCAAACCATATAAGTGTGGGAGCACGGATAGGTTAATGCTTTTCATTCTTGCTTCTCCATTTTTTCTCTCGATGGGAAATGCAAACAATTCAAGTTGTTTATCTTCAACCATAGAGTTGGTGGGGTGTGGAGGTTTTTTCTCCTTACGCAACCTCCTCAAATATCCTTGTTTTCTAACCAAAAAGGGGGTTGAAAGGTCCTTGTGTATAGGGAAGGAGGCTCACATTCAGGTTGAAAGGGTTGGCTACTAGTGGGAAGTGAGGTTTTGGGTATAATTTTTTCTTGTCTTGTCCCTAATTCTTTAGGGACATAATTTATTTATTTAATTATTTTTTATTATTAGTTTTTTAATTTCGAAAAGATGATAATGTGTTTTTTTATTTTTTATTTTTGTAGAAGATGAAATGAAATAAAAGAGTAAATCAACTAAAGAAAAAGAAAGTACATACTTTGACACCCATGAGTACATGCTTTGACACCTCCCCTACAACAATGCTATAAACGTGATGGCCTTAGTATTGCAACAACAATGTTTCGCAACTCGAGGGCCTTAGATTTAATTATTAATATGGATTTCATATAAAATTAAGAGGGTTCAACACTTTGTGTGTATTATGCACTATCTTCTTCTCTTGTTGATCTTTATGCAGGTGAGAAGTATTGAAATGAAGGTTATATGCACAAATACCAAGCTAACTAAGCTATGCTACAAGGAAAATATATTTGCCGAAGAAGAAATTATACACACATATATGCTATTTTCAATGAAATAAAGCACACTTTCTTAATGGAACACACTTCTATTTTGTAGACAATAAATGAAAAAGCACACTTGCTGAAGTAAAAGACTAAAAGTCAAATCCCTAATTTGTAAGAAAAAAGTAGTGTTAAAAATAAATTGACAAAGGCATGTATGAGGTCTATATACTTTCAAATTTCATTATCAATGTCCCATGGGTTTTTTAATATTCCCGAATATATCAAACCATGTTTTTATCGTGAAGATAAGCAAAAGGAAAGGGGTTGCTTATCAGGTGATTACAAGAGGTCTCTATTTTTCTACATGACACAATCCAACAAGAATGTAAACGAGAAAAATTTGACTATGAGATGAGAAAAAAAGTGTGGGAATGTTAGGAGATGATAAAAATTCAAGCGATAAAATCTCAAGGAAACTTCATTCAATCCTATCCTAATGAAATGAATGTTTACATGTTTCCTATAGTTGTAAAACCAATTACACAACAAAATAATGAACAATAAAATCTATGTCAACAAGAGAAATAAAATCGAGGAAGACTTTAAATTCCATTAATAAGTGGTACTATTGCTAACAAATACATAAATAACATATAAGAAAGAATTGTTCATAAAATATTCTACTTAACCATACACATGCACCATGAAAAAATAACTTTAAAAAATGTTGGAAAATGAACAAATGAAAAGCATAACATATAACAAAAAGTACAACAAGCTTTGAAGCTCCTTGGGTGGGACCAACCTAAGGATGCTCAAATTACTTAAAGGAAAAATAAGCTAAGAGATGGGATAAAACACTACTTTCATTAATCGAGAAAATATCTTCACATTACGAGACTACAAAACTTGCTTGAAAATATAAAACTAATCTTGCTTTCTATTCTTCCCTTTTCTTCCTCTATATTGGGCCACTCAAGCCTCTTATTTATACATAGGGTGTGGAGTAGCCTCCTTGAGAGGAGGGTTGAATTTCCCTCCAAAATTTCCTATAAAGGGATCTTTCTCATATTCCACCTTGCAACAACAAGAGGGCATTAAATACCCCTGAGCTAGCCAAGTTTAGGCCCTCTTTCCTGCATGAACAAGTCCCCAAAATATCTCCAATGCTTTGGATCTATTGGAATCTACTCAATTTCTATTCAAATACTACAAAATAAACATGTTAAGGAACATAAGATATGAAAACCACATTGAACTCTTCTAAGAATCCATTAATCTAGGAAAATGTATCATTAAGTGCAAAAGGTGGGTTCAAACATAGCTTTTATGTGCATAGGAGTGGATTGATGGCCCTTATAATTTACATATTGTGGAGGCCCATTACTAAGATCTTGGATCAAGTAAGGAGGTAATGTGTGTTGTCCTCTAATATCTATCCAAAGGTCAATGCGATTTGAACTTACCTTTTCCCACCTTCAAAATTAACAATTACCTAACCAAATGAAAAACTGAATTCGAGCTTTCCAAATGATTGAGGCAATATGTATTTATTTTTTCCATGTTACTTACATAATCCTCTACTACAACTAGGGTAATTTAATTTCTCTAATTACTTGGATAGACATTATTTTCCCTTGTAATAACCTCCACGTAGTGTTTTACTAAAGCCTTGGATAATAGAAAGGGATTTTTTAGATCCCATCCATTTGAAAACAACCAATTCCAATATGCCATGTACAAAGTCATTTCATTTTTTAATTTCATGACCAAATAGATGTGTAGCACAATTTTCTAATTATATTCAACACTTTTTTGGAGCCCAAGCCAATGAAATACAGTATATTGAGTATTGCTTCCAAGTACAACTTTAAGAAGTACCATTCCATCCCCTCTAGAGAGCCACCCGATTGTATTGGGTGTTTATTTTCTTTTCCACATTGGAAATCAACCGTTCCTATTCACATTTTTATACATGTTATGTTTTTAATGGAAAGCAGTAGATGTTTTCAACCCTTGTCTAAATAAATCTCCCGATAGGGAAAGAAGTGGGGGAAATATCCTTTTTTCTTGTCTAGATATACCCCGCATGGATTTGGTTCTTCCTCAGTGGAGGTCCGGATATCAAGGTCAAAGACTTGGTCATGTTATTGTTGCATCACATGATGGATCACACGACTAACATGCACGACCATGTGTCATCCCTTACCTCAACCTCGGCTAGTAGTATACTCGCATTGGTTACATACTTTGCCTAGAATTAAGTGGGCGATGTTTGAAATAGTAAATTTGTCAATATTTATAATCATATATGTATCTTGAAAAAATAAATCTAAAATATTTTTATTTTTTTTCAACTATCATAGGCTAGTACCTACAGAAGAAAATCAAAATATTATCCACAAACAAGAGATGTGTGATACTACGAAGTTGTACTAATGCATATACCTTTGAAATTACTATTTTATGATGCTTATTTTATTAATATATTAAGTTCATTAGCTATTAGAAGGATAAGGAAAGGGAAAAAATGAGGGCATCGCTATTTGAGAATCCTACCTAGTATGAATAAAGGGGAGGAAAACACATTCATTAAGATAGGAAAAGACACGATAGTATTATAGCTCATAACCAAAACCAAAAATTGATGATAGAAACCTAAGTGAATAAGAATCTATCTCAAATAAAGCAAATTTACCCTATCATAAGCTTTGGAAAGGTCCACTTTAATTACTAGTGATATTTTATTTTTGGTCTTGATCAAGTGTAATCTTTCTTGTTCTATCCCAATTGCCTCATTAATTTTCCTTCCCTCTAAAAACCCAAATCACTCTCTATAGATTTGTTTTGATATACCATTTTTACTATTTTGGAAATAACTTATGAGATGATTTTATAGATGTAATTGCATAAGGATGTTGGCCTAAATTTTTTAAAAGGATGTTGGATTGTCCTCCCTTAAGGATGGAGGCCATAAAGGTAGTGTTATAGGCCACTGTTAGTGTCCAATTTTTCAGTGATCAAATGTACTCATTCAAATTTTCTTAGTAGTGGTCCTATGTCAAAATTTTATATTTTCAAGAAAGTTTTCAAATAAAATTTTGTTCGCTAGATATGTCTAGGTATTTAAAAAGCTACTCCTTCTATTTTATTCATGGTCATTGTCATTTCATGGGTCATGTCCACCATTATCATCTAGAGTCTTAGGAAAATCACCATGCTTTCACCTAGGTCAGGCGTTTCGGTGTCTTTCATTTCGCCACCATAAATGTCCAAATTCGATCATAAAGAAGGTGAAAAAAGAATCGAGTTCCATCATACAAGTTATCTTCAAAAGGGAGTTAGTTGAGGTAGGAAAAATAAATTAAGACAAATTTTTCTTCTTTCAAAGTTTTTTATATTATCAAAATGTTCAAAAAAGGAATTTTTTTTCTCAAAAGATCATGTTTTCATTAAAGGAGAAAAAAGGGGTGTTTTATAATGTTATAAGGGGAAAAAAGTGATTTATTTCACTTATTTTATCCTCTCTTGATCGATAGAGCTCCTCTCTCACCTTCGAACACTCTACCATTGCCAAAGGTGGGAGAAAACTAGAGAAAATTACAAACAAACCCATTTTTCTATGCTTTGGAGGCGATGGGGAATTTCGTGAAGCATCGTGATGTTTATGGGAGGTGGCGCTACGATTTTTGCAACAATGCTACGCTTTTTTGGGTTTCAGCCTCCAAGTAAGCTTTTCAAGGTTCAAAACAAGTGTGCAAAAGCCTTATGCAACCTCCAACATCATTAAGTGGACACTTCAAATGCCTTTTTTCAAGTCAATTCATCATTTTATGAGTGATTTCTATCCTTATGGTTTTTTGCTCCACTACGTTTTAGGGTTTCTATTTCTTGATTGGTTTTAGCCATTAAAGACCCTTTTCCCACCATCTAAAATCTTCACTTATCCTCCACATACCCTACCCTAAACAACACCTATTACTCACAGTCCCCCTTCACCATTTTTTTCCATAAAAACCCTAAATTCCTCACTACATTTACAACGTAAACCTATGAAAATCACTGTGTTTTCCCATTTTGATCCATCTCCCCATATCAATTTCTGAAAATTTCACTTGTAGCCTCGGGCTAACACATCACCCTACCTCCTTAATTTATTTGGGGAATAATCCTTAACTTCCTTATACTTCATCACAACCCCTAAATCCACCCTATCCCTTATCCCATGTGTTCCCAAATTTCCCTGTCCTTACCCACTCCATCTAAGCTAGGGTTTCATCCTGTTCATAAGTACTATGGAGACTGAAAATAATGTTTGCAAGGGAGGCTACCATTCCAAGTTTGATCCATCCATATTGCAAGAACTCAATGCCTCCCCTTATGCCAAGAGATGTTTTGAAAACAATGGACGTTTGATATTTTGTGAGAGAATCATGGAGGTAGGTTGTCATGCTCAATTGACTAGCCTTTTTTCCCACTAACTTCAACGAGATATAAGGCCATAATAGCAGGAATTGAATTCACTCTATCAACAGATGCCATCACTTCAAAGCAACATGTATTCCAAATGAAGGATAATTTTGGTTCAAAGGCATGGAATTGAACCTTGAGAACTACCCAATGTTCCTAAAACCCTCATTGCAGAGATGAACTCGAACGTGTTTTCCCTTTTCGGAATTTTCTTGATAAGTATGCCCCATTAATGAAACTAATCATGAAATATTTTACATGCGAAGGCAAATTTTCAAGACTATACCAATACCATGTGCCGGGTTACTAATGTAGTTTACCACCACCAAATCACTCAATTTGTCCAACTATTTATTCATGAGTTTGGTCAAGATGAAAAAAAAGCTACAGAGCAAAGGTAAAAATCATCATCCTACTCTATTCCACCATGGATTGGTCAAGTTGGTTGTTTTTCACTAGATCCGAGCAAACAATATGACCTCGGGATAACTTTCATGGAGAAAGTAGCATCAACTCCTACTACTAGTCCACCTATTGTTCATGGCACAACATCAACACAACCAAAGGAGGTTTTTCTCTTCAAGAAGGAAGGCAAAGATTTCAAAAGAAACTAGGGTTGAGATGACTCAAACCTATGAGAAGGGTAAGAGGGTGTTTTTTTTCTCCTAAGACCATCAAAGGTGTACCGGCACCCGAAGCTACACTTGAGAAAAGACAAACAACATATCAGCCCACCTAGTCATGATAGTGAGTCACCATTGCAAAGCACCATGATGAAAAATCACCCCTAGAAGTTGACATGGAAGAGAATGTGAAGGATAAGTCAACCGAGGAAATCATAAAGGAGAAATATGAAGAGATAACGAGTTGAGGGAGGTTTTTCAAAGGAAAATTATGAGATCACATTCCTAGAACAAGAGGTTTTTTCAGCTTAAAAGTGAAACTACTCCTCCAACACAAGACAAAGGCACATATTGAGGTAGATAAAGGAAATAATTTGATTATCCGTTGGAGGATACATAATTTTAAACAAAAAGCAAGGATACCAAGGACAAGATTTCTCAAGAGATCACTTCAAAGAGAAAGAGAATCAACTCCTAAATCAGGTCGAAAAACTTTTGATGAGTTAATTATTGATGAAATTAATCAAGATAGAGATTATTGACTTGACAGAGTGAATGAAAACCTTGAGGAGATTCTCGAAGAAAGAAAAAAAAGAACAATGAATAGCGAAATCAAAAAATAAGATAAACAAGTCCAAGATGGAGGACTAAAGAGGGAGATCCCACACAAAGATCATCTCATGAAATATGCACCATCCAAAGAGGTAGAAAAACATTGTGCCCTTTTTAGTCTTGAAAGTGAAATCTCTAAAATGAGAGTCTCCATTCCTTTAACTGAAATAGTCAAGAATGACTAGTATAATTTTCAAGTAGCCAAGTTTTCTTAGGCAGATCGTATGTTTGATATGGTTAATGTAAGTGATGATCACCCAAAACTTTTATTTGGTCTTGATGTTGATGGCGATTAGTGAGGTCCCTCCATTTTATCTTAGCCTCAAAATCCATGATTTTATCCTCCATAATGCCATGCTTGATTCCGAAGTGTCTCATAACCTTATGCCCGAAGCCATCATGGATAGATTAGGTCTTGCTATCATAAGACCCTACCATGACCTTTATTTGTTTGATTCGAGTAGAGTGAAATGGCTTGACCTCATTAAAGATCTAGTGGTGTCTTTATAGAAAATCCCAACCAAGAATTTCCTCATGGATGTTTTTTGTGGTTGATATCCCTCCCAGATATGGAATGTTTCTCTCCACGTCATGGGGAGCGAAACTTAGAGGTACCTTGCATCTTGAATTTTCATATGCTACAATACCAATCTTTGGAAAACTTAGAAAACTATATTGGGAAAGTAAAAAGAAGTACATGATCGAGTGGCAAAGAAAATCCTAATAATAACCCCATACATGTTGTTCACATGGATTTAGAGACTTTTATCTTATTCAATGATTAATGTTCAACATGTTAAGATATTTTGATGGAATAAAAGACATAAATTCCAGAGTTTTCAAATTCTCATTTTAGAAATTGCAAATGTAGAAAATAAAGAAAATATGCCAAGTGGTTTGGAACCAAGCGCATCAGCCCAAAAAAATATATTAAATATTAAAAGACACATAACTTTTTGGTAAAACAAACCTTTCTCAAGCAAAAATTAAAGTTCAATCATCCGATTTGCAACATCCCGATGGAGAAAGTAGTTTGTAGACCATGGACTTCAATGGAGCCTTTGGTAAGGAGGTGCTTGGAATTGGAGTATGGCTTCACAATGTTATAAATTAGTCTCTTAACATTCCTCCTGATGCTTGAATTTCTGTTAAAAAGTTATCATTCGACTTGTTCGAACCATGAAGTCAGACTACGAGGCATTGATAGTTGGTTTGAAAATTCTCAATAAGTTAGGTGCCAAGAAAATATCTGTGTATGGCGACTCCGAATTGGTTATAAAAAAATTTCGAAGGGGAATATCGGGCCAAGCATCTTAGGATGCGAGATTACCGAAATGCGGTGTTAGATATACTTAATACCTTCACTTAGTATACTTTATCATTTATTCCAAGGGACAACAATGTTATTGTTGATTCTTGCCACTCCATCCAAAGCATGTTTAAAATTCCCTTCTATCCCAATAAGAAGTATGAGATAAACATCAAACATCACCATGTTGTTCCGAGATAATGTTCGAGTATTTGCGGGTCTCTCAATATGACAAACGGATCAACAAATTCTTGCAGACGGAATAGGAATCCGTGAATTCAAAAATGGATGACCAATTTTATGGAAATGACCAAGAATTGCATGCAGACATAAATAAAAGTACTTCAACTGAAATAAAACTCCATTCCTAGAGGTCTAGGGCCTTTGGAGGATATTTTTAACCAAGACGATGTTGCACATAAACCGAATATTTTTCCAACAGTAAGTAGGAGTGGAAGATATTAATCTTGGCACTCCTAAAAAGCCCAATATGGTCAAGATTTCAAATTTGCTTGAGCCCGAGAGATGAAAGGTAAATATGTTGTGCTCATGTCTCAGTTTGTGATGTTTTTTTCATGGGAGTTATTCTGATATGAAAATATATGATAAGAGTATAATTCAACATATTATTCCTTTGAAACCGGATCGAAGCCTTTCGCAGAAATAGAGGAGAATGAATCCCAAGTTGCTTCCCTCAATTCAAAAATATTTAAATAGGTTATTTTACTGTTGATATTATAGTTTCACTTCGCTTCTCAAATTTTATGTCTAACTTAGTGCCGATACGAAATAAGACCATAGAAATTCTCTTGTGTATAGATTTTAGAAATCGAATAAAGTGTCACTGAAAGACGATTTACCCACTGCAAAAAATGGACCATATTCTACAAATCAAAGTTAGATCTTCCGGACTTTCATTGCTGGACGGATATCCCAGGGTACAATCATATTTTAGTCCATCCAGATGATCATTAAAAGAAAGCCTTTACAACACCATATGGGTACCTTCATGTACGCTAAAATTCCCTTTGGATTGAAATTTGAAGGAGCGATTTTTCAGCGAGAAATTGACATCACCTTCACTAATGAAAAGGATGTATTCTTGGTCATATATCTTGATGATATCACTTTTTTTTCCCGAGGCATATGAGCAACACTTACATCACTTAAAAACAATTTTTTCAGAGATGTAGGAAATTTTTTATATCGTTGAATCCTAAGAAGAGTTTGTTTGCTATGGAGTAAGGAAAATTGTTGGGCCACATCATATCAAAAGACGTCATCCGAATAGATCCTTCAATAATTGAAGCGATTCGGAGCTTGGACTATCCTAGAAGCAAGAAGGAGATTCAATCCTTCAATGGTAAAAATCAATTTTCCGAGAAGGTTTCGTTCCCAATCTTGTTGAACACTTAAGTAAAATTACTAACATGTTGAAGAAATATAGTGAGGTAAAATGATATGAGGAGGCAAAGAAGTCTTTCAATCAAGTTAAATTTTATTTATCTCACGCTCCTATTATTATTAGTCCAGATTACACACTTTATTTCATCATTTTTTCCTTTGCTTTCGAGCATACTCTAGTTGTTGTCCTTATAGAAAAGAAAAAATTAGAAAATATAAAAATACATTGCCTTATTTAGTAGAACCATTAGAGACACAACCTTGAAGTACAATATCATTGAAAAACAAGCCTTGGTGCTAGTTAAAGCATTGAATGAATTCCGAGTCTATATTCTTCACTCTCATGTGATTGCATATGTACCAAACACTCATGTCAAAGATGTTCTTACACGGAATGATCCTGAAGGTCAACGTGGAAAATGGATCACTGCTATGTTGGAGTATGAGTTGGAGATAAATCCTACAAAACTAATTAAGGGACAAGGCTTGGAAAAGATTACGATGGACTCAAGTCTCCATGCTTTGGAAATTAATTTTATTACTACATTATTTGAGGAGAAAGAGGCTGATTCATTACCTAAAGTATCTGAAATATTTATTTCATCGCCATGGTACGCTGATATTGTTCATATTTTGCAGCACTTGAATCCTCCTCCCAGCATTCCCTATAAGTAAATCTAGATATTTGAAGTTGAAGGCTCTTAAGTATTGCATCTTTAATAATGATTTGTATTGGAAAGATCTAGATGGAGTGTTGTTGAATTTTTTGGTAGAAGGAGAAGTTGAAAAAATGATGAATGACTTTCATAAAGGTGATCTGTAGTGGCCATATTTTTTTGGAAGACTACAACAACTAATATTTTGAGGGTTGGCTTCTATTGGCCAATTTTATTTTAAAATGTTTATAAGATTGTCATGAGCTTTCATTAATGTCAAAATTTTCAAGGAAAAAGAAAGCTTTTTTCGCTTCCCTTAAAACCCATCGCAGTTAAAGCACCCTTCCGTAGTGGGGGTCTTGATTTCATTGGTGAGATATGTCCTCCTTCATCAGCTCAACATAAGTGGATACTCACTGCCACTAATTAATTCACAAAGTGGATTGAATTCATTCCAACGAGACAAGCTACGAGATACTATCATTATTCAATTTTTGGAAAGCAATATCTTGTCTTGTTTTGGTTGTCCACGGAAAATTATTACCGACAATGCAAAGTGGCTTTAAGTCTAAGCAAATGATTGAATTTTGTGATAAATATCACATTATACTTGTTCATTCTACAATATATTATCCTCAAGACAATGGGTTGGCCGAATCGTCAAACAAATCATTGGTGAATATAATCAAGAAATTGTTGCAAGAGAACAAGAGAAATTAGCACAAGAATCTCATAAATGATTTATGGGCGGATAGAGTTAGCACGAATGAGATAAATAAATATGTCACCTTTTCAACTTTTGTATGGTGTTAACACCATGTTTCCCACTTCTTTAGTTTTCCTAGTGATGAAAATTTCTGCAAGAGATCGATAATGAACCCGTTATCACTCTACCGGATCTCCGAGGTTGAGAAGAGACCAACAAAGGTAACTACGGACCAAGATCTCTCCAATTAGCTAGCCCTACTAGGAAGAAGAGGGCTCTCTCCAAGGGAACACATCGAATAGGGCTAGATCAATTAGGTTTTATGCTAGGTATAGTAGCACGAGGGGGTTTTGATTGGTTGATTTGGGTCTTTGGATGAGTGAATTAGGTCGAAAGAGGCAACTAGGTCGTGGGAAAATAAGATCGAATTGAAGACATCTAATGGGGAAAGGTAGGTATAAAATATAAAACTTTACGGTTCTTTGGTGAGATGGATCAAGCCGGTGAGGTGCTAAAAAAATCATGACACTACATGAATTCTTTTAAACCCGAAGAAATGAAACAAATTATGATGATTCTTCCAAAAAAATAGCATAAAAGATGCATTATGATTATCATAATTGAGAACCAAACATATCATAGAAGTGGAATGAACATGGACAGATAAAAAATTCATACATATGCAACAAAATAAGAAACTATGTCGAATACGGTACACAAGAATCCCACCAAAATAGTTGCAACTCATCCAATATATTCCCGCCAAAATGTGAATACACTAGTGTTTCTGATCAATACAACAAAATAAAACCTCTCAAATAAGTGAAGAGATGAAATATATAGGAAATAAACAACTTCTCCCAACCTCGTGGGTCGAATCCCCTGAGTTGAGGAGCTCATCCACAAAAGGCCGAATTAGAAACCCAAAGATTAGGGAGGTCAAACAAACTCTCCCCTAGTTTCGGTGAAACTAGCTCATTCTTCCATGAAAACACTTTTAAATAATGTATTTACCCTTTAGTAACTGAAAAAATATCTTAATTACATTTACACCCATCATTTACATTAGTAAAACTCACATTTTCCATGGTCAAACTCAAAAAAACTAGGAAAAAATAAGAAAAATCGGACAATTGTTAGGAGCACAAAGTGCCAACTTTTGAGGGGGGTTTCTAATGTCCAAATTGAGCTTAGGAAAGCTCATTGGAAAGTATGTACTTGTGCGGTTTCCAAAAATGATGCATTTTAGCCCTCCAAAACTTTGATCTCCCAAGATTGGTCGGAAGCGTAGCGCTGCTCGAAAATGAGGGCAGAAATGTCATATTTGAGGTGTTTTTGGCCATTTCTCTTTGCTATATTGTCCAAATTGGGAGTGAAAAGTGTCAAAATTTCATTTTTTTCTGCCTTTTGAATCAAATGGTGGTATTATTTTTGCATTTTTAGGCCCCTAGAAGAAGCACAAGCACCAAGCCCAGGAGAGCAGCGCAAACCCAAGAGCAAAGTGCCATAAAGTTAGGAGTGCAACGCCTCCTTGAAAGCCACTTTTGGAAGCCTTCCCGAACTCAAAATGGTGATATATCGTTGGAAATATATATTTTTTTTTCTACACAATGGACCTATAAAAAAATTTAAAATGATCAAGTATATCCCCTCAAACATCAATTCGCCAATGACTAGTCAAAAAGTGTAGAATAGGGGTGCAAAAAACATAGCGGACTCTTGCAAGCCCCTTTTGGAGGCCTTCATGAACTCCAAATTGCGCTCATGATGCTTCATTGAAGAGATATTCTAGTCTAGTTATCATTTGAATTATCCATAAAGTCACTTGGACACTCCATCATGGAGAAACATTGATTTTCCCATGACTACTCCGAGAAATGTAGGGAAAACAGGGGGATTTAGGACTCGTCTTGTAGAGGGAGGGGAATGAAGGGGGTTAGGGTATGTCTAAATTATTGGGGAAATTTTTGGGGGGATATTGATAGATATTAGAGAGTTTAGGGAGGTGTAATTTCTAGAAATAAGTAATGGGAATGGGTCCAAAAGGGAAAAAACACAACCCTAACCTAGGAAGGTGTCAAAAGTATAGCAATAAGCTAGGGTTTGTAGGAAAGTGAGGGAAATGAGAGAAATGGGCATGGTAAAAGGCTAGGGGAGGTATATGTAGCTTAGGTGAGGGTGTTAGGAGGCTTAGGGAGGTGTAAAATGATAAAAAAAGGTATAGGAATTAGTGTAAGGGAATTAAAACACACTCCCAAACCCTAAAATTCCCAAAAAACGCAATGTAGGAGCTTGTGTTGACTTGTTGAGGGTCTTTCTTGGATGTTGAAGTGTTGCGAGATGGCTTAGTAAGTGAGTGAGAACTCTCTTTAATTTGGACAGATGATTAAATGAAATGAATTGGTCTTATATACCTTGTTTGAGTCATTTTTCCTTCAATGTAGTGGGATGGCCCACATGTCTTTTCACTTTGGCTTTTAAAAACGTGTAGCTTAGGAACATTTTGAGTCCAACTACTTGGAACTTTGAGAACTTATTAAATATTGAAAAAAAATAAAATTACATATTGAAATTGAAATTAGAATTTACAAATTTAAGCTTTACATGATGAAATGTGTTTATTATCACTCTCTTACTATGCTGGTGTTTTATGCATGCAGATGGTGTTTTGATGGACCTTGAAAACCCTAAGACCTAATGGAAACCCCCGACCGAATGAACTTCATGATGAAATGACTAAAATGATGATGGAAACTCATGAGCTGATGTACACTCAGACAAAGTGGTGAAATGAGCCAGCTAAGTAATGAAATTTTTAAAAAGAGTGAGGTTTGACCTAGATCTACATCCAATGACCAAATTTTTGCATGATGACCTAATGGAATGAAAAAAAATTCAGAATGAGACCAATATTATATGAAAAGAGATTTATTGATCACTCGGTGGTAGGATGAAAAAAATGACACTAACATTGGCTCCAATTGGGGGATGACAACGCCTTGGAGGTGTCAAGAACACCATAGACCAAGTAGCCTATCCATTGGGCATGTATTCAAAAGCCTAAAAACAAACTAAATGTTGAAAATTTGACTCGATAAATTGACTAAAAATAAAAACTTACAAAAAATTATTTATGGCAACATATCACCGAGAGTTGAGGGCTTCAAATCCCGATGACAACCACACGCTTTCGTCGAAGACATATGTAGAATAATGTGAAGTGATCCTTCCAATGTAACCAATCTAGCGAGATGGCTACTTACTTGAATTCTGCTCTCACTTTCCTAGAGGAGGAAAAAGAAACAAAAACTAGGCCACTCCAAGTGTCCACCGAACATGTGCTTCGGGTCCATGAAAACAAGAAAATACATCTTCCCTCGCTAACTGTAGCAAATCAATAAAAAGGATCTTCAAAAAATCTGAAACGTTACCTTGTCTTGAGATCTAGCAAAAATACAAGTATTCCCTTCATTTTGATCCGAAAGAATACTTGGTTTTTGATCCATAGGAAGGCTTAGGGAAGTATGAATTTTTTCTCTCACGAGTGTTGGTTGCAAATTCTTGAAGCACAGAAACTCGACTCTATCTCTTACACAATGTATTTCTTAGGCTCATACTCCTCAAATTCATAGTCTAAATCATCCTTGAACATAAACATTCTCGCAAGTTTTTTCAAACATGACAACCTTATCCTCTTCATGAAAGACAACGATCTCTCGTTAACTAATATCCTTGCATGAAATCATAATCACAAATTGGCTTACTCACAACAACTTCCCTCGTATAGTTTCATCAATCTCATGACTGTCATCATTTAAACTTAGATTTTCATACTAAAAAATGGAAGAAGTTTCACTAACACATTCTTGACTATGTGAACATTGCAAACCTACATTAGCTTGGGCCGTAACATGACTATTCGAGAGTTGATCTATCTCATCTTCGGACATAGGAGAAAACTGAGTTTTATAGCAGTAATTATTGGCTTGATGATTCTCATTTTCAAGATCGAGTAATGGGCATTTCTCTTTCTTGGTCCTGGTATTTTTCATCCAAAGAGGAAACTATTGATTCTTGTTTGGGAAAAATAATATAGGGCTTCTATGATCTCATCATCTATACACTCTTCATCCCCATAAAAATTTTCAAGAAACTCAATGAAATTATTAGAGATATCACAACAACTATCAATCATCGACAATGAAGAATTAGAGCTTTGATAATGTTGAAATAAAAGCCGAATGAAAGTCCTTTAGAGAATATAAAATAGCGAGATGGTAGAATATCGTAACATGATATCGATTTTTCCTTGAAGGTAGCCATAAACATATTCATCAAACAATCTTCAGGAAACTCAATCTTTAGTTTGTGAATATGAAAATGAAATTTGACCAAATGCAAACTAGCATCTTCACTATCCCGACCCTTAAACTTTGACAGATCCACGATTGCAAATATATACAAGGAATTCGGTTCGAAAAAACCAGGAATATGAAATCGATTCATAGGAGCATACCTTTGAGAAATTGAATCGATTTTGAAAACAATGAAGTCACCAAGAAGTCTATTTAAATTATCGGTTCTTGAAAAGTGGAGTTGACATGAAAATTATGAACCTTGGATTCTTCGACACTGAAGTCACCAAGTGAATTATTCAACCTTCATATGCATCTAACCACCTGTCCACCATCGAGTAAGCAGATCTAAACTTTGATGATTGTTGTCCCGGGGAAGATCCGACACTTTCTCCCCAGTATGGTCGCCAAGATGGTAAAAGTCCACCGGATCTTCTAGAGTCGAGAAGAGACCAGACAAAGGAAACTACAAACCAAGCTCTCGCCAAGTAGCTAGCCCTACTAGGTAGGAGAGGGATCTCTCCAAGGGATTAAATCCAAGAAGGCTAGATCAATTAGGTTTTAGGCTAGGTATAGTAGCACAAGGGTTTTGATTGGTTGATTTGGGTGTTGGATGAGTGAATTAGGTCAAAGAGGTAACTAGGTCGGGGAAAATAAGATAAAAATTGCAGACATCCGATGGGGCAAGGTAGGTAGGCACTCTAACACTTTAGGTTTCTTTGGTGAGATGGATCAGATCGGTAAGGTGCAAAAAAGAGCATGATAATACATGAATTGTTTTTAAAATGAAGAAATGAAACAAATTATGACGATTATCACAAAACAGAGCATAAAATATGTATTCTTCTTATCATACTTGAAAACCAAACATATCATAGAAGTGTAATGAACATAGAAATTAAAAAAAATTCATACATATGCAACAAAAGAAGAAACTATGTCGAATACGATGATCGCACGAATCCCACCAAAATAGTTGCAACTCATCCAATATATTCTCGCCAAAATATGAATACACTAGTGCCTCTGATCAATACAACGACATCCAACCTCTCAAATGAGTGAAGAGGAAAAATATATAGGCAAGAAACAACTTCTCCCAACCTTAAGGGTCAAATCCCTCGAGTTGAGGAGCTGATCCACGAAAGGCTAAATTGAAAACTCAAAGACTAGGGATGTCAAACAAACTCTCCCCTAGTTTTGGTGAAAGCGATTCATTCATCCATGAAAACACTTTTACCTAATATATTTACCCTCTAATAACTCAAAAATATCTTAATTACATTTACATCCATCATTTACATCAGTAAAATTCACATTTTCCATGGTCAAAATAAGAAAACTAGGAAAAAAATCGGGAAAAAATCGGACAATTGTTAGGAGTGCGACGCTTGATGTCGAGAGCACAGAGCCAAATTCAAGACAACTTTGTAGGGGGGTTTTCGATGTCAAAATTGAGCTCGGGATAGCTAATTGGAAATCCCGTCTGTCTAGTTTCCAAAAATGTACTTTTTTTTCCAAAAATGATGAGTTTTAGCCCTCCAAAAAGTGGAAGCTCCCAAGACTAGTTAGGAGTGCGGCGCCTACCCTAAAAAACGAGGGCGGGAAATGTCATTTTTGAGGTGTTTTTGGCCATTTCTCCTTGCTAGGTTGTCCAAATTGGTTTTGAGAAGTGTAAAAAATTGCATGTTTTCTTCCTTCTAAATCTAATGGCGGTCTTCTTTTTGCATTTTGAGGCTCCTAGAAGAAGCACAACGCGAGTCCCGGGGAGTGCGAGTGCCAAACCTAGGAGCATAGTGCCAAAAAAGCCAAGAGCGCAATGCCTCCTCGCAAACCACTTTTGGAGGCCTTTACGAACTCCAAAGTGAGCTCAAGATAGCTCATTGGAAATATCTTTATGTCTTATAGAAAATGGACCTATGGACCTATCGGTCACTAAAAATGATCAAGTATAGCCCCTCAAAGATCAATTCTCCCAATACTTGGTCAAAAAGTGTAGAATGGGGGTGCAAAAACGCAGTGTGCTCTTTCGGAGTCACTATTGGAGGCCTTCCTGAACTCCAAATTGAGATCATGATATCTCATTGGAAATATATTCCAGTCTAGTTCTCATTTTAATTATCAATCAAGTCATTTGGACACTCCATCGAGGGAGAAAAATTGATTAGCCCAAGAATACTCCATAAATGTAGGGAAAACAAGGGATTTAGGACTATCTTGTAGAGGGAGGGGGAATGAAGGGGGTTAGGGGATGTCTAAATTCTTGGGGAAATTTTGTGAGATATGGATAGATGTTAGAGAGTGTAGGGAGGTGGCATTTCTATAAATTAGTAATGGGAAGGGGTCCAAAATGGAAAAACACAACCCTAACATAGGAAGGTGTCAAAAGTATAGCAATAGGCTAGGGTTTGTAGGAAAGTGAGATAAATGAGAGAAATGGGCATGGGAAAATGTTAGGGGGGGGTATATGGAGTGTATTTTAGGGTGTTAGGAGGCCTAGGGAGGTGTAAAATGATAAAAAAAGATATATGAATTAGTGTATGGGAATTAAAACACACTCCCAAACCCTAAAATGCCCAAAAACACGAGTAGTAGGAGCTTGTGTTTACTTGTTGAGGGTATTTATTGGATGTTGAAGTGCTTTGCAGATGCCTTGGTAAGTGAGTGAGAGCTATATTTCATTTGGATGGATGAGTAAATGAAATTAATTGGTCTTATATACCTTTTTTGAGTCATTTTTCTTCAATGTAGTGGGATTGCCCACATGTCTTTTCACTTTGGCTTTTGAAACCACATAGCTTAGGAACCTTTTGAGTGTAGCTACTTGGAACTTTGAGAAATTATTACATATTGAAAAAACATAAAATTACATATTGAAATTGAAATGATAGTTTAAAAATTTAAGCTTTACATGATGCAATGTGTTTATTATCACTCTCTTACTTGCTGGTCTTTTATGCATGTAGATGGTGTTTTGATGGACCTTGAAAACCCTAAGACCTAGTGGAAACCCTAAATGAATGAAATTCATGATGAAATGAATGAAATGATGATGAAAACTCATGACTGATGTCCACTCGTGAAAATTGGTGAAATGAGCCAACAAGTAATGAAATTTTGAAAGGAGTGAGGTTTGTCCTTGATCGACCTCTAGTGACCAAATTTTTTGCATGATGACCTAATGGAATGACAAAAATTTTAGAATGAGACCCTAATATGATATGGAAAGATATTTTTTGATCATTGGTGGAAGGATGCAAAAATTGACACTAACATAACCAAATGATATCCAGCGAATAACCAATCAAATGGTTCATTTACAAAGTAGAAAAGAGAAGAAGTTTTCAATCATACTTCAAAACTTTAGGAGAAAATCAAGAAATTGTATGACAAGAAGACCAAAGCCGATGATTTCAAAGAAGGAGATGTTGTTATTCGATGGGATGCCCGGAATGAAGACAAAGGTAAGCACCGTAAGTTTGATAATCTATGGAAAGGTGCATACAATATTACAACATTAAGAGTTAATAAGGCATTCTTATTAGAAGATCTTAATGGGTAGGAAATTATGGGAGGGACCGGTGAATGGTAGGTTCCTCAAACACTACCTTACCTACGTTTGAAGAAAAAAGGTTCACTTTAGCTCGTAAATATCCCTTTTATTTTTTTGTCAAGAATAATAAGTTATTGCAGAAGTTTGAAGCCCAAGGAGAAGGCCATGAGACTTCTATGATCAAGCGATGTTTTTATTTCAAAATTTTAAAAAGTCTAGTTAGTTTTTTTTAGTCGGTTTTTCAGTTTGTCAAAGTTATTTCGCTTTCTAGTTTTGACTCCATTTCCTAATGGATGAGGCTATCTGATTTACGATGTTCTTGACACCTCCCTGAAGGAGCTTCCATCCCCAAATGGAGCCAATTTTAGTGTCCAATATTCGAGTGATTAAATGTACTCTTTCAATTTTTCTTAGTAGTGGTCCTAGGTCAAAATTTTATATTTTTCAAGTCAGTTTCCAAATAAAATTTTGTTCACTTTGGATATATCTAGGTCTTTAAAAGCTACTCCCTCCAGTTTATTCATGGTCATTTTAATTTCATGGGTCATGTCCACCATTATCATCTAGAGTCTTAGGACAGTCACCATGCTTTCACCTAGGTTAGTTTTTAGGTTGATTTCATTTCACCACAATAAATGTCAAAATTCTATCATAAAGAAGGTGAAAAAAAGAGTCATTTCCATCATACAAGTTATCTTCAAAAGGGATTTAGTTTAGGTAGGAAAAATAAAGTAATACAAATTTTTTCTTCTTTCAAAGTTCTTTATATTTTTCAAATTGTTCAAAAAGGCAAAGTTATTCTCAAAATTTCATGTTTTCATTCAAGGTCCAAAAGGGTGTTTTATAATGTTATAAAGGGAAAAAATTGATTTCTTTCACTTATTTTATCCTCTCTTGATCGATAGATCTCCTCTCTCACCTTCAGAACACTCTACCATTGCTAAATGTGGAAGAAAAATAGATAAAATTGCAAACAAACCCATTCTTCTGCGCTTTCGGAGGCAATGTGGCGTTTACGGGAAGCAACGCGACATTTATGGGAGGTGAAGCTATACTTCTACCATAGTGCTACGTTTTCGCCAAAAAGTTCTTAATTTTTTTGGTTTCAACCTCCAATTCAACTTTTCAAGGTTCAAAATAAGTGTGAAAACCTTTTGTGGCCTCCAAAATCGAGTAAGTCGACACTTCAAATGCCTTTTTCAAGTCTATTAATCGAGTGTATGAGTGATTTCTATCCTTAGGGTTTTTGCTCCACTATGTTTTAGGGTTTTCCTTTCTTGATTGGTTTTAGCCATTAAAGAACATTTTCCCACCATCTAAAACCTTCACTTATCCTCCACAGACTCTACCCTAAATAAACCCTAATACTCACATTACCCTTTACCATTGTTTCCATCAAAACCCTAAATTCACACTACATTTCCACAAGAAAATTGGAAAATCCTTGTGTTTTCCCATTTTGATCCATCTCCCCATACCTATTTCAAAATATTTCACTTGTAGCCTCAAGCTAACACATCACCCTACCTCCTCAATTTTTTTTTGTGGAATATTCCTTAACTTCCTTATACTTCATCACGACCCCTAAAGCCACCCTATTCCTATCCCCTCGTTTTCCCAAATTCACCGTCTTTACCCACTACATCTAAGCTAGGGTTTCATTCTGTTCAAAAAGAAATCTTGTGGAGGATGAAAATAAGGTTCACAAAGGAGGCCACCATTCCAGGTTTGAGCCCTCCACATTTCAAGAACTCAATGCCTCCCCTTATGCCAAGAGATGTTTTGAAAACACTTGATGCTTGAGATTTTGTGAGAGAATCATGGAGGTAGGTTGGCATGCTCAATTGACTAAACTTCTTGCCACTAACTACAAGCAAAGATAAGGTCATCATAGTAGGCATTGAATTCAATCTATCAACAAATTCCATTACTTCAGCAACATGTATTCCAAATGAAGGAGAAATCTTGTTCAAAGGCATGGAATTGGACCTTGAGAACTACCCAATGTTCCTAAAACCTCATTGCAGAGATGAACTTGAACATGTTTTCCCTTTCGGACATTTGTTTGATAAGTAGGCCCCCATTAATGAATCTAATCATGAAATATTTTACATGCGAAAGGATATTTTCAATACTTTACCAATACCATGTCAGGGTTACTAATTCACTTCACAACCACCAAATCACTCAATTTGTCCATCTATTTATTCATAGGTTTGGTCAAGATGGCGAGAAAAGGTATAAAGCAAAGGTAAAAATCATCATCCTAGTCTATTCCACCATGGTTTGGTCAAGCTAATTGTTTTGCACAAGTTCTCGAAAAACATATGAACTAGGAACTGATCCGATGAAATAAATTGGATGCTTTTAAGCGGTTCAAAAAACACCTTTGAACTAGCACGACGCTTTGCTCGAGATGGGCACGACGTTTACGCTTTACGGGCGCTACGTTTACGCATTGGATTCCCTTCGAAAGTTTTCATGCAATGAAAGCTTCAAAATTTGATGCTAATATGTTCCATGAGGTGTCATTTGAGAATTTGAGTTTGTTTAGGTCTCTTATGATGAGGAAACATGTAATTTAATGGAGACACACACTCCTATTCTTTAGCTACATTTTAGGGGATAGTTTCTAAATTCCATAGATTCTAGGAAGTGAGTCATCCGATGTAATTGTGATGATTTTTGGATAGGATTTTCGACCCTATGAGGTGTCATGAACTCTATTTTTTATAAGTAGTCCACCTCAAGTCATTTTAGTGTTTGGATAGTTGTTATGAAATCAAAATAATGTTGCATACATAGTGTTGAGACTCTAATGGTATGCCTTTGAGAATTTTTTTTTCTCTCGTAAAATTATAATGTTGAATGTTATGTCATCCATTTTTAACATATATTATTCTTTATGCTAAGTCTTATCGGTTTATAGATAGAAAGCATGCTTTCCATGCCCTCGTTTTTATAATATTTACATGAAAATGTCCATGCTCTTCTAATGAATGAATACATTTTAATGCTTTTTCTGAATTTCCCTCTATTCACCCTATAATTAATGACAAATTAAGCATGCTTCTAACCTTACCTACCCTGGCCTCACCCTTATCTCGCAACCTAGACTTTGAAATAAACCCTAGAACTAGTTCCCAAAGCCCGACATTTGTATCCAACAAAAACTTCAAACAAACAAAAACTCTAATCTATTGAGCATTATAACTAGCCTAAAATCATTATATCCGATCGTCTCCTTGGGTTGAAAAGTGACATTGAGAGAGCCCTCTCTCGGTTGTGGTAGGGCTAGCTACCTCACCTAAAGGTTGGTTTGTGGTTATCTTCCTTCAACTCCATTCTTAGCCTTAGGAAGTGGGGGGGGAGTGATAAAATTTTTGGCATCGTTGTCCAGGGAGTGATTGAAAAAAATTTCCTTGGGAAAATTTATTTAGTCCACTAAAGGTTAGACTTGTGGGTGACATGTTCTAACATTCAAAGAAGGTCGAGTCAAGTACATTTGAGCCAAAGTAAAAATTCTTAAGAAAACTTGGCTCCCAAAAGACACACTAGGTCAAATCCAGGACCTAAATCCCTCACCAATTGTAAATGAAGAGTTTTTTTAAGAAAGTAGAAGACAAAGTCTAGAAAAGTTGGAAGGGCTATTCCTCCACTATTAAAATCAAACTCCTTGGCTACGAGATTTTCTTCGAATATTTGTCGTATAATTTTGAACTTGAAACATCTTTATTTAGGTCTAATTCTAAATATTTTCTTTCGAAATAGTATTTTATCCTATTGATTTTGAAACCTTTTTTACCATTTTTCCGAGTCTTCTTATTACGAGGTTGATAGTGAAGTTTGGTATAATTTATACAAACTTAAAGGTTTGGTGGATAAGTTTCAAGTGACTTAAGAAAAAAACTTATTTCTAATACCAACAACGGGTTTTTGCTTCACCACCTGCTATTACACCTTCTCACACGACTACATCATCATCTCTTCATTTCATTCCATCATTGCCTCCCTGCAAGTTTTCAATGCATTAACACCTCTAAAACACCCTCCATTAATCATTGCAAGATTCATTCCATTGATCTTACCGCAACAACTCACCGCACTACCTTAGAACTATGGTAAAATATTGCCCCATTTTGATGGAACATCAAAGGTTACTTCTCATCAACACATTGTCAAAGACTTGGTTGATTTCATAGATCTTGAAGATATTGACAATGATGACGCCATAATGTGCATAATAGCACATATTTTCTTAGGAGAGGTTAAAAAAATGGTTTTTCTCTCTCACAACTAGTTAGTAGCTAATTCACAACATCTAATTGACTCGTTTATGGAAAAATGGGAGGAGAATTATAATCCATTGCAAATCCTAGTCTGAATATAATGCCTTGAAAATGAATCCTAATGAGTCCGTATAATACTTTACAACTATATTCAATAGAATTTATGATTCTATTCTCGAAAATATCAAGCCTCCTCTAGGCCTTTATTTACTTCATTACCCCGATGGTTTCGATCCCTGATATGGGTTAATACTCGAGGGAATGAAATCCATCAACTCTTGAAGAAATGCGAGTGAGTGTGGAAGAGAACTTGATTATCAAAAAGTCAAAAAATAAAGACAGAGAAAATGGTGACTATCAAGGAAGAAAAGTATACTTCATCCGAGGGCAAGCTCGACACCTTGATCAAAACCATCAAGAAGATGATGGAAAAAAATGGCCATCAGCGATAGACAAGTCAAACCCTCCTTTAGAAATCCAAATTTTAGTGGTCAAATCAGCGGACCTCAATATAAGATCAAGAGAAAGGAATAGAGGGCTCGGGATCCACAAAGTCGATAGAAAATTCGCACTCAGTTTCAAACAAAACTACACGGGAAGGCACGCGATGAAGAAGATGGAGAATATATTTCAGGTGAGAATAATTTATTTGAGGAAAATCGAGTAGCCTATTTTCGTCACTCAAGAAGATCGGTTTTCAACGAGAAATTCATGCACCGAACAATAAACAATATGTCTTATAAAATGATTATATGCTATCAATACGGAAAAAAATATTACTAGAGGGGATATCGGAATGCTCTTACTCAAGTACAATGATAGTATGGTTTGAGGAATAGGAATGTTCCTATAACCTCCAATCAGAAAAAACGAGAATTCTCAAACCGATACTCATCATAAAGGGATGACTACTTCAAATCAAAGCAAAGACAAGGGATCTGTTGTTCCTAGTCTGCGAAAGGTAATGAGGCTTCTACCAATAGTCGAGAAAAAATATAAACAAGTCCAATATGGATGACAGAAGAGGGAGATCCCACACAAATATCAACTCGAGAAGAAAGATGCACCATCCAAAGAGGTAGAAAAATATTCTGTCCTTATTTAGTCTTGAAAATGAAATATCTAAACTGAAAATCTCCATTCCTTTTGTTAGTATGAATCCTTTGTCGAAGTGTACGAAAAAGGACCACTTTAGCTACGCATAAATAATAGCCCTAACAACAAAAGTGGCTGCCAATATCTTCAGATCTGCGGTTAGTTGAACATAAAAGAGCTGCAAAAACCAGATCTATGCATGGAAAGACATTAAGCAGAAAAAACAAGGGTTTTCTCCATATACCAATAGACAAGACAAGAACAATTTTTGAAAGAATTTTTATATTAATTGGGCACCTGGGAGGAAAAAAAGAAGGCGTATCCAATTCTCCTCAGTGGGATGGGTTCTTGGAAGTCCTCAGCACTTCAGATCTAAGATTTCTCTCTCTTGTTGGTGTAGAAAACCCACACAAAGAATAGAACTCAAAGGGAGCTCGCACAACAAATGGTAGAAAAGAGTGACCAAGTGTATAGATCCAGAGTGATCTGATAGGCAACAAAAGGTGAAGAATGGTAGGAAAAAACCCTCCTATTTATAACAAAATATTGGGTCATTCTAGATCTTGGTGCATGGGTTAACTAGATCTGGATCCACTTTTTGTGGAATATTTTATTATATTTGTTGGAGGGAAAAGGTATTTGACTTGGGTCAAATCCCTTGATTTGTCAAAAATAAATAAATAAATGATTTATTTATCTTTTTAAGGAAGCGGTTAGAAGATGATCAAATAAATAATGATTTATTTAATTATTTAAGGAAGTGGTTGAAAGATAATTAAATAAATAATGATTTATTTAATTATTTGTGGGTGATTTGGTCATATTTAACAAGGAATATTATCTAAATAATATTTAAATAATTATTCCTAGAAAATAATAAGATAAATAAAGGTTTATCTAATTAATTTCTTTGTTTTGGGTTAAACATGACTAGGAATAATAATTAAATTATGGTTTAATTAATTATTCCATGAGGAAAAATCAAACAAATATAGGTTTGTTTAATATTTCCTTTTGGGGTTTCCTGTTTAGACCATAAACAACCTAATAAATGTGGTTTATTAAGTTATTTTAACATAGTGAAGGCAATTTTACTTAGGGTAAAATTGGTCTTACATGGTGTACTTGGGTCCATCTAATGGTAATAGGTTAGATGACCAAAAAATGGTGTAACAGATTGCCCCCCGGCGTGCGAGTGTCAGGAGAAAATCGTATGACCGAAGTACGTTGTAAGAACTCAATCACCAGACAACAAAAGGGAAGTCAGAGAGAGAAATGCAAGGTAGATAGTGTGCTGAAGAACTAGACCCTGAGGAGACGAGACTCGTAGGTGCAACAAGTCTCTTTTTATGAGAAGGTACCTGTGCTGAAGGCGGCGGGGGAGGCATAGCTATGCCCGCCGAGACAAAGTACAAAAGAATAGTTTGTCTAGTAAACAAGGGACCGAACCATAAAGTACAGCCAGCATAATCATGAGCCAGATAAAGATACAATGAGGAATCCCACATACATGCTGTGCCTGGGATAACAGCCAGGACTGATACAATAATATCTGAGTATATGAGATACAAATACAACCCAAATGCCCCCTGTAAATGGGGAAGGGCTCACAAAATCTGACTGATACATGCAAATCAAAGAGGCGCTGCAAGTGGCTAAGGCCAACATCATCAAATATCTGGAGCTGCATCGAAGGCTGCAAGGAGGAGGTCATCCGGGCATGTGGGAGGCTACCTGCAGGGCTACCCCCTCATGAGGGTTGAGACGTCTCACACACACCCGGGAATCATCAAGAGCTGCTGCTGTGTCACTGAACCATCGAGTATACGGATCTCGGTCATGTTGAAAGGAGCTGGAGTGGAGAAACAATCAAGTCAAAGGAAAATGAGATATCCCGTTGCCTGATCCGAGGCACCGAACAAGAGTGGAAGCTGGAACCAAGGTACACCGCCCTCTAGACCTGGCTTCTGGAATGAATGAGCTGATGTCGACAAAAGGAGGTCCGCCATAGGTGAGGCAATGAGAGGTCCTAAACTAAGGCACGAGAGAAAATAGTAGAGCGACGGACAGACTGACACTAATGATGATAGTGAAATGGAAAGGACTGAGTAGCGAATGGACGACTTCCCTTGTTAGAGCATAAAGGGCATGAATGAAATGGCAGCGACTGACACAATATCATAAGGGATAGGGGAGAGTGGGACTGAAGGCCATAATGTGCGACACAAGAGAGAGACCAAGCAATGAATGGTGGAGGGCTATAGTGGGGTACAAAGGGACTCGGGATAGACTCCATGAATGCGATGATGACTCAACTTGGATGCTCTAAAAAAGGGCGACTCGATGGTGCTTCCACACAATAAAGGCCCAATGGGGGACCATGAAAACATGAGTACAAGATGGTAACTCATGACGAAAATCGACACGAACAAAGACAAGTAAGGAGGCAAAATGGTGCCCCAAGTACAAGTGTTGTAAGTGAGGAAGTTCGATTTGAAGGAGAGGTGAAGTGATCCTTCTTGGAAAAAATAGGTCCTGGCGAAGGATGAAATTACAAAAAAGATGCTGGCTATCTAACAGAACATAAAACACGCATCTCAGAAGGGAAATGCTAAGGGTAACATTTCTGAAGATAGAGTGCATTTGCAAGGATTAGGAAGAGGATTGCCTTCAAAGTCCTCTAAAAGGTATGCCCCCTTACCAAGATCCTTACTGATGACGTAAGGGCCTAGCCATAATGAGTCAAACTTCCTGTGACCAAGGATATCATGGGCTTGGTCATATACTAGAACAAGGTCGCCTTTGTGAAAAGGACGAGGCTGGAATTTTTGGTCATATTGAGCTTTGGTGCGTTTCTTGGCCGCTTCCATGGTTTGCAATGCAACACGGCGGTCTTCAGAGGCACGCTCAGGCATGATAAGTCGTTTCTCTAGAGGTTGGGTGTCAGGGAGAAGTTCAACAGCTAGATGAAGGGAAGGGATTTCACACTCGATTGGTAAGACAACCTCCTCTCCAAAAATGAGGTGAGGAGGGTTATGGTTGAGGGGCATAGGTGCCCCCGAGCATGGTGTGGTCATGCCGAAATGTATTTAGAAAACAGGGGAATCTAAACACATTTAAATGATGTGGTGTGCCATTTGTTCTCGTTATGGTTATGCAGTTTGAGAAAGGAAATGGAGGATTACCAATCTATTTTGGTACTGCATATAGGGATCAAATGGACTCTAAGTTTCTGAGTTGGCATACCTGGTGTCACTATCCCAAAAAGAGGATTTGGAGATAATGAACTGATGCTCTCGTAGAAAAGCTATAGGTTGGTCAACAATAATGTCTAAGAGACTGGGTTGTTGATGTAATATGAGGGAACGATAAGGGGTATCATCCCTAGAGTGATCTGAAGTGATATGGGACTCTAGAGGTTCTTCTAAATGTGGAAGAATACTGGGACTAAAGTCAACACGACCAGATACACTAGGAGAGTTGTGGAGAATTGCTTCTCTTGGTCTCTCAAATGTGGGTGCCCCCTTACCCAAACATGGGGTTTCAATGTAATGGCCACAAGGTGGATGTGGTATGAACGCATGGGTTCGATGTAAGGGGGAATAGATAAAGTCAGGGGTGGGTATTTTTTCCATAATGTCGTCATCGTGATAGAAGATGGGGTGATTGGTGGAAGAAAGACCACCAGACGTGGTGAAGCGACCTGAATCATCATCATGAGAAGAGAGTTTCACATGCGCATCATCACAAGGGGTGACCGAAGAGTAAGTAGATAAAGGATCTACCGATGTTGAGCCCAAGATGATCACTGAAGGAAGGTCAAGCGAAACAACAGGGAAGGATTCAGATGGAATGTTCCCCGAGGGTCTCATGGATGATGATAGGTAGAAAATGCTGGATGAAGGCTCTGTCATCTCGACATCAGGAGGGGGAATTTCAATGGGAGCAGTCATATCTGGTAGCTCTGCTGAAGCAGAATGCGCAAATAGGGGAGAGGTGGACTCATTGCACTTGGCCTCGAATTGGTGGACCGCGGCTAGAGAGGGGCGGAAATCCTCGAGGCGGGGACAAAGGTGGGTGTAATGGCCATGGTGATCACACAAAGCACAGGGGTGTTTGGTGTGAATATTCTTTGGGTTCTTGATTGCGGTCCCGGAAGGAATAGAGGCTTCCGGGACCGTGGACTCAGGGAATGCGACATTAACCATGGGCTTGAGATGAAGCAATTCAGGACAGGTATGGGTGGCGTGGCCGACAATGTCACACAAAGCACACTGGATGGTATGCTTTGGAGGCTGAGGAGGGGCAGGGTTTGTCGGGGTAGCCTTGTCCTTTGATGCCCCCTTGCGAGCTTTGCCCTTCTTACCCGAAGCGGTCGCAACAGGAGGTGGTGCCTGTTGAGGTGACTGAGGCACTGTTGCAGCGGGAGAAGTCTTGGGGACCGGTTGAATCGAGGTCAAAGCAAGATAAGGTTTAGGTTGACCAGGAAAGGTTGGGGCTGAAGGATCAAGGTACCAGACGGGAATCCCAAGGGTCAGGTTAGGAAGAGAGAGGGTGGCCATGACAGGTACCGTGGACACTCCTGGTGGGGGAGCTAGGAACGGTATCTGACCAGAGGGGTAATGGCCAGGTGGGATGGCTCCTAAATGGCTAAGGCTTGGAGGAACCATTCCAGGAGGACAAAGAGGCTCATGAGTACCAGCTGCAGATGAAGGGCTAGGAGCAGGTTGCGGAGAGCGCGGTTGCTGACTAGCCAAAGCAGGTTGCTTGAGAGCAGCCTGAGATGATTGCATCATGCAAAAATTCGATGAGCTGGGGTCAGAGATAGGAGGAGGAGGAAGACCAGGGAAGGTTCCAAGCAAAGAGGAGTCTTTGTAGACGCTGGGAGAGACACTGGTCAAAGAATCGACAGTTTTCTTGTTGGCTACAGAAGAGATGGTCGTCTCAGGTGAGGTCTGAGATTTTGGCTCATGATATGTCCACTGGTCAATGGTGACTATCTTTCCATTATGAGGGAAATACATCTTGCGGAAAACCGCGGATGGGACAGCAGACATAGCATAGGTGTAGCTCTGCCCCAAGAGAATGTTGTAATCAAGAGGGGCGTCGATGACTTCGACGTCAACGCAAACAGTCTTGCCTGCAAGAGTGATAGGAAAATTACGGAAGAGGCCGATAGGCTGGGAGGCGTGGCCATCCCACGCTCGAAGGGTGATCGTGGAAGGGGCCAACTCAGGAGAGCCAAGTTTCTTCCAAACCGAAGTGGACATCACACAGGTGGATGCCCCCTCATCAATTATGCACCGAGAAACTTTAGCGTTCTGGATTTTGACTAGGATTTGGAAGGCTACAGAAGCAGGAAGAGGAGGATGTTCTTATTGATGGGCGTCGAACACAATCATTTGGTCATCAGCAGGATCTACAGCACCCACGGTAGATAGTAGAGCCTTCTTTTGGGAAGGGCACGACTGGAGGAGTTCCAGTGTGGAAATGGCAGCAGGAGATTGCGCCAAATCATCTACTATGCTATATGAATGAGCAGCTCGACCAGAAGCAGCATTTTCACGTAACGGTCCTGTAGGATTCTTGGTATGGACCTCAAATTTGGGTTGAGGGATATGTAAGGGACCATTGGTTGTCGAAAGAGGCTCTGTAGAACCAGAAGAAGGGGACTCGGGGGCAGACTGAGCGGGAGGCTTGGGGTACTGGCAAGACCGAGTTTGAAGGTTAAGGTTGACTGTTAGAGGTGGATCAGAGTTCATCATGAGGATCTGGTAATTGGAGGAACTAGAAGGGGAAGGTGGAGTGGCCACCTGTCCGTCAGGTGGTTGGGTAGCCATGAATCCCTGCTGTGCATCCACCTGCTCTTGAGGGGGCGGTGACTGCTGTTGCAGGGGTTGAGAAGGCAAGGGAGGCGAAAGCACATATGCTGGAGGAGCTGGCGCACCAGGCTGCGGATAAGGGTAGTGGTTAGGTTGGGCAACATTGAGGTAAGCAGGAGGTTGGGCAAAAGGATGAGGCATGCCGTATCCTGGATGCATGCTACCGGGAGGGGGAGAAGTGCAGGAAGTGGTGCCCCCTCCCCTAGGAAAACCATAGCTCATGAGAGGTTGAGCGGATGGATGAGAGATAGATCCAACGATACTGTCGGCAGCATGAGGTGCCCCCGGTATATGGGCATCACCAGGTTTGGGGAGATCAGGTAGGACAGTATGATCATAACCTGTCTGAGCGTAGATCAGGTCATACTTTAATGCCATTTGGAGGGCATCTTCTTCGGTTTGAGGAAAATGTGATGCGACATATTTCCCGATAGGGGACAAGAGAGATCTAAGGAACCAGTCCATGTAGACACGGTCTTCGAAGGTAGGAGATTGACACAGGATCTTTCTTCTCCGCCATTCCTGGACATGATTGGATAGGCGGGTCGCAGATGATTGACGGAAAGAAGTCAAAAGTTCGATACCAGTGTCATAACGAAGGGGAAGCTGGAAGTAAGATAAAAAAGCTCGGGCAAGAGTTGCAAAGGTGGTATGGGAGGAAGTGGGCTGATCAACATACCACTTAGAAGCTTCGCCTGTAAGCATGCATTGGAACAATCTAAGATGAACAGAGTCATCAGTAATGGAGGTAGATGAACACCACATGTGGAAATATCGAACATGATTTGAAGGATCTTCTCCAGCACGGCCTTCAAACTTTGGGATGTCGGAAGGGAGCTTTGTCGGCATAGCAGGCCAACTAGCGTCATGGTGTATAGGGTTGTTTATCAACCGGTCCAAATCGGGGAGGCTGAGGCCTGCCAAGAAGGGGAGCAAGGGTGCAGCCGAGGTAGTTCCTGTGGTGGTTCCGCTAGTAGTAGTCCCGACATTAGGGCCAGGATTCCCGCTAGTGTTAGGCCCTGGACCAGACATAGTGGAGGTGACAGGGGGAGAACCAGAAGGAAAAGGAGAACCCAAAGAATCAGAAGAGGAGTCGGAGTGCGGACTCGAAGGAGGATTGGCTCGACGACGGCGGGACGAAGCGGGTCGATCGACCGGAAACTGAGGGTGAAGGCCAAGAAGTCTCCGGGAAGTGCGCCTTGGGGGCGCAATGATGACAACACAAACACGGCACAAGGGGAAGAAGAGCGACCACAAGGGCATGGAGGGGCAGAATCAAGTGATTACAATGTCGAAACAAGGGCAGATAGGTGCAGTGTCAATTGATTTTAAAGTCTTTGCCTAGCGGTGTAAACCAGACTCTTCTTCGCTTAGGGTGAGTGTGTGGTGTGCGTTAATTTTAATTTTTAAACCCTTTTCGTTTTGAGAGCAAGAGAAAAAGTGTGCTGCGTAACTGAAAATAAATCTGTAGAGAACAGTATATAATGCTGAAATAATAGAAAATTAACAGCTACTATTGCATCGATTCAACCCAAAAAGGCGGGTCTCTCAAAACTAATCTAAAAGAGGGAAAAAATATAATCAAAACACACTAAAAAGAGGCCAATAGATCTAGGGTCAAAAGGGACAGGGATCTAAAGGAGAAAGTTGCTGAAAAGAGGTGCAGATCACAGCCAAGAGGCAGAGGCAAGGTGGCTGGAAAAAGGAGGGAATCAGCAAAAAGCGGAAGGGATAGGGAGGAGGTCCTAAAGGGAGGTCCAAAAAAAACTACAAGAGGTGATTTGAAAGGAAGAAAAGCTGATTTAAAGGGATCTGAGGATGAGGTATCAGATCTGAAAAAAGGGAAGGCTGAAACTCTGAAAAATCAGACACCTGAAACAGCTAAAACTCTTCCACCAAAAGTGGAGGGTACTGAAGCCCTAGGGGGCTAGGTTCCTACTTAGATGAGCAAAAGAATATCAGAAACAAGCCGAAACGGGCTAAGATAGAGGCTGGAAAACCCTGACAGAAGCTTTAGAAAAACCCAGAAAAATTTCAGAAAAACAGCAGAAAAATGTCCAGGTCGCAGTTTTTGACCTGTTTTTCACTCAGGTCGCATTTTTGGGGCTGTTTTCTGTGACCTGAAGCTCTAGGTCGTAGTTTTTGGGCCAAAAAGTGCGACCTGCACTTCTGGCACTCTCGGCAGCAGATTTCAATGTCGTCTCGGAAATTTGCAGGTGATATATCTGACTCACTGCTAGCGATAGGGCCAGAAACACGCGGAAGTTAGAAATTTTAATTTTTTAGGGTTTTATGTGAGAAAAACAACATAAAAATAGGAAAAACAAAAAGCTGAAAAGAAACCCTAGGGTCTGAAGTAGCTGGATATGCAGGAATATGAAAAACGACAGCGGTCGTAATTGAAAAACCGTGTGGAGTCGCCAGTTGTTAGTATGAATCTTTTGTCGAAGTGTACGAAAAAAGACCACTTTAGCTACGCATAACTTATAGCCCTAACATCAAATATGGCTGCCAATATCTTCAGATCTGCTGTTAGTTGAACAAGAAAAGCGCTGCAAAAAACCAGATCTATGCATGGAAAGACATTAAGCAGTAAAAACAAGGGTTTGCTCCATATACCAATAGACAAGATAAGAACAATTTTTGAAAGAATTTTTGTATTAATTGGGCACCTGGGAGGAAAACAAGAAGGCGTATCCAATTCTCCTCAGTGGGATGGGTTCTTGGAAGTCCTCGGCACTTCAGATCTAAGATTTCTCTCTCTTGTTGGTGTAGAAAACCCACACAAAGAATGGAACTCAAAGGGAGCTCACACAGCAAATGGCAGAAAATGGTGACCAAGTGTATAGATCCAGAGTGATCTAATAGGCAACAAAGGTGAAGAATGGTAGGAAAAACCCTCCTATTTATAACAAAATATTGGGTCATTCTAGATCTTGGTGCATGGGTTAACCAGATCTAGATCCACTTTTATGGAATATTTTATTATATTTGTTGGAGGGAAAAGGTATTTGACTTGGGTCAAATCCCTTAATTTGTCAAAAATAAATAAATAAATGATTTATTTATCTTTTAAGGAAGCGGTTAGAAGATAATCAAATAAATAATGATTTATTTAATTATTTAAGGAAGTGGTTGAAAGATAATTAAATAAATAGTGATTTATTTAATTATTTGTGGGTGATTTGGTCATATTTAACAAGAAATATTATCTAAATAAGATTTAAATAATTATTCCTAGAAAATAATAAGATAAATGAAGGTTTATCTAATTAATTTCTTTGTTTTTGGGTTAAACATGATTGGGAATAATAATTAAATTATGGTTTAATTAATTATTCCATGAGGAAAATCAAACAAAATAGGTTTGTTTAATATTTCCTTTTGGGGTTTCCTGTTTAGACCATAAACAACCTAATAAATGTGGTTTATTAAGTTATTTTACATAGTGAAAACAATTTTACTTAGGGTAAAATTGGTCTTACATGGTGTACTTGGGTCCATCTAATGATAATAGGTTAGATGACAAAAAAGTAATTGTAACATACACCATTTTGAAATTCCTATGAAGACTTGACGAAATTGAAAGAACTCTATGACTCACATTGAGAACTTGAAGTTATTCAGTCCATGATTAAACTATTTAGCCTTGAATTGAAAAATGATGACCCTCTTGATTTAGTGTCAGAAGTAAGATCTATCATGTATGACATTAAAAACACCGGTGTTGAAATTTACATATCTCTCATAGCTTATGTCAAGGCATTGTATCCCACTTACTCACACTATCTTGATTCATTGCAAGCAACTGGAAACCTTAAGGAGATTACCTATGACTCCCTTGAGAAAACATTTACAGAAAGAGAAAACGCTTTTGGAAAGAATACAACCCTAGTCTTTTGAAGAAGTTTTATGTTTTCCACATAGAGAGAAGAATCATGCCCAAGATTCTTCCAGAGGAAGAGGTGGTTTAAGAGGATGAGGAAGAAGAAATTTCAGAGGCAAGGGGGGATGAAAAGCTCAAAGTGAAAAATATAATCTTCATTGCATATGCTCCAATACATATTGGCATGATTCATCCACATGTAACCTGCGTTGGGACAAAATTGAGCAGTAAATAAATGAAGCAAAAGGTAAAACTCATGAAAAATACAAAGGCAAAGCACCTGAATCCGCTCATTATGTTTTGTCACATTGTAATATTGGAGCAATTGAAGACTTTTTTAATGCTCCAACTTCTTCTTGGAGAAATGATTGGTTGCTAGATTCAGGAGAAACATGCCACATGACTTTTAGAAAAGATTTTTTTGAAGAATTTATTGACAAGGTTGATGGAGCAATATAATTTTCATACAAATATAAACTCAAGCCATTAAATCTTGGCACAATCAGGCTTAAGTTGCCTAAACTTCTAGACTTTTTTATACATGTGGTTTTATACCTCCCAGAGTTGAGGAGAAAATTGTTGTCGTTGGTCCACATCAACCAGGAAGGACACTCCATTCAAATGTTCGATGGCAAGGTTGAGGTCATAAAAGCATCATATCCGTCACTTGTCATGAGAGGGATAGAAGAAGGAAGACTCCTAAAGCTACAAGGTACCTCTAATCATGCACAAATAATTCCATTTAGTTTTCACTATGATGAAGGTACATTCCCATCAACTCTTTTATGGCATTCTATATTTGGATACTTGAACTATGACAGCCTTTGATTTTTGAAGAAAAATGATGTTATTTTTTTTCCTACAATTCCTAGGAAACTTAAGCAATGTGATGTTTATATTATAGGAAAGGATAGCAAACAGTCCTTTCATGATTCACATTCCAGAGAACATAGAAAACTTGAGCTTATTCATTCAAATTTATGTGGCCCCATGCTTGTTCCTTTAGCAAATGGAAATAAATATATGATGACATTTATTGATGACTACACCAGAATGTGTTGGGTTTACTTATTGAATAACAAATATGATGCTTTTCAAACATTCAATAATTTTCATGCATGGATTGAAAATGATGGACAAGCTCATATTGGCTCGTTAAGCACTGATAATGGAAAAAAATACACCTCAAATGAATTTGAAAGCTATCTTCTCCAACATGGGATCAAACATCAAGAAACTATGCCTTGTAATCCCAAACAGAACAATGTAGCTGAAATAATGAACAAGGCAATTTTAAATATGGTTCGTTCCATGATGTTTTTCAAGAATGTAAAATTGGTGTTTTGGGCTGATGCAGTTCTATGGGTTGTGTACATAAATAATAGGTTTCCTTCTAATGCAATTAGAAATAAGACTCCTTATGAAATGTGGCATGGTCACATTCCTTCAGTAAAGAATCTCAGGGTCTTTGGTTCCACCTGTTATTCTCTTATACCGAACGAACAAAGAAATAAACTTGGTGCGAGAAGTCAAAAATGTGTCTTCTTGGAGTATTCAAATAGCTCCAAAGGATATTATCTCTATGATGAAATTAAAAATAAGATTGTAGTATCTAGAGATATCATATTTCTTGAATATTCGCACATGAAAATACATTTCACGATTTTGATAATCAGATTCCACATCTTGAAAGGGGGATTCCTATACTGAATCAATCTGTTGAATCATATTTTGAAACACTCTCTCCCCCACATGAAGAACCAGCCACAGATGACACTTTGAGTGATGTGATTGAAAAATTGGGAGGTTGAATCTCGATTCAATCTTAGCTTAGTCAAATGCGCATCCTTAGCCATCTCAGAAAGGTTCTCCAAAATGGCTAACAAAGACACTTGAAAATTTTCATCCTGATGAGGTTGGAAAGATAGGAACAAAAATTTCCACCAAGAAGAATGTACGTGATGTAGATTATTCTGATTCACATGTTGATATGGATGTTTCTTATGATTCAAAATTTAATTTTTCTACAGATCTTGAACCAACTCCATTCAAATAAGCTTCTTCTCATGATGAACGAAATGAAGTGATGTAAAAGGAATATGATGCCTTGATAAAGAATGGCACTTGGAAGCTAGATGGTCCTCCATTGGGAACCAAACCAATTGTCTACATGTGGGTCTACAAGAATAAGTACAAATTTGATGGCTCACTTGACCAGAAGAAATCCAGGCTTGTGGGAAAATGTTTTACACATAAATAATGGGTATATTATGAGGATAATTTCCCCCCCACAATAAAATGGGCTACCATCCATACACTCTTTGCTTTAGTAGCTTAGAGTTTTTGGAAATTCCATTAGATGGATGTAAGAACTTCCTTCTTGAATGGAGATCTAAAGGAGAGTGCCTTTATGTCCCAGCCAAAAGGATTTGTTGTGAAGGGCAAAGAACATAAAGTATGCAAGCTTGTAAAATCCTTGTATGGCCTCAAGCAAGCACCGAAAGCTTGGTATGAGAAGTTAGTTGAGCATCTTCTGTAACTTAACTTCAAACATTATGATATTGATGATGCAACTTTGTTTGTCAATAAAGTTGGCAAAATAGTTGTATATCTTGTGGTGTATGCAAATGATATTATGATGACAGGGAACAATGAGAGTTATATTTCATCCATAAAGAAGGAATCAAGGAAATGTTTTGAAATGACTGATTTGTCCTATATTCACTACTACCTTGGTATTGACGTGACTCAACATCCTAAGTTTATATTACTCTCTCAAAATAAGTACATTGGAGATCTATTAAATAGGTTTGGCATGGCTAAGTGAAATCCTTTGACCATTCCAATGGAACAAAACTTGAAGCTCACATCCATTGAAGGGAAATAATTTGAGGATGCAATGAAGTATAGACAGCTTGTAGGAAGTCTTGTCTACTTGATTACTATCAGACGAGACATCTCATTTGTTATTGGAATACACTCCAAGTTTATGAAAAAGCCTTGTGAGGGACATTGATTTTCTTCCAAAAGATTTCTAAAGTACTTGAAAGGGACTCAAGACTTTGGACTCAAGTATACATAGGTTGATGACTTCATCTTGATTGGATACTCTAATTCATACTTTGATGGAGACAAAGAAACTGAACTATCTACTTTAGGTTATTGTATGAGTCTTGGATTAGGAGTTGTTTCCTAGAGATCACCCAAATAATAAGTTCTAGCAGATTCCGCAACTGAGGCAAAATATGTGGCAGCAGCTGAAGTGAAAAAGGAAATTGTGTGGCTTGGAAAAATCCAGGAATATTTTCAGATGAAACAAATACATTCAACTCCTCTCATGATCGATAATACTTATGCAATAGAGTTTTCCAAGAACCAAAATTTCCATGATCGAATGAAGCATTTAGTTCCTTACCAATGGGCATTGACTTCGTTTGTACTGTAATCCACTTACTCAAGAATATTTTCTTCACAAAATCGATAATGATACCAATTTTCAGGTATAGCTGACTAGGGAAATTTCCCTGTGGTCAAAACTAGGTAAATGTTTTTTGATAAATATCCTTTATCTTGTACATAATGTAAATAGTTTCAATTTGGTATTTACAACATATATGAAAAAATTCGCTAATATTTTTACCAAAACCATTGTTTCCTTTATTACAGTTGTTGTTTCCTTAGTTAAATTTGTTGTTTCATTTATTACAGTTGTCGTTTCCTTAGTTACAGTTGTCAATTCCTTATTTACAATCATTTTTTCCTTAGTTACAATTATTGTTTCCTTTGTCACAGTCATTGTTTCCTTAATTACATTTTTTGTCTCCTTAGTCACAGTCGTTGTTTCCTTTATCATAGTTGTTGCTTCCTTAGTCACAAACATTGTTTCCTTTATCACATTTTCCATTTCCTTAGTCATAGTCATTTTTTCCTTTATTATGGTTTTCGTTTCCTTAGTCATGTTTGTTGTTTCCCTAGTCTTAGTTCTTGTTTCTTTCATTTTATTTGTTGTTTCTTTAGTCACAGTGTTGTTTCCTCTAACCACAACCATTGATTCTTGGCATACGATTATCATTTCATAACTTAGTAATTTCTTTATTTCCTTAGGTAAAGGAAAATTTTCTTACCCTTCCCTTAATATGATGGTAGAAAACTAGATTGTTTAATACTTATCATTGGAGAATATTTTTTGATAAACCACTAAAACTTCCATGATTCTTGATCCTTTTTAGTATTGTAGAAAAATTACAAAAATTCTCATAATGCATTCCTCTCATTGGCACTTGAGGAGAATATTTTCAGTTCAATCTATAAATATTAAATGATCATAAGTTTTGAGGAAAAAATTAGCAAGCTATTTAAGTAAGTACTATAATAATTTTTACACCATCTCTAACTTTTGATTTGACATGCCACCCCATTTACTAAGTAATCTACTAATATTAATAAAATTTACAATCTAACAGGGGATAGGAGGTCTCGTCACAATTCGGCCTACCATGATCATAGGATCTAGTGGAGTGACATTACCATATCTTGTTAGCAAGCCAGGGTAATGGCCTTTGGACTTTAAGTCAAAGGACAAGAGGTCTCATCATGAGAAAGCTGCCTCACTTCATTAGCTCTAGTGAATGGAATTGTTGCTAACTCGTTACTACATGAGAACAATGACCTTCTATAAATGCTTAAAAAAATATATACATGAGAACAAAATTTTAAATATCCTTAGTAAATGGGACAATGACATCTCAAAGGGTTAAAAAGGCAACCTTTTCGAGCCTATGGATGCCTACTGGCAGCAAAGGACATGCCTATGGTATTTAATTAAAATAAAAAATTATAATATAGATTGGCTATTTTGTTCCTTAAAAATTAATGAAATAAATATCTTTAAGTTTATTATGGACAATTATAAAACCCTCCTAGAAAGCAGTGATGTTTGGTTCTCTATGAGTATTTCATTATAATTCTACATACTAGAAATAATTTTTCTGGAAATTCAACATTCTAAATTAATCTCCCTTATTTTCTCTAATAATGTAATTGATGCAATTATTGTTTCCATCCATCTAATTCCTTGTACTAATATCTGCATGCCTTTATTTTTTTCACATCCTCCATGGGTTATAATAAATCAAGTTATCATTACAACACATGAGTCATAAAAATATTAATGATTTCCTCACATGTTAACTCTGCTTCCTATTTCTCCTTTTAAATATTAATTTATTGCATTTCATTAATACACCATTATCCTTCAATCATGCCAAACATGTCATCCTATTAAAACTTGATTAACGAACGCAGATGACCTTTACTCTTATTGGGGAGCGAGTTGGCACTGACAAATGATTTTTATCTAAATTTTCAAATGCCATTTTATGTCATTGAGCTTCTACACTCTGTGAAGAATTAATATTATCATACATTTTGAATTCTATTGTTTCAAGCTGCAAAATCGTGTTTTGTCGAAAAATTAACAATGGGTGGCCATTTGGTCTAATATGAACCTACGCAATTACAAGATTCAGAATAGGTGCACAACATATTTATTCAAGTTGGTGTGATGGAGTGTTTTAAATGGTTACAAGGATTCGACAATGAGGTAGAATTAGAATTCACAAGGAATTTGTACAACGACATAGTAATGGTGAGAAATATAGAGATACAAGTAATTGAAGGTGAAATAGTGTAATTAGCAAGTCTTCCGACGGATGGATAAAATTTGTACGATATACACATCCCTCTCCAAAACATGGCCCTTTTGTTTTTGAATACTGGAGAAGAATTGATCGGAAAAGGAAATGGGTATAACCACAATTCATTACCTAAAAAATGTAAATAAGTAGCATGGATTATTTAGTGATACATCACCTATGATGTAATGTACAATGTGGTGATGGGATTTCATCTCAAACTCATGGATTCCCTGAGGTGAGAGGTAACTCTTAACCTTCCCTACTTTCTCAATTCGGTATTGCATGAAACCACTACTATATTAAGGAGGTCCAATGACCAAGCCTTAGTCATAAGTCACCAGGGGATTATCAAGCGATCAATCATAAGAATCCTTAGTCATGTTCAACATAATTAGGAAGGGTTCCTTGGAAACCCTGACGTTGGTCAATATATTCCCTCAAGGAATGAAATAATCAATGGAACATTTAGGAACATTTCAACTAGTGATGAGAAGCCAGAGAAAGGAAATGAGGAAAATTTAAATGAACTTTAGCGATAAAAGGTATCTTATAGGGAACTGTAAAAACTTTAAAAACTTAAAAGTGTAGTAGACCAAATAAAATAATGGCATCATTTCTAGATCTGCTACCTGAAAAAATAAGGATGCTAGCTACACTTTTTAAGCAAGGTCAGATTTCTTTAAACTCTCTTTAGTAGCTATGAGAATAAAACTTGACTCAAGGATTCATCAATATCGAAGAGGAACCTTTGAGTAAAAATCAGCACAAAATGTATCAACTTTTAAATAAATGGATTAGGAAACATCAATAGCTCAAGCATTAGAAGGGTTAGAGATTTTACTAGAAACTATAAATTTCAGAAAAGCCACAATCACTTCAATAGAGGAACTTATAGCTCATTATGAAAATATAATTGACCAGGGGGCTTCACCTAATTCACTATTTATAGCCTCTCATGTCAATTCACCAGCTACTATTATCCTGGAATCAGATAACGATCCTGAAGTTTTGTGTCCTAGGAGTTTTCTGGACACTATGTTGTTACTATACTAGATCCTTCCTCTCTAAAGGGAATGGGTCAACAATATTTTGAAAAATTGATTGATGAATAATGAGATGAACTCACTTGATTTTTAGTTGAACCTCATATCGATTTTTCTAATGTGGACTTCATGAAGTCTCGAACTGATTTGACGAAAATGGAATTTGACAACTTGTTGATAGTAAAACCCACTCAGGAAGATATTGCTGAAGAAGCCAGAATAGTTGTTGTTGTTTCCTTTCTAGAAACCTTGGTTAGAAGTTTTTTTCAGATGACCACAAATACCAGAGATGGGAGAAAGAGAGGAAAAGGGAAATTCCATAAGGAAATTGATAAATTGAAGAAAAAAATAAGAAACTATGAGGAAAGGTACGAAAACTAAAATATTGGTTATGTGGAAGTAAGCAGTTTCATAGAGATTATGTGAAGAGTCCTAAAATAAAGAAGGAAAATTAGGAAAGGAAAGTCCAGACTGATTTCGTATCTGTATTTAATAAAGCTAGTACTTGGATGGACTTTGTTATTGTTTCCACTAAATTAGGAACCCATAATGAGTCTAAGGTACAGATGATGGATTCTCCTCCTAGCCTTGTGGAAATAGGAACTCAAACTAATTCAACATTTAATTTTAATGACAGATGGGTAAAAATAGAAGAAGTGCCTCACTATACTCCCTTCATTTTATAAACAACCATTTGAACCCTACACAAAACTATGGAGGAACAACAGGAGACCATAGAAAGTTATCAGGGAGAAGTGGTGTCTTGCAGGGAACATCAGGAGTTTCTCCAACAATTTAAAGCACTGACAGCTACAAAAGATAAGAAATATGCACAACTGGGAGCATTTGAGAAGGAAGTACAAAATTTAAATTACCGCCTTAAGAAAGTTGCAAAGGTAATGAAGGAAAATTTCTCCATTTATCCAGATAGCTTGGCATGGAGCTCCTTAACTCGAAACTAAGCTTTATATTTTATTCAGTGATACATTTTTCTCAAACTAAAAGATATATAATATGGAAAACCACGTGATTTTAGAAATGTACTGAATTTCATTTATACTTTCCACAAATAGGGTGAGTATACACATTATCTTTTGTGTGAATTATAAATGCATAATTTATTTTTGGAAGAGCATGTGGAACAAAATCCTATCCCATTTATTGGACGTATTCAATTTCAGGATTTTATGTCATTTTCCAAGAACCAGGTGAAATGGGTAAAGGATTATCATACCTTCTAGAGGAGGGAGCATGGTCTTGATCTTTGGGTTAGAGGGTAACCTAATAACCCCTTCCACACAAAAATCCATCATGGTATCTTCATAGAAAAGCCTGGTGTTGCTCCTACACTTGTGAAAAAATCAATATTGTATCTTTCACTCAAGGATGGAATATTTGGAAGGCATCCGAAATGAGGCTCTTCATGGATCTAAGGTGAGATGGAAGGCATCACCTATTGAAGTCGAGAACATAGAACCCTTTGGTTATCACAATTTTTTTTATGTCATGACTAGAGTAAAATACTATGTTAAATTGGTATTGGAAAGAGGTATCCAGTGGATAGGAGGTAGGTATCAATGCCCCATGATCTAGTGCATTGACTCATTTTATAAATTTGATGACTTATCACAAGAAGGTGACTTTTTGGATTTTAAGGAACTCCAAAGTAGAAATGTATTTATGCATAGAATTGATGAAACTTATGAAGCTTACTCCTTAACATCCCTACATATTAATCATTTGTTTGCATGAGGTCATGAAAAAAGGTCAGTTGGGGGTTGATCTTGAACCTCATAAATTTCATATTTTCCTTGCCTTAATTCTTAGTTTTCATACTATTTTTTAAGTATTTCTTATAATTAGGCTATGCTAACTCATGTAGTATGCCTTTAAATAGTGTTTTATATGCATTTATTATTTTATTATTTTATTAATGAATTTGATCATTAAAATTATTTTCCTAAAGAACAGATCCTCATTATTGGATAGAAATCTATTAATGCATTGATATTTGATGCTACTTCCTGGAATGATGGTGGGAGATCGAATGAGCCTCGGGATGTAACATTATTTTTGGAGAAACTAGTTAAAGAAGAGCTCTGGACCTAGTCTTCTAGATGCATTAACATATCTTTATCTTAAGTGGGCATCTTGAGAATCTTTACATTCTCGAGATTGCTCATTATTAAAAATAGATTCTCTAATCTTTATCTTTTATTTGTACGATATAAAAATTTACATTAAGCCTCGAAAGGGGTTGTTTGAAGTTTTAATATTATTTTTGACATAAGCCCAAACTTTTGATTACATTAAGTTGTAACTAGTTATTTCTGATTGAATGGAAGTGTTTATTACTAAAATTTAGTTTGTTGTGCTAATTCCTTTGTAAGGAATTTTAATTTTGGATTTGGGTCAAATCATGGAAACAATGTTGTCTTCTCTTGTCTCATTAAATTAGTGTTTGACTCTACATTTTTAGTTATTTCAGTTTATGTAATTATTCTTAATTTCTCACTACCTATGTGTTAAATTGAATTCTTTGTTTTGAATTAGGTTTATTGAAATCGTTATAGAGTAGATTTGTTGTAGTTAATCTATTAAGATTATTTTTCCTTTTTCTGTTTCTTGTATATTATCAATATATTTTATTTTATTTTTTCCTTGAGAAGCACGTAGAAGTCAATGTTTTGAATAGTTTGTGATAAATAGAAATTTCATCCTGAGTTGATTCCTTTGATATTGTAGCTTTTCTTTTCAATATAATAACATTAATTAGCCATATCATCATTTATCTTGCATAAACTGTGTCGACAACCTTGAAATATAAAAAAAAAACCTCGGGTTGATAAATTAATGTGTAGTAGTTAATTTTTCCTTTTACGAAAAATTAATGACCTCAACAAAATACTTATCTTATAATAAGAATCAACTAGTTATAAACATTATATGTTATACCCCACTATGTGACCTCACTACTCTAGTACTCTCAGTATTGGATCACCCTCAATTTGGGGATAGGAGTACTCCACTAGAGTAAAGGCTCACCTAAATCTATCTATGGTCCACATTCAACACAAAACATGGTTAAGGACAAGATACAAAACCTAGAAGCACTCCAACCTATATGTTATGGGGAAATTTCACTTGAGCTAGCAGATTAATTTTAACCTAGATATAAGATAATTTTCTACCCATATTTGTGTGTGTGATCATGAAAAAAGTTCAAATAAAATTTAAGACAAGAATTTGGTAAGAAAATCTTTAAAAAAATTATTTTTCACTATCTTTCTAAGTGCATATCTGTTGTTGGTATGTTTCAGATCTGATTTCTTACCTTGAATGGGGAAAATTTATTTTGATATAATGAACCACTTTCAGGTACCTATGAGGCAAGATATGATGACTAAAATTTTGTTAAAATTTAAAGAAGATGATGTCACTCACATTTATGATTATATCCATGAGTGGAAAAATTTCAAGAGGTTAATGTGAAGTAGACTCCTTGACGATGTTCTTAGAGACTAGTTTGTCTAATCCCTTCATCCTCAAACTTCCCAAGATGTTAATATGATTAGTGCCACTATAAATGAGTAGGTCATTTTACGTGGTCAACAACTTGATCTGATTTATTCTTAGTAGGGCACATTGTACAATATTCTTCCTAATCCTCCTCTCCCTTAAAAAACCCCACCATGACCCAAACCATAGCCATACTTTGATGGAGTGATTGGTTCTTTTCATTTGATACCATGAGCCAATTATTTTCTCATCTTGGCTAAATGATGGTCACTTCTCAAGCTCCAGAAAGTATGCCAAGCTCTCAATATGAACCAACTTCTTCTTAGAAATTCACATAGGTTCTGATGGTGAATGCCACATCGTCTAACAACCACCAGTAACGCGGTTGGAAAATTAACAAAAAGAATAATTAAATAGAAAAATTTCTCATGAGGATCAATAAAACCAACCCACTAAGGGTGGGGCCATGAGTGAATGACATCACAAGATCAAGTTCCCTTGTAATATTTATCAAGGTGAGCATTTAACTCACGAGTTTTCATGTATGGATGAAGTCCATCATCTTCTTACACCACTGAAAGACTCCTAATAGCCAGTCATATTTACTCATCCTTTTGCTCCTATCCATGAAAAAACATGGTTCCACATGCTTCTCAACCTCCATATGGGTGCAACATGGGGCCACAATTTCATCACGTTGGAACTAAGGAATTGATCCTTATGTGTTAGGGTGCTTTTAATGTGACTACGCAAGTGAAATTATATGATATTTTGAGTCGAGTTATGCTCCTAACACTAGTACAAAATTGCTAATTAGTTACTAAAAAAAAGACTAAATTTTTCATATAAACAACCATTTTTCAGTCTGTGACCAGTAGTAGCTAATTTACATTATCTTATAATGCGACCAATGTTTAGTCATTTTTAGCTTAGTCATTAATTAGTTGTCTCAATTTTATCATCTAGTAGTATATTTAGTCATACATTTGGTCATTAATTTAACTATTGATTTGGTCATTAATTTCCACAATTAATAACCAAATATACAACAAAATATATTACTATATTATCACCTGAGAAAACCAATTAATGACCAAAGAAATATGACCAAATTTTTTGTCGTGTTATAAGATACTTTAAATTAGCTACTAATAGTCATATATATGCAAATTTTAGTCATCATTTGAAACCAATTAATGACCAAAGACCATATGACTAAATTTTGGTCGTGTTATAAGATAATATAAATTAGCTACTAATAGTCGTATATATGAAAAACCTAGTTGTCATTTATAATCACAAATTTATCATTTGCAGTAGTCATTTATCTTATTTTTTTTAATTTCATATTCATTATATAAATGAATAATTTAGTGGTTTATATTTATTAATAATCATTATAAACGACTAATTTAATAGTATATTCAATTTATTTATGTTCATTATTAATCAATATAAACCACTAATTTAGTAGTTTTGTATTGATTTTATGTGTTCATTATTAATCAACATAAATTAATTAGTATGATTTTGAGACTAAATTAAAAAAAAATGGCATACAATGTGCATGTTCATCTAATATGAAAACAGAAAGTTACATACATTAATTACAATACTAAACAATATCACGTGAAACCATAAATAATTTCAAACACATAAATTATATTATATGAAATTTCAAGTATTACAATATGAGTTCCCAACTTAATATTGGTTGGACTACAATTTACACATGAAATATGGTTTCATCACTTTAAAACATTATCATTGTGTTGCAAAGGCATTACAAAGGAACTCACCAACCCTAAAGACTTGACCATTAGTCTCTGTGTGTGTCTTATCCGGGATATTGGCTCTAAGGGTATCACTAGAGCAGTTCTCTTCTCTCTCTCTTTTTTCTTTTGTCGCTCCAGTGTTATTGTTCTCCTCTTTCTTCAATTCTTGCTTCTTACCATAAATATTGAGCTCCTTTTCTGAAACCTAAAGAAGATACAATGCATAGTGTAAGATATGAAAAAATATGAACACTATAATATAAACTAAAGTAGACTATAAAGGATTTATGTGATATATACCTCAACATCATCAATGTCAAAGCCATTTTTACCAATAAAAGAATAAACTCAAACAAGTTATCTTCAGTTGGAAAATAGTGGCCACTGTGTGGCAAGATGACCTGTATAAAGAAAGTAAATAAAACATCACCATAGAAAATAACACCCTAATAACTTAGTATTCAACCTTCAGGGAAAGATTAGGCACAATCATGCCAACTAAGTTACATGCTAAAAAGCTCAAGTTGAAGATAACTTATGGAAACAAATAATCTGAGGTGTGATGTTTTATTCACAGCAACATTTCATTCTCTAATGTGTGAACTTGGTCACGTACATAAACAACATGTGCTCAATTAACAACATGAAAGTAAACTTTTCTAATAGTCATGAAACATTTTAACACAAAACAAATAAAAGGATTTCAATCAATATCGAGTAATATTAATTTCATCTTCAAGCTTCGGCGGTTGTTTAAATGGAAATGATACCAACTATTTTCAATTTCATATTTTTAAGACAAAAAATTCAAAATAAATGTTCAAAATACATCCAAACAATAAACAGAGGATATCATGGCATGGAAATTGCAATTATTAAAAAAATATATACATTTCCAACGACGTCTTCTCTGGCATTCATAAAACATTTTCTTGCAAAAAATGGCCATGAGGTGAAAGACAACATCAAAAACCATGGGAATCACTACTAGAAATATTTCCAAATTTGATGGATCAGGTGCCTAAAGGATATCCAGCAACAAATGAATCATATCCAAGACATGATCTGCATTGTCTCCCCATCCTTTTTCCAATCACATTTCCTATAACCTTCCCACACCAGAGTCAAGTAACAATCAATCACTTTGTTATGCCTTTACCAAAGAAAACTGTTGCTTGGTTAAAATCGTATCCTTTCATTCAACATCAATTTCTGCAAGAAAAATGTCACGCATTATTCTTTCCCATTTCTAAACATGCTACATATGATAAATTGAAATTCACATAAAACCAGGAGCAAACCCTTTTTCAAACAAAACAAACAAACAAATAGTGGCTCTAATAAAACTTCACACCTCATAAATTACTCTGCCACATGATTAAGCTAAAGGTGAAATTATTTATATCATATTTAGGTCATATTCAATGGGATATTCATATGTTTACCGTGATGTCAATTTGGTGGTAAAATCGATATATAAATCCAAATTATTATCAATGAAATTCAAGTATAATTCAAAAATTTAATGTCATTGCAAGGTAGTGGAGAGAGAAAAATATTCATAATTAGGTTTCTTTTTTTTACTTTGATTTTAATTAATTTTTTATTTGAATACATAGTTTTCTCTAAAGAAGTGAAATAGAAATACGAGAATTGAAATGGCCCTGTGAATTTTTAATCAATTAATATTATATATCTCTAAAAGAACCAAGCCATCCTTCTCTTCTATTTGATAGAGATTTATTATGTGTAGAAGAAGAATGAAATGTCAATCAAACATAATGATGAAATCTATTAACCAAGGAAATAAAATTGCACGGATGTGTTATTTGTGTGCTCGAAGGAAATCCAACAATGAATACATGGTTCCTTTATCATGGAATAGTCTTGAAGATAAATATGTTGAAATATTTAACTAGGTTTTTTCTTCGTAATGACATATGTAATAAATTTTTTATGTAATAATAAAAATAAATATATTATTTATTTCATGAGGAATCAGTTTCATGCTCAAGAGGAGTTTATTTTATAGTTCAAGCTCCCATTGATAGATTTTAGGGATTATGCATCATATTCATCTATGAAAGACCCATTTGGGAAAGAAACATATTGTAAAAGAAAATTATGAGCCAAAATATAGTCAAGGAACCCTCCAAGACCAAGTAAAAATGCATGCAACAAGTCGACCTTGAAAAAATACAAATCATCCTACTTTATGTGTCAAGAAGCTTATTATACAAGGATAGTCGACCACTTTGAAGCGCATTCGATAAAGATCACAAAATTTTGATCATTGGACAAGAAAGGGTATCACATATAGCGAAAATAAAAGGATAAGAGGAAGGATAAAGTCGCATTTTTTGAGGTCTTTTTTTTTAGATCATTCCTCACATGTGTGGGTTATAACTAGGGCACATTATCAGCCGCAGAAGGATGAAATTATAGTTAGGTTAAAGATCAAGGGTGAAATAAGTATGAAAAGTAATATGAATAGTCCAAGAAAGGAACTATGCCCAAACGAAGGAACAAAGAAGTCTCAAAAATCCTCAAATATGTCACACATTTGAAAGGTTCAATTAATTGCAGGAGATTGAGTGTTATGAAACTACCTCACAAAATAGAAGAAAGAGAGGTCAACTACTTAGAAATCAGCCTTGTAGAGGGGGAAACCTCCTTTACATTACATAAATGAAAATTTATTTGATGATACAAATGAAAAAACCTCATGTATATATATAGGAGTCCATGGGGTCATAATATAATCCTAGCTAGCCAAACAATAATAATGTAAGGGAACAAAAATAAAAATAGAGGGCTTTTATGGGGCACAATAGTAACAATATGGGGACTACAAGGGTAGAAAAATAACAATAAAGGGGATACACTAACAAAAATAATGTACTACAATAGTAATATAGGGGCCTAACATGCCCTTCCCCTTCAAAAAAGTGTTGTCCTCAATGTTTGAGTAATTTTAGATGCTTCTGTATAAATTTCTCATCCTCCCATGTGGAATCTTTTGTGGGTAAGTTCATCCACTCTATGAGATACTCTAAAATTCATCGATTTCATAGCTCTCAAGTTCTTGTTTTCGTGACTGCTTCAAGTTCCATTATGATTTTTCCCTCCTTGTCAAGTTTTGGAAATATTGTTTGAACTAGAATCTTGTCAACCATAACCTTATTTAAGAATGAAACATGGAAAAATGGGTGCACTCGGGAAGAAACAGGAAGCTCCAATCTGTAGGCCATAGTACCAATTTTTTGCAAAACCTTGTAAGGACCATAATACTTTGGTGATAATTTATTATCCTTATTAGTTTGATTAAGGGACATTTGTTTGTATGGTTGTAGTCATAAAAATGCCCAGTCTCCTATATCAAAACTTCTCTCACTGTAATGTTGATCTACTTGTTGTTTCATTCAATTTTGTTCCAAATTTAGGTTATCCTTTAAGAGTTGGAGAGCTTGTTGTTGATGGTCAATGTGATCTTCCACTACTTCAACATTAGAATTTTATCTTAAATGTGATGTGATGGATGGTGGATGATATCCATGAAGTGCATAAATGGGGTCATTTTTGCTGCAGTATGGAAGGAATTTTTATACCACCATTCAGCCATAGGTAACCACTTGACCCATTGTGTGGATTTATCATATACAAAACAACCAAGATATCCTTCCAAAAACAATTTCACTATTTCATTTTTCACATCAAATTGAGGATGATAGGATGAGCTATAAGCTAGGTGAGTACCCAAACAGGAAAATAATTTCGGCCAAAAATTTCGAGTGAAAATGGTATCTCTGTCGCTTACAATAATATTTGGGTTTCCATGTAGCTTTTTAATTTTGTCCATAAATGCAGTAGAAATTGTATTTGCTTTAAACGGAGGATATCATAGTGCACAACAGTGTGCATCCTTTGTAAGTCTAACATCTACGACCATGATTACACTCTTTCCTTCTGACTTAGGGAAACCTATGATAAAATCCATTGAAACCTCCTCCCAACATTGAATTGTAATGGATAAAGGTTTTAGCAGACCCGGGGTCTTAATTTTCTCAACTGTATTTTGATAGCAAACCAAAAATTCCACCACAAACTTTTGAATAGTAGATTTAAGGCCATCCCAAAAAAAATCTTTCTTTACCCTGTGGTAAGTTTTTAAAAATCCTAAGTGTCCTCCTAAGGGAGAGGTCTGCAATTCCAAAAGAATATTTTGTTTTAGTTGGGAATTATTACAAATATATCACCAATATTTGTACCATAAGGAATCATTTTTCCAACTAAATGTATCAGATGTACTGGGATCTTGTTGTTGTGAAGCCAACTTGTGAAGCCAACTCCAAAAATAGAAGAAAAGAGATATCAATGCCTTAGAAATAATCCACTTCGAGGGGGAAACCTCCAATACATTACATGAATGAAAAATTTTTGGATGATTCAAATTACAAAACCTCCTTTCTATATATAGGAGTCCATGGGGCCACAATGTAATCCTAGTGGGGCAATAATGTAATCCTAGCCTACCTAACAATAATAATTTAAGGGCACAATAATAACAATGTGGGGTTTACAGGGGTACAATAATAACAATAAGGTGGTTACACTAACAATAATAAGGGACTATACTAGTAATATAGGGACATAACATGCCCCTCTCCTTCAAAAAAGTGGTGTACTCAACGCTTAAGTAGCTCTGGGTGCTTCTGTATAAAATTCTCATCCTCCCATGTAGAATATTCAATGGGTAAGTTCTTCCACTTGATGAGATACTCTGAAATTGATCGATTCCGTAGCTATCAAGTTCTTGTTTCTGTGGTCGCTTCAGGTTCCAATATGATTTTTCCTTCCTCATCAAGTTCTGGAAATATTGTTTGAACTAAAATATTTTCACCTATAACCTTCTTTAATCTTGAAACATGGAAAATTGGATGCGCTCGTGAAGAAGCAGGAAGCTCCAATTTGTATGCCATAGTACCAATATTTTGCAACACCTTGTAAGGACCATAGTACTTTGGCAATAATTTATTATCCTTATTAGCTTTATTGAGGGACATTGTTTGTATGGTTGTAGCCATAAAAATACCTACTTTCCTACATCAGAACTTCTCTTGTTGTGATGTTGATCTGCCTGTTGTTTCATTCGATTTTGTGCCAAATTCAAGTTATCCTTTAAGAGTTGGAGAACTTCTTGTCGATGCTCGATGTGATCTTCCACTGCTTGAACCTTCGAATTATCTCTTAAAGATGATGTGATGGATGGTGGATGATATCCATAAAGTGCCATAAATGGGGTCACTTTTGCTGCAGTATGGAAGGAAGTGTTATACCACCATTCCGTGAGAGGTAACCACTTGACCCATTGTGTTTTTTTATCAGATACAAAACAACGAATATATCCTTCCAAAAATTTATTTACTATCTCAGTTTGACCATCAGATTGAGGATCATAAGATGAGCTATGAGCTAATTGAGTACCCAAACAAGAAAATAACTCTGTCCAAAAATTTCCAGTAAAAATGGGATCTTTGTCACTCACAATAACCCTTGGGTTTCCATGTAACTTTTGAATTGTGTCCATAAATGTAGTAGCAACTGTACTTGCTTTAAATGGATGAGATAATGCAAAAAAGTGTGCATACTTGGTAAGTCTATCAACTACCACCATGATGACACTCTTTCCTTCCGACTTAGGTAAACCTATGATAAAATCCATTGAAATCTCCTCCCAACGTTGACTTGGAATGGATAAGGGTTGTAGAAGTCTCAGGGTCTCAATTGTCTCAACTTTATTCTGTTGGAAAACCAATCATTCCACCACAAAATTTTGAATATCAGATTTAAGGCCATCCCAAAAAAATTCTTTCTTCACCCTGTGGTAAGTTTTTAAAAATCCTGAGTGTCCTCCTAAAGGAGAAGTGTGTAATTCCAAAAGAATATTTTGTTTTAGTTGGGAATTATTACAAATATATAAGCAATATTTGTACCATAAAGAATCATTTTTCCAACTAAATGTATCATATGTACTAGGATCTTGCTGCAAATTTTGAATGAGTGTCCATACTTCTTTTTACTTCTTCCATTCATCTCTTGCTTCAGTTACCCAATCTGGTTGTATAATAGAAATGGCACAAAGCAATGCTTCCACCTCTTCATTCTTTCTTGAGAGTGCATCTGCAACAACATTAAGCTTCCCTTTTTTGTAGATTATTTCAAATTCATAACCCAACATATTTGTGACCCATTTTTTCTACTCTTCTGAAGATAGTCTTTGTTCCAAAAAGTGTTTAATACTATCATGATAAATTTTTACCTTGAAGTGTCTTCCCATTAGGTAAGTTCACCATTTATTTAGTGCGTGCAATATTGCTAACATTTCCTTCTCATAAATAGGTTTCTGTAAATACTTTCCTTTGATTGGATGACTTTCAAAAGCAATGGGTCTTCTTTCCTGCATTAAAACAGCACCAATTCCATTTCCCGAGGCATCACATTCCACAATAAAGGTTTTTGTGAAGTCTAGTGTAGCTAAGACCGGTACTACGCACATTGCCTCTTTAAGATGTTCAAAGGCCTTAGTTGCTTCAAGAGTCCATGAAAATGCATCTTTCTTCAATAATTTTGTTATAAGTGTTTCTATTCTCCCATAATTCTTAACAAACTTGCGATAATACCCTGTTAACCCGAGAAATCCTCGAAACTTCTTTATGGTTGTGGAGACTTTCCATTTCTTAATGTCTTTAATTTTGTTAGGGTCTACCTTAACACCCTCGCGAGATCCAATATGACCTATATATTCCACCTCTTGTACTCCAAAGAAACATTTGGATGTTTTTTCATATAATTGTTTCTCCTGCAATAGTTTGGGCACCCTGTCAACATGTTTAACATGATCCTTCCAAGACCTGCTGTAGATTAGTATATCATCAAAAAATACTAGCACAAATTTTCTAAGGAAGGGTTTGAAAATGGAATTCATCAACCCTTGAAATGTGGAAGGAGCATTGGTAAGGCCAAAAGGCATGACCAAAAATTCATAATGACCCTCATGAGTTCGAAATTTTGTTTTTGGAATATCTTCAGTCTTCAATGTAATTTGATGATATCCTGAACGAAGATCCAACTTGGTAAAATAAATTGCTCCATGTAATTCATCCAATAATTCATCAATCACAGGAATGGGAAATTTATCTTTAATTGTGAGCCTATTGAGCTCCCTATAATTTGGACACATGTGCCATGATCCATCCTTCTTGTGTACCAATACTAAAAGAGCAGAGAAATAACTTTCACTAGGTTGAATTATACCCACCTCTAACATTTCTACAATCATACGTTCATTTTTTCTCTTTTGGACATAAGGATATCTATAAGGCCTGATGTTTGGAGGGACACTTCTTGGAATCAAATGAATATCATGATCATGATCATGAATAGGTGGGATTCCTTTGGGAGTTTCAAACACCTTGGAATCATTATCGAAGACTTGTTGGATATCTGCAAAAATAGATGATTTAGATGTTGGAACTTCTAGTGAGCATAATTGTGAAATTATGCCTCGTTTTTCTTTATTTAGAAGCTTTTTCATGACATTAGAGCTAATTATATTTCCTAGCTTCCCTGTAATACCCTGTAATTCGACTTCCTTTCCTTTTGAAAAAAAATTCAAGAAAATTTCTTGAAAATTAAAAGCTACCATCCCCAAATATTGTAACCATTATACTCCTAGTACAACATCAGCACCTCCCATAGGAATGGAAATCATTGGACTATTAAATACAAATTCCCCCATGGTTAGCTTGATATTATGGCATTTTCCAGAGAAATTTATAGTTCCTCTATTTGAAACCATCACTGGACATTCTAATGTTGGGTATAGGAAAGAATTCAATTCCTTGGCTACCTTACAATGAATAAAATTATGGGTGCTACTTGAATCAATCAATACTATTACCTATTTCTTCTTGATATGTCCTTCTATCTTGAGAGTTTGAGGAGTGGTAATTCCTGCCAATGCATTACACGATATGATCGGACTCATTTCTTCCTCTTCTAGGGCTGGTTCCTGGTGTATATTCTCTTCTTTTTCATTTTCTTCTTCCTCTTCACAATCTATGTAAAATAATTTCTTCTCAGCACACTTATGACCTTTAGCGTATTTTCTATCACAACTGTAGCAAAGCCCTTTTTCTCCTTTTTCTTCCAATTGTTGTGGTGTCAACCTTGTAGGTTGTGGAAATCTAGGCGTAGCAACACTTCCTTCTTTATAGAAGTGAGTGGTAGGCTTCCTTGTCGCCATAATTTTACATTCAATTTTTCTTGCAAACATGAATGCCTTCTCCATTGAATCAGGTTCCAAAATGCGAACTTCATTTTGGATGTTATTCTTTAAAGTACCTATGAAGATATCAATCCTGTGTTCCTCTGGAATATCAGTTACCCTTATATTCAATTTTTGGAAGTCCTCAATGTGCTCACCCACTAAACCCTTTTATTTGAGATTTATCAATTGGCTAAAGAAGGTGTTGCTCTTTGTATCCTCATAATTTTCTATCATTTCCTTCATAAAAATTGACCAAGTGACAATTTTTTTACGAGAGAAAAGCCAGCGATATCATACAAATGTATTTTGTTCTAAATGTAAAGTTTCAATGTGTACCTTTTGTGTGTTTTTCACATTATGGAGATCAAAATATTGCTCCATCTATAGTATCCATGTTACAGGATCCTTTCCATCAAACTTCCTCATATCCATTTTTGGAATACGGTGGTTCTTCCCGCCAACATTAGAGTTTATGAAGTCAAGATTAACATTTATTTTGTTCTCATCATGAGTTTCCTCTACTATCTTTTCACCATTAGGAAAAAAATCTTGTTTCAACTTTGTTAAACCTTCCATGTCTGCTTTTATATCATTCTTCATGTTTTCCATGTTGTCTTTCATTTATTCATCTATCTTAGCTTCCATGTCATCCATCTTAGATTCCATGCCAGTGTCCAGGCCATCTATCTTATATTCCACGCCTTTCTTCAAACCATCCATCTTTGCTTCCACACCTTTCTTCAAAACTTCCATTTCATTTTTTGTTGCTCTTTGTGAGAGTGAAATTTGGTGCACTTTCTCTTGTAATTTTGATAGATCATGTTGCAATTCTTCATCTTCATGAGTCACAGTAGAGCCTTCTGAAGGCTTAATGGGTGTTGAATTATTTTTACGGGGCATTTTTTCGAACCCAATACTGATATATATTCTACAATATGCCCTTGGAATCAATTCAAATTTATTTTTCAAACAAGACTTATGCAATTCGGAAAAAAAAAATACACACCTTTTTCTTTCTTTTGAAGAGCTCGATATTGAAATTGGATTATCTCTGTGATTGTGGCTCTTCAATATCTAAAATTTGGCATTGAGGTAGCCTTTTGAATTATCTTTTGAAAGCCACAGGTCTGACTTGATTTGGATTCTCCAAGGAAACGTTATGTCCAATGTCCCACAATGACCTAATTATGGACTGGTTCAGTAGAGCGAACTTGTACAACATGCCACGTGTCACTGTTTCACCTTTTAACTCTGAAATTGATAGTAAATAAGCTACATTCCATGTACTTGCAACCACGTTTTACGGCACTCCAATCCGATGCTCAGAGAGAGAGTTATGAAAATTTTCCCACGATCACCTCCTTGAGATGAAATTTAGGAGCCTGAAAAAGCACTACATTTTACAGATCATATCTCCGAAAATGTTGCAAACCAAGCTCTGAAATTTTGTGATGAGTTTCCTCAGGATTTCAGCTTCGCGCCCTAAAAATTTCAAATTATAAACCTTTGTAGAAAAAATATTTATAGCGCAAATTCCACGATGACATGTTTAGATTAAATTGAGGAGCTTGCAAAAAGACCTAACTTTCACATATCATATCTTTGAAAATATTGCGAACGAAGCTCTAAACTTTTGCGACGATGTTCCTCAAAATTTCATATTCACACCCTAAAAATTTCATCTTCTAAAAATTCGTAGAAAAAACTTTATAGAAAAAATTCCACGATGACCTATTTGGAGCAGCGAAACCCTAGAATCCAAAGCTCTGATACCAAATGTTGTGAAGCCAGCTCCAAAAATAGAATAAAAGAGATATCAACACCTTATAAATAAGCCACTTCTAGGGGGCAACCTCCAATATATTACATGAATGAAAAAATCTTGGATGATTCAAATTACAAAACCTCTTTTCTATATATAGGAGTCCATGGGGCCACAATGTAATCCTAGCCGACCTAAAAATAATAATTTAAGGGCACAATAATAACAATATGGCAGTTACAGGGTACAATAATAATAATAAGGGGGTTACACTAACAACAATAAGGGACTATAATAGTAATATAGGGACCTAACACTTGCTACAACTTTTGAATTAAGTGTCCACACTTCTTCCTCATCATTCCATTTCTCCCTTTATTCGGTTATCCAATCCGGTTGGATAATAGAAATGGCACAAAGAAATGCTTTGGGCCTCCTCATCCTTTCTTGATAGTGCTTCTGCAACAAAATTTAGATTCCCTTTTTTGTAGATGAGTTCAAAGTCATAACCCAACATCTTTGTGACCCATTTTTGTTGTTCTTCTGAAGATATTCTTTGTTCCAAAAAGTATTTAAGACTATCATGATAATTTTTACCTTGAAGTGTCTTCCCATTAGGCAAGGTCGCCATTTCCTTAGTGCATGTAGTATTGCCAACACTTCCTTCTCATAAATAGTAATCTGTAAATATTTTCCTTTGATTGGATGGCTTTCAAAATAAATGGGTGTTCCTTCTTGCATTAAAACAACACCAATTCAATTTACCAAGGCATCACATTCCACAAAAAATGTTTTTTCGAAGTTTGGCGTAGCTAAGACTGGTGCTTGGAAAATTACCTCTTTAACATGTTCAAAGGCCTTAGTTGCTTCAGGATTCCATGAAAATTCATCTTTCTTCAATAATGTTTTTAGAGGTGCTTCTCTTATCCCATAATTCTTAACAAAATTGTGATAATACCATGTTAACCCGAGAAATCCCTACAACTTCTTCATGGTTGTGGGAACTTTCCATTCATTAATGGCTTTAATTTTGTTACGGTCTACCTTAATACCCTCTTGAGATACAATATGAACTATATATTCCACCTCTTGTACTACAAAGAAACATTTGGAGGTTTTTGCATATAATTGTTTCTCCTCCAATAGTTTGAGCACCGTGTCAACATGTTGAACATGGTCCTTCCAAGACCTTTTGTAGATTAGTATATCATCAAAAAATACTAACACAATTTTTCTAAGGGTTTGAAAATGGAATTCATCAACCCTTGAAATGTAGAAGGTGCATTGGCGAGGCCAAAAGGTATGACCAAAAATTCATAATGACACTCATGAGTTTGAAATGTTGTTTTTGGAATATCTTCAGTTTTCATTCTAATTTGATGATATCCTGAACATAGATCCAACTTGGTAAAATAAATTGCTTCATGTAATTCAGAAAATTATTCATCAATCACAGGAATGGGAAATTTATCTTTAATAGTGATCTTATTGAGCTCCGTATAATCCGAACACATGTGCCATGATCTATCCTTCTTCTGCACCAATACTACTGGAGCAAAGAAAGAACATTGACTAGGTTTAATTGTACCAACCTCTAACATTTTTTAAACCATATGTTCAATTTAGCTCTTTTGGACATAAGGATATTTGTAAGGCCCGATTTTTGAAGGAACACTTCCTGGAATCAAATAAATAGCATGATCATGATCATGAATATGTGATAGTCCTTTGGGAGTTTCAAACACCTTGAAATGATTGTCCAAGGATTTTTGGAGATCTAGAGAAATAGATGATTTTGATATTGGAACTTCTAGTGAGAATAATTGTGAAATTACACCTTGTTTTTATTTCCTCAGAAGCTTTGTCATGGTGTTAGAGCTTATTATATTTCCCGAATTCCTTGTGGTACCTCATAATTCAACTTCCTTTCCTTCTAAGAAAAAATTCAAGAAAAATTATTAAAAATTAAAAGCTACCATCCTGAAAGATTGTAAGCATTGTACTCCTAGTACAACATGAGCACCTCCCATTGGAATGGAAATAATTATACCATTCAATACATATTCCCCCATGGTTAGATTGATATTATGGAACTTTCTAGAGAAATTTATAGTTCCTCCATTTTCAACCATCACTTGACACTGTGGTGCTGGGTATAGGAAGAAATTCCATTGCTTGGCTACCTTAAAATGAATAAAATTATGGGTACTACTCGAATCAATCAACACTATTACATTTTTCTTCTTTATATGTCCTTATATCTTGAGAGTTTTAGGAGTGGTAATTTCTTCCAATGCATTACAGGATATGATCATACTCATTTCTTCTTTCTTTAGGATTGTATCTGATAAACAACCACAATGGGTCAATTGGTTACCTCTGGCGGAATTTTGGTATAACACTTCCTTCCACACTCCAACAAAAACAACCCCATTTATGGCACTTTGTGGATATCATTCTTCATCCATCACATCATCTTTATGAGAAAATTCTATGGTTCAAGCATTTGAATATCACATCGAGAATCAACAATAAGTTATCCAACTCTTAAAGGATAACCTAAATTTGGCACATAATCGAATAAAACAATAGGCACATCAACATCACAGCGAGAGACGTTTTGAGGTAGGTGATTGGGTATTTATACGACTACAACCATAAAAAAATTGTCCCTCAAGCAAGATAAGAAGGATTATAAATTATCGCCAAATTACTATGATCCTTACAAGGTGTTGTAAAATATTGGTACTATGGCATACAAATTGGAGCTTCCTGCATCTTCCCGAGTGTACCCAGTTTTCCACGTTTCATGCTTAAAGAAGGTTATAGGTTACAAACTTTCGGTTCAAACAATATTGCAAGAACTTGATGAGGAAGGAAAATAATATTATAACTTGAAGTATTCATGGAAACAAGAACTTGACATCTACAAAATCGATCAATTTCAGAGCATCTCATCAAGTGGAAGAACTTACCCACTGAAGATTCCACATGGGAGGATGAGAAAATTATGCAGAAGCACCCAGAACTACTCAACCATTGAGAACAACACTTTTTTGAAGGAGAGGGACATGTTAGGGCCCTATATTACTAGTGTAGTCCCCTATTGTTGTTAGTGTAACCCCCTTATTGTTATTGTTGTACCCCTGTAGTCCCCATATTGTTATTATTGTGCCCTTACATTATTATTGTTAGTTTGGATAGGATTATATTGTGACCCCATGGACGTCTATATATAGGAATGAGGTATTGTCATTTGTTTCATCCAAAAATTGTTCATTTATGTAATGTAAAGGAGGTTTCCCCCTCGAAGTGATTGATTTCTAAGGCATTGATCTCTCTTTTCTTCTATTTTGGGAGATGGTTTCATAAAACATCTTTCTCATCAAACTTTCTCATATCGATCTTTGGAATATGGTGGGTCTTCAATCCAACATTATGGTTTATGAAATCATGATAACCATTTATTTTTTTCTCATCATGAGTTTCATCTACTACCCTTTCGCCATTAGGAATAATTTCTTGTACCACTTTTTCAAACCTTCCTTCAAACCTTCCATGTCTACTTTTATATCATTCTTCACGTCATCCATTTTGTGTTTCATTTTTTCATTGATCTTAGCTTCCATTCCAGACATCTTAGATTACATGCCATTCTTAAAACCATCCATCTTAGCTTCCACGCCTTTCTTCAAACCATCCATCTTACCTTCCATGCCTTTCTTCAAACCATCCATCTTAGCTTCCATTTCATTTTTTGTTACTCTTTGCGAGAGTGAAATTTGTTGCACTTGGTCTTCTAATTTTGATATATCATGTTGCACTTATTCCTCTTCATGAGTCATAGTAGAGAATTCTAAGGTATTAATGGGTGTTGAATTATTTTTATGGGGCATATTAGAACCCAATATTGATATAGATGCTTCAATATTCCCTTGGAATCACTTCAAACTGATTTTTCAAGCAAGACTTATGCAATTAAAAAAAAAAAAAAGTACACACCTCTTTCTTTCTTTTGAGGAGCTCGATATTGAAACTGATGTATCTTTGTAATTTTGGATCTCCAAGATTTTATATTTGGTCCTTTATTAGCCCTCTAAATCTTCTTTCCAATTCCATAGGTATGGCTTAATTTGGATTATTCAAGACAAATTTATACCCAACGTGTTCACTAGAGCGAACTTGTATGGCTTGCCACGTGTCATTGTTTCATCCTTCAGCTCTAAATTTGATAAACAAAAAACTAAATTCCATTTAATTTTGGACACTTTCTACATAATTCCAATTTAATGCTCAGAGAGAGAGTTATGATGATTTTCCCAACGTCACCTCTTTGAGATGAAATTCGAGAGCCTGCAAAAATACTAAGTTACAAATTATATATTTGAAAATAATGTGAACCAAGATCTAAAATTGTTACATGAAGTGTCTCACGCTTTCTTCGCAAATGGGTTTTTCTCTTAGCATATGAGCCTTCATAGAAAAAAACGTTATAGAAAAATTGCTACGATCACCTATTTGAAGAAGTGAAACCCTAGAATCCAAAGCTCTGATACCAAATGTTATGAAACCAGCTCACAAAATAGAATAAAAGAGAGATCAACGACTTAGAAATCAGCCTCTTCGAGGGGGAAACCTTCTTTACATTACATAAATTAACAATTATTGGATGATACAAATGAAAAAACCTTCTTTCTATATATTGGAGTCCATGGGGTCACAATATAATCCTAGTCGACCTAACAATAATAATATAAGGGCACAAAAATAACAATAGTGGGCTTTTTGGGGCACAATAATATCAATATGGGGACTACATGGGTACAAAAATAATAATAAGGGGGCTACACTAACAACAATAAGGGACTACACTAGTAATATAAGGACCTAGCACTGAGAGTTGCAATCAAGGAGGCCAAGAATTTTAGAATAGTATTGCAAGTTAGAAGGTTGAATTTCAAGAAGATATTGCAGTTTAATTAAGAAAGGTTAATTTTTAACTGTGGAAATTGTGACTTGGTCTTGGAGAAGTTTTTTGTCAAGGGTCTAGGTCTTGGAATTTTTCAATCGAAGATTCTATGAGAAGAAAAATTCTTGCGAGTTTTCCTCTAAGAATTTTGGTTCTTGATTGCTTCCAGTCATGAAAGAATCAAGGGATCCAAAAAAATGGAGGTCACACCCACAATCACTATAAACAAACTCGCCCCTTGATAACCATACACTTTTATTATCTGTGTAGATCTCTTCAATGGGAACTTTTTTGTATTCTCCCTACATAATTCAAGACCCACCTATAAATTATTTTAACAAATGAAGATCCTCATAATTCATACTACAACATGATAATTTTTTTAATAGTGTTGCACCATGATCTTAATTTGATACAATCCCTTTGACTCTTTTTAAATCAACACCAAATTAAATACTTGTCAACTCCATTGAATTTTAATCGTACCTCACCCAGTAATGCACAAGGTTTCTGAACCCTCATATTTGACCCATATTGGGTTGAATTTGAAAGGACCAAGGGGCTTGTTTATGAACCCTTCATCTTTGACCCAAATTGGGTTGAATTTGAAAGGACTACGGAGCTTGTTGTGCAATAATTTACAAGATAATTATGAAATGGTTTAAATTCCTTTTCACCTCAATCCATGATCTATTTCTTTCATAGGTTCTCATCACTTCTTCAGAAACCAAGAATCTATCTACCTTTTTTTTATCATGGACTTTCAAATTATCCATTTACTCTAGGTTGAAGCCATCTTGATGGGCTCAAAATCAAGAAGGCCAACTCCTTCAAAACTGTGCAAATAGTCTCCCAGATCCAACCTCATTTCCTATTGTCTATTTTTTTTTAATTGTAACATTGAGTCCTCCCCATAATACCATATTTCTAGAGCTTAAAAATTTCATACTTACAATTTCTCTCAAAATTTGATCCTTTCATGATATAATCCATAAAAAATTACTACTAAAACTCTCTTCCCTAACTTTAGGGAAAATATTTATGCTCAAATATCGATATTCCTTACAAATTCATAAACTAATAATCAAATCCCACCATTCCATTTTTACCATTGGTTTAGTGGAATGAATTATTAATTGAGGTGAATGTCCCTAAGGGAGGTAGAAGGTTTATTTTTCTGAGAACTTCCTTCAATCAGGTTGAAGTGATGTAATAATAAGACTGCACATATTCTTACTACCTAGAATGAGATTTATCAATACTCAGATTATTGATAAAATATAATAATTTGAAGAGGAATGCATGCCATGGACTAGTAAATAGAGAAAAAGTGCCAAATGAATCATAATTTAAGGACTGCAAAGACTACTTCGATACTTGAAGTAGAAACCTAATTAGTTGTTTTTTTTTTGGTAATAATATATCTATTTGATGAATTTCAACACTTTCATCCAATGGGAATTCAAGCATGCCAGATTTCATCATACAAGTACATAACCCTCACAAACTTGACTTACGTTGTTGCAAAAATGGTTTCCATCAGTGCTTTAGAAAAATAGTCATTGCAGTTGTTTATAGTTTCCAATATCCTGTGGATGTGTATCACTTCTAGTGCTATAAATTAGTATAGCCACAAAGAAGCTAGAAAAATATACATGTTCAACAAAATGAAATATGATCTATTGGGTGAATTGAAGGTATCTTATCTATAGAGAAATTCAAGTAGCTGAGATATATCTTCACAATTAGGGGTGTTGTGTAGAAGAGTTATTTGAGATTATACATTTGGAAAATTTGAGCTTGGTACTCCTCATATAAAGGTAATATGATATTTGTGTCAGTGACCTAAAGGAGCATAGAGAGGACATTATGTGAGACATACATATGGGCTTGATGTGTATTCATCTCACATACATATGGTCTGATGCATATTGCATGATATATAATATTTCAATAAGAACCTAATTACGAACATAACGATTGTGGTGTTTCAAATCTTACTTTTGAGCCCTGAGATGAAAAAGTATCCTCTCTTGAGGCCCTCGTAGCACTTCATTCCCTCTAATATATTACAAAAATTTTGCGGCATCCACTATGATAATTTTACAATATAATGGTCCTATGAATATAAGTGATGAGATAATTATTGTAGGAATAATTTTTGTCCTTGTTTCCCCTATAGTTCCCTTCGTTCTGTTGGAAATATTCATTACATTCAACAATGGGATGGAAGGGATTTTTTTTCTACTTCAATCTAGACATAATTATCCTTTATTGCATATGACATCACATGTAAATATTAAAGTAACATGGACATAGACCACATGTGTGATGAATTAAGCTGAGAAATAATTTAGCAGTTCATCGATGCCTCCCAAGTTCAAGGAAGGATGCATTTTCAACTTCACCAAGGTTTAATCCTTGTACTTAAAAAAAAGGAACATTTTATGCTCTTCGTAAAATTTTTAACAAATAAGGATACTAAATGCATATGATTCGAGGAAGGATTTGTTCACAAATGTTGTTGGTCATTTATTTTGAAGAAGAGTGCTTCCTTTCCTATGATTTTCCTAGCTCATACTGCAAATAGAGGGTTATTGTTCCTATGTACAACAAACTTGACTGGAGAAAAATTTTATACCCTCCATGGGGAATGCCTAGATGTACCATTCAAAAGGCACGATGTCTGATCATAATAAATGATCAAGGATCTATATATTTTTTCCTTAAATGATAAAATGTGCTTAATTACATGCCTTACTTTAGAAGCAAACATTGTGGTTTTACTGATAAAAATTTTGAGAAAGCCATATCTAAAGAGGGTTGTTTTAACAACCATTAACCTATGTCGCACATTTTTCCATGCTAGATATGTTATTCTAGGGCTTATTTGATATGAATGGAGTGCTCTAGGATTAAGGAAAATGGGAGGTATCAATTTTCCATTTCAAATAGAGATTATGCCTTCTATTAAGAAGAAGCTCCCACGAAATTAGAACCTAGGATTGTTGTAAAAATATTTTTTTTCTCCACGGTTACATTAAAATAAATCCCATTCCTAATAATGGCCCTTGGTAGCGAGGAATAATCCCAAAAAGGAGTAGGCCTTAACATTCATATAGTCTGACAAGTTAGAGCATGCATTGCTAGTGGTCTAGAAATAAAACAAATTTCTCTATTTATGCCTTCTATTAAGAAGAATCTCACTTGAAATTAGAACTCAGTCTACATAATTATCCATTTATGTCTCCTATGAAGAATAATTTCCCATGAAATTAGAAATCAGTGTACAAAACTCTCCATTTATGCCTTCTATTAAGAAGAAGCTCCAATGAAATTATTCATCAGGAAAATCGACCTTAATGTGGTCCTCAAACAATTCCCACATTATTAATATTTTTCTTCTTGTAATATCTTCAGTAGAAAAAAGAATGTATGTGAAAAATAAAAATTCATATATTACTTGTGTTCAAACTCTGTATATGGTATATCCTTAGGCATATTTTTAAAATGTTCCTCTACCTTTACCAATGTTGATTGTAGCTTCATTAAACTATGTATCCTTTCATTCAAAATTTGTTTCTACATGATAAATGTCACATGTTATTCTTACCCATTTCTCAACATGCTATAAATGATAAATTGAAAGTCACAAAAACCAAGAAGAAGCATTGTAATAACCAAAGAAAACAAAGAAACAAACAATGCCTCTAACAAAACTTCACCCCTTAGAAATCAAATTTAGGTTATACTTAATGGGACATGCGTATGTCTATTGTGATCAATTTTGTGCTAGAAGAAATATATAAATCCAGGTTGTTATCAGTATATAAATCCAGGTTATTATCAGTGAAATTCAGGTATAATTCAGAAAAATAACATTGCAAGGTAGTGGAGGGAGAAACATCTTCATAATAGGATTCTCTATTTTAGTTTGATTTGAGTTAAGTTTGTAATTGAATATATATTTTTCTCTAAATAAGTGAAATAAAAATATGAGAATCAAAATAACCCTGTGAATTTTTAATCAATTCATATTATATATCTCTAAAACAGTCAGTCCATGCTTCGCTTCCATTTGATAGAGATATATTGTGTACAAAAGAATAATAAATTAAATATCAAACATGACGATGCAATATATTAACCAATGAAATAAAAATGACCTAGTCGTGGTATTTGTGTGCTCGAAAGAAATCCAAAAATGGTTGCATGTTTTCTTTATCTTGAAATAGTATTGAAGAAAAATGTTGGTTCAAAAAATAAACTCCACTAACTATGGAAGATGGTAATGTTGGGTGAGGAAAGGATGCATTGAAGGGCTCCAAGACTAGTTCCAATACATATTTATCTTTATCATTGTAAAATACAAAGTTATCATCATTTTCTTATCTAGGTAAAAAGAAGAGTGATTTTTTATTTGTTCACCAGTGGCAATATATGGAAAAGAGAGAACTAGTGTACCCTAGAGAACCATATATCTCTCCTTCACAAATACTAGTGTACCTTCAACATTATTGTATAGACCACTAAAGGATGGAATTTTTTATTATACTTAACAATATTTTACAGTGTTCTAACTACAACCCTCCTAAAGGAAGAGCACTATGGTTGGAACACTATCCAAACTAGATGGATAAAGTAGCACTAAAGACATGAAGAAATCAGCACCTTGAAAGGCCATGAACTTTTCCCACACTATTCCTCATCTTCGTTGGACGTGCTTAAAGAAACATTATGTGGTACCTAGGTGTATTTTATCCTTGTTGGAAGGCGTGTTAAATATTGGTGTAATCTCTCTTTGGAACTATTCGAGCTACTACAACAAAACATAGTGTGAAGTTGTGGGAGAATTATTAGCTTCTTGGGTCAAGTAAACACTTGGTAGGGTGTGAAATTTCTTATACAGCCAACCAATAGCCTCCACATATTTCTCTTTTAGTTGAGCATGTGATCTGAATATGTTGAAGGACTAGAACAACAAGAATAGATGTTGAAATATTATGGACATCCACCTGAGTTTTTATTGTTGAGGATCTTTGTGTACATTGGCCAAACATTAAAGGATACACTCCCATCAATAAACCAAGTTTCTCCTATACATTGTCTCTTACATAATTTCATTGATATTCCATTGTAAAGACTTATAACATGCTTAAAAATCTAATGGTCATGAAGTTTAACAATTTTATATTGTATTTTTGAACTCATCGGAATATCAGTCATTATTGTTGGGTGATTTCCATGTGTATATGTCACATTGTGTATCTTTTTTCGGCACTACTAAATACTTCTCACCTACAAAAATTTTCAAGCAAGTTGTTTGAAGAAAATCATCACCAAAAATTTCAATTATAAATCCAAAATTACAATGAAGATTGAGGAATTTCCTAAGTTGGAATCTCAAAAAGGAAACCAAACCCACTAAAGAAAAACTTTTAAGTTAAAAAAATGTGTTTATGTATTGATATGATTGGTATTTATAACATTTAATTTAAGCCAAATGTTGCTAGAAAATATCAACAAAACCTCAAATAATGATAGAATATTTACAAATAGACTCTCTATCTCTTGCTTTATGCAAAATTTATATTGATATAGTAATATCTCTACTTGGAAAAACCTTTCTTGGAACCTTTTCTCATACCTTTAGTGACATCCATGCATCTCCCAACTCGATCTACTAGATTTTTATTATCATGAAAAAATGACTCCACATTTTCATCCAATGATCCATCCTCCCCAAAACGATCCATATCAACCTACAATTAGATTTATTTATCATCATACTTCAAAAATGGAGTGCTCATGATACTACATGCAACAATGCATTATAGTGGATGGATAAGAGGCATCCTTTCACATTACAAGAATAAATCTATAATTGAATTCTCTACCTAAACTTTTAGAGTTACTCGTTAACATTGTTCGATGCAAAACATCTCTCGATGTTTCCTTTTCCCAAAGAAAGTGTTGTGCCAGTGTGAACACCAACCCTTAATTCAACTGGAAATAGGATTAAAGGTCAATTTTGTAATTTTAGGCAAGTGATTTTATTCACATACTGATATTTTTAAAACACACACATGGAATAGACGGAATAGGGAATATAAGCATGAGATGATATATTATTCACAATGATATACATTTATATTACATTGGTTTCACTCTTGGATTCCATATTCCAAGGTCTCTTGGACTCCTTTGATTATCAAACTCCCACACTTTAACCCTTAGTTGATTAGGTGTCCAACATTCCCCCTTTCGTCCAAAGGGATATGTATGAGTCCAAGAAGAGAGTTGTAATACAAAATGTGAAAAGTATGCCTAGAAGTACTAGGATGAATGAGCTATATGAAATTTTTGTATAAGGAGGTGGTTTAAGCATGACCACCAACACTATAATTCTTAGTTAAGTTCCCAAAACTCTTCCAAATTTGCCACGAAGTTGAATTATTTTGCTAGAGGAATTGTTCCTAATGCTTTCAAGAGGGAAACCTTCAACCTAGAAAATGGAGGTATGCAACCTTCATAAAAGGTATTACCTCAACCTAAAAAGGGATGTATCAACCCGTGCTGTTTTAAGGATGACCACCAACTCTGTAATGCTTAATGCAATTCTTGGATCTTCATTCAAACTGGCAAGAAGCTAAAGTCTTCTACTAGAGGAAGTGTCCCCAATTATTTCAAGAGGGAGTAGCTCAACCTCACATATATGGTCTAAGGGTTACCACAAACCAAAGGCATGCTCGAGGGAATCTCCCTCTTTGGATACAACTCTGAATCTGGTATGGTAGTTTTTGGCTTAGGCTCACTTGATATTCTATGTATTTGGCTATAACTCTGAATCTGGTATGGTGGGTTGTGGCTCAGGCTCGCTTGATGTCACTTTGAGGCTTATAGATGACAAAAAATTCCCCCCCTGTCAGATACAACATGATATGAAGGTGAAAAATCAATTGTAAGACTGTTCAATGCTCTAGAAGAAATTCTAGCATATGACTGAAATATCTTCTTGGTTGTTGATGCTCATTTCCAAGAAGCGATCCATTCAAGGTGAATATTTGTTCTTTCAGGAGACTTGTTCTTTAACAATGATTGGTTTTATGATAATTCTTACATGGATGAATATCAAAACAATGATCTTTAATATTGAAAACTTTATCACAAAGTTGACATATAAAAATCTATTGTGAGTGATGTGAAAGACGAGTAGAATCTGGAATGTATGAAGGTGAATTGTCATGAAACAAATCCGACAGTCTGAAATTGAATGGGCATGGAATATTTTTTAATATGAAAGCACACATCCTTAGCATATCTAGGACAATTTCTATTCTTGTTATGGAAAATCTCTTCCCAAGGTATGATTATGGGCTTGGGAAGTGGAACTTGAACATGTAAATCTTCTCCTGAAATTGGCACTCGATGGGGATCAACCTCAAGTTTACTTACTTTATAAATTTTTTCCTGCTTATGGGTGCCTATTTCGGCCTCAAAAAATAATTCATAAGGATGACTACATTTTTTTAGCTCATCTTGATATAGATGAGATTCAAGCTGCAAAAACTTCATCTTTTATTTTCCATTTTGCAAGCAAGTTTGAATGTCAAAAAGAGTTTCCTTGCTAACTTTTACCATCCCATCAATAGTGGAATGTATTATAGTATTAAACAACTCTAACATTCCATCAAGTCTAGTCATTGTCTCAACAAAAAATAAATTTGTAACAATCATAAAGGAGGTTGTAGCAACGTTAGAGGAAAAATATTGAAAACTCCAAAAATATGCAAAATACATGTTGTGTACTGAACTATGATACGATGTTGACATAAATATCTCACATACCAGAATGGAGATTATCTATTAAAATTATTTCAGAACTTTAATTTGAAACGTTTACTTTCCACAAACCAATGGTTGATTCTTGCAATATCTAAGTGCTCTAACAAACTCTGAATATGAGTCTTCTTGATGATTATGATGGCTCTTAAAGTTCTCAGTGGTTCACTTCCGCAAACCACAAAGCTATATCTACAAAACTTATGAACTCCTATAAAATTACGCTCCAACACTTAATCCATGCCCCAACATTTAATATGAACCAACACATATAGACCATGAGTGAACCTAGTTCCCATGTAAACACACACATATGTATACTTCACCATGGCTTCTTTTAAAAAAACACTAGATAATACACCATTCACCATTCATATGCTCCATACATAATATGAACTCAATCCATTCAAAATTTAAAATTCATATATGTGTCAACCAAAATATTCAACAAATTTTTAATATCATACCACTCTTCAGGGACGAGATATGATGGTGTTATGTTGCTTTCGCTGCACCCGATATTGGTAAAATTTACACTATTCTATTGTTCTGGGTGCTTCATTGATGCCCTGAATTGGCTCAAACAATGGCTCAATGTCACAATGAGAGCAGACCGCAAGAGAGAAGCATTGGTTCTTTGATGACTAGCTCATAAAATGACTCCCTGATATGTTTATCAAAATATGTGAATTTGTAAATAGCTAGAACAACAGCTGATTTTTCAAGGCTTCCACAAGTAAGGTGAGGAAAATTCACGCCGAAACATGCACTAAGGGCCCCTAGGTATGAGATGCCAAAATCAAAGAAAGAGTTATATTTTGACATATTTTTCCTTTTGTTTGTCAATTCGCCATATATTCACCATAAACTTTTAAACTATTAATTTATTGGGTGCTTGAAAGTAATCAAGGAACTAACAATACCATTGGTTAAATTGGTGATAGTCCATGGGATAATAGCAGTCCAGTTTCTCGATCTTATGCTCCAGAGCCAACTACATGAGCTCTTGAAGGTCTCTGTGAGAATGAAGGGTGAGAGGAGGTTGGAATTGTGGCAACACGAAAAGACTATGAGGGGACTCAGAGGTATGAACATAGCATTGGGAGGAGGTTCGAAGAGGGTCGAATAGACCAGTGTATTAACAGACTGGTGTATTAATAGTCGAGGAGCATGGAATTGTAGTCTGCAGCGTGTTAGGGTCTTGCGGTAAATTTTTTATTGTTATATTATTATACCAATGTGGGATAAGACTTGGAGTGATTAACAATGCGGGAGTGAGTAGAGTGTTGAGGAGATGAGAGAATATGTTGTGGAGATGCGTGATGCCATGGGGAGGAGCACAAGGGGGAGTTGTATGTAGTGAGAGTAGACTCGACATGAGGGGAGAGGATGACTATGTATAGGAGTGAGTAAGACTACAGTGGATTTTTTCACACCACGCTTACAATGGTATCACTTATGACGCATAGTGGTATTGGCTACAATACAAACAAAATATGATGGGTTCTGTCACCGAAGATTTTTTAAGAGAATATGAGGGGACCAATGGCAATGGAGATGGTCCGAATATTAACATTGCATCTTCCAAATTATATTTCCTTTATGGGAGGCTTGTTTTGTTAACATTATAAGTTTTATGGTATGGAACAGGGATTGGAGAGGGAAATTCACAAAAAATAGAATAATTGACAGTTGGAAGAGAGACGTTTCGGGAAATGAATTGACAAAGAAGAGACAGTGGGACAGGAAGCCACGCAGAAGATTATGAGTGAGTAATTAGCATAGGTATATAATGGCCACAAAATAACAAGTGGTGTGGCTTGAGGAGGGTGAAAATTCACTTGATTTGATACAATGTCAAACACACACATGGAATAGAGGAAATAGGAAAGATAAGCATGAAAAGATATATTATTCAAAATGATATACATTTATATTACATTGGTGCAACTCTTGGATTCCATATTCTAAGGTTTCTTTGCCTCCCTTTGACTGACCAACTTCCATACCTTAACCCTCATTGGATTAGGTGTCCAACAATATTCATGTTTTATATGTATTCCTTTTACTTTTTATGTTGATCTAGAAGGATGAATAAAGGACAATTTTAGTGTACTAAATAATTATGAATGATTTCTAGAAATCTTGGTGGCTTGTCTTGTATGTGACAGTGTTGATGTTTTTTATATTTTATCTAGGCATGCTTACCTAGAAAAAAGTACACTATAAATTCCCTATATGGAAATTTCATTCTTCTCTACAACACAATGTCTCACAGCTCAAATTATCTAATAGTGTTTTTTTTAATAATCTGAGAATGGTAGTCTTGTCCTCTTTTTCTTTTCTTTTGGTGTGTTTTTATTTTGAAATAGTATACGGAAGTGAAGTGTGTGTATAGATAGACACGGTGTTGCGGTCTATTTTCTTTGTTTATTTTTTTTATATGGTAAATATAATGAGAAATAAAATTAGTGGACCAATACATTATCAACAATTACAATAGGATTTTCACCATACCAATTTCTTATGGTCATCCCAATAATATCTAGCTCCTCAAATCCAAGCAGAAGAATTGACTCTTCGCAATGTGATGCATGTGGAATCCAACATTAGAACTCAAGAAATATTTTTTCATTTGGTCATTAGTCGAAGGTGGGTCTATCTATAGACAAAATATTCCCTTACCTTTGACTCAAGTTCAAAATATATGCGCTTCCCAACATAGGTATATTGAAATCTTAAAACACCTTTTTTGTCTCTTAGCCAAGGTTGCATGGCCTTGAGAAAACTCTTTGTGTGGCCAGTACCCTCTCAGCTTCCATTTTTTGGAATGTTTCCCAGTTAGGATATTGTCTTCCTTGAGTCTAAGAGTTTAAATACGCTTGGAGACTTTTTTGTATTGAAATTGATTTTCCTTTTGTGGAAGAAACACAATGAAGTTTACTTGCCAGCTACTTAATGTGAGAGTGATCTCTTGCTAAAATTGAGATTAAGATTCGAAGGTGGTAAAATAGGGATTTCATTGGCTGAAATAACACCATGCATTCTCACGTCCTGGAAGTTAGTCTTGTGCGTTAATCCTCCATTGATTCACCCATGATTCCAAGTAGTAAAAGCTTGAGGAGGTCCTTCAAAATAATCCATGGGACCTACTAGTAGGGTGGAATGGCTTACCTATTATTTCTTGGAAAATATTTAATCTAGATAAAGAAGATGAAAATATTGGGTTGTTATATGTTAGCACCCAGGGTTTTTGTTTCAACAACAAAGTGGTTATGACAATCAGTGAGAATTTTGAATGGAAAATGCAATCAAACATCATGTTATTCTTCCCACGAATATTTTTAGTATTAGGTCTACATTTCTATAAGGGATAACACTCAGATTTCAGGGTTCCCTTTTGAAGAGAATTACAAGATTTAGATTCTTGGCTAATCATACCTTTTCATATGAGTTGTACTCTACGGAGATTTAGAGATGGCTTGAGTTTCAGAAGCATAAATATATGGTGTACTTGGATTGTTTATGGCTCTTATGGCTCGCCTCTAAATCTAGATAGTAGTTTCCTCTCAATTAAAGGACATTGCAAATGGAACAAACTATGAGGCCAAGATCAAATTGATTATTTTGTATGGAAATAACTTTTACAGGAATCTAATAAATAGTAAGAAGTACAAGATTGATTACCTGGAAATAATAAAAATGATTGGAACTCATGAAAAACTTAAGTTATCCATCATGGGATTTGAGTCAATTTGGAGAGATATAATTTGAAGTGTGGCATTATTTTTAATCTATCCTATACTTTAATTCTCATATTCCATACTGTCATTTGAACCCTAAGCCCAGTAGTATCATTGCAACATTTAATTCCAGATAGTCAGTTATAATCAATGTTGTAAACATTAGCATCAGGATAAAATCAACAAGAGTCCAAAAAACCAAAACATCATAAAAATAGAGAATCTGTAAACATAAAAAAACATCAACAAAATTAATATTCCACCAAAATATCTGTAAAAGTCGACAAACATTAGCTAGGCCAAAAAACTATGATTTCGCAAATTTTTCATGATAAAATCAAGATGATTGAAACACTGGTTATAATGATGAAAACACATGGTTGAAAATAATAAAATCAAAAATATTGTTATCAACCCAGCTCCAAAAATAGAAGAAAAGAGAGATCAACGACTTAGAAATCAGCCACTTCGAGGGGGCAACCTCCAATACATTACATAAATGAAAAATTCTTGGATGATACAACTGAAAAAACCTCCTTCTATATATAGGATTCCAAGGGGTCACATTATAATCCTAGCCGACCTAACAATAATACTATAAGGGAACAATAATAACAATATGGGGGTTACAGGGGTACAACAATAATAACAATAAGGGGGCTACACTAATAACAATAAGGGACTACACTAGCAATATGGGGACCTAACATGCTCCTCTCCTTCAAAAAAGTGTTGTCCTTAATGCTTGAGTAGCTTTGGATGCTTCTATATAAAATTCTCATCCTCCCATGTAGAATCTTCAGTGGGAAAGTTCTTCCACTTGATGAGATACTCTGAAATTGATCGATTTCATAGCAGTTGAATTCTTGTTTCCGTGACTATTTCAGATTCCAATATGATTTTTCCTTCCTCATCAAGTTCTGGAAATATTGTTTGAACTGGAATTTTGTGACCTATAACCTTTTTTAAGCATGAAACATGGAAAATTGGATGCACTCGCGAAGAAGCAAGAAGCTCCAATTTTTATGTCACAGTACCAATGTTTTGCAACACCTTGTAAGGACCATATTATTTTGAGGATAATTTATTATCCTTCTTAGCTTCCTTGAGGGACATTTGTTTTTCTTGTTGTAGTTGTAAAAATACCCAGTCTCCTATGTCAAAACTTCTCTAGCTGTGATGTTGATCTACCTATTCTTTCATTCGATTTTGTGCCAAATTTAGGTTATCCTTTAAGAGTTGGAGAAGTTGTTGTTGATGATCAATGTGATTTTCCACTGCTTCCACCTTTGAATTTTCTCTTAAAGATGATGTGATGGACAGTGGATGATATCCATAAAGTTCCATAAATGGGACCATTTTTGCTATAGTATGGAAGGAATTGTTATACCACCATTTAGCCAAATGTAACCATTTGACCCATTGTGTTTGTTTATCACATACAAAAAAACGAAGATAAATTTCCAAATGTTTTCTCACTATCTCTGTTTGACCATCGAATTGAGGATAATAAGATGAGCTATGATCTAGTTGAGTACCCAAACAAGAAAATAATTTCATCCAAAAATTTCCAGTAAAAATGGGATCTCTGTCGCTTACCATAATCGTTGGGTCTCCATGTAGCTTTTCAATTGTTTCCATAAATGTAGTAGCAATTGTACTTGCTTTAAATGGATGAGATAATGCACAAAAGTGTGCATACTTGGTAATTTTATCTACTACCACCATCATGACACTCTTTCCTTCATACTAAGGTAAACCTATGATAAAATCCATTGAAATCTCCTCCCAACATTGACTTGGAATGGATAAAGGTTGTAAAATACCCAGGGTCTTAATTGTCTCCACTTTATTTTGCTAGCAAACCAAACATTCTGCCACAAATATTTGAATATCAGATTTAAGGCCATCCCAAAAAAATTATTTCTTCACCCTGTGGTAATTTTTTAAAATCTCGAGTGTCCTCCTAAAGGAGAAGTGTGCAATTCCAAAAGAATATTTTTTTTTAGTTGGGAATTCTTACAAATATATAAGCGATCTTTGTATCGTAAGGAATTGTTTTTCCAACTAAATGTATCAGATGTACTGGGATATTGCTACAAATTTTGAATGAGTGTCCACACTTCTTCGTCCTTATTCCATTCATCCCTTCCTTCAGTTATCCAATCCGGTTGGATAATATAAATTGCACAAAGAAATGCTTCCACCTCTACATCCTTTCTTGAGAGTGCACCCACAACAACATTTAGCTTCCCCTTTTTGTAGATGATTTCAAAATCATAACCCAACATCTTTGTGACCCATTTTTTCTACTCTTCTGAAGATAGTCTTTGTTCCAAAAAAATTTTAACACTGTCATGATCAGTTTTTACCTTCAACTTCCTTCCCATTAGGTAAGGTCACCATTTCTCTAGTGCATGTAGTATTGCCAACATTTCCTTCTCATAAATAGCTTTCTGTAAATACTTTCCTTTGATTGGATGACTTTCAAAAGCAATGGGTCTTCCTTCTTGCATTAAAACAACACCAATTCTATTTTCTGAGGCATCACATTCCATTATAAAGGTTTTTGTGAAGTCTGCCATAACTAAGACTAGTCCTAGGCACATTGTCTCTTTAAGATGTTCAAAGTCCTCAGTCGCTTCAGGAGTCCATGAAAATGCATATTTCTTCAATAATGTTGTTATAGGTGCTACTATTATCCCATAATTCTTAACAAGCTTGCGATAATACCCTGTTAACCCTAGAAATCCTCGCAACTGCTTTATGGTTGTGGGGACTTTCTATTCCTTAATGGCTTTAATTTTGTTAGGTTCTACCTTAACACCCTTGTGAGATATAATATGACCCAGATATTCCAACTCTTGTACTCCAAAGAAACATTTGGATGTGTTTGCATATAATTGTTTCTCCTCCAATAGTTTGAGCACCCTGTCAACATGTTGAACATGATACTTCCAAGACTTGATGTAGATTAATATGTCATCAAAATATACTAGCACAAATTTTCTAAGGAAGGGTTAATGGAATTCATCAACCCTTTAAATGTAGAAGGTGCATTGGTAAGGCCAAAATGCATGACCAAAAATTCATAATGACCCTCATGAATTCAAAATGTTTCTTTTAGAAAACCTTAGTCTTCATTCTAATTTGATCATATCCTAAACTAACATCCAACTTGGTAAAATAAATTGCGCCATGTAATTCATCCAATAATTCATCAATCACAGGAATGTGAAATTTATCTTTAATAGTGAGTTTATTGAGATCCTTGTAATGTGGACACATGCACCATGATCCATCATTCTTGTCCACCAATACTACTGGATCAGAGAAATAACTTTGACTAGGTTGAATTATACCAGCCTCTAACATTTCTACAATCATACGTTCAATTTCCCTCTTTTGGACATAAGGATATCTTTAAGGCTTGATGTTTGGAGGAACACGTCCTGGAATCAAATGAATAGCATGATCATGATCACAAATAGGTGGGAGTCCTTTTAGATTTCCAAACACCTTGGAATGATTGTTCAATAATTTTTTGAGATATCGAGAAATAGATGATTTTGATGTTGGAACTTCTAGTGAGCATAATTATGAAATTATGCATAATTGTTATTTCTTCATAAGCTTTGTCATGACATTAGAGCTTATTATATTTCCCTACTTCCCCGCAATACTTCACAGTTCGATTTCCTTTCCTTCCAAAAAAAAATTCAAGAAAAGTTCTTGAAAATTAAAAGCTACCATCCGCAAAGATTGTAACCATTGTACTCCTAGTACAACATCACCACCTCCCATTGGAATGGAAAGAATTGGACTATTCAATACATATTCTCCCATGGTTAGCTTGATATTATGGCATTTTCTAGAGAAATTTATATTTCCTCCATTTGCAACCATCACTTGACATTCTAGTGTTGGGTATAGGAAACAATTCAATTCCTTGCCTACCTTACAATGAATAAAATTATGGGTACTACCTGAATCAATCAACACTATTAGCTTTTTCTTCTTGATATGTCCTTCTATCTTGAGAGCTTGAGGAGTGGTAATTCCTACCAATGCATTACACGATATGGTCGGACTCATTTATTCTTATTCTAGGGTTGGTTCCTGGTGTATATCCTCTTCTTTTGAAGTGTCTTTTTCATTTTCTTCCTCCTCTTCACAATCTATGTAAAATAATTTCTTCTCAGCACACTTATGACCTTTAGTGTATTTTCTATCACAACTGTAGCAAAGCCCTTTTCCTCTTTTTTCTTCCAATTTTTGTGGTGTCAACCTTGTAGGCTGTGGAAGTCTAGGAGTAGCAACACTTCCATATTTATAGATGTGTGTGGTAGGCTTCCTTGTTGCCATAATTTTACATTCAATTTTTCTTGCCAACCTGAATGCCTTCTCCAACGAATCAGGTCCCCAAACATGAAATTCATGTTCGATGTTATCCTGACATCAATCATGTGTTCCTATGGAATATATATTGTCCTTATATTCAATTTTTGGAATTCCTCAATGTGATCCTCATATATTGTCCTTATATCAATTGGCTAAAGAAGGTGTTGCTCTTTGTATCCTCATAATGTGTTATCATTTCCTTCGTAAAAAATTATCAATTGAAAACTTTTTATGGGAGCAAAGCCATAGATACCATAAAAATGTATTTTGTTCTAAATTTAAATTTGCAATGCGTACCTTTTGCTTGTTTTTCACATTATTGAGATCAAAATATTGCTCCATCTGTAGTATCCACGTTACAAGATCCTTGCCATCAAACTTCCTCGTGTCCTTTTTTTGAATATGGTGGTTCTTCCATCCAACATTAGAGTTTATGAAATAATTATTAACATATATTTTGTTCTCATCATGAGTTTCCTCTACTATCTTTCTCCATTAGGAAACATTTCTTCTATCAACTTTTTCAAACCTTCCATGTCTTCTTTTAGATCATTCTTCGTGCTTTCCATGTTGTCTTTCATTTTTCTTCCATGTCTTCCATATCAGCTTCCATGCCAGCCTCCATGCCATCCATCTTAGCTTCCAAACCTTTCTTCAAACCATCCATCTTCGCTTCCACGGCTTTATTCAAAACTTCCATTCCATTTTTTATTGCTCTTTGCGAGAGCGAATTGTGTGCACTTGCTCTTGTAATTTTGATAGATCATGTTGCAATTATTAATCTTCATGATTCATAGTAGAGTATTCTAAGGGCTTAATGGGTGTGAAATTCCATTTAGGGGGAATTTTAGAACCCAATACTGATATCTATGCTCAATATGCCCTTGGAATCACTTAAAATTGTATTTTCAAGCAAGACTTATAGAATTTGAAAAACAAAATACACACATTTTTCTTGCTTTTGAGGAGCTTGATATTGAAACTGAATTATATTTATAATTTTGGATATTCAATATCTAAAATTCAGTCCTATAGTAGCCCTATGCAGCTTCTTTCCAATGCCATGGGTCTTAGCTAATTTGGATACTTAAAGACAAAGTTATGCCGAATCTCCCACAATGACCAAATTATGGACTGGTTGAGTAAATCACACTTGTACGGCATGCCACGTCTCACTTTTTCCTCCTTCGGATCTGAAATTGATACACAGGAAACTACATTCCATGTACTTGCAGCTATTTTTTTACATAATTCCAATCTAATGCTTAAAGAGAGAGTTATGATTATTTTCCCAAGGTCACCTATTCGGTATGAAATTCAGGAGCCTAAAAAAACCTTAACTTCCACAGATCATATATCCAAAAATATTGTGAACCATTATATGAAGTTTTTGCTGGAAGTTCCTCAGGATTTCAGCTTTGTTCTGTAAAAATTTCAGCATCCGAACCTTCCTAGAAAAAATTTTATAGCGAAAATTACACAATGACCTATTTAGGTGAAATTCAGAATCATGCAAAACCCTTAACTTCCACATATCATCTCTCTAAAAATGTTGTGAACCAAGATCTGAAATTTTTACAAGATGTTCCTCGGGATTTCAGCTTCTGAAACTTTGTAGAAAAAACATTATAGTTAAAATTCTAGGATGACTATTTTAGAGTAGTGAAACCCTAGAATCCAAAGCTCTGATACCAAATGTTATGAAACCAGCTCTAAAAATAGAAGAAAAGAGAGATAAATGCCTTATAAATCAGCTTCTTCGAGGGGGAAACCTCCAATACATTACATAAATGAACAATTCTTGGATGATACAAATGACAAAACCTCCTTCTATATATAGGAGTCCATGGGGTCACAATATAATCCTAGTCGTCCTAACAATAATAATGTAAGGGAACAGTAATAAAAATTTGGGGCTTACAGAGGTACAACAATAACAATAATGGGGCTACACTAATAACAATAATGGACTACACCCATAATATGGGGACCTAACAAATACTATCTAATCAACATTAAATATTTTAACCTTAAAATACTTATATGACAAGAATTGATTCTAGGGATAGCTAGAAGGCATAGAGTTCCTAGAATTGGTCTCAACAATGGTTTGTCAGTGCAGTGTGGAGATGAGATCATTTAAAGAAAATATTTTAGAACAATGGATTTTCCAGAAAATTTATGGCCTCATATGAGCTGTTCGTTTTCACAGTATCTTCTCTAGCTATTTTCATTGGAGGGAAGCTAATTTCAGCTACCCTTGGTTGCATATGAAGTTAACTTGGTGGTTATGGTATGTTCTTAAATACACTTCTCTCTTATATGGAAAGTAATTTGTGATGTGACTCTTGATAATCCAAAAAGCCCCTTAACATGAATTTTATTCATTTTGACCAAAAAAAAAATAAAAAAATACGTGGTCGATTTTTGGGAAGGTAACAACATTTGTGAAAGACAGAGTACCAAGGAGTACAAAAAGCATACAAAATATTCAATATTTTCTTATAGGAAATGGGGAGAAAAAATATTAAGACTATTTTGAAAGTTTCTTGACTGTGGCATAATATTAAAAAAATGTTATCTGATAGACGTTTGGAATTAAACACAAATATTAATGGTCAATGTGGTGAGCTAAATTATTTAATGTTGGCCCATACAAAACTTGGAGAAGTTAATAGTAAAGTCAATCCTACTTGAACCTTCTTAAATATCTTCCTGAATATCAAAGTTCCACAAAGTATATTATCCCTAAAGAGCTGCATGATTAAAGTTTTATCTTTGTATGACTCTTCACTCAAGGTGTCAAGTTCTGCAATAGCTTTATCAAAAGCTTTCTTTGCTAGATGACAAGATGTGTAAGACATATAATATATATGAAAAATGTAATAGAATATTTGGCATATACTCACTTATAAAACTTTCTAAATATACTAGGCTACTTAAGCATAATTTTTATATCAGTGTGAAAATGGAAACATGCATTCCTTTTAGGTTAATTCATTTTTCATAGTAGAAAATAAAGAAGTTTATGGCCAATCCAAAACTAATTGGATGAGTTGGCACTAAACCTGACTCTGTAGCACTTGAGGCTGTTTGCAGTAATGCATTGTAATTTTTAATAAATGAATGCTCTGGCCAAACTATTTGGACCAAAGTACTTTAATCGAAATGACCATCAATATTATAGCAAGGCAAAAAAAAAATTTCTCAGCAAGGACAACTACACTAGTTTTCACCCAACATACTGATCCACACATACGAGAAACAAACGCAGTAAATTAGCTAAATTGTAAATAAACTAATAGATTACATTTCAATTTGAAACCTAAAATAGGAAAAATATAAATATTCTATGAAGCACGTATACCAGTTGAAAAGGCCATCAATGAAGGCCACAAAATACTTCTCAGGAAGGAAAAAAATATTGGCTTTCATTGAGTCTATAGGATATCTTCTAGATTATATGTATGCAAACTCAGAGAAACCTATTAAAGTGACTTTATTTTCTACTTCATCTAACCCTCACAGAATAGTGAAAAAGGAAAGTAAAAAATTAGAACTAGAAATACACTGTAGCACCATCTAAGCTAGATTAGTTAGCCAAAGAAATAATTTGATGAAAATAATAGAGAGCTAACCCATTAACCATTGTGTTAGTTTCACTCTTCAAATATCTAAGAAAGACATAATCAAAACTAATGAAAACCACTACATTCAAACTACCACTATTCATAGAGTATGGATAGATCTTCAATAAAATTAAAAGACCATTGTGGCACACTTATTACCATGATATAAATTTTCTTTAGAAGGTAACAAATTACCACCCATATTTTTTCACGCATTTCATAGAATCTCCCTAGGACCCGATCAATAAAATATCTCGAATAGTGAGCATGAAATTCTCACTCTTCTTATGATGGGAACTCTTATAATTATGGTGCATCAAGTGAATTAAAAGAGTATTGTTGCATGATTCTTACCCCATATGTCAACTTGTTTTAGAAGGGGAACAAAATCCCACTTATAAATTTTCACATGTTGCATCTAAATCCCTGAGGATCCAGTCAGTAAAAGGTCTCCAATAGTCAGTATGCAATTCACACTCTAGCATAAATAAAATCTGGTGAAAACTTTGAACTTTAGATAGCTTTCCATTGGTAGGAATTAACGTCTACCCATCCATAAGAAAGCTAAGAAAATCAATTTATAGGACCTAAATCGTTTCTTCCATTGGAAATCCATAAATTTTTAGAAAACATTGACATGCTCCATCAAAGTAACGATGTGTCTTAGAGTGATCAATATCTGGAAATTTAGGAACTTTATTATTCTTATGAGCCTTAGGCTTCTGAAAACCTCATATGCATAAATGGCCATATGAAATTCATAAATTGACAAGATATCTTTTCCTTGGGATAATATATCATTTCGAGTGCACTAGATTGTTCACACAATTGTATGAGAAAAAATGGTATGCTCGTTAACATATTCATCTTAATACCACCTTGTAAAGTAGTTAGAAACACTAATTGTTAACCATTTCCCATAAATAGCTATTTTTTGTAATCTCTGTCATTTTTTTGTTTATAAACCTTTCCTCTTCATTATACGATTTTTTATTTCGTATTTATTTTTTATACCATGTCCCTCTACATTAGGCTAGGTAAGATGCCACAATATCCTTCCAACATGATGAAATTGAAAACTATTGACTGACGAGACCTGTGTTTCTTGTACTAGCAATGTAAAATAAAAAAGATGAATACTTATGCATTCATGTTGTATCTTGATTCCCAATTCTGTATATTCATGCATCTAACGTATGCTAGTAATGGTGCAATGATGTAATAGGTGTGTTATTTCTCACTACTCGGTGGTAGTGTAACTTTATAGCCTATTAGTGTTAGAGTTGGTACTATTTCAAGGTTGATGTTGTAAAAAATCTTTGAAAGAAAAGATTTTTGGTTAAAAGCCTAATAATTATGTTTGGTATATATCACGGAATCCCTAATGAGACTAATAATATAACTTCTAATGTTGCTTTGTCATTTTTTTCAATCTCTACAACTACCCAGTCATCATCCACATTGCTATTTTTTGTAATGTTTATATTATTGTAATTTATGTCTTTATAAACATTTCTTCTTGGTTATAGGATTTTTGTTTTGGTATTTATTTTTCATACCATGTCCCTCTAAATTAGGCTAGGCAAGGTGCCACAATATCCATCTAACGTGATGAAATTTAAAACTATTGATTCACAAGAGTTATCTTGCGTGCACTAGCACTATAAGAGCAAGAAGATGAATATATATGTATTGATGTTGTGTCTTTATTCTCCGTGGTGTATATTTTTTGAAATTTTCTATTGTATGCTATTAATGGTGTAATAGTGTATCTAGAGTGTATTTTCTGACATCACGGTGGTAGTGTAATGTTATGTCCTATTAATGTTAAAGTTGGAAGTATTTGAAGGATGGCATTGTAGACAAGCTTTGAAAGAACATATTGTTGTTTAAAAAGATAAGAATTATGCTTGGTATACTATCACAAAAGCCCTAATGAGAATAATAATATAAATTCTAATGTGTCTCTATCATTTTTTTCAATCTCTACAACTACTGAGTCACCATCCACATTTCTTATTTTTGTGTGTTGATGTTATTTATTTGTTAATTGTCTTCATAACTATAGTCCACCTCCTATTAGGAAGCTTGCCTTTCTACTTTCCTAAAGTCCATAGTTCTGATGAATCTCAGACTTGCGATGTATTCACACTGAGACCAATTGGGGGGTACCAAGTTGGATTGGAATTTATAACCAAAGAAGTGCATGATAATGTAAAATGTGAATTGAAACCCTTGGTTGACAATATTGGATGGGTCATTGATATGGAAAGAAATGTAATTTCCATCATAAAATTGCTACATCTCACTGTCATGAATATAGTGACCATCATAAAAATTCTGTCTCTTTGTTGTATTTTATTTACAGCGCATAAGCTATGTGCCAAACTATATTCCCAGGAAACAAGAGATTAATGCCAAAATGAGAGTAGTCCTAATAAATTGGTTAATTGAGGTGAGTTTCCTACTTGTGACTAGAGTTATAATCAAGATTTTTATTGTTATTTATTTTTTTAAGCTGATTTTGGACTTTGAAATTGCAAGGAAATTACATATTTGGGTTGATTCCATAGACTTTATATCTTACAACAATTTTTTTTTATAGATATCATGCTCCTAAACTTGTATTGAGGACTGACTATCAATTAGTGGGTCGCACTGTGATGCTTATAGCTTGAAATTATGAGGAAATTTGGTCCCCACAAGTGGGTATTTATATTGATAATTGGAGAATATACGCTCTATTTGGTAAATGAATGCATACTTTTTAGCTTCATATTTCACAGTCTTACTCACACTTTGTTTTTCTTTCATTTTGGTGACAGATAAATGATTTTCTTGACATCTTAGAAAAAAACATTGAGAAGAAACTTGTATTGGTTATAGAGAATAAAATGCTCAAAAAATTTAAGTTCCATCTCACAAGCCAATTACATCTATATTCCTTATCTGGCTCCTCAATGATGGTGTCTTTGATGAAGAGGAAACACTCATATGTGTTTTTACTGTTGACCTTCAATTAAAATTATTATTATTTTCATTATTTGATGTTTGGTGATTCTATGAATATTTGGTTACTCTGTGTAACTGTACATACTAGTGGAAAAATCATAATTAAGAGAATATACAACTCACTTCATTTTTGGCATAGCATGTCCACATGCGAAATGGTGGCATAAATATAAGGGATATTTAGCATGAATGAAACTACTAAAACCACATCATTCATGTAAAACAATATATTTAATTGCACTACTTTCCTCCTTTTCTATGTCAAAAATAATATATATTAAAAAAAAATTGACTCCAAGGAGCCACTTTCTCATTGTGACTACAAGAGTACATATTTGATGGAAGGGAAATTAGTTCAAACTCTTATCAATTATGTTCCAGATTTCTTTGTAGCATACATGTGTAGAAGTGTGACCCCACGAGATATTAGATGTCCATGCCATGTTATTCAACCCATGTCATCAACATTTCCTGACATGATAATAGGAAGGGATTCCTTAAAAAGGCTTGATACATTAATAATATTTTTTTGACAAGTTGACCTTGGTTGAAACTTCACAAGTCAAATGATGTTATCCAAAAAATTGTGGCAGTGTTTCCTTTATAAATTAAAACATAGATGATGTAATTTTCACATTTCTATATTGATTCAATTATTTTTGTACATATTTTTGGTCATCTCAGTAATATTGAAATGCATTCAGTTTCAGGATCCATTATAAAACTACTACTACTGTACAGAATCTCAAACAAACAAGTAACACAAAAAATAAGTATAAAAAAAAACTCCAGACTGTTTCAGATGTGAAAAATAAACCTTTGTTGCATCTATCAAGTTCCCTTTATCCTTGTACAAAACTACAAAGTGAAGGAGAGCATAATAATTCAAGGGATCGAGCAGAATAGCTTCTGCAAAGCATTCAAATTACTTCGGAATGAGACCTTTCATTTAGAGAAATTATTTTGTATTTTAGAACTTTTGGAATCCCGTGTAATATGATTACAGAGCCCGACATTTCGAGTGAACACTTCACCCATCGTTTTTCCAATGTCAACCTCATTCTCTCTTTCCATGATATTTTCCTAGAGAACAAATGCATCAACAAACATGTTCCTTGAAATTGATGTGGCTACTCAAGGGACCATTCCTGACACCAAGTGGGTGGTTCATGACGAATATTGGCATGCAATAGTGCATCCTTCCCTTGAAACATTTTAATTTATGAGGATGAAAAGAAGAGAAAAATTAGAAGTAGTGTACTCAAAGTATTATTCATTCAATGATGTCTCATTAAATGATGACTCACTTCTCAATCAAAATTCAAAGGAAATGGCCTCTCTGAGTTCCCATTGCTTCTTGCAACATCCCCCGCTCCCTTGCAACATTCACTATCTGATATTGAGGAACTTGAGTTTTTGTCCATGCCATAACTGAACCATTCAACACTTCAATGCCCCCAGTTTTCCATATTACTCCACTTCACAACCTTGCTTGGCCAAAATGAGAAAACATGGCCATGGTTACAAACTTATTTCAAAAATTAAATCATATAGTAACCTCACTGAAAGCCATTAAACCAACAAAAAATCGAATCCATCATAGGGTTTAAGTTATTCTATACAAGTAAAATCCAATCTTGGATATAAAATAACAATCGATTATTTACAAACACATCATAAACATCCAATATCATTCCAAATATCTCCTAAATTTACCTCATCATTACATGAAATCCTTGAGAACCTTAGCAAGAATTTATTGGGACAATAGGGAGTGACCCCAATTGCAAATTTCCACCACCTAGAATCGAAATCTAAAAAATGTTGTGAGCATTTGGGATGACAAGCTTTACCTTTTAGGGTTGCAGGATAGAGTGTAGGGGAAACAAACTTTAAAATTCTAAAATGTTAAAGCTCCCACCAAATTGATAAATTCGTGGAGGGAAATATAAAAGGATCACTAAAATAGATGACAATAGGGCTCCATAAAAAGTAGGGAAACAAGGGGGGATTTGTTATCATTCACCAACACAAAATGCTAATAACTAAAAATGACTACCTCCCCATGTTCAAGCTTTTATTCCAGGTTGATACACACCTCTTCTTATTTTTCTATAACTATATAGTAAATTGTTAAAAATTAAATTAGGGATAGTCATTCAATCTATATATATATATATATATATATATATATATATATATATATATATATATATATATATATATATATATATATACATATATATATACATATACATATATATATATATATATATATATATATATATTACTTGTTATATTTAAAATAAGGATATTGAGCATGTTAATATGTGTTGAGGTTAATGTTTTTATTAAAATGATGGGTAACTACTATGTTGGTTTATTAGTGTTTTATTGTGTTTTATAAAATTTTAACATATGTCATTTTAAAGTAAATATTGGTTTGTAGAATGTTGAATCTCAAGTCCAAAATTAGGCTATCAAAATATTAGTTGAAAAATAAATCGCAATGGTGTCTATCTAATAGACAAAATGCACATATTTTAGCCAATTTTGTTGGGAAAAATAATTTTTAAGGATTTGATTAATCTAACATTGTTTGCGTTTTTATGAGGTTTTAAATATAATCAAATATCCTTAAACACGTTTAAGCATGGTAGGGCCATAAGAGAAACTATGATCCAAATGTAACGATAATCCATCACTGAATTCCATTCTAAGTCATGGCCATAAAATATTCAATTTTGTGTGTTATTTAACCTATGTCATAAAATGATAGAGATCAAGCTTTCATAGATAAGAAGTAATAAATTATTTTTTAATCATCACTTTTGGTTTGATCTCTAAGAAAGTAGGAATAATAATCTACATTAATAGAGTATAAGAACTCACTTTAACATTGAGGGGAGAGGTTTTTCATGTTATGGTTTCGTAGCAAGTTGGAAAAATTATTATAATGATTTCCCAAGTTCAAGTCACAACTGGAAAAATTGTGCTCCTATGTCCACATATTCAACACTAGGTGTAAGTCCTAAAATAAATTAACAATGCATGTATACGATGATTTTTTTATTGTGGCCTAGTTGCAATGACCATTTTAGAGAAGAGAAAGGTTGTGTTATGTTTTTATTGCACATTCAGCAACTACCTCTGAATGTTTGCATTGTTTCCTTTAGTTCTTAATGTTTGAATTGTTGTGTATGTTCATAATATACATTCAAGCTAGTTAAACAAATTAATATACAAGTTAAAAAATGGTATCTTAAGTTCAATGGATATGACCCTAATAATAAAAAATGCAGATATGCATGAAAATTTAATTCTTCAACTAAAGTAAATGTGTTTTCTACTAATTAACCAACACTTCTACTTGCATGTATCTTTCGTGATTCATTTGACCCAGTTTTAAGCCCACTCCCATTTTAGATAATATGTGATCTTTTGAAATTAATTCCTTGTGAATGTAATCAAAGGATATATCCCTGATGATTCGAATCAACTCCATAATTCTAATCATCCATTGATCCAATAAAAAAGTAGTTTAAGGAAGTATAACCTTTTATCCAATCTATAATAGCCTTTGAATCCCCTATCACTTGTAATTTTAGATTGTTGAAGTGACCAAATTAAGATGACTAATATAAACGACTAATTTTTATTATTGTAGTACTTATTAGGTAGTTGTATCTTTGTTCTGAGACTAAATTAGTCATTCATGTTAGTCATTTTTAGTTGTATTACTTCTTAGCTAGCCATATATTTTAATTCACGACTAAATTAGTCGTTTATGTTAGTTTTTTTTAGTTAGGTCACTTAATATTGCTTATATTTTGTTGTATTTTTGTTACACCAATTTTTGGTCATCTAACCTGTTACTATTAGATGGACTAAAGTACACTATGTAAGACCAATTTGACCATAGTAAAATTTCTTTCGCTATGAGAAATAATTTAATAACCCATAGTTTATTAAATTATTTCTGGTCTAAACAGGAAACCCCATGAGGAATAATTAAATAAATCCTTATTTGTTTGATTTTCCTCTAGGGATAATTAACTAAACCATCGTTTAATTAATATTCCTAGTCATATTTAGCCCAAAACATTATAATTAATTAGATACATTATTATTTATCTTATTATTATCTAGGAATAATTATTTAAATCATTATTTAATAATATTCCTTATTAAATTTGACTAAAACATTTATAAATAATTGAATAAATCATTATTTATTTAATTATTCCTTAACCTGATCCTTGAAATAATAAACAAATCATTCATTTATTTATTATTTCTAAATAAAGGGATTTAACCAATTCTAAATTCCTTTTCCCTCCACCAAAAATAATAAAATATTCCAAGAAATTTGGATCTAGATTTGGTTAATAATATTTTAATTGTGCACCAATATCTAGACTAACTCAATATTTTGTTATAACTAGAAGGGTTTTCCATTCCTTCACTACCTCTTTTTTTATCACCTTTTGATCTATACTTTTGGTTTGTCTTTGATCCTCCATCATTGTCATATTTTTCTACTTTTTCTTGTGAGCTTCCTTTGAGTTCTATTTTTTCTGGGTTTTTTGCACCAACAAGGGAGAGAGATCTTGGATTTGAAGCGTTGAGGACATACGAGAACCCATCCCACTGAGGGGGACTGGTAACATCTTTCTGTGTTCCCTTCCATGGTGTCATAATACAAAAAATTCTTTATAAATTCTTGTCTTTTCTATTGGATGTATGGAGCAACTCTTGTTTATGTTCGGTGTTTATTGTCTTTAAGTGCATAGATCTGGATTTTTGTAGCATATATTTTGATCACCTACTACAGATATAAGGAAATTAACAGCCAAATTTGATGTTAGGGTTGTTTTTTATGCACAACTGAAGTGATTTTTTTTCATACGCTTGTGATTAGAATTCACTCTAACAACTCGCGACTCCACAAGGGTTTTTAATTACGACCGCTATCGTTTTTCAGATCCCTGCATGACCAACTACCTCAGCCCCTAGGGTTTTTCTTCAAATTCTTATTTTTCATTCCTTGATGTTTTTTTTTAACCTTTTTCACCCCAAAACAGTAAAATTCAAACTTTCGTGTGTTTCTGGGCCATTTGCGTAGGTAACAGGTATCGGTCGCGATAGAGATGACACTTTTTTTCTGAAACTTTCCCCCGACACAACTGGAAGTGCAGGTCGAAATTTTCAACCCAAAACCTGTGACCTCGGCTCTCAGGTAGTGGATAAATGCCCAAAAACCCCGATCTCAGCAAAAAACAAGTCAGAACCTACAACCTACACTTTTTTGTGGGATTTTTTTCTCTAATTTTCAGGGTTTGCCGAGGGCACTGTTCAAGTTTTTTTTACCTCCGTCTTTACCCATATTGGACCTATACTTGCTTATTTTTACTCATTGAAGTAGGAACCAAGCCCCTTAGGGCTTCAGTACACTTGCACCTTTTCAGGAGGAGTTTACCTAAAGAAGATCTTCTGAGATTTCAGTGTTTTTCAACTATTTTTCAGATCTGAACCTGTCTTTTCAAATCCATTTCAGATCGGTTATTTTTCCATCCAAAGCACCTCTTTTCAGTTTTTTTTTTTTTCCTCCCTTTAGGGTCCCCTACATTTCCCTTTAGGCTGTAGCCTTTGGCCACCTATTTTTAAGCATTTTTCCCACTAGTTTCTTGTTGTTTTTTGTACCTCTTTTCAACAGATCTGACCTTTAGATCCTTGTTCACCTTGACCTTATATCTATTGGCCATATTGTGTGTTTTGAGTAGATTTCACCCGCCCTTAGATTAGTTGTTGGGAAGCCCTCCTTTTTGGGTTTAAATTTATGCATTTTTAGTTGTTTATTTTACTATCACTTTCATTTTTATTTACTGTCACTTTCATTTTTATTTACAATTATACAACATATTTTTTATTTTTTCTATACACACATTTGGACTTAATTAAAATTAACACACTTATCACACACACACACACACACCTAAAGTAAAGATCACTTGGCTTACACTGCGAGGCCAACACTAAAACATTGTAATTAATTAATCTGCACCTCCATGCCCTTGTTTACCTCTCTTCCTTATTGGGTTTCGTGTATCTTTTCCATCATTGTTCCCCCAAAGTGTTTACCCCAGATACTCCAAAGCCTTCACCCATAGTTTTCGATAGGAAGACTTACCACACCATGTAGGGTCCAAGTTAGTCCTCTGTCGAGTCCCCATTCTGACTATGATTCTGGTTCATTGGATTATTCTTCTGCTTCTATCCGCGGTTCTCCTCCACCTTTCACCTTCATCATGTCTGGTGCAGGACCTGCCGCTAGTGGTGGCCCCAGCTCTAATGTTGGAACCGCTACTAGTGGAGGGAAACAAGAAAGACTCTAGTTTCTCCCTTGCTTCCTTATATGCCAAGCCTAAGCCTTCCTGAGTTAAGCCAGTTGGTTAATGACCCTACACACCATGATCCATGTTGGCCTACTATGCCAACCAATCTTCCTTCAAACATCCCTAAGTTTTAGGGAAATGCTAGAGAGGATCCTACCAACCATGTTTGTTCTTTCCACATGTGGTGTTTGTACAACTCTATCACTAATGACTCTATCTGTCTTTAGTTATTCCGGCATACGCTTACTAGAGAAGCTTCCATGTGGTATGTCGACCACACTGCTGCCTCTCATGCTACTTTTGCGACTTGCAAAGGCATTTCTGTCCTACTTCTAGCTTCCCCTTCGCTATGACACTGGTACCAAACTTTTGACCGCTTTCCGTCAAACTTCTACCACCCGCCTATCTGACCACATTCAGGAATGGTGTAGAAGGAAGAGATTATGCCGAGCTTTAGTTTTCCAAGACTGTGTCTACATGGACTGGTTTCCCAGATCCCTTTTTCCCTCTATTGGTAAATATTTCGTGTCTCACTTTACCTAGAATGAGGAAGAATCACTCCAAGTTGCGTTGAAATATGACTTGATCTATGTGAAATCTGGTTATGTTTATATTGTCTTACCTGATCTCCCTAGACCTAGTGGTGTTAACGCACTGCGGGCATCTCATGCCACTGACGGTATTGTTGGATCCCTTTCACATCCGTACACTCATCCTCCTATGGTTTATGGTTTTCCTTGGGGAGGGTCCATCTCCTCTATCACTTTTCCCCCTCCCAACAGCATGTATCTAGGACATATCATGCCTTAGGCCTTTGCCCAGCCGCATCCTCTGATTCCAAGGCCTGCTTTTTCCCAACCTTTTTACCCCAATGTTTCTCAACTTCCTTACTATTCATATCAACAACCAGGTGCTCCAACTTCTCCACCTCAAGCACCTCAGCCTCCCATGCCTTCTCAAGCTTCGCAACAGCAACCACCCCAGGGTTAGGTGTATGCACAGCAGAGTGTGACTAATCCTCCCACTTCTAAAAACAAGAGGAAAGGAAACCAGAACCAAATCACTCTAGGTAATCCAACAAACAATCCCCAAGGGAATACATCTAACACTAGAACTTGGCAACAGGGAAATCATCCCAAGCATAATAGGCCCCTTCGTACGAATAAGCCTTGTTCTTGTTACGGTATCCATGGTCACTATACCCATGATTGTCCCCTTTTACCTCAGATGCATCAACTGTGGGAAGCTCATCTCAAGGACAACAAGCCTCTACTTCGGTTCCTCCTAATGTTGCGCCTACTGAATTGGTTGTGTTTACCAATATTTTCCCCTAGCAAGGATATGTGGCTGCCCAACCCCCTGAAGGTCAGGTGGCTTCTCAACCTCCTCCATCTGGTACCTCTAATTACCAAATCCTCATGATGCACTTTGACTAGGCCAATACCGCCGATCTCAACCTTCAGACTTGGTCGCGCCAGTACAGCAAGCCTCCTGCTATGTCCGCAACTGAGTCCCAAAATTCAGGTCCCACAGAACCAATTTCGACACCCAATGGTCCTTTACATATCCCTAAGCCTAAGGCAGTGGTACATACCAATATCCCCAAAGGACTGTTAAGTGGAAGCACTACTTCTAGTAAATCCTCCCACACCTACAGTATAGTAGATGACTTGGCACAATCACCTATCGCCATGTTAATGCTGGAAGTCATCTAGTTGTGCCCTTCACAACGTAAAATCCACTAATGTCCACGGACACTATGTATCCTTCAGATGATCGTTTAACTTTCTTTGATGTTGACAAGTCGGAGCATCCACCCCTACCTACATCCGTTGCCTTCCAAATACCTGTCAAGATCTGGAATGCCAACATCTCCCGATGTATCATTGACGAGGGGACATCCACCTACGTGATGTCTGATTCTATTTGGAAAAATCTTGGATCACTTGAGTTAGCCCCTTCCACTATCACCGTCCATGCGTGGGATGGCCACTCTTCCCATTCCTTTATCATGTTCCATAATTTTCCTATTACTCTTGTAGGAAAAACTAATTGTGTCAACATTGAAGTCATTGATGCCCCTTTAGACTACAAAATTCTATTAGGTCATAGCTACACTTATGCGGTGTCTACTTTCCCATCTGTGGTTCACTGTAAGATGTGCTTTCCTCACAATGGAAATATTGTCACTATAGATTAGCTAACATATTACGAAACAAAGTCTCAGACTTCATCAGAGTCCATTATTTCTTCGGTGGCCAATAAAAAAATAGTCGAACCTCTGACCAGTGTCTCACCCAGAGTCTATAAATATTCATATTTTATTGGTTCATTCCCTGGTCACCCCCCTCTTATCTCTGAACCTATCTCATCGAATGTTTGCATGATGCAATTGTCTTGGTTCGACCTCAAATAATCTAGTTGGACTAGTCAACAGCCTAGCTCTTTGCAAACTACTCCTAATACTTCGACTCAGCCTTTGAGACCTCCTCATCAAGGCCCTTCATCTATACTTAGTGTCCTTGTTCCTATTTTTCCTCATGAAATGGTTTCCCCTAACCTTAACCATCTTGGAGCTATTACTCCTGGCCATTACCCCTCCAGTTAGATATTGTTTCTTTCTCCCCCTTCCGGAGTATTTTCAGTATTTTTTATGGCTATCTTGACCCTTCCCAACATGAACCTAGGGATCCTAGTCCAATACATTGATCCCTCAGCCAATACCTCACCTAGTCATCTCAATCCTTACATTGCTTTGACCCTGGTCCAACTAGTTGCTATGACCCCTCTCTTTGCTTCTATGCCTCAGCCACCTTAACAGGAATCTACTCATGTTGCGAAAGCCTCAGGTGAGGGGGGAAAAGCCCGCAAAAAGGCACCAAAGGGAAAGGCTTCACATATCCTAAGCCTCCAAATCATACAACTATGTGCGCTTTCTGTGATGTTTTCGGTCATGCTACCCACAGTTGTCCTGAATTTCCTCGTCTCAAACCCATGGTCAATAAAGCATTTCCTGAGTCTAATATCCCAAAATTCCATGTCACTTTACTAGATTCAATCAATAAAATCAATACTTTTCACACAAATCAACCTTGTGCTTTGTGTGATCTCCATGGCCACTATACTCACCTCTATCCCCGCCTCGAAGATTTTTGCACCTCCTTGGAAGTGGTTCACAAATACAAGGCCTAGTGCAATGATTTTACCTCTCTCTTGCACATTTTTCTTTAAAAAAAGTAGAGGATGCATCCACACCCATTGACATACCCCCTCCTGATGTCAAGATGATAGAGTCTTTGGCCACTATCCACTACCTGCCATCATCTATGAGATCCACGGTGGAAGACCCCTCTGGGGCATCCCCTTCTATTTCGCCTAACCTCCCTTCATTGATCACCATGGGCTCAACATCGATATATTCTTCATCTACTTATTCTTCAGTCACCCTCCATGACGATGCGCATGTGAACCTCATTTCTCATAATGATGATACAGGTAGCTTCGCTGCATCACCTGGCATTTCTTCCACCAGTCACCTTATATTCTACTATGATGAAGACATTATGGAAGAATTTACCACCCCTGAATTTTTCTATCCCACGTTACATCCAAACCATGCATTCGAGCCACATACACCTTGTATTCATTACATTGACACCCAATTTTTTGGTAAGGGGGCACCCATATTTGAGAGTCCAGGAGAAGAAATTCTCCACAACCCTCCTAGTGCATCTGGTAGTGTCAAATCTAGTAACATTATTCTTCCCCATTTAGAAAAACCTCTAGAGTTCCATATCACTTCAGATCACTCTATGAATGATCCACTTCATCATTCCTTCATCTTACATCTACATCCCAGTCCCTTAGACATTGTTGTTGACCAACCTCTATATTTTCTTAGTGAGCACTAGTTCATTATCTCCAAAGGCACTCTTTGGCATAGTGACACCATGTATGGTGCTCCACAAACTCCTCTTTCTACAGGCATCATTCCCACCTTTTCATACCAGATCAATCCCCTCCATCACACATGTTTGTGGGTTGTATCTCATGATTGGGGGTATGACGGCACCCCTAGCTACCTTCTCACTTGATTTACCAAAGTCTCAGCCTAGACACACCCGATATATGTATGGTCGATTATCCTTCCATTCCCTAGATATTTGGACCTACCAGCCTCTTTGGCGAGCCATATATCGTAGATGTTTAATACAATATCTTCAAATGTTCTATTTGTGTGATACCATACTTACCAATTAGTCCCTCTATTTGACTTGGTGGGCAAGGATGATTCTAGACCTTCTCTATTAGTTCATTCTTGTATTATTTTCTTACCTTGATTCTTCACCAGGACCATCCTTTCAAGAATCATTAAGGCCAACTTTAGAAAAGTAAGGTCACCCACCTGAAATTCGCGGATCTCGATTCCAATGGTCGGATTTTCTGCTACGATGGCCACAACGTTTATGGCCTTTTCCTCCTCTTCACATTCACCACAGCTACACTTTCAAATGAATCAAATTGGAGGGAAATTTCCTTATTAAAAGAAAAACCCCCCAATTTTTCCTTCGCCAGTTGTGACCAAATCATAGCTCGATTTGATGAACCCTCAGCACTGTTGGAAAGCTCTCGTCGAGCATTCAAATGGGTATCCTTTCATTCTCGGTGATTTGATACTTCACCTGGAAGCCCTTTTTCCAAGAAGGGTGTTGTGAAACCAACTCAGAAATTAGAAGAAAAGAGAGATCAACACCTTATAAATCAGCCACTTCGAGGGGGAAACCTCCAATACATTACATAAATGAAAATTATTTGATGATACAAATGACAAAACCTCCTTTATATATATAGCAGTCCATGGGGCCACAATGTAATCCTAGTGGGGCCACAATGTAATCCTATCCGACCTAACAATAATAATGTAAGCACATAATAATAAATAATTATGAGGGTTGTGGGTACAAATAATAACAATAAAGTGGTTACACTAACAAATAACAGACTACACTAGTAATATAGGGACCCAACATGCTCCCTTCAAAGTGTTGGGTCTCACTTTGATTTGAGAGTCTTGTGCTTTTTGTATAAAATTCTCATCCTCCCATGTCGAATCTTTAGTGGGTATGTTCTTCCATTTGATGAGATACTCAAATTGATCGATTTCGTAGTTGTCAATTTCTTGTTTCCGTGACCGCTTGAGGTTCCAATATGATTTTTCCTTCCTCATCAAGTTCTGGAAATATTGTTTGAACTGGAAGATTTTCACCTATAACCTTCTTTAAGCATGAAACATGGAAAACTGGATGTACTCGCGAAGAAGCAGGAAGCCCCAATTTGTATGCCATAGTACCAATATTTTGCAACACCTTGTAAGGACCATAGTACTTTGGCGATAATTTATTATCCTTCTTAGCTTGCTTGAGGGACATTTGTTTGTATGGTTGTAGCCGTAAAAATACCCAATCTCCTACATCAAAACTTCTCTCGCTGCGATGTTGATATGCCCGTTGTTTCATTCGATTTTGTGCCAAATTCAGGTTATCCTTTAAGAGTTGGAGAACTTCTTGCTGATGCTCGATGTGATCTTCCACTGCTTGAACCTTCGACTTTTCCCTTAAAGATGATGTGATCGATGGTGGATGATATCCATAAATTGCCATAAATGGGGTCATTTTTGCTTTGCTAAAAATAGTAAGTTGTGCTGAAAGTGAAAAACTGAAAGAACCGATGGTGGGGGTCCAAATGGAATAGGTGGGAAGCCACCAATATCCACTTGGATCATTTTTCAAACATGTCACAAACATGAAAGAATAGGTATAAACAACATAACATAGCAAATGGGTCTCATACTTATCTGAGAATTGCTAAGAAGCATTGTTCCCCTACATCATTAGTTTCCATATAATCTATTTTACCATATATATACATTTTGCATTCATTTAAAAGTAAAAATATGTGGAGAACCATGCATCATCACTCTTAAAATACATGCTCATAACGAACATAATAATAACATAAATACCATGGATACAACAAAAATAGAATACACATATAAATCAATATATTTGGATTCCAAATACCAAGGGAATGAATTGCTCATTAATGAATGTAGAAACCAACTGGAGATGGGACTTCCAAGTTCCACCCAAACATAGATTGGTTTGTTGGAAATATTATCATTGATGGCAATGGAGGCAGCAAAGACAGAGACAGACAAAGAAAGCAGCAGATGAAAAGATAGGAAAATAACAGTAGCAGGTAATATGTACAGGGAAGGCAGAGGCAGAGGTCGAGCAACAGTAGCAACAGACAAGGAAAAGAGGCAGACTAGGAAGTTGAATAATGATTCACCAGTGATGTTTAAACTCGGGCCAGAAAAAGTTTGTAAGTTAATTCACTGTATAATGAGGAAGCTGTTTCAGGATTATTGTGCATCTATCAAGTTAAACCCTGTGTGAACATATGAGTTCTGGATGAATGATAGTTGATTTCCGTACAACCAAGTTGATAGTGATTCTGCATGGGATTGGAATAAATTGATGTCAGTGAAATTATTTAGTATGCCTAGCCATACCTGTAGAAGCAATTAGAGGGATTGTTATTTATTGGGATAAGACTGTGAAACTATATTTACCCTGGTGCCACAGTAAATGATTTTGTATCTCTAGTGAATATTTAATGGTCGTGCGAGGAAAGACCGACCATATCAGAATTCCATTCAAATGTTGGTATGAATCCTCGTGAGGGATTATGAAGGTCTGTTGAAAATTGAAGGAGACAATATAGAGGGAGGTGTTTCCGTCGAAGATGGAGGTTGTATAACAGAGGCACAGAAGAAATACAAGTGGGAAGAGTTAAGTCAAAATGGTGTATTGAGGAGTAGAACTGGAACCATGAGAGCGGAACCACGAAGGAGGAATAGTGAACGTGGTTTGGAGCAAACCCGGCGGGTTTGATCGCACCACCCTTGTTGAATAAGCGGTAATTCAGATTTCGGAGCGATTCCACAGGTTAGTCGACACGTGGCTCCAAGGTCTCGGGGAAAACCGCCTCCATTGCGCGCCATTGCGCGTTATCGTTCGCGCATCTCCAACGAGCGATATCCATTGGATCAACCAAAGTGATGCGCCGTATTGTCAGCCGTCATATTTGGATGGTCATAGGCGTTGGGGCCCAGTTCTAAAATTCTATTGATCAGAACTTTTTAAACTAAGGTTTGCAGGATTATTAAATGATGTTTGAATAAGCGAAGGGGATGAACCATGAAATATATGTGGGATCAACCATATCATGATGGTTTAATATTTGAATGGAGGTCGTGACCATATAAGAGATATAGCATTATATGTCAGTAGGCTGACATCGTTTAATATATGTACCTAATGAGGGTTATATGATATGGTTGAGTTATATCAAGAGCATGCTGAGATGAATTAGGGATGCGCCTTATATGCAAAGGCCCAAACCATATATATATATTTATATGGTGCACAATATATATAAAGGCAGGGTGTAATGCATCGTGGGCGCGACGAGCAATGATTAATATTAAACCTTTGGCAAAGTATATATGTGGGTAGCGTAGTTATATTAAAAAGATAGTCATATATATGCATCAGTTACATTACTGCAATAGAGAGTGCAGAACAGGTACTTACAATCAGCAAAAACTGAGAAAACCAGTAGAGCCAAAGACCAGAAAATGGGCTAAGTGAAATTGGTTTTTATGTAACCAAAAAGGTGAAATGTAAATGGTTTTTAATTGATTTATATTGTTGTGATGCAAAGGCAAGTATCCTAAGGACAGGAAAAATCCCACTGTGGCATGAAAATTTGTACATATTGTTATAAATCTAAAATGAGCAGATAAAAGGAATGAGAAGACAGAAGTCAAAGAGTCATGACTGTTCACTCCAAATTCCTATTGAAATACAAACAGTCATGAGAGGAACTCTATAAATAACATCAACTGGATATGCATAGAGAGGTAAGAGAGAGAAAATATAGAGAATGCAGAGTATAGAAGAGTGAGGAAGAGAAGATTAAGAAAAGAAGAGCAGAAAGAGATGCTACAGAACAGAGCTGATATCTGAGGTAAATTAGCAAACATTCAGTTTGATAAATTGAGGAGTTGCAGCTTGATAGCTGTCAGTTGTACCTGACTGAGGTTGGAGCCTCCTGTAGGTTGGTGCCTGCAGAAAATTGAAGAGAGTTGGTGCTTCCTTGCAAGTTGTAGCTTGCAGAATTGAGGTTGGAGCCTCCTGTAGGTTGGTGCCTGCAGAAAAATAGTGGTGAGAGGGAGTTGGAGCTTGCCTTTGCATCACAACAATAATAAGACGTGGTTTTCTCCCTTTATGGGTTTCCACATATATCTGGTGTCTCTGTGCATGATGTTTATGTGTTGATTTGATTTATATCATCTGCTTAATACTTGCTGCTCTCATATTAAGTCTATTGTTATACTGTATTAATACTTGCTGCTCACATTATAAGATTACTCACATATTAAGTTGGACATGAAATGACGGTGTAAATAAGGTTTAATGAAAAGTTACAAAAGTCCATGAATGTGTTAAACTGATTCACCCCCCCCTCGCTTAACTAAGGGTCTAACAATTGGTATCGTAGAGCCCTGCCAATGGTGCCGGGCTTCAATAACCGAAAGGAGATCCTAGGTTCCCGGGATGGCTAGTAAAGAAGGATGCTCAACTAATAAAGCCCCTTTTTCACTGGTGCAAATTATGCCTTCTGGAAAATCAGAATGAGGACATACATAATGTCTCTAGGAATAGAGGTTTGGGCTGCTATGGAATTAGGATATGCCCCAAAGGCAACTGACTCAGAGAGAGAAACTAAACAAGATTTTGTATCTAACGCAAAAGCCATGAATGCCATCTTAAATGGATTGTGTGAGGCAGATTTTATCAAAGTAATGCACAAAGACACTGCCAAAGAGATGTGGGATACCCTAGAGAACATCCATGAGGGAGACAAGAAGGTAAATATTTCCAAACTTCAGGTCTATAGAGCCCAGTTTGAGAACTTAAAAATGAATGATGATGAAGACATTGCTAGTTTCTTCCTAAAAGTTGTAGAAATTGTTAAAAATATAAAGATCTTGGAGAAACCATGCCAAAAATTATAATTGTGCAAAAGATTCTAAGATCTCTTCCATCTAGGTTTAATCCCAAGGTGTTTGCAATAGAAGAAATAGCTGATTGGGAGACCTTGACCATGAACCAAATACTTGGAAATCTAACAGCTTATGAGATGAGGCTCCCACAGAAGAAGCCAAGTACAAAGGAGGAAGCCTTTAAAATAGAAAAGAAGAAAGAAGAAGAGGGAGACATATGCTCTTGCTCGGATGAAGAAGAGGCAAAATTTTTCAAGAAATTGGATAGAGGCTCAGGTAACTACAAAGGTAAACTCCCTTTCAAATGCTTTAACTGTGGAAGAGTTGGACACTATGCTGCTAAGTGTCCTCACAAGAAAGTAAGGAACTGTGCTTCAAGAGCTTTAGAAAAGACCAAGTCGAACTGCGTAAAGGAAAGAAGTTCAAGAGAAAACTCTTCTATGCTCAAAGGGTGCAAAAGAGTACATCCAAGTATTAGATGAACCTCAAGTACACCATGTAACTTCGAATTCCTTAACATGGCCATAGAAGAACTTGAAGGACTTATTCTAGAAGATGAAGAAGAAGGTGAAGTTGACCTTGAGGGGGAGCTAAGAAGTGCCCTGGAGGAGATTGACAGACTCAAACTGAAGTGTAGAAAACAAAATGACATTCCCTCAAGTATGTACGAAGAACAGTAATCCAAGTCTTAAAGCCGCTTAAAGATAGAGTTAAGAAGCTTGGAAGAAGATAGAGATGGCGTTAATGTACAAATCAAAGAGAAACCAAGAACAAGAAGGAAGAAGAAAGTAGTATGTCCCATGAAGAAATTAGAAAAAACTCAGTTGAAAGTAAGAAAATTCTTCAAACAACAAGCTCTTAGTAATTTGAATGCACTGGGGAGTCAGCACTCCCATGATAAAACTGAATAGGCTATGAAGGAGAATCAAGTAAAGGCAAAGAAAAGGTTGACAGAGAGATTATTTTTGTAAAAGCAAAGAAGAATGATGAAGCAGCTCAAACAATTCCTACAAAAGAAGAAACCTGTAATAAGGAATACAGAGATCAGAAGAAACCACTAGTAGGAAAGAATGTAATAAATACTAAGATCCCTGAGTATGTAAATTTTGGAAACCATCAAAGGAGATTCTTCCCTCCTATGAGGAATGCCACCTGTTATGCTTGCCACAAGCTGGGACACATTTCTGCATATTGTCATGCAAGGAGGAGTAATTCAAACCAGCAAAAGATGCAAACATTGAAGAGACTGCCTCAAGCAAACAAATGGAAGAGACAACCCTACATCAGGTATGCAAATAGTTTCTATGGTTACTGTTTTTATTGTAAGGAATTTGGTCATAAAATCATTGAGTGTAGAAAGTATGGACAAAGATTGATGTTTAACACCTCAAGGAAGTTTATGAATCAAAGAAATTCTATTCATACTCATAATTCTACAAAAATTATGATCAAATGTTGTGTATGAAATCAAGTTGGACATATACCTTCCAAATGTCCTCTAAGAAGATGTAATTTATCACCTCACAAAAGATACCAAACAAAAGGGTGCCGCCAGTGGATAAAGAAGGTGAATAAATGTGACTTGGCTCTAACTGCTCAAGATTTGAAAAGTCAATGGTATTTGGACAATGGCTGCTCTAAAAACATGACAGGGGACAGAAGCAAGTTTATAACTCTTGATGAAAAGAAATCTGGCAAGGTTACTTTTGGCAATGATAAATCAGGTAAAATCAAGGGAAAAGGCTTAGTCAACATAGACAATGGCAGAGGAAAGGCCCAAGATGTACTATTTGTAGATGGGCTGAAAGCAAATTTTCTAAGTGTCAGTCAGATGTGTGACAAAGGCTGTGAAGTTATTTTTAGAGCACAAGACTGTGAAGTCAGATCAAGCACCACAGGTAAGACTCTGCTCAAAGGAGTTCGAAGAGAGAGTAATGTTTACATTGTGAAAGAGGAAGATGAAGCATGTCATCTTAGCAAACTAGAAGAGTCATGGTTATGGAATAAAAGGTTGGGACATCTCAGCTTCGATCACATAATCAGACTAAGAAAGAAGAAAGCTGTCAGAGACATGCCGGAAATAAAGAAGCCTTCTAATACCATATGCAAATCATGTCAATTAGGCAAACATACTCGCACATCCTTCAAGGCCAAAGATGAGTTATCAATAAGAAGGCCTCTACAACTTGTGCACATGGACCTATGCGGACCTGCAAGAACTAAAACACCAAGTGGAGAATCCTACTTCATGCTGATAATAGATGATTTCTCCAGAATGACATGGGTTGCATTTCTCAAGAATAAATCAGAAGCTCTGGAAAAATTCAAAATATTCAAAGCTTTAGCAGAAAATCAGACAGGATGCACGCTAAAATGCATCAGATCAGACAGAGGAGGTGAATTCACAAATTATGACTTTGCTGACCTATGCAATGAACATGGGATAAAGAAACAATTTACTATTGCAGGAATACCTCAGAAAAATGGAGTAGCAGAGAGACAAAACAGGTCTATACAGCAAATAGCCAGAGCCATGATGCATGAAAGTAATATTTCTCAGACCTTCTGGGCAGAAGCAGTGCACACAACAGTACATATCCTTAATAAAGCTCACTTAAGACCAAGCAGTGATAAGACTCCCTATGAACTGTGGCATGGAAAGCCAACTTCAATCAAACATTTCAGAATCTTTGGAAGCAAGTGTTACATAAAGAATAATGATGAAAATCTTGGAAAATTTGATGCAAGAGAAGATGAAGGGATATTTCTAGGATATGCATCCAAAAGTAAAGGGTACAGGTGCTACAACAAGAATCTTCGAAAAGTAGTAGAAAGCATTGATGTGATATTTGATGAAGAACTTCCAAACAATACAAGAGATACAGACTGCTGCAGTCCATCAAACAACCATGAAGAAGAAAACCAAGATGATGAGGAAACAAGCAAGACAACAAAAGATACAGAGTTGAGTTCTAAAGCTCCCTCGAGATATACTCAAAAGAACCATCCTGAAGATCAGATCATTGGAGACAAGAGAGTAGGGGTCCAAACAATAAGGCAGCTAACAGAACAAACTGAAGAAGTATACATATCCATGTTGTCACAAATAGAGCCAAAGAAATTCGAAGAAGCCAGCAAGGACAAGTTTTGGGTAAATGCTATGAATGAAGAATTGGACCAAATTGAGAAAAACAATACATGGGAATTAGTTCCTAGACCCACTGAGAAAAATTTCATAGGCTCAAAATGGGTATTCAAAAACAAAATGAATGAGCAAGGACAAGTAATCAGGAATAAAGCCAGACTGTTCTGCAAAGGATATTCACAAATCGAAGGACTTGATTACGATGAAACATTTTCCCCTCTAGCTAGAATGGAAGCCATCAGAATGTTTCTGGCCTTTGCGTGCTACCAAAACTTCAAAGTATATCAAATGGATGTAAAATCTGCATTTCTGAATGGAGACTTAGAAGAAGAAGTCTACATGGAACAACCAGAAGGCTTCTCATTGACAGAGAAAGAAGACTATGTGTGCAGACTGAAGAAGGCTTTATATGGACTGAAATAGGCTCCTCGTGCTTGGTACTCAAGACTGGATAAATATTTGCAAAAGAAAGGCTTTAAGAGAGGTGGAGTAGACAACAATCTATACATAAAAGCCCATGAAAATGAACTCCTGATTGTTGTGGTATATGTTGATGACATTATGTTTGGAAGCAACAGAGAAGAACTAGAAAAAGGGTTTGCTGATGAGATGAAAACAGAGTTTGAGATGTCTATGATTGGAGAGCTCAGTTTCTACTTAGGACTTCAAATTCAGCAAAAGAACACAGGGACATTCATCTCACAGGAAAAATACTTGAAAGAAATGTTGAAAAATTTCAAAATGGAGGACTGCAAACCTGCGTCAACTCCCATGATCACGAGATGCAAGCTGTGTGTTGATGATGGGTTTGCTGATATAGATCAAAAAACCTACAGATCCGTGATAGGAAGTCTATTGTATTTGACTGCATCAAGACCAGGCATCATGCTAGCAGTAGGACAAGTGGCTAGATATCAAGCAACTCCTAAACAAAACCATCTTCTGGCAGTCAAAAGAATATTCAGATATCTACAAGGAACATCACAGTATGGACTTTGGTATCCTAAAGGCAAAAGCTTCACTTTGACAGCATACACAGATGGAGATTGGGCCAGCTGTGTGGATGACAGGAAAAGTACAAGTGGAGGTGCATTCTATCTAAGAGAAAGTATGGTAGCATGGTTAAGCAAGAAATAAACATCTATCTCTTTGTCTACAGCAGAAGAAGAATATATAGCAGCAGCAGCATGTTGTACACAAGTCATGTGGATGAAGCAAACTCTTCAAGACATGAAGGTAAGCATTGATGAACCTATCTCAATCAAATGTTATAATACAAGTGCTATAAGTATATCTAAAAACCCTGTGCTTCACTCTAAAACTAAACATATCCAAATCAAGTATCATTTTCTTCGAGAACAAGTGGCTCAGAAGATAGTAAAACTAGAGTATGTGCCAACAAAAGAATAGACAACAAACATATTTACCAAACCGCTTGCCAGAGAACCATTTGAATATTTGAGAGACAGACTAGGGGTAGTATCTGTAGATGCTACTCTCTAATATGAAGAGAAAGCACAGTTTCAGGGGGAGAACAGAAATGAGATTATCATTCTTAGGGGGAGATCAACCAGCAAGGAAAGCATGAAAACAGGTCCTCAAGATCAAAAGGATTATGGCAATAATACATTCAGCAAAAAGGACTTAAAAAAAAGGGAAAAAGGGCTAGTGGTGCAGATGAAGAGTGGTGAACCTGACGTGAACCGAACACAGAAGAATAGTGAACCTGACGTGTTTCTAATCCAAAAGTTGGAGCAACAGCGTACAAAGTCAGAAAATTTCAGAAAGAGGAAATGCATGAAATATTGAAAAACAATAAAATCACAGAATCAAAGAATAAGATCTACACTAAGAATTCAAACCCCTTGCCATTGATGTCAAAGGGGGAGGAAGAGAAAGCAACAGAAGAAAGGATCCTAACAGGCAAATAGAGGAAGTGTATTGCCATTAATGCCAAAGGGGGAGACTATTGGAAATATTGTCATTGATGGCAATGGAGGCAACAAAGACAGAGACAGAAAAAGAAGGCAGTAGATGCAAAGATAGGCAAATAACAGCAGCAGGTAATATGTACAGCGAAGGCAGAGGCAAAGGTCGAGCAGCAGTAGCAGTAGACAAGGAAAAGAGGCAGACTAGGAAGTTGAATAATGATTCACCAGTGATGTTTAAACTCTGGCCAACAAAAAGTTTGTGAGTTAATTCACTGTATAATGAGGAAGCTGTTTCAGGATTATTGTGCATCTATCGAGTTAAACCCTGTGTGAACATATGAGTTCTGGATGAATGATAGTTGATTTCTGTACAACCAAGTTGATAGTGATTCTGCATGGGATTGTAATAAATTGAAGTCAGTGAAATTATTTAGTATGCCTAGCCATACCTATAGAAGGAATTAGAAGGATTGTTATTTATTGGGATAAGACTGTGAAACTATATTTACCCTGGCGCCACAGTACACGCTTTTGTATATCTAGTGAATATTTAATGGTCGTGCGAGGAAAGACTGACCATATCAGAATTCCGTTCAAATGTTGGTATGAATCCTCGTGAGGGATTATGAAGGTCCGTTGAAAATTGAAGGAGACAATATAGAGGGAGGCGTTTTCGTCGAAGATGGAGGTTGTATAACAGAGGCGCAGAAGAAATACAAGTGGGAAGAGTTAAGTCGAAATGGTGTATTGAGGAGTAGAATCAGAACCATGAGAGCGGAACCACGAAGGAGGAATAGTGAACGTGGTTTGGAGCAAACCTGACGGGTTTGATCGCACTGCCCTTGCGGAATAAGCAGTAATTCAGATTTCAGAGCGATTCCATAGGTTAGCCGACACGTGGCTCCAAGGGCTCAGGGAAAACCACCTCCATTGCGTGCCATCGCGCGTTATCGTTCATGCATCTCCACCGAGCGATATCTGTTGGATCAACCAAAGTGATGCGCCGTATTGTCAGCCGTTGGATTTGGATGGTCGTAGGTGCTGGGGACCAGTTCTAAAATTCTATTGATCGGAACTTTTTAAACTAAGGTTTGCGGGATTATTAAATGATGTTTGAATAAGCGAAGGGGATGAACCATGAAATATATGTGGGATCAACCATATCGTGATGGTTTAATATTTGAACGAAGGTCGTGACCATATAAGAGATATAGCATTATATGTGAGTAGGCTGACATCGTTTAATATATGTAACTGCCGAGGGTTATATGATATGGTTGAGTTATATCAAGAGCATGCTGAGATGAATTATGGATGCGCCTTATATGCAAAGGCCCAAACCATATATATATTTATACGATGTGCAATATATATAAAGGCAGGGTGTAATGCATCGTGGGCGTGACGAGCAATGATTAGTCTTAAACCTTTGGCAAAGTATATATGTGGGTAGCGCAGTTATATTAAAAATACGATCATATATATGCAGCGGTTACATTACTGCAATAGAGAGTGAAAAACAGGTACTTACAATCAACATAAAATGACAAAACCAGCAGAGCCAAAGACCAAAAAATGGGCTAAGTGAAATTGGTTTTTATGTAACCAAAAAGGTGAAAAGTAAATTGTTTTTAATTGATTTATATTGTTGTGATGAAAAGGCAAGTATCCTAAGGAAAGGAAAAATCCCACTGTGGCATGAAAATTTGTACATATTGTTATAAATCTAAAATGAGCAGATAAAAGGAATGAGAAGACAGAAGTCAAAGAGTCATGACTGTTCACTCCAAATTCCTATTGAAATACAAACAGTCATGAGAGGAACTCTATAGATAATATCAACTGGATATGCATAGAGAGGTAAGAGAGAGAAAATATAGAGAATGCAGAGTATAGAAGAGTGAGGAAGAGAAGATTAAGAAAAGAAGAGCAGAAAGAGATGCTATAGAATAGAGCTGATATCTGAGGTAAATCAACAAACATTCAGTTTGATAAATTGAGGAAGTTGGAGCTTCCCTATCAAGTTGCATCTTGATAGCTGTCAGTTGTAGCTGACTGAGGTTGGAGCCTCCTGTAGGTTGGTGCCTGCAGAAAATTGAATAGAGTTGGTGCTTCCTTGCAAGTTGTAGCTTGCAGAATTGAGGTTGGCGCCTCCTGTAGGTTGGTGCCTGCAGAAAAACAGTGGTGAGAGGGAGTTGGAGCTTGCCTTTGCATCACAAAAATAATAAGACGTGGTTTTCTCCCTTTATGGGTTTCCACATATATCTAGTGTCTCTGTGCATGATGTTTATGTCTTGATTTGATTTATATCATCTGATTAATACCTGCTGCTCTCATATTAAGTCTATTGTTATATTGTATTAATACTTGCTGCTCACATTCTAAGATTACTCACATATTAAGTTGGACATGAAATGAAGGTGTAAATAATGTTTAATGAAAAGTTAAAAAATTCCATGAATGTGTTAAACTGATTCACCCCCCCCCCCCCCCCCCTCTCAGTTTAACTAAGGGTTCAACATGGTTGAGCTAAGTATCTCTTCATCCAATCACCCCTGTGCCATATTCCAATCATGAATGTGGTATCTCATCAAACACATCAATAAAAACCAATCCAGTGCTTCCAGAGGACAAACCACCTCAACCCTCAACCAATGATTCCACCTCACGGCCAGACATCAAAACCATCACAGATTGGTCCCTATCCAAGCTGTTCCAGGGCTCCAGAGTGTTTGTTCCAACCAAGGTTTCCAGGACTAGTAACTCAACTCCAACTGTTACAAGGCTTCTAAAGTGTTTGTCCAACCAAGGCTTCCAGGACTAGTAACTCAACCCACCTAGAGCTTCTAGAGAATTTGTCCAACCAAGGCTTATAGGACTAGTAACTCAACCCAAAATTGTCCACCGGGCTTCGAGAGTGTTTTTCCAAGCAAGGTTTCCAAGAACTAATAACTCAAACCATAACTATAGGAATCATGAGAACCAACCAAAAAACAATCAATGGAAATAAACCCACAACACCATGGCTATCCAAGAAATGGAAAGGCTAGGAAAATCCACTTTCAATCGAGGAAATCCTCCATGTCAATGATAGATCATGACAAAGAAATCACATGCATACACCATGCATGTCAAAACTAGTGAGGAAAACATACATGCAACTCAATACCTACAATCAAAATCCATTGTAGTTGTCGATCCCGATGCTTGCTTGCACTTTCTTGCTCTTCCTTTATATTCTTGCTCCAAATCACCAAGTATCCACACTTTCCAAAAGTGCTCTAATAAAAATCTAAGTATCCAAGAGTGAGAGAGAGAGAGAGATAATAATGAGAGAGCTCCAAAAATACACTGACAAAAGGTTACCAACTGATCCTAAGAAGCCTTTTTATTAACAAGGCCTCTAATTTCTTCAATTTTCCATTATTTTCCTTCATTTTCCTCCTCACATGCAACCTGTGACCTTTTACCTCCCTTTTCTCCTAATTTCCATTATTTTCATAAATAAATGTGCCAAAAATACTTTTTGCCTCTCTAATGGCTTAACCATTTCCTTTGCCAATTTCCATAGCCATAATAAACCATGTCAACATGTGCACTAAGATGTTTTGCCCAACATTTAGCTTGGAATAAGTGTCCCATAAACTGTGGTTATTATTTTAACTTTATTACATGGAATTTTCATGAGGGTTGTTACATTATATATGAATTTATTACATTTCCTAGTACAATAACCAAAATTTCATAGTTTAGAAAACTTAAAGTGATAATAGTTTCTCCGTGATGTGTGAGATTATGAGCATCTTTTATTATTAAAATAAATCATGTTTGTTTTTCCTTAAATGCTTCTTTGTAGAGAAAGCCAAAGAAAGACAAAGAAAGAGATGATCTAAAGGGATAATTACCCAAAAAGAAGTGATGTGTTAGAAACCAAGATAATATTGAGAGGTGGGGTGAATCAATATCATTTCCAATTTTAACAATTATTAGAGACATCCAATATTTCAATCAATTTAGCAATCAACAATGTAAACAACACATAGAAACACATAGAGACACCATATGTGCATGAAAACCGAAAGAGGGGAAAAACCATAAAACTTATTTATGAATATTATTGTAGGATAAAATCTATTGTTGCATCAATTTTTTTGGATTCAACCACAAGGAGACACCCATCCCTTAAATTTACAAACACCCACTTGAAGGAAGCACCAACTCCCTGATATTTACATGCTCCAATCTAAAGGAATGACCAACTCCTTGATGTGCAGGCACCAACCTTTTAAATATGTTTGCAGGAACCAACCCCCAATAGTTACACTATGGACCTTCGTTTCATAATTTTTTTAGATAGGATCCATTATTCATCAAGGGAAATAATTTAATGTTCTGATACAGATTGTCCATCTTCAATAATCAACAATCATAACTTTTATCTCTCCAATTTTGTCCTGCGACAACCGTAACTTTATATATATATATAAAGTTGCGGTTGTCGCAAATTGGAGAGATCAAAGTTAGTAGGAATATTTCTCTATTCAACTCTAATATCTACAACAATACACTTATTTTGATACGTTTTCCAGAAAGAAACATTTTATGTCAACAGACTTCATCAATAGGATCAAATATTATATAAAAAATCATAGTAGTAGCCAATTATCATGAAAAATTTATTCAAACACACACAAAATCCCATCATAGACTTAACATCCTCTTTGGCCCTGTCACAAACAAACAAACTCAAATCTTTCACAAAATGAACTTGTCCCTTCTACAGTACTGCTCACTATCATAATTAGCAGGATTCTTCTCTCATATGCATAGGGGCCTATCTTATTACACTCATGCAACTCACACATGTTCATTATCTATTTTCCACACCTTGCACAACTAATTCAGATCAATTATTCCTCTCCCATACTACTTCAACACTCATGTCCTAGCCCTTTATTATTCACGCTTTAGTTATTCACCCAAACATCTAACATTATTGTGTCATTCTCTTCTGAAATATATTTGGCCCTTCAATTACCATGGGCATGAATCCATGGTTTGACCCATGGTAATTATCCTTGAGCCCTATATAAATAACCCATGTTGTTTGACTATTTCAATGACCATGAGGATTCAAAACATTTCACATTCTTTTGTCATTTGATTCTCAATCAAGGCTATGGAACAGTTCCTTGACCAATAGTGTAGCGTTGTTAGCACCTTCTCTTAACTCCTCGTAGGAGTCACAATTCTAATAATTGACACATCTTACACACAAATATCAAAATTTCATAGCCCCTAAATTTGGAGGCTTAACACAACCCATTTGTATGTAATTTTTGGCTTAGAACTAAATGACTAGACCCAGTCCTTTTTACATTGTTTCTCTGTCAAGCACTTACCTTAAATTTCAATGTGACCAATATTGGTGACTAGGCACAAGATATCTCAGACCTCGGGGTCTTGGTTTTATTCTTATTATTAGCATAGATTTCTAACTCGACGGTTGATAGGCCCCTAAGTGCTTGTTCCTTAGCCCAATATAACCAAAGGTTGTGAGTGAGAGCTACTTCTCCATTGTCCCTCCAATAATCGGCCTTTGTTTACATGTTTTTTTATTTCTCCATCTCCCAATGGCCGATAGGACGATAGGTGAGACTGCAACAACCATACAAGTTTTTGTTTCTCAAGCCCATTAACTTATGGATCGCCACTAGGTCTCTAGTCTCAACCAACATCCGAAGAATTTTTCTTGGTTGATTTGATTCCCCGATGCTCTGATGGTCGTAGAGGTCGAGGGTCACATAACTTGCTAGTTTTCCTCCACATCGACCTATCTCTAATTGTGATGTGGTTCTTATGCCACATCATCACTGCATCATCATGCCTTCCATGTCACATAGATGTCGACTTCATATTTTTACATGAAAACTACAATTCGATTTCTTAGTACCCCGGTATCTCGATATGGGACTTGCCATGTCCACATTACATGCCATTGTGCTTTCCACATCAACTAATGTCACCAATAAAGACTTTCTAGCTATCCTTCTAGCATATGTCTTGCTAGGTCACCTTCCAATCATTCACTTGATCGACCAAAAGTATCATTTCCATCGACCATGTGTCATCCTCATGTGTTATCACATCATCATCTGAGCCAGGTCATGGTTCCTCTACCACATCTTGATAATATCATGTTATCACCACAATGATGTCATCATGCTATCACCATAATGCTCTCATCATGCTATATGGCATCCTATGGGTCTTACCATGTGTCATCTAAAATCGACCCACTTAGCCACAAAATAAAAACAAATATGAGTGACATGTGTCACCCTTTTGTACAACCACGTGTATTTTTCCACATCATATTTCTGAGTCAAATTCCATGTTAGCTTTGATTGGACAAAGGATATGTCCTAGAAGGAGGAAATAGTTCCATCAAGGATTTTTATCTTCCAAAAAGTGTTTAAGGATTTCCGGTGATTTTTTATTTTGTGAAAGTATTTAGTGGTTTCATCTTCTACATGTAACCAGAGGTACTACTCTTCTTTATCCACTCCATTTCCTTGCCAAAAGTAATTTTCCTTTTTTTTCTTCTATATCCATGATATCATCCCTTCGATCTATTAATCTAGATTCAATAGTGCCCTGATTAAGGAAATCCTTTAGTTTTTCTTCAATTTATTCCTAGGATTATGTTTCCATCTCCATTTTTGTTTTTCCCACATTGTGATGGCTACTTTTGATTATTTTAGGTTCTTTTCGAACTAGATTGAATGGGATTCCAATGAAGTAGAGGAGAAAGAGAACCATGTGTATTTGATGACATCATTTAGCGAGGGATATTTAAACCAATGGGGCTTAATTTGAAGGGAAAAGGTGGTTTAGGGGGAGAGGAACAAAATTTAAGGGGGATTCTATTGTGTTCAGAATCACCACTCATAGTTACCCACTGGAGCATTCAAAAATTGAGATCGATTGAGAAGAGATTTTTAAATGAGGTAAAAATCCAAGCATTTTGAAACATTTGTCGTATTAGTTCTATTATTGGTCCAGGGAGGTTGTAATTTTGAGGGAATATGTTATTGAGATCAACATCATCAAAGTGTTTTATGAAGAAATCTAAGAGGGGGTCAAGCATGGTCAAGGATCCCCAAGGATTTAAATTCCATCCCACAATAGTTCTATGAGTGACCATGAAGTGAAACTGAAGAAGTTTTCTCAATATTATTTCATATTAGCATAAGGTTTGTAGATATTAAAATAGATTACATGCATATCTAGGTCTTTCAAGAGAATATCTAGAGCAAGCCCTAATCAAATATACAAAGGCTAATTTAATTGAATGTTGATATTATTACATCCAAATATGATCCCTCCCAATCTCCTATTTGCATCTACAACAATAAAGTCCTAAAGGGGATGATTTTATGTAAAATGGATTCTACCTTCTCACTTTCCATCATAGTTCTTGAAGTAAGATAACTTGAGGATTATGCACTTCAATAAATATTTTAATTACCATTTTTTTAGGGCTTGACAAAACCCATGCAATTTAAGGGAAAAAAATTCATTTAGGAACCAAGTAATGGGTTGATTGTCTAAGGACCTTGAGAATATATTTTTATTTTATAATTCATATTTCTGAGTTTGGATGGAATTGGGATAGGGAGAGGAATGATTTCCTTCCATTTCCTTATGGCTTGTACTCAATATCAAAATATCCCATCCCATTTCCAAGTTCCAATTGAAATTTCCTAGTGGAATTTGCATCTAGATGTTGTAGTGGTCTCGAGAGGGAGAGAAGGTTGTAATGAGAGGAAGGAGGTGAGTGTGCAACTAGAGTTTCCATTCCACAAAACAAGACGAGGGATAATTTGAAAGTAGACATAGAGAGAAGAGAGGGTTTGGGAGGGATAATAGTGAGAAGAGGAGAGGAGATGAGAAGGGAGATTCCTAAAGGGAGGATAAGTATTCCTTGGAAAATATAGGAGAGGGAATGGTGTTGGAGGATAAGTTTGAAACATAAATAGATGGAACTATAAGAAAAAATGTAGGAAAAGAAAAAGGAAACAATGGGGAAAACTACAAACTTTGAAGGAGATATCTACATAAAGGAGCATCCTCCCTAATAACTTTCATATTAGATGTAATAATTGTTTTATGCATGAGCTTCATGTCGGTTTCCAAGGAAGACCTTTTCTTGAACACAAGGGAGCCAAGATGAGTAGGATTTGGAGATTGAGTAGTCTGAGAGGAGTTAAGGGGGTATCTAAAAATAAATCATCCTTTCATACCCATTTATGATTGGATTTTCTAAGAGGGAAACCTTTACCTACGTGGTCATGTGCGTTGCAATGACTACATTAAAATGTGATTTCATTGTAATACATAATTTTTCAATGAAGAAAATTCCTTAAGTTAATTGAGATAGAATCAGGTAAGCCCAAAGAGATATTTATACCAAGCAGAATAAGGGTTATACCCATATATCCAATATGTTGGAAGGATAGGTATGCTTCATAGAAAATGTCTAGTGTGTTTCTGACCTCTTTGAAGTCATCCTAAGACCAAAATATCAATGGAAAATTGGGAAGTTGAACCTATATTATCACAACAACTATTTTTTCTAAGTGGGCGTTGAAATCAATTAACCATTTATTAACTAATAAGGTATGTGAACCCTAGTTCCATTCTCCCTATAAGATATTTTGAGAAACATTTTTTTGATATAAAGATACATCCATATAGCTCTTATCTAAGATCATGGATTAGGGTTAATAACCTAGTAGCAGATAAAAAATTGTGTCAGTCCATTTCCTAAGAACGACCATGGACATCCTTTTGCTAGAAAATTTGCCAATGATGGTGGATTCCTTCATTTTATGGATGCCAGTTCGTTGAATTTCCATTCACAAAATCACATTGGGTTTCTTTTCTTTCCTTTTTATGCACTTCATGTTGTGTTTTGAAGGGTCATCAATAACCGAGGTTGTGGAGGGTGAAGGTCTAGAAGGGAAACCACAACCGCTATACATATGACATTAAATAACCACAACGGAAACTGATTTGGGGTATCAAAGGAGAGAACTAGGGGAGGAAAACTTGATAGGTATAGGTGGTGATACCAATTAAGTGATAGATGTTGATAGCTTCCAACAGGGATTGGGGAAATATAATTCCTTCAATGATAGGAGGTGGTGATTACAGGGAGGGAGAGTCATTTGCTAAGGAAAAGGGAGGAGAGACTTCAAGGAGGGTGTTTTTCATCAAGTGACTACTAGATGAAACAAGAACCTCCATCAATATCACACTTGTGAATGTTGATCTTTCTATCTTGAAAGTTTGATGTAATAGGGGATTGTTGTAGCGGCTACAACCACCCTCCAAAATTTTTCCTATGCTTAGATTTTGGAGCCTAACCTTCTACTCACCGGAGCGTATCTTGCACTACTATTAGGTATTCATGAAGTGATTGAGACTTATACTTTTCATCTGTGTTTTTGTTCACTTGTTTTCACGCTTAGCTAATATTTATAAGTCGCAAGCTAACCCCCTGACTTGGTTGCACAATAATTCTGGGCTTGCCTCTAGAAAATGTGCAATCCTTGAGGGAAAGTAGCCTTGATGATTGCAATTATGCAGTTCAGACTGGCAGTCAAACTTGAACGCAGAAATTGTGTAGTCATGGAAGGAAGCTTGGCACTAAGCCCAAAAACTGCAAAATATCTCACTGAGCCCAGAAACTGCGTAGTGCACAAAGCTAGAAATTTGCCCAATTTCCCAGAATTGTGTAATTTTTCCCATCAAGTGCATGGCAAGTTTTTTCAGAAAAAGCAAAAAAAAAGATAAAAAAGTAAAAAATAATCCCTAAAAAATAGGGTTCTATTTTTAGTATCATGAAGGAGGCACATTCGATATTTTTAGAAACTTCCGCCATGTGTCACTTTTTCCTTGATTTTAGGCATGTGCATCATAAACCCTAATTTGTTCAATTTTTTTAATCGATGCATGGAGAGCTCATTTACACACTTGATCTTGGATCTCTAGGATTCCCGAGGAGCTCTAACACACTTGATTTGTCATTTTGATTGTTTGAGTGTTGTTTTTCTTATTTCTCTTCATACATGTTGGTGTTTTAACATGTTTTAGCTTGTAAAAGTGTTGTTTTAAGTTGTTGTTATCCTTTCACAAGTGTTGAATCAGTTTATTTATTTTTTTAATTGATGGTCATTGTTGTAGCGACTCTCCTCACCGATTTGGTTTTATTCTTTTTTATTAATTTTCTTCACTTGATCTACATTGATTCAATCACAGTTAGTCAGATCTGCACTCAATATCTCACTATCACTTAGATATGCTCGTTTTTCACACCTTCCTTGGGAAATTTGCACTTTCCTTGGCCAATTTTCACTTTTCCCAGCTGGGTACTATGCAATTCTAAGGCTGAAGACAAGAGATTAGCCTCTGGAACTATGTAGTGCGCAGTAAAGGTTGAACCAACTACACATTGCACATTTCCAGAGCTCAACCTACTTTCCTAGCCACTGATAGTGCACAATGTGCAGTCTCTCCTAGTCCACTCCCCAGGCTGAAATCCGCATTGCATAGTATCAAGCCACTAGCTTCATCCCTAGTTGCTAGACTGCATAGTGTGTAGTTCTCACAGGCATCCAACCCCTCTTGTTGTTGAAATTTTCACAATCCTTCTCTCTAGATTGTCGGTTCGCTGCTTGATCATGCCTTGAAAGTAGATTTGAAAAATATTGATGTTTTTTTTCCATGACTGTCTTCTATCCCACGGGTACCACGGTTGTTGGGAACCTCTCCGCAGTAGTCACTATTACCATGGCACCAAAGAGAGTTGCTTCAAAATATACCATTGAAAGCAGTACTGGGGAAGAAGTTTAGAAAACGCTAGTTAACTTTCCAGTAGATGCATACACTTATTTTTTCATATAAAAGGAATAAAAAATTACATGGCAGTTGGTTAAAGATGCTCTTTCAAAGGACTTCGAGGTAGATCTTGAATATTGACAGGTATATCTTAGTATTCAGCGGTAAGGATTATACAAGTTTGTATGCAGATATCTAACCTTCCTGTGTGCAGATTTCATCAACTATATTGTTTCGCATATTGATGAGAAAACTATGACATTGTTATGAAACCAGATCCAAAAATAGAAGAAAAGAGAGATCAAGTCCTTATAAATCAACCACTTCGAGGGGGAAACCTCCTTTACATTACATAAATGAACAATTCTTGGATGAATCAAATGACAAAACCTCATTTATATATCTAGGAGTCCATGGGGTCACAATATAATCCTATCCGACCTAACAATAATAATGTAAGGGCACAATAATAACAATAGTATGGTTTTATGAGGCACAACAATAACAATATAAAGACTACAGAGGTACAACAATAACAATAAGGGAGATACATTAACAACAATAAGGGACTACACTAGTAATATAGGGACTTAACATGCCCCTCTCCTTTAAAAAAGTGTTGTCCTCAACCCTTGAGTAGCTCTGGATGCTTCTGTATAAAATTCTCATCCTCCCATGTGGAATCTTCAGTTGGTAAGTTCTTCCACTTGATGAGATACTCTGAAATTGATCAATTTTGTAGCTATTGAGTTCTTGTTTTCATGACTGCTTTAGGTTCCAATATGATTTTTTGCTTCCTCATCAAGTTTTGGAAATATTGTTTGAATTGGAAGTTTGTCACCTATAACCTTCTTTAAGCATGAAACATGGAAAACTTGGTGCACTCGAGAAGAAGTAGGAAGCTCCAATTTGTATGCCATAGTACCAATATTTTTTTTTACCTTGCAAGGACCATAGTACTTTGGCTATAATTTATTATCCTTCTTAGCTTGCTTGAGGGAAATTTGTTTGTATGGTTGTAGCCGTAAAAATACCCAATCTCCTACATCAAAAATTCTCTTGCCGCGACATTGATCTGCCTGTTGTTTCATTTGATTTTGTGCCAAATTTAGGTTATCCTTTAAGAGTTGGAAAACTTGTTGTTGATGCTCGATGTGATCTTCCACTAATTTAACCTTAGAATTTTCTCTTATAGATGATGTGATGGATGGTGGATGATATCCATAAAGTGCGATAAATGGGGTCATTTTTTTTGCGGTATGGAAGGAAGTGTTATACCACCATTAAGCCAAAGGTAACCACTTTACCCATTGTGTTTGTTTATTATATACAAAACAACAAATATATCCTTCCAAACATTTGCTCAGTATCTCAGTTTGCCCATCGGATTGAGGATGATAAGAGGAGCTATGGGCTAGTTGAGTACCCAAACAAGAAAATAATTCTGCCCAAAAATTTCCAGCGAAAATGGGATCTTTGTCGCTTACAATAATATTTGGGTTTACGTGTAGCTTTTTAATTGTATCCATAAATGCAATAGCAACTATAATTTCTTTAAATGGATGAGATAATGCACAAAAGTGTTCATACTTGGTAATTCTATCAACAACCACTATGATGAAACTGTTTCCTTCAGACTTAGGTAAACCTATGATAAAATCCATTGAAACCTCCTCCCAATGTTGACTTGGAATGGGTAAAGGTTGTAGCAAACCTGTGGTCTTAATTGTTTCAAATTTATTTGCTGGAAAACCAAAAATTTTGCCACAAAATTTTGAATGTCATATTTAAGGCCATCCCAAAAAAATCTTTCTTCACCCTGTGGTAAGTTTTTAAAAATCCCGAGTGTCCTCCTACGGGAGAGGTATGCAATTCCAAAAGAATATTTTCTTTAGTTGGGAATTCTTACAAAGATATAAGTGATATTTGTACCATAAGGAATCATTTTTCCAACTAAATGTATCAATTGTATTGGGATCTTGCTGCAACTTTTGACTGAGTTTCCACATAATATAAATGGCACAAAGAAATGCTCCCACCTCCTCATCCTTTCTTAAGAGTGCATATGAAACAAAATTTAGCTTCCCTTTTTTGTATATGATTTCAAAGTCATAAGACAACATCTCTGTAACCCATTTTTTCTTCTCTTCTGAAGGTAGTCTTTGTTCCAAAAAGTATTTAAGACTATCATGATCTGTTTTTACCTTGAAGTGTATTCCCATTAGATAAGGTCGCCATTTCTTTAGTGCATGTAGTATTCCCAACATTTCTTTCTCATAAATAGATTTCTGTAAATAATTTCTTTTGATTGGATGACTTTCAAAAGAAATGGCTCTTCCTTCTTGCATTAAAACAACACGAATTCTATTTTCTGAGGCATCACATTCCACAATAAAGGTTTTTGTGAATTCTGGCATAGCTAAGACCGCTGCTAGGCACATTGCCTCTTTAAGATGTTCAAAGGCCTTGGTTGCTTCAGGAGTCCATGAAAATGCATCTTTCTTCAATAATGTTGTTAGAGGTGCTTCTATTCTCCCATAATTCTTAAGAAACTTGCGATAATACCCTATTAACCCGAGAAACCCTCGCAACTACTTTATGGTTATGGGGAATAGGCCATTCCTTAATGACTTTATTTTTTTTAGGGTCTACCTTAAAACCCTCTTGAGATACAATATGACCCAAATATTCCACCTCTTTTACTCCAAAGAAAAATTTGGAGGTTTTTTCATATAATTGTTTCTCCTCCAAAATTTTGAGCACCCTGTCAACATGTTGAACATGATCCTTCCAAGACCTGTTATAGATTAGTATATCATCAAAAAATACTAACAAAAATTTTCTAAAGAAGAGTTTAAAAATGGAATTCATCAACCCTTGAAATGTAGAAGGTGCATTGGTAAGGCCAAAAGGCATGACCAAAAATTCATAATTCCCCTCAGGAGTTTGAAATGCTATTTTCAGAATATATTCAGTATTCATTCTAATTTGATGATATCTTGAACGAAAATACAACTTGGTAAAATAAATTTCTCCATGTAATTCATCCAATAATTCATCTATCACATGAATAGGAAATTTATCGTTAATAGTGAGCTTATTGAGCTCCCTATAATTCAGACACATGCGCTATGATCCGTCCTTCTTGTGCACCAATACTGCTAGAGCAGAGAAATAACTTTGACTAGGTTGAATTATACCAGCCTCTAACATTTCAGCAATCATATGTTCAATTTCACTCTTTTGGACATAAGGATATCTGTAAGGCCTGATGTTTGGAGGAAGACTTCCTAGAATCAAATGAATAGCATGATCATGATCACGAATAGGTTGGAGTCCTTTGGGAGTTTAAAACAACTTGGAGTGATTGTCTAAGACTTTTTGGAGATTTGGAGAAATAGATGATTTTGATGTTGGAACTTCTAGTGAGCATAATTGTGAAATTACGCCTCATTGTTATTTATTCAGAAGCTTTGTCATGACATTAGAGCTTACTATCTTTCTTAGATTCCCTGCGATACCCCGTAGTTCAACTTCCCTTCCTTCAGAAACAGCTTTTAAGAAAAGTTCTTGAAAATTAAAAGTTACTGTCCCCAAATATTGTAACCATTGTACTCCTAGTACAAAATCATCACCTCCCATTGCAATGTAAAGCATTGGACTATTCAATACATATTTCCCCATGGTTAGCTTGATATTATGGCATTTTTCACATCAATTTATAGTCCCTCCATTTGCAACCATCACTTGACACTATGGTGTTGGGTATAGGAAGCAATTCAATTCTTTGGCTACCTTACAATGAATAAAATTATGGGTACTACATGAATCTGTTGTGTAACCAGCTCCAAAGAGAGAAGAAAAGAGATATTCACGCCTTAGAAATGAGCCACTTCGAGGGGGCAACCTCCAATACATTACATGAATGAACAATTCTTGGATGATACAAATGAACAAAACCTCCTTCTCTATATAGGAGTCCATGGGGCCATAATATAATCCTAGTGGGGCCACAATGTAATCCTAGCCGACCTAACAATAATAATGTAAGGGCACAATAATAACAATATGGGGGTTACAGGGGTACAATAATAACAATAATGGGGGCTACACTAACATAATAGGGGGCTACACTATTAATATAGGGACTTAACATGCCCCTCTCCTTCAAACAAGTGTTGTCCTCAACGCTTGATTATTTCTTGATGATTCTGTATAAAATTCTCATCCTCCCATGTGAAATATTCTACAGGAAAGTTCTTCCACGTGCTGAGATACTCTGAAATTGATCGTACTTGTCGAGTTATTTTTTCTATGACTGCTTCATAAATTCTTTCGATGTCATGTTGATCTTCCTGTTGTTTCATTAGATTCTGCACCAAAGTTGGGTTATCCTTTGAGAGTTGGAGAACTTGTTGTTGATGCTCGATGTGATCTTCCACTAATTTATCATCCATATTTGCTATTATTTGATCCTTAAAACCATCCAACTTAGCCTCCATTTCTGATTTTAAACCATCTATTTCATCTTCAATTGCTCTTCGTAAGATTGAAACTTGTTGCACTTGGTACCATAATTTTGATATCTCATACTGCAATACTTCCTCTTCATGGGTCATAGTATAGCTTTTTGAGGGCTTAATGGCTATGAAATTATCTTTTGGAGCCATTATAGAACCCAAATACTGATACAAATTCTAAAATATTCCTTTGGAATTGCTTCAATTTCTTTTTCAAACAAAAGTTATGCAATTTTAAAAACCGGATACACACCTCTTTCTTGCTTTTAAGGAGCTCGATATTGAAATTGAATTATCTCTGTAATTGAAAATTTTCAATATCTTAAATTCAGCACTGTAGTAGTCCTCTGAAGCTTCTTTCAAATGCCACAGGTCTGATCTAATTTGAATTCCCCAAGACAACGTTGTGTCCAATCTCCCACAATGACCTAATTCTGGACTGGTTCAGTAGAGCGAATTGTATGACTTGCCACGTGTCACTGTTTCATCCTTTGTCTCTGAAATTGATATCCAAGAAACTACAGTCTGTTTTATTGCGACCACTTTTGACGGCACTCAAATCCACTGCTCAGAGAGAGAGTTATTGAACTTTTCCCATGATCACCTCTTTGCGATGAAATTCAGGAGCCTGAAAAAGCACTACCTTCCACAGATCATATCTCCAAAAATATTGCGAACCAAGTTCTGAAATTTTTTGACGAATTTCCTCAGGATTTCAGCTTCGCACCATATGAATTTCAGACTCTGAACCTTCGTACAAAAAATTTTATAGCGCAAATTCCACGATGACCTGTTTATGAGCCTGAAAAAATACCTAACTTCCACAGATGATATCTCCTCAAATATTGCGAACAAAGATCTGAAATTTTTAGACAACCTTCCTCAAGATTTCAGCTTCGCACCCTAAAACTTTCAGCTTTTGAAGCTTCGTAGAAAAAAAGTTATAGCGAAAATTCCACGATGACCTGTTTGGAGCAGCGAAACCCTAGAATCCCAAAGCTCTGATACCAAATGTTGTGTAACCAGCTCCAAAGAGAGAAGAAAAGAGATATTCACGCCTTAGAAATGAGCCACTTCAAGGGGGCAACCTCCAATACATTACATGAATGAACAATTCTTGGATGATACAAATGAACAAAACCTCCTTCTATATATAGGAGTCCATGGGGCCATAATATAATCCTAGTGGGGCCACAATGTAATCCTAGCCGACCTAACAATAATAATGTAAGGGCACAATAATAACAATATGGGGGTTACAGGGGTACAATAATAATAATAAGGGGGGCTACACTAACATAATAAGGGGCTACACTATTAATATAGGGACTTAACAGAATCAATCAACACTATTACACTTTTCTCTTGATATGTCCCTCCATATTGAGAGTTTTAGGAGAGGTAATTCCTACAAATGCATTATAGGATATGGTCAGACTCATTTCTCCTTTCTCTAGGGTTGGTTCCTGGTGTATGTCCTCTTATTTTGAAGTTTCTTATTCATTTTCTTCCTCCTCTTCACAGTCTATGTAAAATAATTTCTTCTCGGCACACTTATGACCTTTAGTGTATTTGCTATCACAACTGTAGCAAAGCCCTTTTGATATTTTTTCTTCCAATTTTTGTGGTGTCAACCTTGTAGGTTGTGGAAGTCTAGGAGTAGCAAGGCTTCCATCTTTATAGACGTGAGTGGTAGTATTCCTTGTTGCCATAAATTTACTTTCATTTTTTCTTGCAAACCTAAATGCCTTCTCTAATGAATTAGGTTCCCAAAGGCAAGCCTCATGTTGGATGTTATCCTTTAAAGTCCCTATGAATACATAAATCATATGTTCCTCTGGAATATCAGTTACCCTTATATTCAATTTGTTAGGTCTCTGTAATTTATTAGCAAGATTGGGAGAGTCCAATCACAGAGTTAACATCATTTGAACCAACTTTGGGATTCTAGGATCTAGCCCTCCTGAATCCGGAGAGGGATCTCTCCAATATGTACAAAGATGGATATTGTCTTTGAAAAGCTTAAGGTAATGATATTAGGCTAATTATGAAGGCCAAGGGTTTTGTTTTGTTTTGGATGGTTGAGCATGAAATGTTACTTGAGGAGAAAGTCCTAAGTGCAAAAATTTTCAAAAGTGAGAAGTTGCAAGCAAATAGAACAGTTTTGGCAGATAGATAGATATAACGCTGGTTTTTAGTCCATTGGGCTATGGAGTCATATCTGGGCTTTAATTGAACAACAACATCAAGTGTGATCCAAGGGGCAAGTCATCTTTACCACAAGATTATTGAGATTAAAATGATGAAATGGAAACATTAAAATGTTGGAGGGGTGGAAACTGATAATAATTTCTCAGAGGATTTATAGTCAGTCCAAACAAGAAAAGCCTCTTAAGTAACTGTTTAAAACCAACCAAGTGCAGGGCTAACCATTGACTCCTTGGGAAATTTTGTATTCAAGCAGCTTAATTGACAAACAATCCAGTAATCCACATAATTACCTTCAGAAAGTATGAAAACACATAAGAAAAATAGAGTGTAACTTAAGATCAGATAAAGTACTTTTAAACCTAGTCTGCTTTCAGTCAACACCAAGGCAAACTTTCAGAATCTGCCTTTGGAGAAAAGAATCTAGGAATCAGGGCAAACCATATCTTCTCTAGTCTAACTTTAATAGCAAATAATGGAAATAACATTCGAGAACAATGTTTGAGAAAACAGAAGGACGAGGGAACGCCAACATTCCTAACTGTTTAAATTGTATTGAATCATTCTTAAATAAACAAATCTGAAGAAAACATTAAGATAAAGATTTCTCAGCCAGAGAAGGTTACTGCTATACAGAAAATCCTAACCCTGTTTAAACTGTTCTTTACAGAGGAATATGAACAATATGGCATACATAGAAGGAAAACAATTTAACAAAGACAAAATCACTTCACCGGTGATATAGACTAGGATCCCAAGAAACAGCTTTTATATTGATGTCAAACCAGTTACAATCTTTAGGTCCAATGTTTCAGTTCAGCAATCATCTTCACTATTCAACCTAACTACTCTAGCACAAACAGAGCTTCAAGGGCCAGCGAATACTATGTACAAATAGAAGTCTCCAGCTCAAGTGTATTTCAAAGTTATGCAACCAACAATTTCTCATCTTCTTCTGAGGTATTTATAGAAGAATGAGGAGGTGATCTGAGAAAATATCTCTCAGGATAATTAATACAGGTTCAAGACTTCTCGGCCTTTTGAGGGGCTCGAGGGAGAATTTACAGGTGGATCACTGTAGTAACTTTTTTACAATAAATATCAAAGCTCAGTGGGAACTTTATTTGACTTTGAGGCTCTGTACGCTGTGTGGAGTAACTCCTTGGCTGCGCTGGAGGCGAATATCAGATTTTCTTCAATAACTTCGGCCTCTGTTTGAATTCTTTGAGGCAACAGGTGGCTCGGTGGTAGCTGAGGAATCAATTTGCCTCAGATGTGGCGGTGGAGGCTCTCTGTCTGATAAAACACTTTAGGTTTTCTTTTAAACTGTGTTTTAGATTGGGGATTAGGCTTTTGATAACTGTCTTAGCCGTAATCCCCGTAAAAAATGTCTTCGATCTTCATTTGCTGTGCTTTGTCTTCAAAAACTGATACTCTTTAACTGTTCTCTTGAATAAAACAGTATCTTGTCGATGTGCAGGGCCGCGCAGGGCTCTTTTGGTTATCAATGCTCATGAAACATTGATAAATATTTTGATACAGAGCCCGTGAATGGTTCTTTTAGATAGCTCGAAGGCACAGGAAACGTCTTTCCCAACCCTCGGCTTTCCTTCATTCTATAATGGAAAACCATTAAAACACCTGCAAAACACAAAAACAGTTAAGAAATCCTGCGGAAATAGGTTTAAACTGCTTCGGATGGCGGGGGAGGAGCGTAGCCGTTGGATAAAAATATCTAACGGTGGAGATCGGCGCAGAACAGGTAAAGGAGAGCGGGGAGAGGAAATAAGGCGGGGTGGTTTTGGACCGTCCGATCTGGACACGTGGACGGTCTAGATCTAATCGGAGGATCGCAATCGGAGGGGAGAAACAAAGGGCGCGATTGGAAAATGCCGATGCGATTGCGCGATCGGGGGACTAGTGCGATCAAGCGATGACCGTTGGATCAGCGGGAAATGGACGGACGGGATTGAATTGGAGGACGGTGGAAAGGGCTTGCGATTAGCGATCGGGCGGAGGGTGCGATTAATGCTGGACCGTCTGATCTGGGGGAGGAATGAATGGCTGGGATGTAATCGGAGGGGCAGTAGAGAAGGATGATGGGAGAGGAGCGGGATGAATCCGAACCGTTGGATCTGGCGGGATGGACGGCTCAGATTGGATCGGGGGATCGCAATCGCAATACGCAGAAGGAGGGTGTAATCGAAAGTTCCGATTGCGATTGGAGCGGGTGTGCGATGGCCTTCGGATCGTGAAACAGATGGACGGCTGCGATGGAATCGGCGGATCGCAATCGGGAGTTGGACGGGAAGGTTTGCGATTGCGATCAGAAGGGGACTTCCGATTGAGCGCTGGTCGTTGATCTGAGGACTAGATCAACGGCGGGGAATGAATCGGAGGGATCGGCAATTGGGGGTGAAACAAAAACGCATGCGTTTGAAACTTGCGATTGGAAACTTGCGATTGAGCGTAGGCCATCGATCTAAGAACAAGATCAACGGTGGAGATGAGCCAGGGAAACCCTTGCATAAAAATAAAACTTTTTGGAATAATCAAAGTTTTTTATGGATCGGGCGGAAAATATATATACAAAGCGGACAGGCGCCCGACTGTGGGGCCTTCGGATATATGGAATGTAATATGCTCGGGGCGTATTTAAAACAAAGGGGTCAATCGCAATCGGGCCATCGGGCCTGGTCATTCTGATCAATCTATTTGAAACGTTGCGATGCGATTGGCACCCGGGGTCCTTTAACACTTGGTCCCGGGGGAAGTCATATGAAACAGGGGCGGGGGGAACTTTTAACATACGAGACCCAATCACATCGGAACTTTGATGCGGGTCTTTTTGATCTACCCATTTGATTTCTCCGATTGCGATTGCGCGATCGGTCTTAAGCACTTGGTCTTGGGGAAAGGGCATGTGGGGGAAGTGGTTTAGGACTTAGCCCAAAGGGGCTTAAGTCGACAGTAATAAAACTTTGATTTTTTATGAAAAATTTCAAGGATTTAAATGGATTTGGGGGTTTCGGCACAGCTCAAAAAGAAGTTTCAAACCATGTCAGGAGGATTTTCATGAATGGAAGGATAAACTTATGAAAAGTAGAGGAATAATATGGAAAAAAAAGGGGGGTAAATGAAGGTTAGCTATGAGTGGGAAAAAAGGAAAAAAAATGATGGTTTCTTCAGCAGTTTCATTTGGAATTAGTAGAATTTTCTGATTATAAAATGGGACAGCAGATGCGGATTTGGGACAGAGGCATGAGGCCTTAAAGAGACTTCAAGAGCCAACAATTTTTAGTGATAAAATTTGTTCCTTGGAGGCTCAAAAAATATCTTAGCCACCTTTTGGTATAACAAAATATTATAGGTGGCTAACAGTGGCTCCACTTGGGGATGGTGCCTTCTTGAAGGCATCAAGAATTCAGACTTGATTTCTGGGAGGCTGATTAGTTGCCTCATCCATTGTTCTCTCTAGGATGCTGACCAAGTGCCTCATCCATTGGGCTGCCCTTCCTTTGCTGGATGATCTAGCTTTGAAAAAATGTTTGGCGGCTATGAAAACAATGGACTTTCATCAATACAAACTTTCTACCTACCCAATCCTACTGATCTAACATTTTTTCTTCATCAGAGTGCACTTGGATTGGCAAAATCTATTCACAACATTTTATTCTTTTGAAAGCATAAAAACTAATATAATTCTACTCCTTATTTCTCCCTGAACTCAGTTTAAACAGTTGAGCTCAGATATTTCTCTACCTAATCTACTGTCTGTTGGGATTAAACTGTCCAACAGACTTTCATTCTCTAAATTCTACAGCAAAAATTTAAAAATAGTCAAGTCAAGATTAAGCTGTTTGACTTGCTATGATCTATGGCATAAAAACAAGCTGCACATAGATTATTATTTGCAGAAATTGAACATCAAAAATTGAAGGCTTAAGATCTGAAAGCTTCTTATTATGGCCTTCTCTCTTCTTTTCATGGCTTTGATTTTTCTTTTTTCTGTGAGCTATCTCTTCCTTGATATCTGATTCAGGTTTTGAGTGGATTAGAACCAGATTTTTACATCTTCTTGACTCAGAAAATAAAACAAGTGTGAGTCATTTCTCTTTGGGAAACTCAGGTTCAGATTTTGAGTTTGTTTGAACCTTCAATTTCTATCCTAATCTATCTACTGATAAGCCAAGATTGAACAATTTGGCAAATCGAATTCACTATCCTATCAGCAAAAAAATTTAAAAGCTAATTAGTCAAGATCAGGCTGTTTGACTAACTAGAAGTGTGTTTTGCAGGAGTGGCATTTAAGCTTGCACACTTTCAGATTTGTTTCTCTTTTTGATATGGGGCTATACCTTTATTGTTTTGTCAATTTGCCCTCTTTTCATTCTTTCTTTGTTTTTGTATTTTTAAATTCTTGATTTTTCTCCAAAGCAGAAAACAACAACTAACTACATGCTCGGAACTGAGCTTTATTGACATTCCTATCTAACCTATTCTAAACATGGAGTATTTACATATTCATATGATACAAAAGTGCCAATGCAACCAGCTGAGTAATGTCAAGAAGAAGTAGTAACTCTGGCTGCTTGTCAGAGGTATCCATAGAACATATTGAAGGTTAACCTTCAATGTCAAGGCTATCACAGAAGGTGACAACTTTTCATGTCTCTGGCTCTTGCAAAGGGTCAATGCTTGATAATTTGAGCCAGTCAGGATTTCCACACACTCTTCCATAGGATCAACAAAGAAAAGATGAAGATTCTCTTCCTTTTGATCCTCCACAATTGGTAGATCATCTACTTCTAAGACATCAACTTTGAAGACTATCTCTTCAGTATGTAGCTTGGAAGTATCATCATTCTTAACCCGCAAAATAGAAAACAGTGAAATATCTTCTTTCTTTGAATCTATGCTTGCTTCTGATATAAATTCAGGCTCTTTAAATGACAGACTAATATCAGTGAAGGGAGAAGTTTCTTCTTGAGAAGATGATATATCCACAGCAGGATAGTCGTCTATTTGTTTTTCTCCTTCATCTTCATCATCCTCTGAACTGGAGGACTCATCATATTTAACAGTGTTGTCCTCTGGTAACCCTGGTATGCTTGTATTCAGTTGATTAATTTGTATGAAGAGGTTATTATATTCTTGAGCAGGGGAGTATTTAAAGGTTTCCTCTTTTTCAAGAGAAAGCTCCTTTTGCTCAAAAATTTCTTTATTGCTCTTCTCTTCACCTTCTGAGTTGAAAGGCTGCTGATTTCCAATTATGTGAAAGCCATTAGTGATGGATTGAAATGGATGTTTTTGGCTTTCAAGCCGGTGATGGTGAAAATGATAACACCAATCAAACGTTGGTTGCCCTGCATGATTAGTTTTTTCTTGGAACTCATCATCATCATCATCAGACTGATCGAAATTCGGAAAATCATCTGAATAAACAATTTTGTCAGTCGAACATATTGGGTCATCAGTTTGATTTTCTTCTAACTGATCTACAAGATAACTTTCTAAATCTATACAACAAAGTTCTTTATGTGAATGGGCAAGAGTGTTTGTTTCGCAAAAAATTTCAGAGACTGACTGTTTATAAATAGTCCGATCTATCTCTTTTTCTGTCAAAGGGAAGGATGTTTCTATGTTCCTTTGAACAGGAGTACAGCAGTTCTCTGTCTCTTGTGAAGACTGATTTTGAGGCTGGATGTCTTCTTGAGCCTCGGCTATAAGGGATGATGAATCAATATTTGAGTTTTCAGGGATATCTTGAGGAATGTTTTTTACTGCTTGGATCATCTTTTCCTCAACCGATTCATCTATTTTTTTAAAATTTTTCAATAGGATATTAAACTCATGAATGGCTGTTAAAAGATCTTTAGGATGCATCTCTTCCAAAGCTTCCTCATTATCTATAATGTGTTGGGTGATGTTTTGTGATGGATCATAATATATTGCACCCCATGATAATGACGTAGCGTTTTCTTCATAGTTCTCATAGAACACATATTCAAGGTCTCTTAAAGAAAACAAAATACTAGATCTTAAGCATTCATACCAATCCCTAGCTTTTCCTTCTAATGTTAACATGAACATTTTCATTAGGCAGTATTCATGCCATTCAACTTTCAACCTCCATACATGTATATGAAATCTGATGAGATGTAATAGAGGGTCATCAAACTTTTCACCTTGGAAAACAGGCAGGTTGTCATCCCAATTCACCCAGGGCATCTTATGTGGAAACCCAGGGATATGATCTCTATTCATTGGGGCATATCTTCGTTGTATTCTCGGAATCATGTTTTTAAATTAGAAAAGAGGTCACTATGTCCAGTCAATCAGTTCAGGGTCTTCTACCAGTGGAGTCATTTGGTCTTCTGGGAGTTTCAGAGTGTGGAGTCACCAGGTGGAAAATTTTTCGCTCCTAAGGAGGTAAAACGTTTTATGGTTCCACCACCATATGATTCTTGTAGAGCTGTAAGATTCTCAGGAACTGAATTAGCTCTCAAGGGTGATCTGAAAATAGTTGAATATTTAATCTTAGGAGACTTCCTAAGGATGCTTTCTAGGTTATCAACTATCTCAGGTGGATCAGGGTCAGGATGGGCTCTAATGTGAATCTTTTTAGAAGCCACTATGCTGCATTTTTTAGACCCAAATAAACAAGAAAAGTTCAGCCAGATATGACAATCTTTGAGAGGTTAACTAAACTGTTTACACAAATCTTAATCCTACAGTCCTCTAACTAAGTTTGAATGATTTTATAATGATAAGGGTTCTTCCCAGTGGAGTCTTAAGGTCTGCTAGGATTGTGGAGTCGCCAAGTGGAAATTTTTAGCTCCTTTCAGAGGTAAAAGGTCTAATGGTCCACCACCATGTTTATTTAATTCCAATCTGAAATATTTTTAGGTTTTTCTAAGTCATTTTTCAGTTTTGTGGTTGTTAAGAATATCCTAACTTTGTTTCAAAACTTAGCTAAGGTTGCGAGACAAAGGCAGTCTACTCTTATGGCTAAGCTAGCTGATTTTTCAAGGTTAGATGAAGTCTTAAGAGAAACCTAGGGTTTACCTAGTTTGTCACTGATTCAAACAAGTTTCATCATAATTACCTATATTAGGAAGTGCTTGAAAAGGCTGCTTTTTACTCTCAAAGTGTTCTTGAATAAAGGGTTTTCTGAGGTATTAGAAACACTCAGTTCCCCAGTGGAGTCGCCATAAATGTTAGGTTCTGGTGGCTTCAGCTGGTCAGTAAAGCAAGTGCTCTATGAACCAAATCCCTAACTTTTTATGAATAGCTTTGGATGCGAAAAATTCTTAGGTTCGGTCCCCAGCGGAGTCGCCAGAAATGTTAGGTCTCTGTAATTTATTAGCAATATTGGGAGAGTCCAATCACAGAGTTAACATCATTTCAACCAAATTTTGGATTCTAGGATCTAGCCCTCCTGAATCCGGAGAGGGATCTCTCCAATATGTACAAAGATGGATATTGTCTTTGAAAAGCTTAAGGTAATGATATTAAGCTAGTTATGAAGGCCAAGGGTTTTGTTTTGTTTTGGATGGTTGAGCATGAAATGTTACTTGAGGGGAAAGTCCTAAGTGAAAAAAATTTCAAAAGTGAGAAGTTGCAAGAAAATAGAACAGTTTTGGCAGATAGATAGATATAACACTGGTTTTTAGTCCATTGGGCTATGGAGTCATATTTGGGCTTTAATTGAACAACAACATCAAGTGTGATCCAAGGGGCAAGTCATCTATACCACAAGATTATGGAGATTAAAATGATGAAATGGAAACATTAAAATGTTGGAGGGGTGGAAACTGATAATAATTTCTCAGAGGATTTATAGTCAGTCCAAACAAGAAAAGCCTCTTAAGTAACTGTTTAAAACCAACCAAGTGCAGGGCTAACCATTGACTCCTTGGGAAAGTCTGTATTCAAGCAGCTTAATTGACAAACAATCCAGTAATCCACATAATTACCTTCAGAAAGTATGAAAACACATAATAAAAACATAGTGTAACTTAAGATCAGATAAAGTACTTTTAAACCTAGTCTGCTTTCAGTCAACACCAAGGGAAACTTTCAGAATCTGCCTTTGGAGAAAAGAATCTAGGAATCAGGGCAAACCATATCTTCTCTAGTCTAACTTTAATAGCAAATAATGGAAATCACATTCAAGAACAATGTTTAAGCAAACAGAAGGACGAAGGAACGCCAACATTCCTAACTGTTTAAACAGTATTGAATCATTCTTAAATAAACAAGCTTGAGGAAAACATTAAGATAAATATTTCTCAGCCAGAGAAGGTTACTGATATACAGTAGATCCTAACCCTGTTTAAACTGTTATTTACAGAGGAATATGAACAATATGGCATACATAGAAGGAAAACAATTTAACAAAGAAAGAAGCACTTCACCGGTGATATAGACCAGGATCCCAAGAAACAGCTTTTATATTGATGTCAAACCAGTTACAATCTTCAAGTCCAATGTTTCAGTTCAGCAATCATCTTCACTATTCAGCCTAACTAATCTATCACAAGCAGAGCTCCAAGGGCCAGTGAACATTATTTACAATCAAAAGTTTAAGCTCGAATGTATTTCAAAGTTCTGCAACCAACAATTTCTCATCTTCTTCTGAAGGTATTTATAGAAGAATGAGGAGGTGATCTGAGAAAAGATCTCTCAGGATAATTAATACAGGTTCAAGACTTCTCGGCCTTTTGAGGGGCTCGAGGGAGAAGTTTACAGGTGGATCACTGTATTAACTTTTTACAATAAATATCAAAGCTTGGTGGGAGCTTTATTTTGACTTTGAGGCTCTGCGTGCTGTGTGGAGTAACCCCGTAGATATTTTCTGCATTGATTACCTTGCAGAAGTAACTCCCTGGCTGCTCTGAGGTGAAATCTGATCTTCTTCAATAACTTTGGCCTCTGTTTGAAAGGTTTGAGGCAACAGGTGGCTCGGTGGTAGCTGAGGAATAAATTTGCCTCAGATGTGGCGGTGGAGGCTTTCTGTCTGATAAAACACTTTAGGTTTTCTTTTAAACTGTGTTTTAGATTGGGGATTAGGCTTTTGATAACTGTCTTAGTCGTAATCCCCGTAAACTGTCTTCGATCTTCATCTGCTGTGCTTTGTCTTTAAAAACTGATACTCTTTAACTGTTCTCTTGAATAAAACAGTGTCTTGTCGATGTGTAGGGCCACGCAGGGCTCTTTAAGTTATCAATGCTCATGAAACATCGATAAATCATTTGATACAGAGCCCGTGAATGGTTCTTTTAGATAGCTCGAAGGCAAAGGAAACGTTTTTCCCAACCCTCGGCTCTCCTTCATTCTATAATGGGAAACCATTAAAACACCTGCAAAACACAAAAACAGTTAAGAAATCCTGCGGAAATAGGTTTAAACTGCTTCAGATGGCGGGGGAGGAGCGTAGCCGTCAGATAAAAATATCTAACGGTGGAGACTCCAAGGCAGTAACAAAAAAGGAGAGCGGGGAGAGAAAGGCGGGGAGAGGAAATAAGGCGGGGTGGTTTTGGACCGTCCGATTTGGACACGTGGACGGTCCATATCTAATCGGAGGATCGCAATCGGAGGGGAGAAACAAAGGGCGCGATTGGAAAATGCCGATGCGATTGCGCGATCGGGGGACTAGTGCGATCAAGCGATGACTGTTGGATCAGTGGGAAATGGACGGACGGGATTGAATCAGAGGACGGTGGAAAGGGCTTGCGATTAGCGATCAGGCGAAGGGTGCGATTAATGCTGGACCGTCTGATCTGGGGGAGGAATGAACGGCTGGGATGTAATCGGAGGGGCAGTAGAGAAGGATGATGGGAGAGGAGCGGGATGAATCCGAACCGTTGGATCTGGCGGGACGGACGGCTCAGATTGGATCGGGGGATCGCAATCGCAATACGCAGAAGGAGGGTGTGATCGAAAGTTCCGATTGCGATTGGAGCGGGTGTGCGATGGCCGTCGGACTGTGAAACAGATGGATGACTGCGATGGAATCAGCGGATCGCAATCAGGAGTCGGACGGGAAGGTTTGCGATTGTGATCGGAAGGGGAATTGCGATTGAGCGCTGGCCGTTGATCTGAGGACCAGATCAACGGCGGGGAATGAATCGGAGGGATTGGCAATCGGGGGTGAAACAAAAACGCATGCGTTTGAAACTTGTGATTGAGCGCAGGCCGTCGATCTAAGAACAAGATCAACGGTGGAGATGAGCCGGGGAAACCCTTTAATAAAAATCAAACTTTTTGGAATAATCAAAGTTTTTTATGGATTGGGCGGAAAATATATATACAAAGCGGACAAGCGCCCAACTGCGGGGCCTTCGGATATATGGAATGTAATATGCCCGGGGCGTATTTAAAACAAAGGGGTCAATCGCAATCGGGCCTTCGGGCCTGGTCATTCCGATCAACCTATTTGAAACGTTGCGATGCGATTGGCACCCGGGGTCCTTTAACACTTGGTCCCGGGGGAAGTCATATGAAACAGGGGCGGGGGGGAATTTTAACATACGGGACCCAATCGCATCAGAACTTTGATGCGGGTCTTTTTGATCTACCCATTTGATTTCTCCGATTGCGATTGCGTGATCGATCTTAAGCGCTTGGTCCTGGGGAAAGGGCATGTGGGGGAAGTGGTTTAGGACTTAGCCCAAAGGGGCTTAAGTCGACAGTAATAAAACTTTGATTTTTTATGAAAAATTTCAAGGATTTAAATGGATTTGGGGGTTTCGGCACAGCTCAAAAAGAAGTTTCAAACCATGTCAGGAGGATTTTCATGAATGGAAGGAGAAACTTATGAAAAGTAGAGGAATAATATGGAGAAAAAAGGGGGGTAAATGAAGGTTAGATATGAGTGGGAAAAAAGGAAAAAAAATGATGGTTTCTTCAGCAGTTTCATTTGGAATCAGTAGAATTTTCTAAGTATAAAATGGGACAGCAGATGCGGATTTGGGACAGAGGCATGAGGCCTTAAAGAGACTTCAAGAGCCAACAATTTTTAGTGATAAAATTTGTTCCTTGGAGGCTCAAAAAAGATCTTAGCCACCTTTTGGTATAACAAAATATTATAGGTGGCTAACACAATTTTTGGAAGTTCTTAATGTACTCCACCATTGAACCCCTTTGTTTGTGATTTATCAATTACCTAAAGAAGGTGCTTCTCTTTGTATCCTCATAATGTGCTATCACCGTAAAGTTTTACCAAGTGACAATTTTTTTGCGAGAGCAAAGCCATCGATACCATACAAATGCATTTTCTTCTAAATGTAAAGTTGCAACGCCTACCTTTTGTGTGTTTTGCACATTATGGAGATAAAAATATTGCTGCATCTGTAGTATCCAAGTTACAAGATCCTTTCCATCAAACTTCCTCATATCTATATTTGGAATATGGTGCGTCTTCAATCCAACATTATAGTTTATGAAATTACGATTAAAATTTATTTTGTTCTCATCATGAGTTTCATGTACTACCTTTTCGCCGTTAGGAATCATTACTTGTATCAACTTTGTCAAACCTTCCTTCAAACCTTCCATCTTTTCTTTTAGATCATTCTTCATGTCTTCCATGTTGGCTTAAAATTTTTCATCTATCTTAGCATCCATGTCATCCATCTTAGCTCCCATGCCATCCATCTTAGCTTCCATGCCATCCATGCCATTCGGCAAACCATCCATCTTAGCTTCCACACCTTTCTTCAAACCATCCATATTATCTTCCATGCATTTCTTCAAACCATCCATATTAGCTTCCACACCTTTCTTATAAACTTCCATTTCATTTTTTGTTGCTCTTTGAGAGAGCAAAATTTTGTGCACTTGGTCTTGTAATTTTGATATATCATGTTGCACTTCTTCCTCTTCATGAGTCATAGTAGAGACTTATGAGGGCTTGATGGTTGTTGAATTATTTTTACGGGCCATTTTAGTACCCAATACTGATATCTATGCTTCAATATGCCCTTGGAATCACTTCAAACTGATTTTCAAACAAGACTTGTGCAATTTGAAGAAAAAAAATACACACCTTTTTCTTGCTTTTGAGGAGCTCAATATTGAAATTGATGTATCTCTGGAATTTCAGATCCCCAAGATTTTATCTTTGGTCCTTTAGTAGCCCTCTCAATATTCTTTCCAATTCCACAGGTCTGACTTGATTTGGATTTTTCAAGGAAAAGTTATGCCTAATCTCCCGCAGTGACCTAATTATGGATTGGTTCATTAGAGCACAATTGTACGGAGTGCCATGGGTCACTGTTTCCTCCTTAGGCTCTGAAATTGATACAAAGTAAAATAAAGTCCATGCAATTTTGGCCAAATTTTATAGAATTCCAATCCGATGCTCAGAGAGAGATTTATGACAATTTTACCAAGGTCACCTCTTTGAGATCAAATTTGGGAGCCTGCAAAAACCCTAACTTTGACAGATCATATCTCCGAAAAATATTGTGAACCAAGATATGAAATTTTTACACGACATTCATTAGGATTTCTTTGCAAATGGGTTTTTTTTTGTTTCTTCTGAAACTTCGTAGAAAAAAAATTATAGTAGAAATACCACGATGACCTATTTGAAGCAGCAAAACCCTAGAATCCAAAGCTCAGATACCAAATGTTATGAAACCAGCTCCAAAAATAGAAGAAAAGAGAGATCAACGCCTTATAAATTAGACGCTTCGAGGGGGAGACCTCCTTTACATTACATAAATGAACAATTCTTGGATGATTCAAATGAAAAAACCTCCTTTCTATATATAGGAGTCTATGGGGTCACAATATAATCGTAGCCGACCTAACAATAATAATGTAAGGGAAAAAAAATAACAATAGTAGGGTTTTATGGGGCACAATATAACAATATTCGACTATAGGGGTACAAAAATAACAATAAGGGGGATACACTAACAACAATAAGGGACTACACTAGTAATATAGGGACCTAACAAACATTGAGCAGTGCCAGCGAATAAAAGCTTGCTATATATCTATCAGAGGATTTTTAGAGTATATATCATCTTACCGAGCTAGTAAAGCTCATGGAATCATTCTTATATGCCACCCACAACTATGTGAGTATGAAGGATATTGTTAGAGGTTGGGTGAAGGAGCCAACGAATTTTAGACAAACATCCACCCATTCGTACAAGACAAAGTCACTCAGGAAGGCCTATTAGCTCTTGTTCATATTAGCATATAGAATATACGGTCACCAGAGCACAAAGAACTTTCCTGAGCGGTGGGAAATCTCATTGAACTAGGTGGTGAACGAGGGGAAGTTGTTCACCTGGTCATATTTGTTGGTTCATCAGTTGAGAGCCCATGTAGCACAAGCATGGGAGCCTCCCAAGGACAAGAAAACAAGGTTTTATATCTCTTCATACTTACTAGATACAATCTGTGAGAAAAATCAGTTTCCTGGAAATAATTGGACATGGAATCCACGAGAAAATACCATGCATATTTATTGTAATTTTCTTTCAAATTGCAACCATAGAGGAGTTATGGAACAACTAAATGATCACTTCATCATTCCATTTTACAATATTATCTTTGAACAAGACCCACCTTGCATGTCATGAGGAGCAGTGGAGGCAATATTATAGATTACAGATTGGTTTTCCTTACCGGATGGAACACTTATTAGAGTGTTTAGAGGATGAAGTCTACCACATATTTTTCTTAGGTATGTTACTGACAATATTTTCATGCAAGAAGTGTCATATAATCTCACCATAGGGTTGTTAACAACACGACATAAGAAGAATAAAGAATGACGGCTCACTCTTCCTTTGCAGATTAGATTATACGAGATTAAGAATATCATAGTTGTAGATACCGAAGAAAAATCCATAATAAAGTTTGAGTTCGATATAAAAGACTTCGATCTGTATGATTTGAGGGGAAATTGATAGGACCAATGTTTGAGAATCTACTACAATTGGGTCAGTGGGGCATTTCATTGGCCGGAGGAGGATCCATGGAATAATTGCTACAATTCCTCCAGACCTCGCGAGTCGATCAATATTGTCAGGACTTCATAGGCCACTCCAAAAATGGAAACAACTCCAAAAGAAACAACAGCAGAAGGAAGAAACCCGATGCAAGATAAGGGAAAGAGAAAGGATTTCGACAGAGGAAAGGAAGAAAAAAGATGGAAAATGAAAGTAGATCCACTTCTCATGAAAAAATATTTGGAAATAGAAGCAAAGAGGAGGAAAAGGCATCATAGAGCAGAACGAATAAAGAGAGAAAATCAGAGTTTTGAGGAAGAAGAATTGAGAGCGCAGAAATAAGAACAAGAGCTAATGGAAGAATGGGAGAAAAGGAGGAAAGAACAGGAGGAGAAGAAATAGCAAAAAGAAGAAGGAAGGCAAGATGCCATAGTAGAAGAAATGATACCAATATAGGTTGAAGAACAGGAACAGAGCCAACCAGCAATAGAGGGACAAAGCGAACAAATGTAGGATCGGGAGCTTGCTTAGTACATTGAAGATTTGATCAAAGTTGTGGACATGGAGTTGGAGCTGGAGCCACAGGATGAATATGTGGACTTGATACCAAGTGCACCACATGTCACCATTCAGACTTCACCATCTCTAGTTTCAGATTTATCCCTGAGTGAGGAAGGGGACATAGTGGCTATTGATGATGATCTGGTAATGGATGTGTATAATTTTTCATATGATGAACTATAGAAGAGGTTTGTACAGGCACAAAAAAATAATTTTTTGGATGATCATGAATTACATGCATTCATGAGAGAGAGGGTTATAGTGGCAGACACCAACATGAATCCAAATATTATTGTTGAAGCCAACTTAGCCTTCACATGTGTAGCACGATCAAAAACTCAGTATTTGAAGATTGAGAAGAAGGAGTTAACACATAATATATAGGTTTCCCAGTAAGATATAGAACAACTCTGTGAAGCAGCACAAAATGCAGTTTCCGCACAAGTGTACTAGGAGGAAATGAGAGAAGTGATATTTTTTGAAGTATCAACACTTGGAGATATTATGTGGGACCTCTATGAGGATCTCATGACCGTACATAAGGTAGCTTTCTGCTTGCATAGATTGCAACAAAAAATAAAATAATTTATCAAGATCCTTAGGAATGTGAAATATGCCATCACCATCGTGCATGTGTGTACAATGTGATACAAGGGAGCATCTCTTACCCTGCTAAAGAAAATGAGGCCACGGGCGGAGCTGGAGAAAGTAAGAGTTCAAATGTTGATCCTGAACAACAAGTAGCTCACCTCTTTCATTGGAACTATTCAGGCCTCATATTTAGGGATATACAATAGTTTGGATTTCATGGTGAGAACCCACAATATCCTATCAGTCAGATAACTCACTGAAGCTAAGCACAAATGTCAAATCGGGTAGGAGATCGATGAGTACTTGGAGCAACTGAAACATATTGCTACCCAGGAGGACTTAGAGCTAAATAGACAGAACATGTAGAACTACATCGGTGGTACGGTCCAGATCAAAACAATGTTGCGCCTGCTTGAGAAGAAATTTGAGACTAGTTCCAAATCATTGTACCTAGATGTTATGGAGGCTAGAGTCTGATTTCAACCATACACCATCAAGAAATTTGGGAATGTCATCGAACAATGCAGAGCTTGGCATCAATTTGTGACCGAGAAGCATAAAGTAGAAGTTGTTGAGCTGGATTTCACCCAAACCAAGCATCATAGTATTTTGTCTTGTTAGGCTATCAAGTTGTCTCTACCCTATTTTTTCCCATATGCCTACGAGTGGAAAATGTAATATTATTTGTAATTATTTTTAAAAGTGAAATTCCAAGTGTCCATATTGGAATGTGAAGAGTCATATTGTAATGTAATGAGTTATTTTGTAAAGAAGTTGAAGAATGAGGGGAGTCTAAGAGTCACAAAGGGGCATGTGAGTAATCACCCCCCTTTGTTATAAATATATCCTGATAACTCATGTAACAGGATTTTGAGAGACAAGATTTTGGCTAGGCTTAGGCTTAGGAAGAGCTTGGGAGTTTTATGAGATCATTGGCTTCTCAAAAGTATAATTCTTTGGAGGAGAAAGTGTTGTATACTTCACATTCCACTATTGGGGCAAGTGGTTTTTTAGCGTTGTACGTATGTTGGAACTATCACTTTTAATACAACTCATATTCAGCACACTTTCATGAATATGTTTTGGATATAGTAGAACTACTCTTGTTATATTTTAAATATATGTTATTTAACTTACGCATGTGTATGAACTATTTCGTTTGAATTTGTATGAATCTTGTTGGATGTGTGTTGATGTATTTATAAACCACCTTAACTTGTGGACTATTCCACTTGTTAGTTCGTGTGATGTCATTTTTCTCGTGTGTTCCTTCTAAGTTGTGTACTATTATAGGCTTCCAAGGGGCACACTTCCTTTTACCTTTCATGTGTTGGAACCATTAGGAATCACACTTGAATCTTCGCATGGTCACACATGTATTCTCACTAAAGAAATTATGCATCACTCTATGTGTTTTCCAAAGCAAGGTATATCATTAACACCCCACTGTTGGGACTCCTACTCCAAACGGTGTGAGGTCTAGTTGAGACTTCATATCAGGGAGATCCCCTGAATGTTGATGGGTCCAGCACCGTCAACATTTATGGCGCTAGAAGGAGGTCCAGGTGACAAGTTGAGCCCTTGAAGTCTATTTTTAATTTTTTCACACATCTAATGACTTCTTCCACAATTAAATTCCCAACATGTTTTTCCAGAAAAAAAAATTTCCCAAGTGTTGGAAAGTACCGTAGATGACTTTTCAACTCTCAAATTTGATGGCAATGGTGAAACAACCTTATTTTAGCATACTTCTCGTTTTCTTGAATTTTTCACAGAGCACAACATCCATTGTGAGGATGTTGGTTGTAGGTTGTTCATTCTCACGTTCGAAGGGCATGTAAATAAATGGTGTCACACATTGACCAATGCCTCCATACACTCTTTAAAACATCTTGTCACATAATTGTTTCACACTTTTGACATGTATGATCATAAGGATATGTGCAAGAATAATTTAGAATTGTGAAAATCATCTGATGAATCATTGCATCACTTTCACAATCATTTTATGAATTTCTGTTTTGAATTTTTGAAAGATGAAGTTGATTGGAATTTATTGTCTTGAAGATTACAATATCTTGCTCACATTTCAGAAAAAATGCATGAGCTTGAATCTTTTGAACCACTCCTAGCATATCTCGGTGTTAGAGCTTCTAAATCTGCAATGGATAAGGTTTTTGTTCCAAGTGACCCTCCGTCCCATTCTCATCAAATAGCTCTAGTTGCACGAGTTGAGGAGGAAGAGGTTGAGAATGTATTCATTGATATACCATCATATCCTCACAACCCACATACTTAGTATTTCAACGCAGGTTTGGAATGTGAGTCTGATGGTTACGATGAAGGGTTATCTCCTCATCCTCCATCCTTTGGTCCCATTGATCCTCTGAATTGTGAGTTTTTTTGTTCACCCATTTCAAATATTTCTCTTAATGTTCATGAGGATCAAGTGTTGGATGGAGTTCATGTTGAGCAGTCAAATTGCGATATCATTTACAATGATTATGTGTGGGAGTCCATAATTGAACAAGAATCTACGATGGAGGATGAATTTCTTCCTTCCGCACCTCTCCTGCATCATCTTGACATTTTACACGATTCCGTAATTTTTGTCTAATCCTATGAAAATTTGGTTTCTGATGATGTTACTACTTCTGATCATTCACATAACACGTGGGACGTTAGTTTTTCATGCAGATGTGGAGAGGATGATCTTCTACTATGATATTCTCAATCTCCAATCTTAAATATCTAAAAATACAGAGGGTGAAATTTTTCATTCTTAATCTCCCACTCTCTATGATTCATCAGATCATGAGGATGCCTTTGCTTTTCATTTTAACTTTTTGATCATGACTGTTGTGATATTTCCATCGATTCAATTGGTCACGATTCTGATTTTTCCATTGTTGATCTCTCGGAGCTACTGATATTTGATGATCTACCTTCCGATGAGTTGGAACTTCCTCAAGTTATCAAGTCACTTCAGCTTGAGCTTATGGTTATGCTAGGTCCTTGTGACCTTGAGGTCAGTTCCAACTTCAATCAGAAGAGTGTTGAATATTTTTAGGTTCCTCATCACTCTACCATACATATTGAAAATCAAGTTGTCTTACAAGTTTCACATCCTCCAATTGCATTACACGATCCTATCACTCAATCAATGGAGGACTCGTATGTAGTGAGCTCGATGGAAAAACAAAAAATTCTTCATTCTTTTTGTTCGCTCATATTCGCAGTTTGAAATTTTATGTTTGCATACCTTTGAATCGTAGTGTGTTAAAACACAATGATGTCTCCGTAGAATTCCTTTCATGCGCTTTTCGTTTTTACTTTTATGCGTGTTCATTCAAAATTAAAACGTTATGTTTTTCGTTATCTTATCTGTCTTGTGTATTGTTATGCTTAGATATATTTCTTGACTTGCATTTCCTTTCCTACATAGTCCAACCAATGTGCTGGTGGTTGCATTGGATGTATCACTTCACTTGAGTTTGGCCTATGCTTTATTTAGGGTAGGAGTAGGATTAGCTTTTCTTTTCTTAGTTGTTTCCGTTGTCTTTATTTATCTTAATTTTATTTTTTCTCTGCTCTTTCCTTTTGTTATTTTCTTTTAGTTATACAACAAATAACATTGGAAGGTTGGGTGAAGGTTGGTGCTGAAGTGCAGCACTTTGATGGACGAAAGTTGATGCTATCCTGGTAGTTGGAGCTCGGGAATTTGGCCTACCTAGAGAGAAGATTGGATCAGCCCATGTACACTTTACACAAGGATGTGCAACAGGGTTAGGTGGAAGCCCTCATAGAGTCTTGATGTGTACACTAGTAAAAAATGATTAAATTAATGACTAGGAGACTAAAATTGTTAGTCACCGCAATTATTTCAAGTGAATTACTACTAAATTTGAGCAATTTTAAGTGATCAAACTAAAAATGACTAACTTAAATGACTAATTTAGTCTTGAAATAAAATATACGACTAGATAATAAGTGACTAAACTAAAAGCGACTAACTTAAATGACTAATTTAGTCTAGGGATAAAATATATGACTAGATAATAAGTGACTAAAGTAAAAGTGACTAACTTAAATGACTAATTTAGTCTAGGATTAAAATATATGCCTAGATAATAAGTGAAAAAATTAATAATGATCAATGTAAATGACTATTATAGTCCAAGAATAAAAATATGGCCAAATAACAAGTACAACAAGTATATGAATTAGTCATTTATGTCAGTGATTTTTAATTGTCTCACTCCATATATGGAAAATTTCAATTTTGGTACCGAACTGTTACATTTCACTATAGGTGTCTCTGGATCCATTTGCATTGTTAAAATTTAGACACAAAGGGGTCTATGAATTTACAGTGTTAAAATTATGAATACCCTTTGGTCTCTAAGTTTAACAGTGCAGATGGATTCATCTACAATATTTAACATAATTGCATGTATCATCTATCAACTTTACACTAATGCCTTCATTATAATTTTAGTAAAGGTAATATTAATTAGATAGCCAAATTAATATTTATATTTATATTTAATATTTGGCCATAAAGTTTAATTTTTAAACTTCATTGATTTATGTTAAAAGTGTGAGTTGTTTTAAATCCAAGGTTAAATCTTCATATTTACATTTAATAACTAGATAAATATAACATTTCTTATGTTAAACATGTGAGTTCATTTAAATCTTGTATTAAATCATCATATTTACATTTGATAAATACTAAATAGATAAACCTACAATATATATTTATAGACCTATTTAGTAAATAGGTATGAACATTTGTTAATTTAAGTATGAAACTTAATTAAATTTTTAATGATGTATGAACCTTTGTTTTTTGTAAGTCAATGTTATATTAATGTAGGAAAAAAGGAGTACATATAGCTAGTTACAAAGGAGGTGATCTCACCTCGACTTAGTTTGTTGAAAAAAAATTGCACCAGATGCAAAAAAATGCAAAAGAGGGACTAGGGACATTGTCCATAAATGGTTGGGCCAAAGACACAAAAACACATATAAAACATAAAGAACACCAAATAGCATACTATTCGTCCAACGTTATGGATGCAAGGTTGTCCGGGGTTGTTCCTAGATGTGGTGGAGGACAGAAGTCACACTAACCGTGCCCTTCAAAGTGCACCAACGTCCAAATCTCCAGCGATTATACTTTCTCAATGAGTTGATTTTGGCCTCGCCAAACAACTACCAGTATCTCTCCTAGAATTGGAACTGTAAATAGTGCATTCAGTCTAATGTTGCATCTGCTCTGCATGCTCCTCATGACATAATCTCTCAGTTTTGTCCACTCTTTCCATAAGGTTGTTGATAAGTGCACGACTGTTCTCTAGGCAAAAATGTTGGTTAACCTGCCCCTCATTTAACTCAAATTAATAAAACCCACGATTCCCCTTGCCACCATAGCCTCCTCCGCTCTAACGACTCTGCTTTTGAACCCTCAAACCCCCACCTCTGTTATCCCCCCACTTACCTCCTCCACCACCCCCATGCGCACCCACACTAGTGAGTCGCGCACGCCCCACAGTCTTTCCACCCTGGCTTGGAGCCGCCATGATTATTTATGAGTCTACCACCCCCACGGGGCCATGGATGATAGGGGAGGGAGAACACCCACACCACTCCATGGGCTTCATAATTCGCCAAGGTCGAGGAACCCTGTTGTGTGCAAAGTCGAGAGACCAGACCCCCCACTATAAAAAACAAACACCAACAGCGAGGGAGCCAAATGTCTTCTCCCACCACCACAAGGAAGCACAGAGACACCTCCCACTACCAAATAAATACTTCCACCACTAGCAAAAGCAAATATTATCACCCACCAAAATAACATAGGAAATTGAACAACAAATGATGACAAAGTAGCTGACGCTTGAGCGTAACTCCCCCAGGGCAGTGACCAGCCTCCAAATTCGCCACATAGAGACCACACACCAATCCACCAAACACCGTCACACCCACACTGGAGGGCACAAAATTTGGAAAAGAAAATAGTTTTCTGCCACCACCCTCAAGTTTTCATGGACTACAAATTCTAGCTTCCTCTCTTATCATGAAAAAACAGGCTTACTGAAATCCAAGAAAAATGGAAACGAGTGATCTCACTTCCCTTCAACTTCTTATCCTCAACCCAGACGTAGTCAATGGCTAAGAAACTGAGCAACAGGGACCGATTGAACACACTACACTAGCAAATTCCCACGACAAGCACACACATTAAACCATGTGCATTCCCTCTGTAAACCTTCCTGTGACGTTTACGCTTCCTCTTCATAGGCTACCATCAAGACCAGCACCAAACCATATTTAGGAGTCTATTGTTGGGCTCCCTCATCTTCTCTTGCCTTATCCTTTCACCAGCTCCAAACTCCAATGCACAATTATTTTTCACATGAATTGCCAAAGTGAAGCCAGTAACTCTCAACCCATAACCCATTAACTCCTCACCCCTAACCCCTAAAATACTTAACTGTTAAATCCCCTAACCCCTAAGCCCCTAATCCCTAATCCCTTAACCACTAACTCATTATTCACCTAACCCTTAACTGCGCCTAAATCCCCTGACCCATAAGCCCCCAATCCCTAATCCCTTAACCACTAACTCATTATTCCCCTAACCCCTAACCCCTCAAACCCTAACCCCCTAATCACTAACTCATTATTCCCCTAACCCCAATCCCTGATCCCTTAACCTCTAACTCATTATTCCCCTAACCCCTAAATGTGCCTAAATCCCCTAACCCCTAACCCCTGAATCCTTAACCCCTTAACCACTAACTCATTATTCCCATAATCCCTAACCCTAAGCCCATAATCCCTAATCCCTTAACCACTAACTCATTATTCCCCTAACCCTTATAATGGTCCTTAAAACTCGTTGAGATTATCCACTAACTCATTAGTCACCTAACCCTTATAATGGTCCTTAAAACTCGTTGAGATTATCCATTCCAAACGAGAACAGGTCTAGTTGGGACCTATGATCGGGTTAATTCCCCCTTTTTGGCAAGACTAAAATGGTTACTCTTTGATATAAAAAATGTAGATCAATTTTTTCATTAAAAAGAGTGAACCATACCCTCTCTGCCAAGTTATTCCTATCGGTTTCTTGGCCTCCTCTTGCTCTCACATGAATGTAATCTTGCTTGACTGGCACAGAAGAAGGTTTCACATTATCAATTGTTTGTTTGGGACAACTTTCAGTTGTTTCATCACTATTACATTCTTCAAGCTTATCCTTTAAATCATCCTAGTATTTTGTACTCTCTCCAACTTTGTAGTGCTTTCCATTCTTCTCAGTCTCATCTGTTTCCTTGGTTTGTTAAGGGACAAGGTCAACAACGTTAGGATGTTTTTGCAACAAACAAGGTATTTCCAGGACACAATCGGGTGGAGCAAGAGTATAATCGCCAAATTTCTCATGAATGTGGGACACTCGAACTTAAGCTTTTTTGTAGCAGTCATGAGGTGCAGTGTGGTTATTAGGATTTAATCAGATGTCCATTCTCCGGACTTAAACTATGTGACAACACTGTGGCTGAGTTTGAAACTGGAGATTGAACATACATTTTGTTTAATTGCAGTAGACATTTTCATCGATAAATGTAAAGAAATGGCTAACAAATACTAGAAATTAATAGATAGAGAAGACATGGCAACAATCAACAATACCTAAAAAATTGTTACATTGAGACACAAAGAATAAATAACTATTGTGCACAAACAAAGACCAACGAAACTATCATCTTAACCCCTAACCCCTAAACCCTTAACCCCTAACCCATTTAACCCCCTAAAACCTAAACCTATAAAACCTAAACCCCTCACCCTTAAACCCTAATTCCCAGCCCCTAACCCATTTAACCCCATAAACGCCTAAAACCGTAACCCATTTAACCCCCTAAACTTAACCCCATTAACCCCTATCCCCTAACTCGTAAAATCCTTAACTGCTAAATCCCCTAACCCCCTAATCCTCTAAACCCCTAACCCATTTAACCCCTAAACCCTAAACTCTAAACCCTTAACCCCTAACCCATTAAACCCCCTAATGCAACAAGAAGATGCCAAGCCAAAATGCATTACCTTTTTATTCACAAAGATGTTATTTATTGACAAAATTTATTCAAACCAAAAAAATTTCCATGGCGTAGGGTAGGGATTAACTCGAAATCGATGGCCTTTTAGGTGTTAATATGTTTTTGTTGATTGCATACCGCACTTTCCATGTGTTGATTTAGAGAGAAACCACTGCAGGTAATGAGTTGGTCCCCAAAACACAGAAGGACCCATGAATGTGACTCTATGTTTGCCATGAGAATGAAGGAAACCCTTTGAAACACGCAATAAGAAAAAACTTGGAATTGAAATTTCAATTGAGGATAACATAAAAACGTGGTTGTAGAGAATTTGATGAAATATGCAAAAAAAAATTCTACTGTAATGAGGCATCCTTGTCAGTCTTTTGGGAAAGAATAAGTTTAAGAAGCTCGAAACAACTCTTGGAGTCATGTTCAATGAGTGACCATAAACTTAGGGCTATCAGAGTGGCTAATAATCATAATTTATGGTGGATGATATTCAGCATACATAACATTTGTCGTTTAGGTCATTTGTTTGGTGGTCAATGCTGGTGAATCAATATATTATATCATGGTACCATATATTTATTTTTTAAAGGAAAAAATCTATTGAACATGAAATAAGTTGCATCTTGTGTAAATTTTTAATGTCGTGATGTTGTGAATGGTTTGAACATTATATGTATCATATATTTGTAATCACTTCTTTCAATTTTACTTTAAGAAATAAAGGAAGAGGTGCAGGGCCTTACCATAAGAAGGACTTGCACTAACTCGTCTCCTCATATCATTCAAACATTAGCCCATAAATCAAACACATACCCTAATTTCTCTAGTATGGAAACCCTTGGATGCATATGATAATGAACTCCTCCCAACCGCTTGTTCTAACCCAACTATTGAATGTATTTGGTTGACATGTGTAAATGGCTTTAATGGATCCATGGATATGTATGAAATCCAATTTTTCATTTAATTGATACAAATACCCAAATTAACACGAGGTATAGAAATTTCAACCTTACAACTCTCTCATCCAATATTAAATACTTCACTAATTAGTCAAGGGGTAATCTACTTAACTGTATATTTATTAAAAGCACTCATATTAACACAAGAAAGTAATAATAGTATTTAATATAAAGTTATAATATAGGTATATGCTAAATTGGCATGTGAAACCCCCTTGTTTGTGGGACAATGGATGCCCTTCAGCAATGATTTAACTATTTAATCTATGGAGGTATACATACCTTAATTTCCCTTGGATTCAAACCTGTGAAATTTAAAGGGGAAACAATTTAACACAATTCTAACAAGTAAATACAAACTTAATTTGTATATGTATCAAAGTTAGTCTAAGTGTTGCATGGCATGCTTAATTTTGCACGAAATCAATAGAACTCGTGAAGGGTTGATCACAACAGGCATGTATGGTCGATTCTTATTATCATAGGTATGTTAGTTTGGTTTTCCCAATCCACAAATTGCACACATTGTTACTATTGTTAAAGGTATGCCATGTTGGTTTACTTGTTCAACATCATGCACATTTGGTTGTGTTCATTAAAGGCATTTTAGTTCATTGAAAAAACCAATATTTTGTCAAGATGGTCAAATTAGATTGGTGATGTGTTAGGTTGGTTATTAACATCTATTTTTTATTAACACTATCTAGGAGAAAACAAAATAACTTATAAATACAATTGCCTTTCTTTTTGAAAAACATCAAAACATTTATAACTTTTAATAACTTTAAAAAAAATTAAAATATTTATTATATTCAAATAATATTCTAAAAAATCAAAATATTTATTATATTTAAATAATATTCTTTTTACATTGGCCTTTTTCATTTGGAATTTCATTTTCCCACCAAGGAGGATTGCCATGAAAATTCCCACAAAACACATTGATTCAGAATTGGTACCGTTATCGACCTCGGTACCTGCATCATCAACATCTTGCAGCAAGTGCAAGAGATGCCAGTGGAACGAAGCTCTGGGTGTACTCCATCAAATGCACCAGAAGGTAATCTTAGTCGATTTCAATACCTATGCATCTCTTTTGCATACCTACGGCAATGAAAAAGAAAAACGCAAGGCTACACCCAACATGGGTTTCCCGTTCCTGTCACTGAATTGGTTAGTATTCTACATTTTTCTCCACTTCTATTGGTTTCTATTCATAAACCTATGGTCATATCCATGTTGGGCTAGCTTTGATCAGCGCCCTCTCTGGTTTTCTTAGGTTTACACGGTGGTTGGTTGTTATAAGTACAAAATCCCAATTGATATTCGTGGAAATCACTGCTATTTTTATTTTGTTGCAGATCAGTTTCAGGCTAAATATATTCTAATGCATGGCATTCTGTTAGAGTTTGGAATGAGGGGAAAATTTAATTAAGGTTTGATTAAATTATGCATTCTCAAAGAATGTTTCTCATGCTGTCTTGAATGTCGCATGTTTGCGTTTTTTTCTTTAAATGATTTCCTGCTGATGGGATTATATGTGGAAACCCCTGCTACTTTTATTTTGTTGGAGATTATTTATATTCTAATGCATAACATTCTGTTAGAGTTTATGATGAAGGGAAATTTACTAGAGATTGGATTAAATTATGCACTCTCTAAGATATTTTCTCAAGATTTCTGGAATGTCTTATGTTTGGGATTTTTGTTTTAATGATTTCGTGGTAATGGGTTTTTCAATTTGGTCCTATGAAATAAAATCTTAAAGCGAAGTTTTAAAAAGTTGTTTGATAGAACTTGTTTACATGACAGGGTATTGGTTTTAAGGTTGATTGGATGGGTTTTTTTAATTATGAAAATAGTTACTCTGAATCATTATTTTTACTATCTCAAATCACAACCAGCGGAGTAGAAACTATTCAACTACTAACAACGCTTTGGTTGTTGAATTTACAACCAATTATCCTCATATCCTGAGCCTACCAAACTAATCTGACTTAAAACCATAAGTTCAACAGCTGTGAAATACCTTTGCTTAGCCAAGTGTTGGCAACTTGTAACATGAGGGAGAAGAAGTTGATCTTGCACCAATCATCCCTCCAGAAGCTTTGTATGTATCTTTTGGTTTACAGAGATTTATTAAATATTAAATTTGATCCCTAATCACTCCAATGGAGGAGGATGAGCATGCTCACTTCTTTTTGTAATAGATAAAGAGATCAAACCATCTTAAAATATCATGACCACCACCTACCAGTGTCGTTCTCAGTCAGTAATAGAAGATTGAAGAATTAGGATTGTCTAATACACATCAAAATCAACTTACAGGCCAAAGTGAATCATTTTTCTGTATAGGAACAAGGTTGTAGGAAAGTTTGCATTGCTGACAATTTGGCTAAAAGAATGCAGTTGTTGTTAGTCAAAGCTGCATCCGAAATATTTGACCATGCTATAAATAGGATATATTAGATGGAACAAAATTAGAATGCATTATGTAACGGTATCTTCAAGCGCATGGATTGTTTCTGCCAAAGATCCTTCCTCTTTTGTCAAGCCGTTTCACGGAAGTAGACTCTACGACATTATCCACAGTTCATCGAATGGTGCATGATGAAGATGAAGAAGCCACAAATAGGGTTTTAGTAAAATAATAAGAACTCAAGCTGTGAAGCCACCTAAAGAGAGTGTTACCATTTACACCTTTTGGAGTTGAAGCAAAGAAGATCGCTAGGGCTGCTGGAAGTTTCAACCACAACATGCAGTTTCCTTAACAAATTTCCAAGACTACTTGAAAGGTTTTTTTTTTTTTTAATGAGACTATCTAAATGATGCTTCTACAATCTTCAACAAGGATGTTCTAAAGGAAGTGCTTCAATAAAATTCAACAATACTGCTCCAAAGAATTCTCTGTGTCAAATCCAAATGTTGCTTCTAAAATGTTTAGTGACTATTATAGATGATGACTTTGGAAGTGCTCCAAATAGTCTCTGAGTGATACTCCAAAAGCACTGTCTCAAGACTCCAAGTAACACGAAGTGCCTAAGTCCATTTTTTTGATGCTGCTATAATCTGAATTTAATTGTTACCATAGTCAAAATTAAGATGCCTCAAAACTTCTTCATGTCAATACTTCTTAGAACTTTGAGTTGAAGGACACCTAGCATGGGAAAAGCTTTGAATGGGGAGAGGCTTGAATACTTAAGAGACTTAAATAGATAGATCCAAGAGGAAAGTTGATATTAGATGCAAAAAGCACATGAGCTGAAAAAAGAACTAGCCAAACACCAAGACTCTTTCACCAACATGAGGTAAGAATTATACAAGAGCATCTTGTAACTCTTGCAATTATGAAGAAAATTCATTTAGCTAGGTAATTGGTAAGAGGAGAGGTTCACCGAAATGACTGCTTAGTTACCAATGTTTGACAACAAAGGAGGAGGCATTGAAGAAGCTACAAGCAACTGTCCAAGAGACCAAGCAAGCCCCATTCAATGCCATTGCAAAAGCTACCATCATGAAAAAACCAAGCATGATAAACTCACCTTCCAAGATCATATCAAAATAGCCCCTTAGATATTTCCAAAAGCAGAATAAAGACACTGGTTCCAAGTCATTGGGTCAAATGGTCTACGATGACCAAGGGTTGCTACGCAAGAAATGACAAGGGTTTATGTTCCTTCTTATAGCTCAATAGAGGCTCAAGCATCAAGTCTAGGATTCAGTTGATAAAAATCAATCAACCGCGCATTTTAAAAATATTCATGACCTCTCCAATGGTTTCCCAGGGACTACTTTTAAGACATAAAATTTTCATTTTAAGGACTTCTTATTGAGATGCTTAAGGTCCCTCATGACCATCTAGTGACATTTATAATTTAGTGATCCTATTTATCATTATCATTTTCCACTATCCTTGGACATCGAAAATTAGTGATCCTATTTATATTTTTACCATAAGTACTGTATTTATAAGTTAGGGATTTTATTTATCATTTTCCCACCATCCTTGGACACCATTTTCTGCAGCACCATTGAGTTAAAATTTCTAATCAATTGCCTTTGACTCCAGAAGTGTTCCGTCATATTGTTCCACAATTATTCCCATGAAAACAAAAGAATTATTGCAAACTTCACAGAGCCTAGACAGAAAGATGGACAGACACTTGAAACCCATGTCTCAGTTTTTCAACATTTATAGAAATCAATACATAGTTTCTCTGCAAAATATTTTTGATATAAACATGACAATTATTTGAAGATATTATTATTTTTATAATGCTCAAATTTTACTTCCCAGACCTCTTTTTTACTAGATTTATTTTCAAAGTAACATGTCCATCAAGTTCTCCCATGGTAGTCTGGCAGCTCTGCTTGCAATCATAGCCGTGATAGTTGGTGAGTTTCCATGTCTATTAGTCATTACTAAATTGTCACATGACGGTCATCTACTAAAGATTATGAAGATACAAGGAATAGTACAACTTTGACAAGAATTTTCAACTTGTAATAGATACAGAATTTCATAACCAACTTAAATCACACAGGAGATAGAAGGATTGTCTAATACACATCAAAATCAACTTACAGGCCAAAGTGAATCATTTTTCTGTACAGTGACAAAGTTGCAGGAAAGTTGGCATTGCCAACAATTTGGTTAAAAGAATGCAGTTGTTGTTAGTCAAAGCTGCATCTGAAATATTTGACCATGCTATAAATAGGAGATATTAGATGGAACAAAATTGGAATGCATTATGTAATGGTATCTTCAGGCAGATGGATTGTTTCTACCAAAGATCCTTCATCTTTTGTCAAGCCTTTTCACAGAGGTAGACTCTACGACATTATCCATAGCTCACCGAATGGTGCATGATGAAGGTGAAGAAGGCACAGACAGGGCTATAGTAAAATAATAAGAGCTCAAGCTCCGAAGCCACCTAAAGGGAGTGCTACCATGCACACCTTTTGGAGTTGAATCAAAGAAGATCGCTAGGAGTGCTGGAAGTTTCAACTACAACGTGCAGTTTCCTTAACAAATTTCCACTGAACTCCCACCTATTCCACTTTCATTTCTAGCAATCTCCACTTGAACAGAAATTAGGATTTTCACCGAATGCATATTTCAACCTTCTAGGAACACAGTGAAGAAACCAAGCTGCAATGACAGCATTTACATCATGAATAGAAGGAGGATCAAGAACTATAGTAAACCAAAAATCCACTAGATTATGTGGACGATAGGAAAGAGGCCAGGGACAGGTCAATAGTACAATAGTAAAAACTCAAGCTGTGAAGCCACCTATAGAAGGTGTTACCGGTTGCACCCTATCAGAGATGAAGAAAAGAAGATTGAAAGTAATGCTTTATTGTTTCAGCCATAGATTGTAGTCTTCCTTGACTAACATCCATTGAACTCCCACAAACTCCACTTCCACGTCCAACAATTTTCACTGCTTTAGCTACTCTCTCTTTATAGCTCTCCCAATACTCAGTACAAGGCCCACTGGCACATCCACGATGACTACCTTCCATGCTTAGAAGAGACATGTTTAGATTTTCACCAAAAGCATATTTCAATCTTAAGGAAACACATTGAAGCAACCCACCTGCACCACTGGTATCATCTACATGAGAAAAATAAGCAAGATCAAGGAAAAAAATGAGCTCAAAATCCATTGCATTGTGTGGGCGATCATAATGAACGTTGCTCTTTGACAGAGCACTGGCTGCTTTATCTGAAAAATCCAAATTTGCATTGTCTAGAGACATCACTGTGTAAGAATTCATCTGTAAGTGATTGTCTAAGCATAATTCAACACGGGGCCTTTCTGAGAGAACTGTATCAGCACCCTAATCTTGAGCTATCCCCTGCTTCCATGCAATGAGCTTCAAAAATTCTCGAAGAACTCATATTGGCATCAATAACAAAGTGACAAAGGAAGCAATTTTAAATGCATCATATGGTTCCAATACAACTCGCCTGCTAAAAAAATCACATAGTTCACCAATTTCCTGAGAGTTTAATTCATCTTGGCTATTTGTTTGCTTTCGTGGTAGTGGTTGGTGTTGCTACTGCACTAGTGTGTACATGTTATAATTCTCCACACTCAGACCTTGCATATGAAGTTGAATTGGAATTTTATTTTGTCCTCCTAAATCAGGAAAACTTACTTCATACCCATGGCCCCTGCTAAAAAAGTCACATAGTTCATCAATTTCCTGAAAGTTTAGTTCATCTTGCCTATTTGTTTGCTTTTGTGGTAGTGGTTGTTATTTTTGTTGTGCTAGCATGTACATGTTATAATTCTCCACACTTATACCTAGCATACGAAGTTGAATCGGAAGTTTATTTTGTCCTCCTAAATCAGGAAAAATTACTTCATAGTTCATACACATGGCCCCTGACATGAAAAATAAAAGCTGGATCACAGAATAAGTAATCAACAAATTCTCCATCTACTTTCAAAGTTGAGCGCAGAATGTCTAGTAACTGGTAAAATTACCATAGAATTCCAAGATACTTTGCAATGCCGCGTAATTTTTTTTAAAGAGAAGTAAGAGGGACCCAACCACCTCCATAACCACTATCATTCCCAAGTTGAACATAAATATACCTCTCTTCATCCTCATCCACTGGAAGATCAGTTCCTATAGTCTTAGGAAACTCAACCAAAGTCATTCCCGCTTTATGTGCCGCCAGACATTGTGTTTCCAACACATTTTTTATGTTAGTTACTCTATTTAATATAGTGTCTTCCCTTCGGGTTAATGGTGATGCTTGAGAAATTCCATGAGAAACGGTGCCTACTTTATTGGCACTATCGATGGGAGACTGCCTAACATTCATACTTGAATTATCTGAAGTTCCTGGGACCCCTAAATGTGGATTAAGATGAGTTTCCATAGTATTTAATCTGACATCAACATACCTCATGATAACTTGTTGAAATTGTGGATAGAGCATTGAGTCTCCTTCAGGAGCACCACCCTTAGGTGGTATAGCTGGTTGCAGCCATACTTTATCACTAGAAAAGAAACACATATCAACTGCAAACTTCTTGCGATAAATGATATGAATCCAATAGGGACTTTTTAATACAACAGAAACATCAGTAGGCAATAGAGAACTTGGCACTATGGCTGGCCCTCTACTTGTACTCGATACAATGGATCCATTTTGTGTATTTGGATTACTACTAGCCCCACTACTAGGTGCAACACCAGATATACCCCCATTAGCTTGAGGGTCAGAGGAAGATTCAGTGCTTTGAGCCAGCCCTTGAGACACCATCAATTTATTTTTTTTATCAGTTATTGGAAATCCTGATGGTACTAAACTTAAGCGAGTTCTCTTCTTGTCCATCAAAGAATTAGGATTTCATCATGATCACTTCAAATCTTAATTTAGTATATGAACTCCAACTACAATACATATCCATAAAATAAAAACCTAATAAAAGACATGACATGAGCTTGCATAGTTAGTAAACCATGCTATAAAATGATTGTTAATCTGTCAATATCCTAGAGGACCATGTCTCTAATAAAGATAGCAGGTTCTATCTTTGCTACACGGTCATATTTGGAGGCAGAGTATTTCCTGTGAACATTAATAAGCTTCCCTTCCCCTACCTTCTGATGATAATGCACCATCATCTTGGCAAATTCCCAAAGTTGCATTCAATACTTCCATTCCAACATGGAATTATTTTTAGGATACATTGTGCAATATAAACTGCGGTCGCCGCAAGCATGGAGTGTTGATATCTCAACATAGCGTACTCCACCAGGAAAAGCTCCATGCAGAAAAAAGACAATCTCTCTGTCTCTTCATCAGATTGAGCTACCTTCAACAATCTCTTCATGAAGACATAAGGAGTTGGCACTACCATATTGAAGTGCAGAGTACTAAGTATCAATCTCTCCATTTTTAAAAATTATCCTCTAGTGTACGCATTGTCAAAGATAAGAATGAATCTATCAACCACATGAACAAAGGCCTCCTCATACTTGCATGCCAAAAGCATGGCGGTGACACCTACAAGCTGCAAATGCTTTCTCATCACTTTATATCTTGAAATTTATCTGTTAACAATGTTGACAGTCAAAAATAGAGTTTCATCCATGAGCTCAAACTTCATGTGCAACTCAATGAGCCAGAAAATTAGGATAGCCCTCATTCTCTCATTTATGTCTGATTGCTGGGACATGTAGTCATGTGGAACACAACTAAAATTCTCCCTAGTTTTATACAAACTGTAAATGTCTTGTATATATTCTGAAATAGCCATTGGGTCTCCTGCATTAGACTCGTCAATGTCTGACATCTGATCAACTGAATGTATCATTTCCACTTCATAGCTTTCCCCAATCTGAACCACAGAAGGTATAGTCGGCTCTAATGTCATCTGATCTTCCATATCAATTTCATGTGCAATTTGTTGTTTATTGTTCCCTGTAAATGAGAGTGTCTATTTTTTCTTTGCTCCCACCCACAGATTCTCATCAGGTTTATTCACAGGTTGGGAATCCTGTACAAAATGCTGATTGTTTGCTAATGTGGCAACATATTTCCTTGTCACTAGACAATTGAATAGAAAAAAATTATTTAGAACCAACAGCATGTGAATTCCTTTGGGGCATGGCAAAAACAACATTCCCAATGTCACCTAGAACTTGACGACCATTTTCTTGTCCTGATGGCACTGTTGCTTTGTTGCCTTCCATTTCAGGAGGACCTTTAGTGGTGGTGGGTTTGGCCAATCTGGGTTTGTTTTCAGCAAATCCTACCATTTTCTACCTCGTGTAACATTTTTTTGAAGAAGGGTTTGATGGGTTTTTTGTCTGAGTCCAATAGAACAGATAGGCAGATCTGGACTCTACAGGGAAGCTTCCTTGGACAAAAAAATATGAAGGAAGAATACTGTATTTACGTCAAAATGGGGAGAAGCCCAATAATTGCATTTGCAATGGGTGTAATCAAATTTATCAGTCTCGTAACTCAAAGAACATAGGGACTGCACAGCATGGTCGATCTTATACTATATAGACATTCTTTATCCCTGCAGCATGAAAAGTAGTGATAGAAGCACCTCCAGGCATCATGGGTAGTGTTACAATAAGAGAATGAAGATGTCTGGCTGCACCTGAGCACTGCTCAGCTATCTATCAAATGACCTAGTTATGATGGAGACATCTAGTAGAGGTATTGAGGGTGAAATCTAGTAGAGTTGTAACTCCTTCAAGGCATTGGAAGTAGTGCAATGTTACTATATAGCATTAAAGGTTTAGTTGTTGACACATTTAAGCCCTGTGGCTTGTTACAAAATTTCCATGGTGTATGCTATAATTGCAATCCATGTATATCAGATCACAGGTGAGGACAAGCCCAAGCAAGAAGAGAATGCAATACAACTGAGAAGTGAGATATTCTACCTTGAAAGCATGACTCATTAGGTATGTAGCTAAAATGAGAGATAGCACAAGAGATATTTTTCCTCTGGGATCCTTACATTGACTATGAAATTTATTAGTAAATGTTGAGTTTTCATAGTGACATGATTTTTCATAGGATTCTAGAAGTTATTTGTATGTTAGAATAAGAGGCAGCTCGAAATTTTTAACAGGAATTGAGTTCATCGAAGTCTGGCCAAATCAAACAAGAGGCCTAGTATTGACTTGATTCTTATACTCTGAAAAACAAGTAGTATTGTTGTAGTACCACTATAAGAATGAAATGCTAAACTTGCCCACAGTCCTGAAGCAGTCATTCGGACCTCCTTAAGGACAAAAGGTTTTGTTTGATCTTGGATTCTTCATTTTGTATGCCTGTCACTTCAAGTGGGTATGCTCTGAAATATTTCGACTATTGGAGAAGTAATAGTCCTATTGTGGTGTGGGATTCGTTGGATACATGAAGGTGTATTAAAGACTATAAGGGCTCAGTTTACAGGAATTTCTTGACAACTATTTGACACCTGGCTATATGAGTCATAGCTATACATTGATAAGACTTCATGCCTGTCTAAGTTTCAAGAATGAATTCAGCTCATGTTGATCCAAGTTTCAAAGATTGCAAGCCATTCTTATCTGAGTTTTAATGGAAGATTACAAATCTAGGTACAAAGTTTCTTATTTCCGAATTTGAGGATTTATTTAATCACTCTCTTCTGCCCTATAACAAAATAACCTGTCTTGCGGATTGTTCACTTGAAACAACCTCAATACAGACCAAGATTTATTTGGCCTGAATTCTCTTAAATTTGATTTGAAGTTCTGAAACAGATTATAGTTTGTTGTTGTTTAAGGTTCTCATAAGCAGTTTTTGGAAAGCTGTGGCCCCTCCTCTACTCTTTGAACAAGACTATAAAACATAAGTATGATAAATATTTGTTATTAGGACTAGGGCCTAAAGAACAAAAGTGTCATTGGCATATCTCACTTAAGTTTCATGCATGAATATTTTACTATTTGAAAGGCTAGTTATCTAAGTATACATTTGATGTAGAATGAGTTCAAACTTGCAAGAAGACTTATCTAGTCCAAGGGTTTACAACAGAATTCTTGAACAAGACTCAGTTCCTAGTAAGACCATCTCAAATATTAGCTCTCTAAGGACTTGAATTGTGAGCAGTAACCTATTGTAACATCTCCAAAATTTTGATCTTCATAATGACAAGGCAAACATCATACATCTTCAAGACATTAGAGGTACATCAACTTAGTTTGATTTCTATCTTTTCTCATTTGAAGGAATTATCATCAGTCGAATTAAGTGTAAGGCTGGGTATAGGTCAGATTAGTGGCATCCAATTCACAGATCCTTTCGAGAATATAAGTTTCTCATTTCTTCACATTACAGGACATTCATCCTATAAAAGGTAGAAAAGCTAAGATATTGAACAACGTTCAAAACCCATCATGACCGTCATGATCTAGTCAAGGACCTCTCCTTCATAATTTTTAGGGTGTCTGAAGCAGATCATTTGATTTCGAAAAGCGCAACATGCAAAGTAGTGATAGCAACACCTTCAGTCATCATGGATACTGTTACAATAAGATAATGAAGATTGTGTAAGTATATAAAGGAAACACCCTTATTCGAGATTGACTATGAATCAAGCATTCTTGATCCTTAAAGAAAATGAGAGGCAGTAACACCTTATGATTTGAAACAATATTTGTTGTGGCTAGTTAGCTGAGGAGTTCAGAATGATGGTACTATATAACCTGGAAGTGGCATTTTCATAATGACAACTTTCTTCATGAACAAATTTGTATAACAATAGATGAATTTTAAACATGATTATGACCTCTAGGAATAATATGTGGTCCCAGTAAGTCTAACCATATGTCATTATAGTAATAGTATGTGATAAGTAATTGGATAAATCATAAAATTTCTCAGGGACAGTTCACTCTATGATGATTACATCTACTAAAATCATGAGCGCTTGTTTACAGAGTTTATACTCTGAATCGAGAATAGGATTGTGTCATAAATTTCGTCATTGTGTTTTACAAAGTAATTGAGATAGTTGTTTACAGCACACGAGCTTTTGAAATTCCAAATCCACTCTTTCTTGATTGCATTTTACTGAACTTGATAGGATTACAGTGAAATGTCATTAGCCTATCGACCAACTCATGCAGATGCCACATATGACTTCAAATATGGAGTTCATTCAGTTCAGGTATGCTTAAGCATGCCTATTTGCTAAGTAGTATGCCTCTCTTTAAATGCTTCTTTCTTTTGAAGATACAACTTAGTGATTTATGTGTTATAATTGCATTTCTATAAAATGCAGGGAGGTGGCAGATCTTCAGCACGGGAAACAATTGGAAGAGTAATAGATGGGGCTGTGTCAAAGAAGATACTTGAGCTAAAAGCTGGGACTGAGATACGGTCATACTACTTTCAGTATTGCAATTTGTAGAAATGTGTTGAGGCTTCTCGTATATTTTTTTCCTCTCTAGATGAACTAGACATTTTTAATTTCTGGGAACATTACTTCTCTACTACCTTAAATATATATTGTTGGTCTTTAAATTTCCAGAAAATAATATAGTGTGGAATACCTCATTTAATTGCAGAAATTTCCAATTATTGAAAGCAGTGCTGTGAATGCCATTTCAAAATGTTTTCTCTGTTGGTATCTATGTGAAAATGGATATAGATAATCATTAAAGGACTCATGATAGGCACGTGGTAAACAATATCATGTACGCATACTGATATTTCTAGGATGTAGGAATTTCCATTTTGTAGTTATTCATAGGATGCGAGCAGAATAATTGTTTGAAGAATTGAAATTATGCCAAAAATATGAACACATGAATTTTACCATGCCCAATTTTAGGCATGTGGCTTGGGCAATACTAAATATTAAGTTGGATTTCGTTGACACTTAAATTACAGAATTTCAAAATTAAGACATGTAAGTGCTCTAAAGCCATTAGCTTCTAGCCATCCTCTAGTTAACCAACAAAATGAGAAATGGAAAATTTGTGAAAGTCATGAAAACTAATGAAAATGCGTGTTATCAAAATGTCCAATCTGATATTATGTGTTAAAATTTGTTTGAAACCACCATCCTAGAAATTTACCACCTATCATATTACAAATCTACTGAATAAAGATACGATTGGGATGTTAAATTATCCTAAAACCAACTATCTAAGCAAACAGATCAAATCTAGTTACTTGTTGGAATTATTAACTCAAAAAGCTAGTTACTAGTGTTCTAACACATTCATCACCCAAAGATATATCACAGCCACCCATTTCAATGTCAAACACGTGGCTTCCATTTTGTTAATTTAGGGAACAATGCCTTGTAAGCAAGGAGGAAGAGGTGAAAATAATACTAGGTGACAAGTGGCAAGTGGGAATGTATCACAGTGTATTTGTAAACATCTAATTGCAACTCTCATGTTTAGGAGACAAACAACTACCAATGACCCTATTGATTTCTCCAACAATTGACTTCATTATATTTTGGATTTTATGTACTACAATATATCTGCATTTGTGGCATTCCTCTTTTGTAGTCTTCCTTTTATTTTCAAAATGCCACTTATATTACTTACACTTATGCAATTAGTTACACTTGTTATCATCATCTTATTTTCGTAAGTCTTCTCATCTTTGTTTGTAAGAGCATATAAGATATTGGGCAAAATCTTGCCATCTTTTAGTAACAGTTTGATCTATTTTCAACTGATTAGCACAAGATAATGTGCATCTTTGACCCATCCAAGGTAATGTGAGTTGGGATGAGTTGAGCTTGGTAACTTAAGTTCCTTTTCCAATTGAAGCAAGAAAAGGTTATTTTGGTTGCCATTATCAATGACCATATATGCTAGTTTGTGCTTGATTTGACAGTTTTATGTACAAAGAGATTTCTTGTTGCTGGCAAGGCTATCTTGGGGCATTAGTATCAAGTGTGGGTCAATATAGTTGGGATTGTTGACATCAACCTCTAAGTCTCCAACCTCTCAATAATTCTTATAAAGGAATTATTTTTCTTTTTGGAGCTCTTTTGGCCTAAATGTTTGACATTCCTCATTGGAATGGGCAAGCTTCCTATGATAGGTGCCATATTTCTTCTTCCCATAGTGGGTAGAGGATATGTTATTGTTTTCTCCTTTGTTCTACCCAATATTGTTGGGCTGAGTAATTATTAGAAAGAAAATGAGGATGAAATTCCCTTCATCTAAAATAATTGAATGGTCTTATGTAACTTGGCTTCAATCTTGGAACCAATTTGCATAAAATGCCCTGAGGAGGAAATAGAAGAAACTCTAACTTATTTTTAATACTAGGGAACAACCCACAAAATAATTTGGTGTAGAGGGTATATTTTGGGCCTTTTGAGACTCTGCCTTGAGTTGGAAGAGAGGTCCATTTCTGGATCTCCATAATTATAAATATCTGGTCTCCTTGGGTCATTATGGTCGAAGGAAATATTGAGACTTTAGTTCCAATGTTTCTGGATCAAACAGAGGAACATTTTTATCTTGGCCATGAACATCAGTGTTGCTGACAAGGGGTTGTTTTGTATGGGAAATTAGAGCTAACCGAATATAATTTGTAGTTAGGAGACCAACCTCCTTTGAAGATCAATTATCATAACTATGAACAATAAGATACAAACCTGGAAATGATTCTGCTCACTATGTAAATCAATTATGGGTTTGCGGACGTCCTCTTGTATTCCTGGATATCGGTTAGTTCTTCCAATATGACAAGACTGTTCATCTTCAATAAGGATGCCTTCAACAAATGGAATTAACCTTTCTTCCTTTGTCTCATATGGTTCACAAAACAACTTGATGATATGATCAATATTCTTTTATTCCTCATTAGAATCCATGTCATATGTAGGATGGATGTCAAAGAAAAAAATATAGGATCTTGCACTGTTCTATTCGAACTTAATAGGTAATGTTGATTGGAGATGCACATCATTATGGGTGCCAAAGTTTCTACCATATTCAAAATCGCATATAGGACTTTTGGTCTCTTGAACCTTAGGGGATCTTCAAGCTTTCCCTTCATTAATGAGTTTATTATTAATCTCATTCTCAGAGAAACTAGAACTACAGTTTCGTCCATTATCTCCATCTGCACTCAAGATTTTGTCATATGTTGGCTGAATTTCAATTTTCCAGTGTATAAAAAAGGCATGGCATGATACCCCTGTCATCACGTGCTAAGTCTTCACGGGTGATTGCAAGATTGGTAGAAATTTGTTTCCTACCCTCCTACTGATATGGGTGAATCAAATGAAGAGAAATGTCCAAGTGTAGAAAGCCAGCTGAGCACGCTGAAAAACTTGTAGGAAACTGTTCCTTGTCTTCTTCAACAGGGTGGTCATTAACACTTGCCTCAAAATGAGTACTGGATAGAATGAAGCATCCCATTGTTTGCACTTCACAATCTGTCTTAGGAATAGACCTCTCTTTATCTCTACCACACTCATCATCAACATCAAAATGTAGTGTAGGTGTTATATTTATGTTTTGATCAAGCTTGGAATGCTATTTTGAGCTGACAAATGTGTTTCCAGGAATTCCCATAGCTGTATTACCCTCACAGCCACTTAATTTTTTAAATGCCACTTATATTACTTACACTTATGCAATTAGTTAAACTTTTTATCATCATCTTATTTTCATAAGTCTTCTCATCTTTGTTTGTAAGAACATATGAGATATTAGGCAAAATATTGTCATCTTTTAGTAACAGTTTGATCTTTTTCAAGCACAAGCTAATGTGCATCGTTGACCCATCCAAGGTAATGTGAGTTGGGATGATTTGAGGTTGGCAACTTAAGTTCCTTTTCCAATTGACGCAAGAAAAGGCTATTTTGGTTGTCATTATCAATGACCATATATGCTAGTTTGTGCTTGATTTGGTAGTTCTATGTACAATGAGCTTCCTTGTTGTTGGCAAGGATATCTTTATGCATTAGCATCAAGTGTGGGTCAATGTATCTAGGATTTTTGACATCAACCTCTAAGTCTCCAACTTCTCAATAATTCTTATAAATGAAATATTTTTCCTTTTGGAGCTCTTTTGGCCTAAATGTTTGACATTCCTCATTAGAATGGGCAAGCTTCCTGTGATAGGTTCCATATTTCTTCTTCCCACAGTGGGTAGAGGATATGGAATTGGTTTATTCTTTGTTCTATGGTCTACCCAATATTGTTAGGCTGAGTAATTAGTATAAATAAAATGAGGACGAAATTCCCTTTATCCACAGCTTCTTGAACCACCATTTTTTTATTGATGTTTCTAGGTTTTGCATTGCAAGATAATACCGCAAATTAGTTAAATAATGTCCACTTTTAGTGTTATAGGACCAATAAATTTCATCATTCGAATCACTTAAACGAATGTGGGCCTTGCTTTCTTTCATGTCCCAAATTCTGTGCTTGGACCCATCCCTATCTCCAAATTTTCATTCAATTGACAACAAAATTTCTATTAAGTGTGCATTGACGTGTCTCTGGAATTTGAACAATAAGTGTCTCTAGCAAGAATACATTGTCCCCAATCACAACTATTGCATTTGTGCAAATTTTGACCCATGGGCTTGAACCCAACTTCCATGCTAGGGATTGTCGAACTATGAGAAAGGCTAGAGTTAAAGCCTGCCATTGGTTTGATACATTCTGGTATTTTTTTCGCTATTGCAGATCCAATTCGAACTTGAGAATTTTGAGGATTAGGCTTTAAGAGAGGGGGTGCATTTTTATGTTATTTTGTTTTTGTTTTTTATGCATTTTGGTGCTCTATGGGTTGCCTAGTTTCAAATGGATTGGTTTTAAATTGGATCATAAGTGGGTAGGTATTGTCCAAATCAGTTGGTGGTTTAACCACCCAAAATAGTGGTCTTGTCAAGGTCTTCATGAGAGTAAATATAAAAATGAAATATGACTACATAAAAATGCAAATCAGCAAGCATAAAGACACTCAAAATACTAGACATAACTCTTCGAATAGCACCAACTTGACTGATAGGAGCCCTTACAAATTGGGAGGTGAATAACTTGCTTTAGAATTTAGTAAATGGTTATAGATGATAAAGTAACTTGCTGTTATGCACCTCTAGATCTGAGAAATGATGATAAAATATAACACGGAAGTGAAGAAAAGAAAAATGATCATGAATACATACCTTTTTTATCAAACCCTTGAAAGAAGGTTTCACTTACATAGTAATTAGTACAACAGCATTTATTGTTAACTATATATAAATAGGGGACATGCAATTTAAAAACAATATTTTAGGGGCAAACGGCACAGATATTTCATTAAGAATTACAATTATTACATCCAGGAGCCAAAAAGTAGTCAAATAAGAGTTTATTGCCTACAAAACAAATAACAGTTAACACTCCTTGACCCCAACTTAAATACTGCCCACATCTTACCTAAAAATGGCAATGTTGGGCAAAAATTACATAGTTAAACTTGATCTAAATAGTAAATACATAAATTTCTTCCAAATTGAACAAAGTGTTCATCTCATGAAACGTTTCCTAACTGTGTCACTTCTATAAGTAGGAAGGGATTGTTAGACAGATAACATCCCATAGTTCTATATGCTTCTCAAACCATCCATTTGCTCCCAAATAGAGCATTATTCCAATGAACACAAAAAACAAAAAAAATTAAAGATTAAAACAGAGATTAATATTAATGGCTTTGAAAGATAGATTCAAAGTTGTAACATGCCATACAATAACCAACCGTTACACATCTTACAATATAATATTTTGGAGCATGTATGATTCATTTTGGAAAGTAGGGAAACAGATTCTTAGTGGTTATTCTTGGTCAATAATTCATGTTCAAGACAGCAGAGGTCTTTCTATGGGATGCCTGGCCACCATTATTTTTTCTGGGCAGCAAGATCTTCTCTTTGTGATCTATCCATGGTGCACCCAAGCTAAGACCATTGGTTAAGGAAAGGTAATGTTGTGAGGGGTCCTTTCTAAGGCACTAAAGCCAAACAGGAGGTAGCAAGGTTATTCTCAACCAAACAGGAGATCAGTAGGTTACTAGGTGGTTTTTAGGGCCCAGTTTGAATCATTTAGGGCATCACCTATAGGCGGCCTTCCTCTTGAGTGTATTTAGGGCCGCAAAAGATATCTCTTTCAGGATTCTGTGATCACATGAAGCTATGAAACCACTCCCCAACAATTACAAATCTCCAATTATAGGCCAACAATTACTAAACATCCCAAGCAGGCCTCCAGAACCTATAGTTTGTTGACGTGATGTAGCAACAAGATTAAATCTCCAATGGAAAGTGAAATTTGGATCAAAATGGGACTGTCATAAGATCTAACCAGCCATTTGACCAGGTTAGGAGACTACTCCAACCGCAAATTGAAAATCCACTAAGAAAGGGTTGTCACAAGCTCTTCCTAACAGCAAACAAGTTTGGAGGCAACACAATTAGACAGTGAGCTGTTAATTAGTATATTACCAACTAAACTTGGATAGTGCTAGTGTGGGTTACAGTTGGAATATTTATCTATTGAATATTGACATTACAGTCAGAATTATATTGGTGGATTATTGGTTTTATAGGTCTACTGTTCCTTAGGAAGTTAGCCATAACTTGTGGTGGTTTGCTAAAGAAAAAAATGACTGTTAAATATCTCTTATATCATTAGTGAATTATATAGAAGGGTACTTATTGTTATATGAGTTGATAAATGTGCACTGCTGTTATGATTATTTTCATGATTGGAAAATCCTAGATAAGGATTGAACCCCAAGGCCAAAAATTACCTAGGGACATTGCATACTTCCATTAGAGAAATAGTAAAAAATGCATTTCAATCTACTTGGATCATAAGCTATAACCAAAGATGTTGTATTGTCAAATCCATGAGAGGTTGGGGTAGGATGATGGCCTGCAAAAGGCAGAAAGGAGTTGCAGCAAGGTAAAATTCATTAGGTGTGCATTGCTATTGAAGCAGATCTCCATAATGTGTCCCTCTATGGTGAGGATGCATGGTAGGACATAATGGTTTAGAGGGAGGCGAAGCAGAGGGTAATATATTGCCAAGGGTGTCTAAGTTTGTTTCAGGTTGCAGTGGATTAATAAGGGATATGAGGGCTCAAAATTCTATTTTGACTTTTGGAAAATAAAAGTGGCAATGAATAGGATCTTGGATTACTCCATGGAAATGGTTCTTTTTTTGGCGCTCCAATTGACATTATGTTCAAATTGCAATTTCAAAATAATTTTCTCCTTATACCGTGATGGATCATGTAGTGGCTGCAAGAAATGCTTATTGTAGGGTCAATCTTCATAAGGTTTTTATTGGTCACTAGAGCAAGTAGAAGAACGATGACTTCTCAAAAGAGGAGGATTTTGCAGTACTTAGCTACATGAAGAATGGCAAGTCTCTAGGTATAGAATCTAGATGGCATTCCGTGTGAATTTTACAAGACCATGAGCCATGATTAGTGACAATTTTTGTCATTTGTCAAACACATTCCCAAAAAAGCAGCCACAAACACAATTGACGATTGGCATCCAATTACATTGCTTAGTGTGGCACACAAGATCATGGCTAAAACAAAGAATCTAAGGATCTAGGAAATGTCATGGAAGGTTGTCTAATGATAACACAAGTTTTGTGTACAAACAAGTAATCTCAATACCATGTTTTCAACATGTAAAACCTTCAAATGTGCACAAAAACTAGCCAGCAACCCCTTTTCTTTGAAATTGCATTTGACAAAGCTTTTGATTGAGTGGATTGGAGTTTCATTATTCAGATGTTGACTCATGTGGAGTTTGTACCTAGATGTGTGACTATGGAGAACACATTTTTCACTAATACATTAGCTTTTATATACCAAATAGTGCTTAGATAAGTTTAGTTGATGATGCTCACGCTTGTTTAGACATAATCAACCTGGCATCAAGTGATGTGTTTGGTGAATAAAAAACTATTTTTTTCCTAGTGGGGTTGGACTCTCTTCCTAACTAGAATCCCTTAGCTTGGACATTTACCCCACTCTGGATGGTTGTTAGATATTTGTGTATTCCCTTTAGTCTAGATATTTTTTCAATATCCATGTAGAATTGGTAACTTCAGCAACTACAAAGGAAAATTCCTGTTTAGCATCATCGAGGCCTTCCATTTACGAGGAATTTGACCATGGTTGCACAATCCTACTAGACTTGCAAATATATTATGTGTCTTGTTGGTTGCATAGCAAGGCCCGATATCAATAGTAGAGCAGATTTTGGGATTGTAACCATGGTCTCAATAAAACAAAAGGGTCTTCCATTGGCCCCTTGGGATGTGTTACTATCCCCAAGGATGTCAAGGGGATTGATTTGATCAAGCTTCCCACTCAAGTGTTTATTTTAGCTACCATATGCGTGTCAAGGGGTCTTGAGGGTGATGCTCCATGGCAGGTTCTGTTTTGACCTATAGGATGTCAAAAAGTGGGGAAAGTGCAGGGGGGATTTTTCTTTGTGTGATATCATCTCCTTCATCGTCCCCCTGTTTATGATAGTAGCACCAAACAGGTACTTACAAATAGATTTAAGTGTCTAGACTCTAGATATGTGATTGGATGAAAAGGGAATTTCATCCAAGTGATATGTTTTGAAATTTGCAGTGCAACAGAGATATTGTACAACAAAATTCTATAGATCATCCCAATAAGGTTGTACAACAAAAGTTTGTAGATCATCCAACAACAGTGGCACAGTGCATCCATATTCATCTTGAGAGAGAAATGCGAGTTGTGTGGAGGGTTCAAAACAATAATGTGTGTTGCATTAGGGACGCATGTGTTGTGCAAAGTGAGCAGAGAAGTTGCACATGCCACTTGAAGCAGTAAAATATTTCACGTGCTATGGGCAAGGGTGTAAACAATCGCACAGGTGAAAGAAAGGCTGCACTGCAAGTTGAGCAGATGGCAAGTCGTGTGGTTTCTTAGGAGAATTTGGGTAGTATAACCTGCACAGGTGCCCAGAAAATTTCTATAGTTGTTGGAGATTGTAATTTTCCACAAAGGACCATGTTTCTAGTAAGGAAAACCTTGTACGATAAGATATTATTTAATGAACACCAAATTTTGATGTGCAGATTTTCTGTGTATGCATGTGTGGGATTGGTGTACAATTTGCAACCGCTGATTTTATTTTATTTACTTTTTAAATCCCAATAGTGATTTTTATTTAGTAAGCTGAAAATTTAAATAATCTACAACAAGTAAATTTACTAGAAACTAAATTTTCTAGTTGTTAGGTTTAAGAAAATTTAGCACACCAAATTCCAGGTCTCAAGCTCACTTATTTGAATTTCCTAGAGTAATTGGTTACCATGGAAAGGAATTGTGGGCTTGGCTAGGTGGAACATGAAAGACAAATTAGGATCTGGCACGCAGTCCATTTGGAGTTGGAGACGCAGGGTGATTGCCTTCGATAGTTGTGCCACCTTCATGCTCTCACATTCAACAAGAAAGGCATCCTCTCTTGGGGATACATGTGAGATGAAACTAATTGATATTAGATGAATTGGTAGTGCTTGTCTCAAGGGAATGACCTTATCGGACCTAATAAAGATTCAATTATGGAGTTGGTCAATCCACAACAAGATCTAATGAAAATAAACATTGGAATGTCAACTCCATTTTAGAAGGATTGGGAGTGGAGTTTTGGTAAGCCTTTGTAATAATATTTCTCTTCTCAACTATATTCAATATTGCATCAACAATATCCAATATCCCCCTGAGCTCAATGGAAAATTTTTTCTAGTGAATCATCCTATTGTTTGATATCTTTAGTAGAAGAACACTCTAGTTTATTCTTCTTTTGGCTGCACTGCATTATGGGATGTGGGTTTAATGCCAACTTTGCTCCCTCTTCTCAAAGATTTGGATCCACAACATATACACTTGGTAACATCTATTGTGCATGTTCTTGAGCATTTTATGGACAATAGTAATCCTACTGAAACCTCCTTTAGGGGTATTGGAGCCTTGGAAAACACCATAACACATTTGAAGTCTTCCATCTTGAGGAGAAAGGAAGCAGAGTGGAGAATCACAATCAGGTTCCAAGGGCAAGTCTCCTCTTAAAAGTGCTGCTAGGTCAAAGGCAATGCAAAATTCTTAACCTGACACATTGGTTCCTTATCATAGAAGAATTATTATGAAGGCTTTTCCTTGGGCTCTATCTCTTGGCACATATGCTCCTGGAAATACTACCAAACTATAAGGTTTGAAGATTTCTTTGCCATTTTTCTTATGCAATATATTCAGAAGATCAAAGGACTTTGGTGTTGGGGTATTTTCACTTGTAACTATAGTCACAATTTATCTTATTTACAAAGATCCAACTTGCTATTCTGCTCTAGATGTTGTTGGTTTGCCTAATGATTTTTTGGATTTCATCATGGTTGGTATCCTCCCTTCTACAGATGCAGTAGTTTGTATACCATAATGCTTAGATGCTTTGTGACTTAATAACCTCAGAATTCAAGCTATTAATGATTGTGGTGCTCTAAGATCTTTTGTGAATTTTTTTACATCAAAAGCCTACTTACGGGCTTTGGCAAGTGACACTCTTAGTTCCTTATCATCTGCCTTTGATGAGATGATACGACATGCTCCTTATTTGAGGGGGCATGGGGTGCATGTATTGATTGAAATATTAAATACTATTGCAAAACTTGGATTTGGTGCTGAAGTGTCTTCCCTGTTGCAAAAAATTTCCAGCTCTTATGTGCCTGTTCCCATGAAGACTGATTTAGAACAACAAACAATTAGTTCAGTGGATGGAGATGAATCATCGATGGTGACATCTGAGTTAGGGGTTGATACTTATGCTGAAAAATTGTCTTCAAACATGGAATTCTTTCTCCCAGATTGTATAGGCAATGCTACATGTCTCTTAGAGAATATTCTGCATAATAGAGATACATGGGTGTTTATTGAGAAAAAGGGTATAGATGCTATGCTTCAACTGTTTGATTTATGCCTCTTACCATTGTCATTTCAAGGTGCCCAGAATATTGTTGTTGCATTTAAGAAATTTTCACGACAACACTCATCTCCTCTTACAAGGGTTGTTTGTACTAATTTGAGAGAACACATGAAACCTGCAAATGAATTCATGGATTTGTAGGCTAGAACAAAGCTGGCAGATATTGAGGTAGAAAAACACATGAACTTTGAGATGAATTTCAATTCTAGATGGTATTTTATCCTTTTCAACACATTTACTAAAAAGCACAACAATAACTATGCCTGAAATTGGTTCTGGGGATGCAAACAGATTGAAGCATGTAGGGATGGTGTACAAAGAAATAGTTTGGTATAAATCTCTTGTTAATGATTCAAAAATAGATGCGAATAAAGAGGTTGAAAAGGACTTGCAATTGAAAATTTGGCACCAAATGCAGCAACTACAGAAGTTGGCAATGACACTAACACAGTTTCAGTTGTTTGACATGTGAACCCAATGTATATGAGGAATGGGCTTGCTTCTTATTAGTACCTTGAACCCTAATATATTTTTGTTATAGAAACAAGACAAAAACAGACCATGGTATCGAAGGGATTTCAAGAATGTGTCTTGGTCAGCTTGGGCGACATGCAAATGCATCTGAGGATGACATTGGAGGCTCTGTAAGTGTAGGAGAAACATCTCAAGCCCCAAAAGTTAAAAGGATGTCATTTGATCTCTTGGACTTTGACAATATGAATAAGGTTGTGTCTGCAATGTGATCATATTATGTGACTCTTGTGAAGGTTTTTGTAGTTCACAATCGACATCGTGATGATATAGGATTTCTTAGTGCAGCAACGAAGAATTTAATACAATAATGGTGAATTATTTCTATGATCATGGTACAATTAAAAGTATTTTTGACTACTTTTGAAGCAATAGTTCATTTACTCTGGATAGTACCATTATCTCATAGCAAGGAATGGAAATAGAAAATGAAAAAGATATTGAAAATGAAAAGCAAGAGCATGCACCTTGGTAGTGGAAGAAGCTTTAGAAGTTAAAAAATATTCAAAAAACTAAGTGACTAGATGCATATATACCTATGAGAGATATCATATTCAATTTTAAATGCTGGGCTTTGAATAAAGGCCTAAAGGGTTGTAAGGCATTGTGTCTTATGGTGTTTTGATGTATTTGGCTTGCCAGAAACTCTGACATCTTTCAAGGTAAGTATTAGCCATTGTTTCAGTGTGTCTCCAAGTCATGACTGAGCTTTCAAAGTAAAAAATCCCCTAACACTGGTAAAGGAAGGACATTGATCCATCTTTCTATTGTTAAGAGTGGGAATGATGTTATTTCAATTTTCAACAGTGCTAGTCAAGGTCAACAAGAAAAATATGTTGTAGGAGGTATCCTATACCATAGTGATTCTATTATACTCATATCTTCAAAAATTAAAGCATTTATTGGTACAAACTCTAACATTTCCGACGAAATAAAGGCACTAAATTTTTTGTTAATAGTAGCAATAGAGGAGAGGTGACTGAATTCTAGGTCTTTGGGGATTCCTTGGTTATCAATTGGTTGAATGGAGGTTCAGGATGGAATAATTTTTTTTGCAACCCATTCTAGAGTAGTTGAAGACATTCAAGTCACAGTCCTTGAAGATATCATTCCATCATATTTCTATATAATTTAAGTCAGAGGCTAATGGGCTATCTAAAGAAGGCTTGCTAATGACACAAAACAGTGGTTTAACATGGGAAAGTAGTTATGGTGTAAGACTCTAGGAAAGGTCATTGTAAGAACTAGGCCCATGACTTTATATATATATATATATATCAGTCAAGTATTTTCTTGTGCTTTCATTCTTTAGTCCCTCAAGTCCATCTTATTTAGTATCATTTCAAACATTTGTACAAACTTTGTTAGTTGATAGGTACCCCAATAAGAAATTGAGCACAACAACATTAACACTTGCAGATTCAACATGTATGATTAGAAAAGTTCGCATGAGTCCTTCCTATTATCACTTTGTACTTATTTTGATGCATGCAAAATAAACGTTTAGGTTGACCCTAAGTACCACCAATAGAACTACTGAATTTATACCATATGCAAATACTTGAATTCTATTGATGGAAAAATAATTGCCTCTTTTATTATTTGAAGCATCCATTGTATCTATATACTATTCCTAAACATTAAAATTTTAAAAATAGGAGTAAAAAAACTTCTTGCACAAAGAAATAATTAGATCATACTAGCAAACCAAGAACCTTCAAATTATTAATGACACCATTGTGCAAAAATGCAAATATTGGGTATTTAACACATGCCTCAATCTTGATAGAATATAAAATTTGAATGATTGGTTTCATGTAAATGTACTCCACAACATACTATATTGTGATATGTGTATGCACATATTTTCTCAAGCTCCACACAGAAGAAGGTTTGAAAACTAAGGAAAAATATTTATGATGTTACTTGTTTACAAATTTCAGAAAGCCTCAAGGGTTACAATCAAAATCAAGAAATTTTGTTTCCTGGTGGAATGTGAGACATTCTTAGATTTGTATAGCTGTTCAATGCTTGTTTAGGATCTAGGTAAGTGTGAATGAATAAAATCTTTCTGTCATTGTTCTATATTGGATTCCCATTCTCTCTAAGTTATCAAAGGCAAGTTAAAACCTGTTTAGACTAAGGGAAAACATATTCCATTGCCAAACTTTAACCTTACAAGGAAGTGCACTACACTTTTTTGATACTTCCACACATTTTGAGGGCATGCCAATAGAAATGTCAATGTTGTTGGATAGACAAGCATTAGTTAGTTTTAGAAAAGTTCTCTTTGTCAAATATGTTGTTTTCATGAAGTAATATTTCCAACCAAGAGGATAAAGACTTGGCATGTATAGGACATAGTGGTGTTATTTCCTGCCTCTATTTGTGATTTTTTAGTATTCCACCACTAGTAACTTCATTACATAGTTGTCTGTTTAGTAGTATATTACAACAATGACTTGTTAAAGGAAAATGATTCTAGTTTGTTTGAACATCATAAACTGTAAGTAAATCTAGCTTTGAATTAGAAAAATGGAATATATTTTGGAAAATATGTTTTTTGATCAAATATAGGCTAGTTCCCTAATCATTAAAAAAAACAGTCACGAAAATAAACAATGATTTTGGACACGATGAATTACAGAACTCTCCATCTCAAAAACAAGTTAGCATATTCAGTTTTGTCTGTGTTAGAGAAAAATGAATGAGTAACATCAAGTTTGCTTTGAATATTTATAGAATCATTTTTAGAGATTCTAAATGGAAATTGCGTGTGCTAATCTTGCTCAATTAATTACAGGGAAAACAATGGGAATACATAATTTATTGGATTATGGGAATTGGATTCCTTTTCCCTTGGAATAGTATGTTGATAATTGAAGATTACTATATTGAAGCTATATTCCCGGTTAGTATCACAATTTACAAAGTCTTGTCTTATTCTTTTTTAGTTTCTTGTTGGTAATCTCGTGTCAGCAATACTTTGTTGCACCCATTATATTTCTACTAACCAGTTTTATTGTTGAAGTGTCACTACTTAGAGATAACTAGAGGAAATGATACAACTACAAAAGTGGAGCATGAGACATTCTTATTAGAAATTTCTAGCTTTGTTGTGTTTATTTGTGACATTTAATTTCTTTGTTTATACAGATCATCTGGCCACACAGTGGCCACTATTTCCCAACTAAAGAAAACTTATTCGAGTTTCTGCTTTTATGGGAAAAAATGACATTAACAATATTGCTGATGTTGAGGTATATATCGTATAAATCATTTATAGTCTACTTTAGTTTATATTCCAGTGTTCATCAACTTTCATGTCTTATACTTTGCATTGTAACTTTTTTTGTTTCTTTTTGCAGAAAATGCACTCAGTATTGATGGTAAGAAGCAATGATTGAAGAAAGAGGGGAACAATAACACTAGAGTGATAAAGAGAGAGAAGTGTATTGGTCTAGTGGTACTCGTAGAGCCAATATCTCGTATAAGACACACACATAAATATTGATGGTCAAGTTTTCAGAGTTGGTGACTTCACTTGCAATTCCTTAGCAAGATAATGATAATGCTTTGAAATGATCAACAATATTTTATCTGTAAATTGTACTCCAACCAATATTAAGTTGGAAACTCATATTGTAATACTTGACATTTTATATAATATAATTTATGTGGTTGGAATTATTTATAGTTGCACTTGATATTACTTGGTATTGTAATTAACATATGTAACTTTGGGTTTTCATATTAGATGAACATGTAATTTGTATGACATTTTTTTTAAATTTAGTTGCAAATTCATACTAGTTAATTTACGTTGATTAATAATGAACACATAAAATCAATCTAAAACTATTAAAATAGTAGTTTATATTGATTAATGATGAATACAAATAAAATGAATATACGATTAAGTTAGTCATTTATAATGATTATTAGTGAAAGTAAATGAAATAAATATAAACTACTAAATTAGTCGTTTATATAATGAATAAATGACTACTGCAAATGATAAATTTGTGACCACAAATGACAACTAAATTTTGCATATATATGACTATTAGTAGCTAATTTACAATATCTTATAACATGACTAAAATTTAGTCATATTTCTTCAGTCATTAATTGATTTGAAACGATGACTAAAATTTGCATATATATGACTAGTAGTAGCTAATTTACAGTATCTTATAACACTACCAAAATTTTGATCATATTTCTTTGGTCATTAATTGGTTTTGTCGGGTGATCGTATAGTAATATATATTGTTATATATTTGGTCATTAATTCTCACAATTAATGACCAAATCAAAGATTAAATCAATGACCAAATGAATGGCCAAATTAATGACCAAATCAACTACTAAATTAATGATAAAATCAATGACTAAATTAATGACTAAATCAGTGACTAAATTAATGACCAAATTAACGACCAAATATACAACTAGACAACAAAATTGAGATAACCAATTAATGACTAAGCTAAAATCGACCAAAAGTTGGTCGCGTTATAAGATACTGTAAATTAGCTACTATTGGTCATCGACCGAAAAATAGTCGTTTATATGTAAATTTTAGTCGTTTTTTTAGTAACTAATTAGTCGTTTTGTACTAGTGGTAGCAGCCTTGATGGACTAAGACACTACTAGTGAGTAGTATGGAAGAGAAGGACCGACAGGACAAGATACGACATCGAGTTTGTCATTGTATCTTGTATATCATAGACTCTTGTATTATTCAGATTTTGGTTTAATATAATGAAGATTGGTGATTGTAAATTATTGTACAACTTGTTTAAAAATTGTACATAATTATGCATGTGTGATTTACTGCTTTATATTTCCAATGTGAAAAGTAGTTTATGGTTGAGATTCTTGGTTTGGTAGCATCGGTGCTTTAAGACTCTAACCTAGACCTAAGGTCATGGAAATTCAACACAAAGGATTTATGGAACAACTAACTAATCACTTCATAATTCCACTGTCCAATCTTATCTTTGAGCAATACCCACCTTGCATGTCACGAGGAGAAATGGAGGAAATATTAGAGATCACATATTGGTTTTCCTTACCAGATGGAAAACTTATTAGAGTGTTTAGCGGACAAAATTCACTGCATCATTTTCCTAGGTATGCCATCGACAATATTGTCATGCAAGAAGTGTCATATCATCTCACCATAAGGTTTTCAATAGCAATGCACATGAAGAAGAAGGCACCATGGCCCACTCTTCCTTTGCATATTGGATTATACAAGATTAAAAATCTCAAATGTTTAGATACCGAAGAAAAATCCATAGTAAAGTTTGAGTTCGCTACAAAAGACTTCAAACTATATGATCTGAGGGGAATTTGCAAGGACCATTGCGCCAGAATATGCTACAATTGGGTTAGCAGGGAATTTCATTGGCCCGAGGAGGATCCATGGAAGAATTTATACAATACATCCAGACCCCACACACTGATCAGTATAGTCAGGACTTCACAGGCCGCTCTGTAAATGATAGAAACTCCAGAAGAAACAACAAAAGAAGGAAGCCACCCGGTGCAAGATAAGTTAAATAGAAAGGTTGTTGAAAGAAAAAAGTAAGAACACATATGGGAAATGAAACCAAATCCACTTCTCATGAAAGCATATTTGGAAATAGAAGCAAAGAGGAGGAAGAGGAATCAGAGAGTAGTATGGAGAAAGAGAGAAAAGTAGAGTTTGCAGGAAGAAGAATTGAGAGCGCAAAAAGAAGAACAAGAGCTAAGGGGAGAATGGGAGAAAAGGAGAAAAGAATAGGAGGAGAAGGAGAAGCAAGCAACACCAATACTTGTTGAAGAGGAGGAACAAATACAACCAACAGTAGAGGGAGAGACCAAACAGATGTAGGATTGAGAGCTTGTTCAATGGATTGAAGATTTGTTCAAAGTTACAGACATGGAGTTGGATTCAGAGCCACAAGATGAATATGTGGACCTGATGCCAAGCGCACCAGATGTCACCATTCAGACTTCACCACCTCCAGCCACAGAGTTAGCCTCGAGTGAGGAAGCGTAGATAGTGCCTCTTGATGATTATCCAAAAATGGATGTATACAATTTGTCATATAATGAACTCCATAAGATGATTGTACAAGCATGGTGAAAGAATTTTCTGGATGATCATGCAACACCTACATTCGTGAGAGAGAGGGTGATAGTGGTAAAAAAAATCAGGGAAATCCAAATGTTATTTCCGAAGCCAACTTGGCCTTCACAATTGCAACAAGATAAAACACTCAGTATTTGACGGTCGAGAATAAGAATTTGGAACAAAATCTACAGGTTGCCCAACAAGAGATTGAACAACTCAATGCATCAGCACATAATGTGGTTTCTGCATAGGTATACTTGGAGGAAATGACAGTAGCGATAATTTTTGAATTATCAACACTTGGAGGTACTATGCATGACCTCTATGAGGAGCTCATGACCGTACATAAGGAATTTGTCTAAGTTGTGTAGCTTGCAGCAGCAAATCAAAGAATTTGTCAAGATCCTTAGGAACATGCAAGCTTCCATCACTACCATGCATGAGTGGAAAATGCGATACAAGGGGGAACCACTTACCCTGCTAAAGAAAATGAAGCTGCAGGCATAGCTGGAGAAAGAAAGAATTCGGATGTTGATCTAGAGCAACAATCGCCTCTTTCATTGGAACTATCTAGGCCTCATATGTACAGATTTAAAACAGTTTGGATTTCATGGTGAGAACCCACAAGATCCCATCAGTTGGCTCACTCACCGAAGCTAAGTGCAAATGTGAAATCGAGGAGATCGACGAGTATTTGGAGAAGCTAAAAAAAATCACCACCCAGACATACTTGGAGCTAAATAGAAAAAACATGAAAAACTACATCGGTGTTCCAGTCCAGATCAGAATAATATTACGCCTGTTTGAGAAGGAAGTTGAGACTGGTTCCAAATCATTGTACCTGGATGCTATGGAGGCCAGAATCTGCTTCCACCCAGACACCATCACGCAATTTGGGGATGTCATTGAACAGTATCGAGCTTGGCATCAATATGTGACCGAGAAGAATCAAGTAGAAGTTGTTGAGCTAGAGTTCACCCAAACTCAAGCATCATATTATTTTTTCTTGTTAGGTTTTCAAGTTGTCTCTACCCTATTTTCCCCATATGGGTACGAATGGAAAATGTAATATTATTTGTAATTATTTGTAAAAGTGAAATTCCAAGTGTCCATATTGGAAGTTGAAGAGTCATATTATAATGTAATGATTCATTTTTTAAATAAGTTGAAGAGTGATGAGGGGAGTCCAAGATTCACAAAGGGGCATGTGAATAGTCACCCCCCTTTGTTATAAATAGATCCTCATAACTCACGTAACATGCTTTTGGGAGCCAATATTTTGGCTAGGCTTAGGCTCAGGAAGAGCTTCGAAGTTTTGTGAGAGACTTGGCTTCTCGATAGTGTAGAGGGAGTATACTTCTTTGGAGGAGAAGGTGTTATAGACTTCATGTTCCACTATTGGGGAAACTATTTATTAATGTTGTATGTATGATTGGAATTATCACTTTTAATAAAACTTAGAGCCGACACAATTTCAAGCATATGATGCATATATAGTAGGAATACTCTTGTTGTATTTGTAATTTATGTTAATTAACTTCCACATATCCTTATGAAATATTTCATTTTCATTTGTATGAATCTTGTTGGATGTGTGTTGATGTATTAATATGTCACCTTAACTTGTGGACTATTTTGCTGGTTAGTTCGTGTGATGTCATTTTGCTCGTGTGTTTTTTATAGGATGAGTACTATTACAAGCTTCCAAGCAGTGCGCTTCATTTTCCCTTTCCTGTGTTGGAACAATCATGCATCACACTTAACTATCTGCAGGGTCACACACTTGTTCTCACCAAAGACACCATGCATCACTCTATGTGTTTTGCAAACCAAGGCAGATCATTAACACCCCACTGCTGGGACTCGTACTCCAAATGGTGTGAGGTATAGTTGGAACTTCATATCAGGGAGATCCCATAAATTTTGGTGGGTCCAGCATTGTAAAAAAGGTGTCAAAATTGTAGAGTATGAAGGAAATATATGTTAAGGATGCTTGGTGTGGGGATGACAATATCTACATGTCTTCTAATGGGCCTATTGAGTAATCCAACAAATCTAATTGCATTTTCCAGTGAATGTGTGGTTGACATGAGGGTGTTTTAGGATGCTTGTTTGAGAAGAGGAGGGAACTATTCTTAGTTAGCCATGAACCTACAGGGCCTTTGGACCTTTGTCTTAAAACCTTAATCGACATCCTCAAAAACCATAGTCCTAAATTTTATGTAAAAATTGATTTGAATTTAAAAATATTTTTCTATCATATCCTTTTTGTAAAATATATTATTATTCTAGAAATAAGAAATATGTTTTTTGTAAGCTTAGGATCTTATATTATATTGAAAAATAGGTACAATGAATAATACATATAGGCATCCCAATCATATTTGGCATGTCAAAACAAAAACTAGGAGAAGAAGTTTGATAAGGGATGTGTTAGGATATTCCAACACATAAGAAATAGTTAAGTATAACTTGGTCTAGCGTAAAGTTAGGTAAAGTGTGTTTATTTAGTGTGTACTTTTGTAACTTATAATATGTCGGTAATGATATGTAGTGATCTGATGATTCATTCTCTCCTTGGTATTATCGACACTTGATTCGTGGCTTAACACTCGATTGGTCCATGATCCATATTTAAAAAGCATGGAGGGTCATTTGTCTGGTGACCATTTATGAGAGAAGCTTATGTAATTTTTTTTTCTTTATATTAATAAATTTTTTGAATTGGTCGAGTTGGCTCAGGTCGTGGATTGTTTCCCTCTTCGAGGGTTTTAACCATGTCAAATACTGGTGTACTGATCTGTGATTTTTTTGTGAGCAGTGACCTTTTGTGTTTGATATAAGGTACTTACCCTGTAAATTCCTACATGGTATTAGAGTTTTTTGAGGGCCGCATCCGTTGTTGATCCAAATCTGAAGCTGGTTTTTACTGCATGTGACTGTCGTTTTCCAAATCTATTGTTTCTGACCACTTTCGGGTCGGGAGAAATGCTCTGTTGTGTACAAATTCTATGTTCCAGTGAGGAACCCCTTTAGTTTCATAAGAAAAGGTTTCTGGTTTCCCTAGCTATGTCATTTTATATCTGGAGCCTGAAGGCCTGTTTTTTGTGTGGTTGTTTTTTTACAGGAAAAAGAGGATGCACCCCAAAGAGGGGAAAATAAAAAACCTTCCTCCTTTCCAACAATTACTAAATCTTTTAACTAGCTCACTTGGTCTCAAGTTACTTTATGAGAATAGAGGTCTTGGGTTTAAGTCTCTTTTTCAAGTTACTCTTTCTAAAAAGCTTTTTATCAAGTTACTTTTTCTAAAAAGTTTTTTGTCAAGTTACTTAAAAAAAAAATTTGGTTTTTTTTCAAGATATTAAAAAGAAAACATGTAACTTATGTTTTAAATTTACGTTATGTAATAATGTGTCTCACCCATTATAAAATGTGAGTCACTTATAGCGTAAAGTCACTTTATCTTTTATTTAAGTTACAATCTACTTGGTCATTAGTTCATAAAGTAACATTGTAAAAGTAACTCTCACTTATTTATAAAAGTGGGTCACATAAAGCAGTTTTTTTTTTTAAAGTGAGCTTATTATATTAAGTTTTCAAAGGAGAGGGGAGGGAGGGGATTTTTTTTTTTTTAATTACAAGTTCATCATCAAATTTAAACCTATGATGTGACTACTTGGCATCATCTTCTTCATCCGGAAGCTATTTTTAGCGCCATTTTTTTTTAACTGACCTAATTTTTCGAGATCTTTCCATTGGAGTAGTTAGTTTCAACCTTTACAACTTTAGTTTTAAAAAATGGAAAGTGCATGTCCGGTTATTCTTAACAACACAAATTATTTCCAATGGCTATCCTAAATGGTAGACTTAATTAGAAGTAAAGGAGTTTATAGAATATCCTCAGGACTAGAATATAAACCTACCATTGAAGACAAAAATGATAAATGGGAAAATAAACAAGATCAAGAACGAGGTTTGATAGGAATTTCCATTGCTTAAGATCTTAGATTTTATATCCAAGAAATTGACTCCCCTAATGAAGCTATGAAAAAGCTAAATATTTTTTTTGGCATTCAAAATGAAATCAGATGCCATGAGCTTAAAAATGAGTTTCTTACTTTGGACCCCAATAATTTATCCTCTATTGAAGATTTTTGGTCAAAATTCAAGAACCTTAGACTTCTCCTACAAGGTTGTAAGGTAAAAAAGGAAGATGGTAGTCGTATCTATTCCATTCTTACTAAGTTAGGCCCTGCATACTCTTAATGTGTTTCCACCTTCCATTCCACTAGAGAATCCCTCATTTCTCAAGGAACACCCTACAAGTCCCCCTCTTTTGATGCCTTTTGCAATTCTTTGATAAGAAAATAATAAAAGTCTTACACATTGGTTTTATTAATACTGGAAACTCTTCTAAGAAAGCCTTAGCGTCTCAGCAACAACCACATTTAAAGAATCCTAAGAAGGAGCATCCTAAAAAGAATGGTCCTAAACCAAACAAGGGTCTTAAGCAAACTCAGCCGCAAACTGAAAAAGAAACTCAACAAACTGATAAGGCTAATCAAAACAAAGGTAAGAATACAGATAGACATTGAAACTTTTGTAATCATGATGGCCACATAGAGTCAAAATGTTTTAAGAAGATGGAAGCCTTGGAAGTAGCAATGAAGAAGAAAAACATCCATTTGGATAACTCTTCAACTTCATCTTCGGGAATGACAATTTCTGCATGTGGATATCAAGCATCAAGATCTGGTTATGCATTGAATGTATATTCTTCTTCTCATTCTCATGAGTGTCTCATTGATTCTGGATCCTCTTACCACATGTCCAAAAATAAAGCCATTGTTACACCATTTTTTGGCCATCTAACCTATTATCATTAGATAGACCCAAGTACACTATGTAAGATCAATTTTACCCTAAATAAAATTGCTTTCACTATTGAAAATAACTTAATAAAACACATTTATTAGGTTGTTTATGGTCTAAACAAGAAACCCCAAAGGGGAATATTAAACAAATCTATATTTGTTTGGTTTTCCTCATGGAATAATTAATTAAATAGTAATTTAATTATTATTCCTGGTCATATTTAACCCAAATCAAGGAAATTAATTAGATAAATCCTTATTTATCTTATTATTTTCTAGGAATAATTATTTAAATCTTATTTAAATAATATTCCTTGTTAAATATGACTTTAAATTATTTATAAATAATTAAATAAATCATTATTTATTTAATTATCATTCAACCACTCTTAAAATAATAAATAAATCTATTTATTTATTTATTATTTACAAATAAAGGGATTCTGACCCAAGTCAAAGTTTTCCAACAAATATAATAAAATATTCCATAAAAGGTGGATCTAGATTTGGTTAATATTATTTTAATCATGCACCAAGTTCTAGAATGACCTAATATTTTGTTATAAATAGAAGGGTTTTTCCTACCATTCTTCACATTTTGTTGCCTATTAGATCACTCCGGATCTATACTCTTGGTCTGACTTTGACCCATTATCATTGTCACATTCTCCATTATTTGCTTTGTGAGCTCCCTTTGAGTTCTATGTTTGTCTAGGTTTTCTACACCAACAAGAGAGAGAAATTATAGATCTGAAGTGTTGAGGACTTTCAAGAACCCATCCCATTGAGGAGAATTGGAAACACCTTTCTTGTTTTCCTCCCAAGTGCCCTTAATATAAAATTCTTAAAAAAGAGCATATTCTGTCTCTATTTATTGGATGCGTGGAGAAACCTTTATTTTGTTAAGTAAATACCATGCATAGATCTAGATTGCAAAATATGTGTCTTGACTAACTAACTCCATTTGAAGAGATATTAGGCAACCATCTTTGCTTTTAGGCTATAAGTTACATGAAATAGTTATCTTCTTTCAGATATCTCTACGTATCCATACTTCTAACAACGTAACCACACTGTTTTCAATTACTGACCACTATTTTTTCATGCTCCCCGCATATCCAAATTTTGTCAAACCTAGGGTTTCTATTCTTAGCTTTTTGTTTTTTCTATTTTTATGTTATTTTTCACCTATAAACCCCAAATATTGGAAATTTTAATTTTCTGTGTTTCTGCCTGGGTCACAGGGTAATGTGATATCAGCCGCAACTGAGACGGTAAATTTTTCTGAAATCTGCCACCGAGAGACCCATAACTGCAGGTCGCACTTCTCGGCCCAGAAACTACGACTTGGACTATAGGACGCACTTTTCAGCCTCAAAACTGCAACCTCGACAGAAAATAGGTCAAAACCTGCGACCTGCACTTTTTTCTACAGATTTTCTGAAAGTTTTCTAGGTTTGTCTGAAGCTTCGGTCAGGGTTTTCCAGCCTCCGTCTTCGCCCGTTTAGACCTGTTCTTGTTCTGTTTTACTCAACTAAGTGGGAATCTAGCCCCCTAGGGCTTTAGTACCCTCCACTTTTGTGGAAGAGTTTTAGCTGTTGCAGGTGTCTAAATTTTTAGAGTTTCAGCCTTTTCTTTTGCAGATATGATACCTCCTCTTCAGATCCATTTTAGGTCAGCTATTTTTCCATCCAAATCACCTCATATAGTTTTGTTTGGGTTTGCATTTAGCAACATCTTCTTCTCCATACTGCCTTTAACTTTTTTCCTCCTCTTTTACAGCAACCTTGCCTCTGTCCCTTTGCTGTTTTCTGCACCTCTTTTCAGCAGATTTATCCTTTAGATCCCTGTCCCTCTCGACCTTCGATCTATTGGACCTTTTTTAGTGTGTTTTGACTAGATTTTTTCCCTCTGTTAGACTAGTTTTTGAGAGACCTGCCTCCTTGGGTTAGATTGATGCATTGTTAGCTGTTAATTTTCTGTTATTTTCAGTATTATATGTTGTTCTCTGCAGGTTTATTTTCAGTTAGGCAGCACACTTTTTCTTTTACTCTCAAAACGTCTGGGTTTAAAAATTAAAATTAACACACACCACACACTCACCCTAAGTGAAGAAGAGCGTGGTTAACACCGCCAGGAAAAGACTTTAAAACATTGTAAAATCAATTGACACTGCACCTCTCTGCCCTTGTTTAGACATTGTAATCACTTGATTCTGCACCTCCCTGCCCTTGATGGTCGTTCTTCTTCCCTCTGCGCCATGTTTGTGTTGTCATCATTGCACCTCCAAGGCGTATATCCTGGAGACTTCTTGGCCTTCATCATCAGTTTCTGGTCGGTCGACCTACTCCTTCCCGTCGTCGTCGAGTTAGTCTTCCTCCGAGTCCTCCCTCCAACTCCTCTTCTGATTCATTGAGTTCTCCTTTTACTTCTGGTTCTCCCCATGTTACCTTCACTATGTCTGGTCTAGGGCCTAACACTAGCGGTAATCCCAGACCTCCTACCGGGAACGCTACTAGTGGAACTGCCATAGGAACTACCTCGACTGTGCCCTTGCTCCCTTACATGGTAGGCCTCAGTCTCCCCGATTTCAATTAGTTGATCAATGACCCTATCTGCCACAATGTTGGTTGGCCTGTTATGCCAACCAAGCTCCCCTCCGACATTCCCAAGTTCGAAGGCCTTGTTGGAGAATATCCCTCCAACCATATTCGATCTTTCCACATGTGGTGTTCATCCAATTCCATTACCGATAATTCCATCCATCTTAGATTGTTCCAACGCACGCTTACAGACGAAGCTTCTAAGTGGTATGTTGATCAAATTGCCTCTTCCCATCCCACCTTTGTGACCATTCCTCGAGCCTTCTTATCTTATTTATAGCTCCCTCTCCGATACGACACTGGTATCGAGCTCCTGACTTCTTTCTGTCAATCGTCTGCGACCCACCTTTCCGATCATGTCCAGGAATGGCAGAGAAGAAAGAGCTTGTGTCGAGCTCCTACCTTTGAAGACCATGTCTATATGGACTAGTTCCTTAGATCTCTCTTACCCGCCATCGACAAAGATGTCGCCTCGCAGTTTCCCCAAACCGAAGAAGCCACCCTCCAAATAGCCTTGAAGTATGACCTGATCTATGATAAGTTTGGTTATGTTTATACCGTCCTTCCTGACCTCCCCAGACCTGGTGGCACTAACACCTCGGGGGCATCCCATTCTTCCGACGGTATCATTGGAGCTCTTTCTCATCCGTACACTCAACCTCCTATGGGTTATGGTCTCCCTCTGGGAGGGGACAGCACCTCCAGTACTTTTCCCCCTCTAGGTAGCATGTATCCAGGATACGGCATGCCTCATCCTTTTGACCAACCTCCTGCCTACCTCAATGTTGCCTAACCTCACCATTATCCTTATCCACAGCCTGGTGCTCCAACTCCTCCAGCATTTGCACCTTTGCCTCCCTTGCCTTCTCAACCCCAGCAACAACAACTACCACCCCCTTCGGGGCAAGTCTTTACACAACAGGGCACGAACAATCCTCCCTCCTCTCAAAGGAAGAGGAAATGAAATCAAAACAAATCTTCCCCTGGTACTCGTGGATCTAATCCTCAAGGTATTGACTCTAATGCTGCTAACCAGCAACAGGGCACTCAGCCCAAGCCGGACAGGCCTATTCGTACAAATATGCCTTGTTCGTGTTGCAGTGTTTATGGTCATTACACGCACAATTGTCCCCTTTTACCACAGATGTGGTAGATGTGGGAGTCTCAAGCCACATTGCGAGGACAGCATGCCTCCCCTACTGCTCCCCCCAATGTGGCCACTACTCAACCGGCTATGTTTACCAATCCTTTCCCCCAGCAAGGATTCGTGGCTACCCAACCACCTGACGGACAAGTGGCCACTCAACCTTCCCCTTCTGGTTCCTCTGATTACCAGATCCTCATGATGAACTCTAATCAACCTCTAACCGTCGACCTTAACCTTCAAACTCAGTCTCGTCAATACCCCAAGCCTCCCACTCCGTCTGTCCCTGAGTCCCCTTCTTCAGGTTCTACAGAGCCTATTTCAACATCCAATGGTCCCTTGCATATCCCTCAGCCCAAAGTTGAGATTCATACCAAGATTTGTAAGGGACCATTACATCGAAATGCTACTTCTAGTCGAGCTGCTCATTCGTATAGCATAGTAGATGATTTGTCACAATCTCGTGCTGCCATTTCAACACTGGAACTCCTCCAGTCATGCCCTTCTCAAAAGAAGGCTCTACTATCCACCATGGGCACTGTAGATCCTACTAATGACCAATTGATTGTTTTCGACGCCCATTAATCAAAACATCCTGCTCTTCCTACTTCCATAGCTTTCCAAATCCCAGTCAAAATCTGGAACGCTAACGTTTCTTGGTGTATCATTGATGAGGGGGCATCCACCTATGTGATGTCCGCTTCGGTTTGGAAACAACTCGGATCTCCTGAGTTGGCCCCTTCCACAATCACCCTTCGAGCGTGGGATGGCCACGCCTTCCAACCCATTGGCCTATTCCATAATTGTCCTATCACTCTTGCGGGCAAGACTGTTTGCGTTGACGTTGAAGTCATCGATGCCCCTCTTGATTATAACATTATTTTGGGGCGTAGCTACACCTATTCCATGTCTGATGTCCCATCTGCTGTATACCGCAAGATGTCTTTCCCTCATAATGGAAAGATAGTCACCATTGACCAGTTGACGTATCATGAGCCAAAATCTCAAACCTCCCCTAAGACGATCATCTCTTCTGTAGCCAATAAGAAAACCATCGATTCTTTGACCAATGTCTCTCCCGACGTCTACAAAGACTCCTCTTTGCTTGGAACCTTCCCTAGTCTTCCCCTTCCCCTTGTCTCTGATCCCAGCTTATCGAATGTTTGCATGATGAAATCATCTCGGGCTGCCCTTAAGCGGCCCGCTTCGGCTAGTCAGCAACCTCAACCTCAACCTCGCCCACCGCAACCGGCTCCTAGCCCTTCGTCTCAGCCATCCGGACCTCCTCCTTCTGGCCCTTCTCCTACAGCTGGTACCCATGAGCCCCTCTATCCTCCTGGATCGGTTCCACCAGGCCTCAACCTTTGGAGCCGTCCCTCCTGGTCACTACCCCGCTGGTCAGATACCTTTCCTTACTCCCCATCCTAGAGTCTATTCGGTTCCCTTCATGGCCACCCTCTCTCTCCCCAATTTGACCTTGGGTATACCCGTCTGGTACCTTGACCCTCCAGCCACTACCCTGCCTGGTATACTATTCAGAAACTTTAACATGCACATAGAAGATTAGTCACTTGTCACTTACCATCGGGCCCCCATACTCGACCAGGAGGAAGTGGCAAGTCCGGATCCCCACAATAACTCATCCCACTATAGGGATAATCATCTATGTACAACGACATTTGATCCCAATAGGCAAAGAACTCCAGTCGGAACACCCGTCCGACCGCCCCTCCTCCTCCTCTACACAGTAGTCGTCCCCACCGGCGCATCCTGGGCCCTCTCGGACCCCCATCTGGTAGTTGTATACGAGGTCGCAAGGTTAGGATCTTCTCAAAAAAGAAGGATCACAATAAGGTCCCATACGAGCAATCATAGTTTACTTGCCACTTGCAAAGCGAAAACTGTCGTTTCAACGACACCAACATCATCTCGGCCCACCCATAGTAGGTCCCACTCAACACTTTCTCCACAATCATCATCTGCCCCCCAGTGATGTGATGGAGTGCCTGGTTGCCCAGGATCTGCAGCACCGCTGCGGCCACTGCACGGGTCTCTAATCTCTCTAGGTCCCCAATCGGTATCCGAGTCCCTTTGACTTGGAGGCCTGGTCGACAATGTCACTCTACAAACTCCATGATATTATGCCCCCGCGGTAACACTAGCTGCATGTTTCCCACTCTCCATCTGTCAGGTCGCACTTTTTGGCCAAATCCTGGGATAGGTCGCACTTTTCAGGCCAAAACCTACTTCCCTGGTCACAGATTTTGGCCCAAATAGTGCGACCCGAGCGTGAAGATGAGGGAGGGGTTGTTCCTAAGATTTAGGACCCTAATCTGAACTTTCAATCCATCAAAAAGAAAGAGTAGGATTATGCCTCTTACCTGCCACTGACGGATCTCGATTCCAACGGTCAGTTTGTTCACTACGATCGCCGCAAGATTTAGGGCCTTCTCTCCTCTCTACATTCACCACAGATACACAAGCAAATGAGTGCATTTGGAGGGAAAATGCCTTATTAGAAGAGAAACCCCTGATTTTTCTTTCGCCTGCTGCAGCCAAACCGTAGCTCCGTTTGACAAACCGTATGCACCGTTGGAAAGCTCTCACCGAGCACTCAACTAGATATCTGTTAGTTTTTCATGATTTTATACTTCAACATGACACATTTTTTCCACGAAGGGTCTATTCACCTCTCCTCCAAATCAAATTTCCTCACTTACAACACTTGTACTTGGGGCACCACTTTGCCTCCTTACTTGTCCTTTTTCATGTTGATTTTCGTCATGAGATACCCTCTTGTACTCATGTTTTTATGGTCCCCCATTGAACTTTTACTGTGTGGTAGCCCCATCGAGTCGCACTTGTTTAGAGCATCCGAGTTGAGTCATCATCGCATTCATGGAGTCTATCCCGAGTCCCTTTATATCTCGCTATCGTCCTCCATCCTTCATTGCTTGGTCCCTCTCTCGTGTCGCACATTATGGCCTTTAGTCCCACTGTCCCCCATCCCTCATGATATTGTGTCAGTCATTGCCAAGTCATCCATGCCCTTTATGCTCTAACAAGGGAAGTTATCCATCTGCTACTCAATATCCCCCATTTCATCATCATCATTGGTGTCAGTCTGTTAGTCACTCTACTATTTTCTCTTGTGCCTTAGTTGAGGATCCCTTATTGCCTCACCTCTGGCGGACCTCCTTCTGTCGACATTAGCTCATTCATTTCGAAAAGACAGGTTTAGAGGGCGGTGTACCTTGTTTCCAGCTTCCACTCTTGTTCGATGCCCCGGATCAGGCAAAGGGACTCCTTATTACCCTTTGACTTGGTTTTTTCTCACCTCCAACTCCTTTCAGCATGATCGATATCCGTATACTTGATGGTCTAGTGATGTAATGGTTGTTCTCCATGATTCTCAGGTGTGTGTGAGATGTCTCAACCCTCATGAGGGGGTGGCCCTACAGGTAGCCCCCCACTTTCCCGGATGACCTCTTCATCGCAACCTTCGATGCAGCTCCATATATTTGATGATGTCGGCCTTAGTCGCTTGCAACACCTCTTTGATTTTCATGTATCGGTCAGATTTCGCGAGCCCTTCCTCGTTTCTAGGAGAATCTGGGTTGTATTTTTATCTCATGTACTCAGATATTATTGTATAAGTTCTAGCTGTTATCCTAGGCACAACTGTATGTGGGATTCATCATTATATATTTTATCTGGCTCATGTTTATGCTAGCATGTACTTTACAGTTTGGTCCCTTGTTTACTGGACGCACTATTGTTTTGTACTTTGTCTCGGCAGGCATAGGTATGCCTCCCCCACCGCCTTTAGCACAGGTACCCACTCATAAAAAGAGACTTGTCGCACCTGTAAGTCTCGTCTCCACAGGGTCTAGTTCTTCAGCACCTAAGGATACCTTACATTTCTCTCTCTGAAATCCCTTTTGATGTTTGGTGATTGAGTTATTACAACGTACTTCGGTCATACGATTTGCTCCTAACACTCCCACGTCGGGGAGCAATCTGTTACACCATTTTTTGGTCATCTAACCTATTATCATTAGATAGACCTAAGTACACCATGTAAGATCAATTTTACCCAAAGTAAAATTATTTTCACTATGTAAAATAACTTAATAAAACACATTTATTAGGTTGTTTATGGTCTAAACAGGAAAACCCAAAGGGAAATATTAAACAAATCTATATTTGTTTGGTTTTCCTCATGGCATAATTAATTAAATAGTAATTTAATTATTATTCCTGGTCATATTTAACCCAAATCAAGGAAATTAATTAGATAAATCCTTATTTATATTATTATTTTCTAGGAATAATTATTTAAATCTTATTTAAATAATATTCCTTGTTAAATATGACTAAATCATTTATAAATAATTAAATAAATCATTATTTATTTAATTATCATTCAATCACTTCCTTAAAATAATAAATAAATCATTTATTTATTTATTATTTACAAATAAAGGGATTTGACCCAAGTCAAATACTTTTCCCCTCCAACAAATATGATAAAATATTCCATAAAAGGTGGATCTAGATCTGGTTAATATTATTTTAATCATGCACCAAGATCTAGAATGCCCAATATTTTGTTATAAATAGAAGGGTTTTTCCTACCATTCTTCACCTTTTGTTGCCTATTAGATCACTCTGGATCTATACTCTTGGTCTGACTTTGAACCATTATCATTGTCATATTTTCCATTATTTACTTTGTGAGCTCCCTTTGAGTTTTATGTTTGTCAGGGTTTTCTACACCAACAAGAGAGACAAATTCTAGATCTGAAGTGCTAAGGACTTTCAAGAACCCATCCCATTGAGGAGAATTGGAAACACCTTTCTTGTTTTCCTCCTAGGTGCCCTTAATATAAAATTCCTTAAAACATATTATTCTTGTCTTGTCTATTGGATGCATGGAGAAAAACCTTATTTTTGTTGCTTAATGTCCTTTTATGCATAGATCTGGATTTTTGCAGCATGTGTCTTGATTAACTAACTGCAGATTTGAAAATATTAGCAACCATATTTTGTTGTTAGGGCTATAAGTTATGCGTAGCTAAAGTGGTCTTTTTTCGTACACTTCGACGAAAGATTCATACTAACAACTGGCGACTCCACATCGGTTTTCAATTATAACCGTTGTCGTTTTTCATATTCCTGCATATCCAGCTGCTTCAAACCCTAGGGTTTCTCTTCAGTTTTTTGTTTTTCCTATTTTTATGTTATTGTTCACTTATAAAACCCTCAAATATTAAAATTTATAACTTTTGTGTGTTTCTGGCCCTATTGCGCAGGTAACAGACATCAGCCACAACTGAGACGACAACTTTTTTCTGAAATCTGCCGCCGAGAGACCCAGAACTGCAGGTCGCACTTTTCGACCCAGAACCTACGACCTGGATAGCAGGACGCACTTTTCAGCCTCAAAACTGCGACCTGGACAGAAAACAGGTCAGAACCTGCGACCTGCACTTTTTTCTACAGATTTTCTGAAAGTTTTCTGGGTTTGTCTGAAGCTTCTGTCAAGGTTTTCCAGCCTCCGTCTCCTTCTATTTAGACCTGTTCTTGTTCTATTTTACTAAAATAAGTGGGAATCTAGCCCCCTAGGGCTTCAATACCCTCCACTTTTTGTGGAAGAGTTTTAGCTGTTGCAGGTGTCTAAATTTTTAGAGTTTCAGCCTTTTCTTTTGCAGATCTGATACCTCCTCTTCAGATCCCTTTTAGGTCAGCTATGTTTCCATCCAAATCACCTCATATAGTTTTGTTTGGGTTTGCCTTTAGCAGCATCTTCTTCTCCCTACTGCCTTTAACTTTTTACCTCCTCTTTTACAGCAACCTTGCCTCTGTCCCTTTGTTGTTTTCTGCACCTCTTTTCAGCAGATTTATCCTTTAGATCCCTGTCCCTTCTGACCTTCAATCTATTGGATCTTTTTTAGTGTGTTTTAAATAGATTTTTTCCCTCTGTTAGACTAGTTTTTGAGAGACCCGCATCCTTGGGTTAGATTGATGCATTGTTAGCTGTTAATTTTCTATTATTTTCAGTATTATATGTTGTTCTCTGCTAGTTTATTTTTAGTTATGCAACACACTTTTTCTTTTACCGTTCAAAACATCTGGGTTTAAAAATTAAAATTAACACATGCCACACACTCACCCTAAGCGAAGAAGAGCCTGGTTAACACCGCCAGGCAAAGACTTTAAAACATTGTAAAATCAATTGACACTGCACCTCTCTGCCCTTGTTTAAACATTGTAATCACTTGATTCTGCACCTCCCTGCCCTTGTTGGTCGCTCTTCTTCCTCTGTGTTGTGTTTGTGTTGTCATCATTGCGCCCCTAAGGTGTATATCTCGAAGACTTCTTGGTCTTCATCCTCAGTTTTCGGTTGGTCGACCTACTCCTTCCTATCGTCGTCAAGTTAGTCCTCCTTCGAGTCCGCCCTCCGACTCCTCTTCTGATTCATTGGGTTCTCCTTTTACTTCTGGTTCTCCCCCTGTTACCTTCACTATGTCTGGTCCACGGCCTAATGCTAGTGGTTATCCCGGACCTCCTGCCGGGAACGCTACTAATGGAACCGCCACAGGAACTACGTCGACTGTCCCCTTGTTCCCTTACATGGCAGGCCTCAGTATCCCCGATTTCAATCAGTTGATCGATGACCCTATCTGCCACGATGTTGGTTGGCCTGCTATGCCAACCAAGCTCCCCTCTGACATTACCAAGTTCGAAGGCCTTGCTGGAGAAGATCCCTCCAACCATATTCGATCTTTCCACATGTGTTGTTCATCTAATTCCATTACCGATGATTCCATTTGTCTTAGATTGTTCCAACACACGCTTACAGGCGAAGCTTCTAAGTGGTATGTTGATCAGACCGCCTCTTCCCATACCACCTTTGCAACCATTTCCCAAGCCTTCTTATCTTATTTATAGCTCCCTCTCCGATACGACACTAGTACCAAACTCTTGACTTCTTTCCATCAATCGTCTGTGACCCGCCTTTCCGATCATGTCCGGGAATGGCAGACAAGAAAGAGCTTATGTCGAGCTCCTACCTTTGAAGACCATGTCTATAGGGATTGGTTCCTTAGATCTCTCTTACCTACCATCGGCAAAGATGTCGCCTCGCAGTTTCCCCAAACCGAAGAAGCCACCCTCCAAATAGCCTTTAACTATGACCTGATCTATGCTTAGTTTGGTTATGTTTATACCGTCCTTCCTGACCTCCCCAGACCCGGTGGTGCTAACGCCCTGGGGGCATCCCATTCTGCTGAAAGTATCGTTGGAGTTCTTTCTCATCTGTACACTCAACCTCCTATGGGGTATGGTCTCCCTCCGGGAGGGGCCAGCACCTCCAGCACTTTACCCCCTCTAGGTAGCATGTATCCAGGATACGGCATGCCTCATCCTTTTGCCCAACCTCCTGCCTACCTCAATGTTGCCCAACCTCACCATTATCCTTATCCATAGCCTGGTGCTCCAGCTCCTCCAGCATTTGCACCTTCACCTTCCTTGCCTTCTCAACCCCAGCAACAACAACTACCGCCCCCTCCGGGGCAAGTTTTTGCACAACAGGGCGCAACCAATCCTCCCTCCTCTCAAAGGAAGAGGAAAGGCAATCAAAACCAATCTTCCCCTGGTACTTGTGGATCTAATCCTCAAGGTATTGACTCTAACGCCACTAACCAGCAATAGGGCACTCAGCCCAAGCCGGACAGGTCTATTTGTATAAATAAGCCTTGTTCGTGTTGCATTTTTTACGGTCATTACATGCACGATTGTCCCCTTTTACCACAGATGCGGCAGATGTGTGAGTCTCAAGCCAAATTTCAAGGACAGCATGCCTCCCCTACTGCTCCCCCCAATGTGGCCACTACTCAACTAGCTATGTTTACCAATCCTTTCCCCCAGCAAGGATTCGTGGCTACCCAACCACCTGACGGACAGGTGGCCACTCAACCTTTCCCTTTTGGTTCCTCCGATTACTAGATCCTCATGATGAAATTTGATCAACCTCTAACCATCAACCTTAACCTTCAAACTCAGTCCCGTCAGTACCCCAAGCCTCGCGCTCCATCTATCACTGAGTCCCCTTCTTCAAGTTCTATGGAGCCTCTTTCGACATCCAATGGTCCCTTGCATATCCCTCAGCCCAAAGTTGAGGTTCATACCAAGATTCCTAAGGGACCATTACGCCGAAATGCTGCTTTTGGTCGAGCTGCTCATTCGTATAGCATAGTAGATGATTTGTCACAATCTCATGCTGCCATTTCAACACTGGAACTCCTCCAGTCGTGCCCTTCTCAAAAGAAGGCTCTAATATCCTCCATGGGAACTGTAGATCCTGCTAATGACCAATTGATTGTTTTCGACGCCCATCAATCAGAACATCCTCCTCTTCCTTCTTCCGTAGCTTTCCAAATCCCAATCAAAATCCGGAATGCTAACGTTTCTCGGTGTATCATTGATGAGGGGGCATCCACCTGTGTGATGTCCACGTCGGTTTGGAAACAACTCGGATTTCCTAAGTTGGCCCCTTCCACAATCACCCTTCGAGCATGGGATGGAAATGCCTCCCATCCCATTGGCCTATTCCGTAATTTTCCTATCACTCTTGTGAGCAAGACTATTTGCATTGACGTTGAAGTCATCGACGCCCCTCTTGATTATAACATTCTTTTGGGGCATAGCTACACCTATGCCATGTCTACAGTCCCATCCACGGTATACCGCAAGATATCTTTCCCTCATAATGGAAAGATAGTCACCATTGACCAGTTGACGTATCATGAGCCAAAATATCAAACCTCCCCTGAGACGACCATCTCTTCAGTAGCCAATAAGCAAATCGTCGATTCTTTGGCCAGTGTCTCTCCCGACGTCTACAAAGACTCCTCTTTGCTTGGAACCTTCCCTGGTCTTCCCCCTCGCCCTGTCTCTAATCTCAGCTTATCGAATGTTTGCATGATGTAATCGTCTCGGGCTGCCCTTAAGTAGCCCGCTCTGACTAATTAGCAACCTCAACCTCAACCTCGCCTACTGCAACCTGCTCCTAACCCTTCGTCTCAGCTAGCCGGACCTCCTCCTTCTAGCCCTTCTCCTACAGCTGGTACCCATGCGCCCCTCTATCCTCCTGGGTCGGTTCCACCAGGCCTCAACCATCTTGGATCCATCCCTCCTGGTCATTACCCCACTGGTCAGATACCTTTCCTTGCTCCCCCTCCCGGAGTCTATTCGGTTCCCATCATGGCCACCCTCTCTCTCCCCAATTTGACCTTGGGTATACCCATCTGGTACCTTGACCCTCCAGCCGCTACCCTGCCTGGTCACCCCAAACCCTACCTTGCTTTGACACCAATTCAATCGGTTCCCCTAGCTTCTTCTGTTGCTATAGTGCCCTCAGCACCTCAACAGGACCCCTCTCCTGTTGGGCCAGCACTGGGAAAGAAAGGCAAAGCTCGCAAGGGGGCATCCAAAGACAAGGCCACCCGGACTGACCCTGCCCTTCCTCCACCCGCAAAGCCTTGCGCCTTGTATGATGTCATCGGTCATGCCACCCATACTTGTCATGAGTTGCCCCGTATTAAACCCATGGTTAAAGTCGCATTCCCTGAGTCTACGGTCCCTAAACCCTCTGTTTCTTCCTCGTCCGCAGCCAAGAACCCAAAGACTATTCACACCAACAAAACCTGTGCTCTGTGTGGTGTCCATGGCCATTATTCCCACCATTGTCCTCACCTGATGCATTACCGTGCCTCTTTAGAGGTAGTTCGAGAGTATGAGGTTGAAAAAAATCAATCCGCCTCTCCCATACTTGTGCAGTATGCATCAGGCCAGCTCGAGGTTTTACCCACTCCCTTTGACATTCCCCCTCCTATTGTCGAGATGACGGAGCCTGCTACCACCATCCTCTACCTATCATCCTCTATGAGACCCTTGGAGAACATTCCCGTTGAATCTTCCCCTCTTTTTTCGCTTGACCCCCTTCAGCGACCACCTTGGGCTAAACATCTTTTAACCACCTATTTACTTGTTCTTCTATCATCCCCCATGACGATCCGTATGTGAGCCTTTCTTCTCATATTGATGATTTAGGTAGCTTTGCAGCGTCATGTGGTTTGTCTTCCCCTCGTCATCCCCTCTTTTCCTGTCATGATGACTTGCTGGAAGCCTTCTCCACCCCTGCCCTTATCTTTCCCGGCCTTAAACAAGATGACACCATCCATGTCTGTGTTTCCCTCCGCATCATGAGTACCAGCTATACCTCCTGTAGCCCTCGTACACTACCCTCTAGTCAGTACATGAGTCATAGCCATCCTACCTAGAACACTCCCTCCCGCAGCTGTCGTTTGATGTCTACTCTACACTCACGTTGCCATCATTTTTCTTCCTCCCCCCATTTATTATCTTATGACACTATTTCGTAGGACCTCCCATCCACACCCTATATCGGCTATGCTGATGGTGCAAGTCGCTATTCTCGGAATCTAGCCTCGGCAGCTTGGGCCATCTTTACCCCCTTGCATGCCCTCATTCTCTCGAATGGGGTCTACATTGGTACTGCCACCAATAATCAGGCCGAATATGATGCAGTGCATGGTCTATTAGCCGATGCCCTCTCTCATCACATCCTCCATCTGCATGTTAATTTAGATTCCCTGCTTCTTGTCATGTAACTCAATGGTGTCTATCGTGTATATAATCCTATCCTTTTTAGACGATATTTACAAGTGAAACTTTTGATACATGAATTTTAAATCATCACTTTCAGCCATGTACCTTGGGAACAAAATCACTACGTAGATAGCATTGCAAACCATGTTCTAGATTGGCATTTATCACACACATTTCATACAATACAATAACATTCAAAATCATCAAAACGATGCATATCCATAATATGTGTCGTATAACATGTTTTTAGAGTCCATCTACTCTGATACATATGACATGCCCATAACATGTTACAAAAAAAACCTCAAAACTGGGGGCACCACTTGCCCCTACATACACACTAGGGGGCACCACCTACCCCACACCTAATCTCTATCTAGAGGATCTCGAGCCAATGGCTCTGCTCCCGCAGCTTTTAGATCACGCACCCCCTGACTGGCCATCACCATGCACCACATGACACCTCTACATTCCGAGGGTAGACCAATACATAGCTCTATGTATTAGTCGTCTGAGTCTTGCCACCCATGCTCTGAAACATCGATCAATAGCCCCTCATATCTACGACGAATGTCCTCTAGGAGGGTGGCCATATCCTCATTTTGTGCCGCTCTCGATCCACTAGGGCCTGCAACTCCTGATACTGCGGGTCGTCCCATATATCGGGCCGATTTTACCAAAGCTATATCTGCATACCAAAAGTACAAGAATTAGTACCATATATACTATTCTGAAACTTTAACATGCACATAGAAGATTAGTCACTTGTCACTTACCATCGGGCCCCTATACTCAACTAGGCGGAAGTGGCAAGTCTGGATCCCCATAATAACTCATCCCACTATAGGGATAGTCATCTATGTACAATGGTATCTGATGCCAATGGACAAAGAACTCCGGTCGGAACACCCGTCCGACCGCCCCTCCTCCTCCTCTACACAGTAGTCGCCCCCACCGGTGCATCCTGGGCTCTCTCGGACCCCCATCTGGTAGCTGTATACGAGGTCGCAAGGTCAGGATCTTCTCAAAAAAGAAAGAGCACAATAAGGTCCCATAGAGCAATCAAGTTCACTTGCCGCTTGCAAAGCGACAGCTGTCGTTTCAACGACACCAACATCATCTGGGCCCACCCATAGTAGGTCCCACTCAACACTTTCTCCACAATCATCATCTGCCCCATAGTGATGTGATGGAGTGCCTGGTTTCCCATGATCCGCAGCACCGTTACAGCCACGGCACGGGTCTCTAATCTCTCTAGGTCCCTAATCGGTATCCGAGTCCCTTTGACTTGGAGGCTTGGTCGACAATGTCTCTCTACAAACTCCATGATATTATGCCCCCGCGGTAACACTGGCTGTGTATTTCCCACTCTCCATCTGACAGGTCGCACTTTTTGTCCAAACCCTGGGATAGGTCACACTTTTCAGGCCAAAACCTGCTTCCCAGGTCACATTTTTTGGCCCAAACAGTGCGACCCAGCCATGAATATGAGGGAGGGGTTGTTCCTAAGATTTAGGACCCTAATCTGAACTTTCAATCTACCAAAAAGAAAGAGTAGGATTAGGCCTCGTACCTACCACTGATGGATCTCGATTCCAACGGTCGGTTCGTCCACTACGATCGCCGCAAGATTTAGGGCCTTCTCTCCTCTCTACATTCACCACAGCTACACAAGAAAATGAGTGCATTTGGAGGGAAAATGCCTTATTAGAAGAGAAACCTCCAAATTTTCTTTTACCTGCTGCGGCCAAACCGTAGCTCCGTTTGACAAACTGTCTGCACTGTTGGAAAGCTCTCACCGAGCACTCAACAGAGTATCTATTATTTTTTCATGATTTGATACTTCATCACGACACATTTTTTCCACGAAGGGTCTATTCACCTCTCCTCCAAATTGGATTTCCTCACTTACAACACTTGTACTTGGGGCACCACTTTGCCTCCTTACTTGTCCTTGTTCATGTTGATTTTCGTCATGAGATACCCTCTTGTACTCATGTTTTTATGGTCCCCCATTGGACTTTTACTGTGTGGCAGCCCCATCGAGTCACCCTTGTTTAGAGCATCCGAGTTGAGTCATCATTACATTCATGGAGTCTATCACGAGTCACTTTGTATCTCGCTATCGTCCTCCATCCTTCATTTCTTGGTCCCTCTCTCGTGTCGCACATTATGGCCTTCAGTCCCACTGTCCCCTATCCCTCATGATATTGTGTCAGTCGTTGCCAAGTCATCCATGCCCTTTATGCTCTAACAAGGGAAGTCATCCATCCGCTACTCAGTATCCCCCATTTCATCATCATCATTGGTGTCAGTCTGTCAGTCACTCTACTATTTTCTCTCGTGCCTTAGTTGAGGATCCCTTATTGCCTCACCTTTGGCAGACCTCCTTCTGTCGACATCAGCTCATTCATTCCAGAAGATAGGTCTATAGGGCAGTGTACCTTGGTTCTAGCTTCCACTCTTGTTCAGTGCCCCAGAAGAGGCAAAGGGACTCCTTATTTCCCTTTGACTTGGTTGTTTCTCACCTCTAGCTCCTTTCAGCATGATCGATATCCGTATACTTGATGGTCCAGTGATGCAGTAGCTGTTCTCCATGATTCCCGGGTGTGTGTGAGATGTCTCAACCCTCATGAGGAGGTGGCCCTACAGGTAGCCCCCCACATGCCCGGATGACCTCTTCATTGCAACCTTCGACACAACTCCATATATTTGATGATGTCGGCCTTAGTCGCTTGTAGAACCTCTTTGATTTGTATGTATCAGTCAGATTTCAAGAGCCCTTCCCCGTTTCTAGGGGAATTTGGGTTGTATTTTTATCTCATGTACTCAGATTCTGGCTGTTATCCTAGGCACAACTTGTATGTGGGATTCATCATTATATATTTTATCTGGCTCATGTTTATGCTAGCATGTACTTTACAGTTCGGTCCCTTATTTACTGGACGCACTCTTCTTTTGTACTTTGTCTCGGCGAGCATATAATGCCTCCCTTGCCGCCTTTAGCACAGGTACCCACTCATAAAAAGAGACTTGTTGCACCTGTAAGTCTCGTCTCCTCAGGTTCTAGTTCTTCAGCACATTAGGCTACCTTACATTTCTCTCTCTAACTTCCCTTTTGATGTCTAGTGATTAAGTTCTTACAACGTACTTCGGTCATACGATTTGCTCCTAACACTCGCATGTTGGGGGGTAATCTGTTACACCATTTTTTGGTCATCTAACCTATTATCATTAGATAGACCCAAGTACACCATGTAAGATCAATTTTACCTTAAGTAAAATTGCTTTCACTATGTAAAATAACTTAATAAAACACATTTATTAGGTTGTTTATGGTCTAAATAGGAAACCCCAAAGGGAAATATTAAACAAATCTATATTTGTTTGGTTTTCCTCATGGAATAATTAATTAAATAGTAATTTAATTATTATTCCTAGTCATATTTAACCCAAAACAAGGAAATTAATTAGATAAATCCTTATTTATCTTATTATTTTCTAGGAATATTTATTTAAATCTTATTTAAATAATATTCCTTGTTAAATATGACTAAATCATTTATAAACAATTAAATAAATCATTATTTATTTAATTATCATTCAACCACTTCCTTAAAATAATAAATAAATCATTTATTTATTTATTATTTACAAATAAAGGGATTTGACCCAAGTCAAATACTTTTCCCCTCCAACAAATATAATAAAATATTCCATAAAAGGTGGATCTAGATCTCGTTAATATTATTTTAATCACGCACCAAGATCTAGAATGACCCAATATTTTTTTATAAATAGAAGGGATTTTCCTACCATTCTTCACCTTTTGTTGCCTATTAGATCACTCTGGATCTATACTCTTGGTCTGACTTTGAGCCATTATCATTGTCATATTTTCCATTATTTACTTTGTGAGCTCCCTTTGAGTTCTATGTGTGTCTGGGTTTTCTACACCAACAAGAGAGAGAAATTCTAGATCTAAAGTGTTGAGGACTTTCAAGAACCCATCCCATTGAGGAGAATTGGAAACACCTTTCTTGTTTTCCTCCCAGGTGCCCTTAATATAAAATTCTTTAAAACATATTATTCTTGTCTTGTCTATTGGATGCATGGAGTAAAACCTTATTTTTGTTTCTTAATGTCTTTTTATGCATAGATCTGGATTTTTGCAGCATGTGTCTTGATCAACTAACTGCAGATTTGAAGATATTAGCAACCATATTTTGTTGTTAGGGCTATAAGTTATGCGTAGCTAAAGTGGTCTTTTTTCGCACACTTCGACGAAAGATTCATACTAACAGCCATGTTTTCTTCTTTAAATGATTTTAACACCAACAATATTTATGTTGGTGATGATAGATCTCTTAGTGTGGTAGGGTCTGGAACCATTCGTCTAGATAATGGTCAGTTTAATGATGTATTATGTGTTCCTACCTTGTCCTCCAACCTTCTATTTTTTTTATCATATAAATCATTCAGGTGAAGGGAAAACCGTAGAATTCTCACCTCATGATGTTGTAATTAAGGACCTAAGAGATTCTAGGCATATTTTAGCTACTAACATTGCTGATGATTCCACAAGGTTGTATAAGTTTGACAACTTTGGGTCATCATGTATGATATCACTATGTAATCTCCCAAGGCTTTGAAGGAAACCCAGAGGTAACCACAAAACCACTTTGGAAGCTTGGATGTAGCCCTGCCAGCTTTAGAGAGGGATCTCTTTGTCAGATTTAAATTTGTTGATTTAGAGTTTTAGGCTAGATGTGAATTTGAAGGTTTGGTTTTTTGAATTAGTTTGGTTGGGAAAAAAATGGAATTCTATTGGGCAATGGAGTCAAAGAGGCTTTGGGTGATCAATTTGCAGGAGTATCAATCTTAAGTGAAACATGGAAAGGTAGGAATACTACTGGATCTTGTAAATTTAAATGATGTAATAGAAGAAATGAAATAGGTTCAATTAAGAAAAAGAGCAGTTAATAATTATTTAACTTAATATGAGAGGAAAACATTTAAATTATCTAAAGCTAGAATCACAATGTATCTTTCAACAAATTCTTTTCATCAACTTTCTATAAAAAATTTCAGAAAAGAAAAACACATGAAAACAGAGAAGACAAATTATAGTAAGAAGGATTTCACCACTTAGATATGGCACATGAATCCTGAAACAACTTGTCTTGTATTACTTCAAAAGGTCAATTGAACTCAGTGAACATCCTTACAATGAATTGTAGTCTCTCTTAGTACGAATACCAAACATCTATTACTTCAAATCATGAAATATTTATACAAATTCTAAACTAAAATATATTGAAAAAATATCAAGATTTATTACAAATATCTCAAACTGTGTTACACAAATTCAACTTAAATATAGGACATTCAAAACTAATGAATCTACTTGGAACTATCTTTGTGGATATTTGGTGACAAAGAAGAGAAATTTGAATTTTATAGCAACTTTTATTTGATGAGGTGGCGTCTAAGTCACTAACAGTCTATGAGATTTTTACTCACGAAATTATAAAAAATAGGGTCCAGTTATCTCTTTGAATGTATCAATCCAAGGTATATGTATAGAACGTAAAAGAGTTTATTGTAGATGAAGATGTTTTTGAGATAAACCTCTCTCAGTTTCCCAAAATTATGCTCCAGTTGTTCATAATATTCTCCGCAAAAAGATGGCTAAAAGAAGACTTTACACAGTCAGAAAAATAGGTTGTGAATATGTGAATGGATCTCTCATTCTGTAATACTTGTGTAAAATATGAATTAGGTTATTGTACTTTGGCATCTTAGGAACCAAAAAATCCTCCAATTTCCCAAGATTCATCTATGATTGGCGATAATATGTTCTGCAAAAAGATGGCTAAAACATGACATTTTTGGAAAATGGGCCTTCAAAGATTCTTTCAAATATCCCAAACCATAATAGATGTTAAAAACCGAAGAGAGGTTTTTATAATTAGGGTTGTGACATACAATAACCTCTTTTATTTGTGTAAAATTCATCCTCATTTATTTGGAAACCACGATTGAAATAATTGTGGTGTATAGGAAAAACTATAGTTTTAACTGACCATGAAATAGATATATGACGTGGAGGCGGGAGGTGACATGGAGGTGGGGGATGATGTGGATGCACATGGTTGGAAAAAAATATTTGACATGTTAGTGCAGAAGGAAGGCACAGGAATGGAACAGTAAGTAGGAGTGGGATCAGGCGGGAGGAGATACGTGGTAGTAGGGGAGTGGAGGTGGAGGGAAAGTGGATGGTGACGTAACAGGGAGTGTAGATTATGGCAGGAGTGGTGAAAACCACTTTTGGAGGGGGGGAATAGTGGTTTGTGGTTTCGTGAAGGGGGGGGTGTGAAATGATGAGAGCTCGCCACGAAGCGCGGGGCCCAAGGAGAGGAAACCACTTTTCGGACCCCCCTTGTCGATAATGGGAGAACAAGCAAGGGAGACGAAAACGACTCCTCGTCGTTGATCTAGGCGGGGTAGATCATAGTCTTCAAATGATGTGCAAGTCATAATACAAGTGGACCAAGACTTTTTGTCTCTTTAAACTCCATAGTTAAATCAAAACTATAATACCAAGGCCTTATTACAATTTATTTAATCACATTTAAATTATGCGATTATCTACTAATGCTGCATTTCGACTTGCAAGCATAGCTTTTTACTTTTCTTAAGGTTTTGACCTTTTTTGGAAATAATTTACAACATGGAATATCATTTTCAACATCTGAAATATAATAATCATAAGCTATAATCAAGTGACCCTATAAAAATTTATAGGACCCTAACATAGGCTCCGATGGGAATGAAATCCTCCCTGTGAGGTGCCAAGAACACCGTAGACTAGTAGCCTGATCCATTCGGCTGATCCCAAAAATGCAACCTTCTCTATCATAAAACCTATATGATTGAAAATATTGAAACTGAAATCAAAACCATTCTGAAAAATGAAATTTGAAACACTTGAAATGAAATCTGAAATTGCAATCTGAAACTAGAACTAGAAAGAATGCTTAGGGGACTGAGCTTATTTGCACACTGCTACCTACCCGACACTATTGAAAATAATGTTGAACTATACAATATAAAAATTCCAATGAAGCCAAACAAGTATCTGCTGAGATAAGTGAACTTATTCACTCCTAGTTAGCAAAATCAAAAGGAAAACTTGACTATTTGTCCACAAAATAAAAGTTCTAACATGTAATGGAAACTACTGATGGATCTGGTCCTTATAGTGAAAACATGATTGAACACTTAAGATGAAAAGAACCTCCATGTAGTCTACTATAGGATCAATAAAAACATGACTTATTATGTTACCTTTCAAGCCTTCAATGACCAGTCGATCATGGATGATTCATCAGTTGCATCATCAAGGTTAAACCCTGATTCTAACTCTACAGTTTCGGTCCTGTACTTGAAAACATAATTATCATCAATCTGCAAATCAAAAGGCAGTACAAGCTCCTCTTGTTTTGGAGAATGAATATTTTCCAAGAATTGTTTAGGATCTTGGAAATTATATGACTGAATCTGAAAATCCAAAAGTTCAATACTATTCTAGAATCTTTCAGCAACTAACTCAAGAAAAAAAAATTTACCTAGAAAATTTTATTGATTTCAAACAATGAAACACGTTCATTAAAAAAACTTCATCGATTTGAAACTTTGATAACTTATCCCTGAATTATTTTAAAACTTCAGAAGATAGAGGACTTGCCACATACCCTGTCATATTGTTTAGCAAGAAATCTGATCAATGTGTAGTGGATTCACCATAAGTGCTCCAAAATTCGGATTCTTTGACAGTGGAGGCACTGTAAAAACTTTGAAGCTCTGGATACTTTGAACATGAAATCCCCAGGTGAATGCTTCAACCTTCTTGTGTCTAATCATTGTTCACCATCAATAATCAGATATGGAACTTGATAATATTTCCTGAGGATGATGAAACCACGTTCCCCCAGTATGGTTTCCACTATGTTATCACTCTGTAATTTATCAAGGCTCTGAAGGAAACCCAGAGGTAACCACAAAACCACTTTGGAAGTTGGGATCTGGCCCTGCCAACTCAGAGAGAGGGATCTCTCTGTGAGATTAAATTTTTTTGTTTTAGAGTTTTAGGCTAGATGTGAAGTTCAGGGTTTGGTTTTTTGAATTGGTTTGTTTGGAATAGAAAGGGAAGGCCATTTGGAAATGGAGTCAAAGAGGCTTGGGGTGATCAATTTGCAGAAGTATCAAGCTTAAGTGAAACAGGGCAACGTAGGCATACTACTTGATCTTGTAAATTTAAATGAAGTGTAATAGAAGAAATGAAATAGGTTTAATTAAGAAAAAAGATAAATTAAGAATTCTTTAAAATTAATATCATACGAAAACATTTAAATTATCTACAGCTAGATTCAGAGTGTATCTTTCAACAAATTTTTCTCATCAACTTTCTGTAAAATAATTTAGAAAATAAAAACACATATGCCAAAAACAAAGAAGACATATTACAGTAAGAAGAACTTCACCACATAGATATGGCACATGAATCCTGAAACATATTGTATTGTATTACTGAAAAATGTCACTTGAACTCAGTGAAAACCCTTACAATGAATGATAGTATCTCTCAGTACAAATCCCAACATCTATTACCTCAAATCATGAAGTATTTATACAAATTCTAATCTAAAATATCTTGAAAAAATATCAAGATTTATTACAAATATCTCAAACTGTGTTACACAAATGGAACTGAAATATAGGACATTAAAAACTAATGAATCTACTTGGCACTATATTTTTGGATTGTTGGTGACAAACAATATCAATTCGAATTTGATAGCAACTCTTATTTGATGAGGTGTCATCCAAGTCACTAATTGTCTATGAGATTTTTCCTCACGAAATTATGAAAAATAGGGCCTAGTTATCCCTTTTAATATCTCAATACGAGATAGATATGTAAAAAGTGAAATAGGTTATTGTATATGAAGTGGTTTTTGAGATAAACATCTTTCAGTTTCCCAAATTTCTGCTCCAGTTGTTCATAAGTTTCTCTGCAAAAGGATGACTAAAAAAAAACTTTGCACAGTCAGAAAAATAGGTTCTGAATATGTGCATGGATATATCATTATATAATACCTGTGTAAAATATGAAGTATTTTATTGTACTTTGGTATATCAGGAACAAAAACCTCCTCCAATTTTCCAAGATTCATGTCTGATTTGCAACAATCTGTTCTGCGAAAAGATGGCTAAAATAGGACATTTCTGGAACTTTGTGCCTTCAAAGATGCTTTCAAATATCCCAAACCATAATATTTGTTAGAAAAATGAGATAGGATTTTCTATATGGGTTTGTTCCAGACACAAACCTCTTTTCGTTTTGAAAAATTCGTCCTCATTTTTTTTGAAACCACCATTGAAATAACTGTGGTGTATAGGAAAAAACATAGTTTTAACTGACCATGAAATAGATATATGATGTGGAGGTGGGAGGTGACATGGAGGTGGGTTATGATGTGGAGCAACATGGTTGGAAGAAATAGTTGATGTGTCAGTGTGGAAGGAAGGCGCGGGAACGGAACGGTAAGCAAAGCGCGGGAACGGAATGGTAAGTGGGAGCGGAATCAGGAGGGAGGAGATACGTGGCTATAAGGGAGTGGAGGGTGACGTAACTGGGAGTGCAGATTATGGCAGGAGCAGCAAAAATCGCTTTCGGAGGGGGTTAATAGTGTTTTTTGGTTTTGTGAGGGGGGGTGCGAAATGATGAGCGCCTGCCACATACCACGGGGCATAGGGAGCCTGGAAACCACTTTTCGGACACACCCCCCCCCCCCCCCCCCAACCCAAATGGATAATGGGAGAACAAGTAGGGTGGCCTAAAACGACTCCCCATTGTTAGTCATCAGTATTTTTCACATGTTAGTGATGACTATATCCATAGCTGAGTTTTCTAGAAGCTGATTTCCATATGTCAATTTGTCATCTAGAAAACCCTCATAAAACTTTTTTCGCCCTCCTACTTTTCAGTCCGCCCATGTCAAAGTTAAAACTCATTATCACTATCCTATCTAGCTTTAGCCCTACTGGTCTGCCCATCAGCTCTAAAAGGAAAATCCAAGTCTATTTCAAAAGCCTCCCCTAAGTTAGGAAGTGGCGCTTTAAGGCATTTTACCCTTGGCAACCATCAAAAGGCCAAAAACCTCCATCTGTTACAGACCAATCATGACAGACCTCCCACTCTGCAAATGAAATTGATAACAGCCCTAAGTCGCGCCACTTACACACCCCTAAGTCTCAGCACTGCATAGACCAAAGTCTCAAGCTGATTATTAGGTGTTTTTACAGTGTTTTATGGATTTTGCAAAGACAGGAAATATAACATCATCTCAGAAGAAATTTCTTGAATCTACATTTAGAAGAACAGCTGCTTCTCAATGTAAACATGAGCCTGAGATATATCTGCAAGACAGAGAGTTACTCATCAAAACCTTGCAGCTTCCTTTCAGCATGAAATCACAGTAAAAGAAAGACACCACTGTCAAACAGACTGGTAATTTGTCATGGCCAAGAACCTCCTTCATCTACAAGCAGAGGGTTAAGGCGCCTCCTTCATCTACAAGCAGAGGGCGCTGGCCAATATTGACTTTAAGGATTGCAAAAGCACAGACTTGCTTTTTACTAGATAGTAAAACAGTGACTCTAGGTTTCTGAGTGTAAGTAATGATCATAACAGGACTAAGATCTGAAATGTGCAAGACAAGAGAAGACAGAGTGTGTGGTTTTGTAAAGAGAATTAGTTGAGGTTTCAGTCATCAATCAGGGCGCATCAAAAAAGGGACTCCTTAATCAAAGCTATCATAACAAACATCTCTGCAGGGGTGTTAAGATGCATAGTTTCAATTAGTCTTAAACAGGAAAATACTTCAGTGAAAAGACCCCTGTGTGTTCTTTTGTTCCTGTTGAAGTGTGAAGTACAGTCCATGGTTTCTGGATGAACATAAAGAAGAGGCAGGAAATTAGTACATGCAAGTTACACTCCACGACAAAGACAAGTATTTTCTCTTCAGATACAACAGGTTGATGTTTTCAAAACTCCATCAGAAGAAAGTGGCCAAAAGGAGCCTCGGTATCTGTGAGCAGAAGAAAGGATGGTTGTTTTTCGAAGAGTGCTAATCTCCCTACTCACAGAGATTATCTTTCAAATGACTTATCATAAGTTGACCAAGGCAAATGGTGACATTTCAGTTTCCCCTCAACAAAGAGCAGTGCAATGAGACAGTGAAGACCTCCTTCACAGGAAACAAAAGGGCAGCTCTCCTTGTTTCACTTTCTAACTATGATGTATCATCTTCTGTTTTGTCTTCTACCCACAGTCAAAGAAGAAAACTCAAAGACACCTAACAGTTGCATCTACAGTCAAGCAACACCTGTCACCCAATTAGATTTACATTGTAGACAAGATTATAGTATAATACCCAGAGCAAAAATGTATTTGATCTAGTTTGTCTCTTGCAAACAGGTATACAAGCTCATCAAGTACAAAAAGAGCTTTGGCACAGTGTTTCAGGTTCTGTAAATCATCAAAGGCAAAATCTAAATGCCACTACTCCAAAAAGAGACATTTCCTCCTCTAAGTAAGAACAGTGAAAGTTTCAAAGGACATCTTTATCCACAAGTTATGATCTGAGTTTTGAAAACTTTGAAAAGCATGGAAAGAAAATCAGCTGGCAAAGGCAAATTGAGTTTTTATTACCAAGAGACATCACCATTGGAACTATTGTTCATCATAGGCAAAGGAGGTGTTTTGATAGACTGTCAGTGCTTTAGAAAGTGCAAGGCAAAAATAGGTTTTCATTATTCAATGGACAGAGATATTATATAATATGTTTTGAGCAGAGGAGTGTATTGAAAAAGGGCGCCCTTCTTAAATAAAATACCATGGAAAACTATGAAAAGCTAACGACAAGTTTGACACCTCTGGGTGGAAGAAAACGGGCCCAGTGAAACACCTACGAATGGAGAATGTCGAGCCAAGTTAAAAAGATAGGCCACCTTATTTTCAAATGACGGAGAAGCATTTCTTGTAAAGAATCGAAATATAAAAAGAGAGGGTCTTTGGTGGCGATTCAAGTTTCTTCAACGAAAGGAGCACTCCAAACAAGTTTTACAAATATACGAAAAGATCATTACATGTTTAGGATACGGAACCTAGTGAAAGAAGATATAGGAGAAGCCCGGAAGCATGTGCATGTTTTTCGAGTTTTATTAAAGGAAAATCTACACCATTGTTACAAAGGCGATTTCTCCATTTGGTAGAGACGAGTCAAAACTTTGAAGGAAAAGTTCTTAAAGGAGGGTTACATCATCGAGAAAACAGGTTTAGAAAGGGGTAATCATTGCCTTCATATTTCTGTTTGAAACCAAAGAAGTTTGAAATTACAAATGTTAAAAAGGAGGACCCTTTTTCTCTGGATTAGAAATAGTCAAAAGATTTAAATTTCTCATAAGGTTTAAAAAAAAGGTCTCGCCTATGAAACAAGTAGTTTTTGCCTATGTACACATGTCCAAATGAAAGATATCCATTGTGTATTCAATAGGAGGTTTTAAAACTTCGGTTTAAAAACAAAGGCTTTCCAAAAGAAATGTTGAATAAACCCTCTCCAAATCCAATGTAAAAAGGCCGTTGAAGTTTTTCTTTCTAAAGGGTCCATAACCGTGGCTCATTCATATTTTCAAAACTCCAAATCACAAGCAAGCCCCTTTACTGCCCTCAAGATCAAACAAGGAGGTTTCGAGCGTTTTGAAGGAGTTTCTGGCTGTTTGTAACTGCGCGACGTGCCTGTAAGTCTGCGCGACGCGCTCAGGAGAATTTTTTCACAGGCGGTAGACTGTCGCGCGACGCGCCTGTACGTGTGTGCAATGCGCTTGTACACGGCGCCCGACCACGACCCGACAGGCCGCCCGATTGGCTTTTTGCGCGACGTTCTTCCTCTACAGAGTGCCGCGCACGTTTAAACCCTCCAACATGCCTCTAAATCACTGCTGAAGGTGGCACAAGCTTCTCAAAGGATCTTCCATCAAATTCAAAGAGGTATTTTGACACTGCCCTTGAAATTTTCGAACACTGAAGGTTAACTGTGTATGTGGTATGAATTTGTTTAATGGAGTGACTTACCATTAAATAACAGTGAAGAGTAATAAGAAAGAAGGGTTTTTGTTAAAGAATAGTGTATTGGTTGAGGGCTACAGACCTGGTTATTACATAAAAAACACTATAAGTCCTGTTAACCTACCTCAGAAACAGCAAGCCCTGGAATCTATTAAAGTCATTGTGGGGGACTGTGTGCATATTTTTGGATTAATTAGTAAAGTGGCACAAAAGGATGCAGTATTCTGATTAAAGGAAGCCTAAATTTTTTGAAAATTCCCACAGACCTCTGCTAACACCTCGAATGCCTTTCAAAAACCTGCCACCTCATCCTGTGGACAGAAGAATTTGACTGTGTTTTTTACTCTTCATTCTCATTTGAGAAATTGATTTTCACAGAGTATAGAGGATTTCTTCCAAGGAGGACTAGTATTCTATACTGAAAGGAAGTTTATATTTTTGAAAGCTACAAGGCAAAGTGACTCCTATTTCTCACAGAAAAGACAGTTTTCACTGTGTTTTTTTCTTGACTGTCTTTTATTCCTCGAGCTTATTTGATAAGTGGATGTTCATATAGAGTAAAGGTTTTTTCTACAAAGGCAAGGGTTACATTGATAAGGGGCCTTGATTATTTTGAAAAGAGAAAACTCCTACAACCTCTGCTTAAAACTTTTGGAGCTTTTTAAACTCTGTTACCTTTGTTCCAGGACTGTGACATTGACTGTCTGATTACACTAAGGGTTGATTGCATAAGACATAATTTTGTTGAGAGATTGGCACACTAGGAAGGGTAGGTTTTGTAATGATTGGAAAGTCCACCTTTGGACAAAGATAAAAATGTGTTGTTGACCTCCAAACTCTACAAGAAGAAGGTGATTTCTTCACACCTTACACAGAAAATTCACCTAACAGTTGTCTCCTTTTTACTGTATGGTATCTTATTGAAAAGTCTGTTGGCAGAGATATTTTAAAGGTGGAAAGGCCACTTTTTAAGGGAGCAGGGGTTCTTTATATTGTGAGGGAACAGTGTGCAGTCATCCAAAGACATTGTTCACTATCTAAACAGTGAATTGACAGGGTTTGGCTCCAAGAAGGCAGTTTATAGATAGTGAGGCTGTTTGGTTTCTTCAAAAGCACATCTAGGTCAAAAATGCCTCCTAGGCAAGACAGCAGGAGTGGTTCACATAAAAGATATGAGCCAATCTCTACAGAGAAGGTTAATACTCATCCATCCATCCTTTTCAACTTCCATGAAATAGGTTGTCTAGAGTTCTGCCAGAAGATACAGGAGGTCAAAAGTTTTACACCATTGACACACATATGCGCCCTAAGGTTCCAGAACAAGCATTTTCAGGTAGCAGACCTTGATTTCAAGTTTTCTCCAATATCAGTGTCCAAAGCCACCAAGATTCCATATCATGGCAAGAAATGGTTCAAACAGACCCATCTTGACTTGGAAGATTACAAGCCTTTCATCAAGCCTGAGCATAGAGATACTTTCACTGCTATTTTTCCTTTTTCTTATCTTCTTGACAGCTATGCTCCTCTTATGAAAGTCATAATGAATTATTTTACTTGTGAAGGGAGGTTTGCTCGAGTTTATGCCTACCATGTCCGACTATTGATGCATTTCACTAGAACCAGGCAGCTAAATCTCCCTTACTTTTTATACAAGAGCATCGAGAAGATGGCATCCACAGTCCACAAAAAGGCCCCACCTCTGCAAATACCTTCCCTTTTCCATCATTCTCTGATCAAAATTATCATCCTACACCAGCTAGAGAAGAAAGAGGTTCCATGGGATGTATTCATCAGTCACCCAGATTTCTCTATTGTTCCTCCTGTCCATATATCTCCCACTCAGCCTATTCATCGCCCTATACCTTTGTCCAGCAGACCTACTCCTAGAAGGCTCAAAATTACCATTGAACAGTCAGGACAGTAGGAAGAAGGAGAGGGAAGTAGACACCAAGAAGAGAAAGGTCATGTGCAAGAGGAAAGGGATGAAGAGCAGCAAACAGAAGATGAGGAACAGCAGTAGGACAGTGGTGAAGGTCAGCAGCGAACAGAAGATGATGAACAGCAGGTACAAGAAGAAGAGCAGCAGCTTGTTATTGAAGGACAGAAACAGCAGCTTGGGCAAGAAATTGAGCAACATCTTGAGCCACAAAATGAACAGGAAATTCAAGCACAGCAGCAGCTTGATTTTGGTGAAAAAGGGCAGCAGGTTGAAACACAAATTGAACAAGGCACTGAAGTAGAACAGCAAATTGATGTTGGCGAACAGGGGCAACAAATTGAACAGCAAGCAGAAGACACACAGCAGCCTCAAGGAGAGCAACAGTTTCAAGAATATGTCAAGGGTAAAGCAGTTGTGTCTCCTCCTCCCAAAAGAACAAAGCCCAGCACAGCAAGGAAGAAGGGACCTACGGCTGCCACTCCAAAAGTGACAAAAGTTGTCCCTAGCAAAAGAAAATCGCCCAAGGAACCCCTCACTAGCATGCCAAGGAGGAAAAGTTCAAGATTGGCCTTCAAAGGGAAAAGCAAGGTTGGAGAAAGTAAAAAACATGGAGGCGCATTGGCTGTCATCCCAATCCAAAGTGATGACAACGATAATGAAGCCCGCATTATTGAAAAACTCCTCATCCATAGAGAGGGGCAAATTGAGGCATTAGAGGAGGATCTTCAACAGGCAAGGAACTTAAACCATTTCTTGGAGATCCAAAATAAACAGATGAATGTTCACACTGCATTTCATGAGGCACGAGCTATCAAATACAAGAAAGAGGTAGCTAAGGCGCAAATGAGGATAGAGGAGCTCATCGGTGAGTTTGATGAGGAATAAGAGGGAGACCAGCCTAGGCGGAGGAGGCCTAGAACCATAGGGCTTAGAAGAGCCCTGGAAAAGAAAAAGGAAGAAGAACAAGCCCATCTCCAAGCCTTTCCCCTCACTGCCCTACTTGAGCAAGAAATTGAAGAAAACAAAGAGGCATGGTTAGAAAGAGCCAACAAACACTTGGAGATGAAGCTTGAAATAGCAAATAGAGATCTGGAGCTGCAAAGGAAGAGGACACATCACTTTCAAAAGTTAAATCAGTTTGCCCGGCGCAAGCTAAAGGCCACCCAAGAGAAATTGAAGGAAGAAAAGAGGAAGCGCCCGGCACGGAAAGAGAAGAAAGACATATCGGCACTTGATATTTTGGCCTTAGCTTCGGAGCATGTTTCTAGGGACCCTTGAGGGTCATGCGCACCAATTTTGGGCCCATTTCGACAACTTTTTTTTTTTGGCATTTTTTGGGTTTTTGGTCGAAAACTCATAAATTCGCCATTTCATTTTGAGGATTTTTCAAGGGAGGAGGATGACACCAGTTGATGCCATAATTTCATGATCATGTCCTCAGCGATTTTCAGAGCATTTTGAGATCATTCGCCCCCTCAAAACGGCAAAAAATGCTCACTTTTTGCACATTCTACCCGGCATATCAGCAGTCTGCATTTTTCTGACTTTTTACACATAGGTACAGATTTAGAGGACCTCCAGGCATCAGATTGAGGTGATTTCAGTTGCGCCGGAAAGTAGACACAAAGAGCTTTCCAACGGGCCATCATGAGCCTCATTTCGACACCGGGAAGGCTACCAAATGTTTCCGGCAAGTCAGGGGACCTTTTTCTGATATAAATTTGAAGTATTTTTGTAATTTTTGAACCTCAAAAATCTGCTTTTTCCAAATGTGCGTTTAGCTATTTTTGCACTTGGAAAATGATGCAAAGTCAATATAATTTCCATTTTTAGCATTTTTTTAGATATTTTGTGGGATATTTTGTGCCTTGGGCTTTGCAAAGCCTCAAGGACAAGTTTAGATATTTTGATTAGGCCAATGGGATAGCTAGTTGCACCATGAGGTTTTCCTCACTTGAGCCTATTTATTCCAAGGGCTTCATTGTAAAACAAGGTTGAACTTGAGAGAAGAAGTAATATATTGGTCATATGAGCTTTGAAGAACATACTTGTGTTATGATTTTGGACTGCCTCTTGGATGCTTTTGATGAATGATGAAGGATTGTTGATGGATTCCATGACATTGTAGAATGGTATAGTGTTTCTTGCTTTGTTGTTGTCTTCTAGTTTTCATTCATGATACATGCTTCTTGCTTGCTATAGATCAGTAGAGATTAAGTTTGAGATATGCCCATGGAGGCACCTCAAAATTCCTGAATCTTCATAGCTTTTATGCTTTCTTCTTCCTTAGTTGCACTAAAGAATTCTTAACTGCTCTTTAGTAACTTAAGGATACTGTTGCTAGTTTTATTCATAATTTCTATGCATGTTGAGTAGGATGTATGGTGTGCCCTGCTTACCTATGATTGTCCATAGTTTTTTCCATGAAACTATCTCTTTGACTGATTAGATTATCATCTTGTTGAACCAAGGAGGCCTAGTCCCGATCTAGCCCTTTGCCTAAAACTATGAAACCTTGTTTGTCAAAGTGCCCAATAACTTAAAGACTGTGTTTAGGCGTTCCGGCATAGTATTTTGAGTTGTTAGTCCGTCTTATGTGTTTTCCCCAAAGTCTGATAGCCATTTCCCAAAGTTAGAGGGTCTTATACTTCTATGCATGGCTTGAATGTTTGTTTCGATGTGTTGATTATTTTATAGTTACATTTTGCATGATTAAGGGTTTTCTTTACCATGTTTATGTTATCTATCGAACCAGTGATGCTTGAAACTCCTTGTTATTCACAAACTTGATGTCCATTTACTCCATTTTGCCCAAAGATCCTTTCTACCTTGAATCAAATCGGCCCTACAACAGCCTTGTATCATCATCTGATAGCTTCCTTGACCTTTTTGACCCCATAGCCCAGTTGATATAACTTCTTGTTACCCATTTTTATATCTTTGATCAGTTTTATCCCTCACAAACTTAAAAAACCAAAAATCAAAAAACTCACTTCATAACTAGCCTAATATCAGAACACCATAAGCAAACACACCGATATCCTTTACACAAATAGAGAGAGCCCTCTCTGAGTCTAGGAAGGCTAGGGCCTTGGGCTCCAAAGCTTGGTTTGATGTTACATCGTCATTTGGCTCACCAATCGGCCAAATCACGGGACCCTAACATAATGGCGATCACGGTGGGACTCTGAGTAATAAACAAACTTAGTTTCCCTAATCTTTAGAGACTTTTGAGAATACTAGCTGATTGACTTATCCCACCGCTCACTAACATAATCGCGATCACGGTGGGACTTTTCTGAGTTCATTTTAATCTAAATATCTTGCAAGACTCACGGAAAGCCCCTTTTTGAACTAAGCATACCTACCAGTGAGCCACCTCATCGCCACCCTAACATAATGGCGATCACGGTGGGACTTATTGAGTACATGACAGTCTAGCAAAATTTTATAGACTCCTTAGTCCTTAAAATTTTAACTTAAACCATCAGCCTTTAGAATCATTTAGTATAAACTCTCTATTTCACCATCTTAGCAAAGTGATGAATCAGTTTTATAACACTCTTACATCTTAGGCTGCACATAAAACTCACAAAAAACCCCAAAACACTCCCTTAGATTGGTTTTTGTCAATATTAGTGGTGGACCATACAAGTATGTCTCAAAACAAACTGATAATCCACCTGGCGACTCCACTAACCTCTAGTAGGCCTTACTATTTTACCGAACTCTAGGTTACTATCCGATAGACCTATCCCATCGCTCACTAACATAGCGGGAGATGGTGGGACACTGAGTACATGATATTATAGCAAACTCTTATAGACTCTTTGGTCCTTTAGATACTTAAACAAACAAGCAGTCCATAGACCCATTTAGAGTAAACTCTTTTTGTTCTCATCACCCTAGCAAAGTGTTGAAACAAGTCTAGGATACTTTAACAAACCATAGGCTGCACATAAAACTCAGAAAATCCAAAACATTCCCAGATTAGTTACTGGTGGTGGACCATAGCTATCTTCACAAAACAACCAAGTTCCACCTGGCGACTCCACTAGTCCATCCCTTTTATTTTGACCATCCTTCACCTTAGTAGAACTTTAGAGAGACCACTCATCCAGAACATTCACCAATACCATTCTCTCTAAACTCTAGATCCAAAATTTGGCTTCACGAAGAATCAACACCAAATCCCATCCAGACCCAAATCCCCCTATCATAGTAGATGACCCAGAGAACATTCTGTGGCAAGCTTCCGAAACTGACCATCTAGCTACTGGTAGATCCATCCGTAAAACAAGATCAATACCTGAACATCTCACTATCCTACCAGATTCACCTTTTGAATTAGAGTCGTCAAAAACTCTTTTCAGAAGCAGATCTCATAGTAAGATAAACTTTGACGATCTTGAAACCCTAGACCAATCACACAGTCATAGTAGAGAAGCCTCACCTTCCACCCCCCCCCCGACTTTCAGCTTCTCCATCAATTTGGCTCCTACCACCCCAGATCTGTTCAAAACCAGATCACTATTCCAAGTTCATCCGCCACACCTGTTCAAACCTCCTCATCTCAACCTACTAGTCCTCATCTTGTACATCATCCATTAGCTCCCGTCATGGCAGCCTGGTACGCACCTTTGGTGTTACCACCGCCTTTGGCTCCTCTCCCAAATAAATATCAAGACAAAATCCCACACTTTACTGGAGAAGATACCACTACACCTCAACAGCATATAAGTAGGATGACTGATGCTTATGAATACCTGGAGGTACAAGACGAGACCGTCAGAATGAGAATATTCGCCCAAAGTCTTGGTGGTGAACCCAAAACATGGTTCAAAAGCTTAACTCCAAACAACATCCACAATATCCCAGAGCTACATCAAGTCTTCAGAAATAGGTGGGAAATCCGAAGAAACCCTATTCAAATCCTGTCAGAATATAACAACCTAAAACGGGAAAATGGGGAAAGTGTCCAGGCTTACTGTACTAGGTTCAACAGTGTGTATAACTCCCTTCCACCTCATTTCAAACCCCCACTTGGTTTAGCCTTGGAAAAATTCCCCGAGGGTTTCGATCCATACATGACATATCATCTGAGAGACAAGGATCCCCCTACCTTAGAGGAAATGCAACAAATAGCCATAAAAGTAGATGCCAACTTAGCAGAAAAAAGGGCTAGGACTAGATCAGAAAGAAAGGTCACATATAAAGATGAGGTCTCCACTTCATCACCTTCCCTAGATCCTAGAATAGATGATTTAGTCAAAACCATGGCCAAAATGTGGGAAAGGATAAATGAAAATGCTCCTGTTAGGGACAACCAACCAAACCCTCCAAACAGAAACCGAAACCAAAACTTTAGGAGGGAACAGCCCCAAAACAGACCAAGGGAAAATGACCAACAAATTAGGCCACCATTCAATGAAAACTATGTGGAAGAAGATGACAGGGATGCAGAAACTCTTGATGAGCATCATTTGAACCTCATAGGGTCTGATAACGAGAGTGAGGTGTACCTCACAAAAGAAGAACAAGCTTTCTTTTCTCCTAATCAAGATGAGACCAACTATGAAGATCTCGATGACCCTGCCATAGATTTTCAAAATGCCATAATAGAAGCTCACCAGAAATATGACCTTAGAAGCAAAAGAAACCAAGATAATTCCAAAAAAGGTAACTCAGATACTGCTAAAACCCCTGATACCATCCTCAAGAAAGCAGTAAGCCATGACAAAATCAAGGTTGAGAAGACTGACCAAAGCAAAGTTAAAATTACCCAAACTAGTCCTCTCTCAGATACTCCTAGTACTTCTACAAAAGTCACCGAAGAAACTATGGCAAACAAAATCCCAAAACAAGGTCAACAAACTCAGAACATAGAGAAGGTCGTGACTGAAAAAGCTGAAACAAACATATCTAAACTTCAGCTGCCTTTTAGCTTTGAAGGCGAAATCGCCAAGATCAAGATCACCATGGCTCTCACTGAACTCATCGCCCAAAACTCTTATAAATCCCAAGTACTAAAAGTCCTAAATCTAGGGAATAATGCAAACACTGTTAATCTGGCTGATGACACTCCTGAAGTGTTGTTTGGTCCAAAGATAGAGGGAAAATTCCAAGAAGGAACTACTCTTCCATTTTACATTAGTCTAAACATCCACGACCAAATCCTCCACAATGCCATGCTAGACTCCGACGCCTCGCATGATCTTATGCCAAAGGTAGTAATGGAAAGGCTAGGCCTGGAAATCATAAGACCATACAAAGACTTGTATTCTTTTGATTCAAGTAGAGTCAAATGTCTGGGTTTGATCAAAGACCTTTGTTTTAGTCTAGCCCAAATACCTGCGAAACATCTAATCATGGATATAGTAGTGGCAGACATCCCTCCCAAGTATGGGATGCTTCTATCCAAATCATGGGGAGCCAAACTCCAAGGGAATATTCAACTGGACATGTCATACGCCACCATTCCTATGTTCGGCCAGACCAGAATACTCTACCGAGAATCACACATGAAATACATGATTAGAAATCAAGATAGGCCAGATAACATTCCAATGTGTTCCTTGCGTTCCGACCTAAACTCTTTCATTATGCATATTGATGAAAACATGGAGGAAGAGTCAGAAGAAACTGAAATAAACTTTGATCCACCACATCAGTTGTCCCTGGTGCCTTATGATGAGCTAGACACTCAAAACTACCATGATCATGAACAGCTGTGTCATGAAGAAAGTAAGTATGTCCCTTCTAAGGTAGGATTAGAGCAAGAAGCGCAAACCCTTATGTACTATCAAGCGAATTACTCCAACCCTAGTCAAACACCAGCAATAACCTGCGGAAATTTTTTCCAGGTAAAAGCTTTAGAAGACTTACACATCATAAACCTGTTCGGAACCCGGGAGCAAGGGATTTTAATGTTTCTACCATACCTCAAATATTTACCATCATATGGATCATCCACTGCAAATGAAACTTTGACTATAGCCCCCGCAACTAAAAATCTAGAAAAAATACCTGATAAACTTCTTATGAGCAAGAATGATAGTTGCAGTCCCAGCATACCTGAGCTACTGAAATTGGCTCATATTCTGTCTTTTCATGAAAAACTTAGAAATGCTAAAATCAGAAATCTCATGCAGAATACCAATCTCTACAGAAAAAACAAAGAAAAATGCTGTGATACTTCTTCTCCCTCAAAGAATAACTTCGACAAAAGAAAACATAACAATTTGAACCAAATTGAAATAATCAGGAATAAAACAGCTGGTCAAAGAATCTGTTTCAATTTTAGAAATACTACTGCATTTCCCTATAACAGAAATTCTGTTTTTTCTACCCAAGACCATGATATACCAATTAAAAGTACTTTTAATCATGTGTTTTCGCAAGATGATGTTTCAGGTCATGTTCAAAAGATTCCCTTGCAAAGTAGACAACTTAAAGATTTTTTCCAGTTTGCGGGAGGTAGATCTAATTTCAAGATCAAAATTGCAAAACCACCCAATATCAGAAATCTATTCATGAAGGCCATGTTCCCAGTTTTAAATTTCTGCATTTTCGCATACCTTGATGATGTCATTATCTATTTCAAGAATGAACAAGAGTACATGCATTACTTAAGGAAAATGTACAGTAAGGAAAGGAGTGGAAATCAGATATTCAAAGAGGTACAGCGGGAAGATATCGGTCTGTTCAGAGATTCTTGCATGAATCCCTATGTCATGTTAGAGAGAGAAAACTTTCCAAATTTCTCTTTTCAGGAATTGAGTGGGCCAAGGGTGAGAGGAGATCCTTACGAGGATAAGATGCTTAAATTCCATCATTTCCAAGATTTCTGAGTTTGAAACACTTTTCATTCATTGTACATACCATTGTTTGAAATATTGAAAAATAGAAAAGTCAAAAATAGTAAAAGATAGAAAAGTCAAAAACAGTAAAAAAACAGAAAAGAGGGCGAGTGAAGATAGAACAAAGCCCCATGTTCCAAAAAATAGTCCTTCGGAAAGCGAGCAAGCCTAAATGCTGCTACTAGTACTTCAATGTCTTGTTCAGCTATCTAGCCTAATCATAGCTGAACATGTTTAAATTTATTTGCTAATAAGTTAGTGAGTGCAAAAGATAGTCAACATTGTGTAAGATTGACTTATCACAGAGTTTAGATTAGGGAGAGATTCTGGTTCCACATGCCTAAAACAGAACCAAAGAGAGAAGCGAGGGATGAAAAATACATTGTGCATCTTAACCCCGCTTGTCTAGTTTTCCTTTTGTTGCAAAATAATATTTGTGTGCAGCTTGTCTTTTATGCCGCAAATGCATGACAAATCAGACTGTCTAATCCTGATTTGATCATTTTGAATTTCATGTTTTAGATTAGAGAACAAAATCCTGTCAAACTGCTTAATCTTGACAGTTGATCTAGCATAGGTAGAGTAATGAAGGAGTTCATCAGTTTAATCTGAACTCCTGGCAGATATAAGAGTAGAAATAGATAGGTTCATTTTGAAAAAAGAAAAATATACATTGTCAAAAGGCTGCTAGTTCAAATGCGCCAAAGAGAAGAAAAAATGTTAGGAAAGATAGTGGGGTAGGTAGAAGTATCATTGATGTTAACCATGCTGTCACTTTTCAGAAATAACATCAAGAGAAGGGTAAATTTTGCGCCAATGGATAAGGCATTGGTCTTCATAAGCCAAAAATCTGAATTCTGGACACCTCCTGACGAGGAGCTGCCCTCCCCAAATGGAGCCACTGTTAGTCATCAGTATTTTTCACTTGTTGGTGATGACTAGATCCATAGCTGAGTTTTCTAGAAGCTGATTTCCATATGTCAATTTTTCATCTAGAAAACCCTCATAAAACTTTTTTCGCCCTCCTACCTTTCAGTCCTCCCATGTCAAAGTTAAAACTCATTATCACTATCCTATCTAGCTTTAGGCCTACTGGTTTTCCCATCAGCTCTAAAAGGAAAATCCAAGTCTGTTTCAAAAACCTCCCCTAAGTTAGGAAGTGGCACTTTAAGACATTTTACCCTTGGCAACCATCAAAAGGCCAAAAAACCTCCATCTGATACAGACCAATCATGACAGACCTCCCACTCTGAAAATACAATTGATTACAGCCCTAAGTCGCACCACTTACACACCCCTAAGTCTCAGCACTGCATAGACCACAGTCTCAAGCTGATTATTAGGTGTTTTACAGTGTTTTATGGATTTTACAAAGACAGGAAATATAACATCATCTCAGAAGAAATTTCTTGAATCTACATTTAGAAGAACAGCTGCTTCTCAATGTAAACATGAGCCTGAGATATATCTGCAAGACAGAGAGTTACTCAGCAAGACCTTGCAGCTTCCTTTCAGCATGAAATCACAGTAAAAGAAAGACACCACTGTCAAACAGACTGGTAATTTGTCATGGCCAAGAACCTCCTTCATCTACAAGCAGAGGGTTAAGGCGCCTCCTTCATCTACAAGCAAAGGACGCTGGCCAATATTGACTTTAAGGATTGCAAAAGCACGGGCTTGCTTTTTACTAGATAGTAAAACAGTGACTCTAGGTTTCTGAGTGTAAATGATGATTATAATAGTGCTAAGATCTGAAATGTGCAAGACAAGAGAAGACAGAGTGTGTGGTTTTGTAAAGAGAATCAGTTGAGGTTTCAGTCATCATCGGGGCTCATCAAAAAGGGGACTCCTTAATCAAAGCTATCATAACAAACATCTCTGCAGGGGTGTTAAGATGCATAGCTTCAATTAGTCTTAAACAGGAAAATACTTCAGTGAAAAGACCCCTGTATGTTCTTTTGTTCCTGTTGAAAGGTGAAATACAGTCCATGGTCTCTAGATGAACATAAAGAGAGGCAGGAAAGTAGTACATGCAAGTTACACTCCACCACAAAGACAGGTATTTTCTCTTCAGATACAGCAGGTTGGTGTTTTCATAACTCCATCAGAATAAAGTGGCCAAAAGGAGCCTCGGTATCTGTGAGCAGAAGAAAGGATGGTTGTTTTTCGAAGAGTTCTAATCTCCCTACTCACAGAGATTATCTTTCAAATGACTTATCATAAGTTGACCAAGGCCAATGGTGACATTTCAGTTTCCCCTCAACAAAGAGCAGTGCAATGAGACAGTGAAGACCTCCTTCACAGGAAACAAAAGGGCAGCTCTCCTTGTTTCACTTTCTAACTCTAATGTATCATCTTCTGTTTTGTCTTCTGCCCACAGTCAAAGAAGAAAACTCAAAGACACCTAACAGTTGCATCTACAGTCAAGCAACACCTGTCACCCAATTAGATTTACATTGCAGACAAGATTATAGTATAATACCCAGAGCAAAAATGTGTTGATCTAGTTTGTTCTTCTGAAAACGGTATCTGACTCTCCAGTACAAAAACTTTGGCACGGTGTTTCAATTTACGCGGAAATCATCGAAAGGGAAAAATCTAAAATACCCTTTGCTCCAAAGAAATATTTCACTCCTCTAGTAAGAACGATCAAAGTTTCGAAGGACATCTTATCCAAAGTTATGATACGAGTTTTACAGCTTTGAAAAGCATGGAAAGAAAATCAGCTGGCAAGGGCAATTTGAGTTTTATCACCAAGAGACATCACCATTGGAACTATTGTTCATCATAGGCAAAGGAGGTGTTTTGATAGATTGTCAGTGTTTTAGAAAGTTCAAGGAAAAAATAGGTTTTCATTATTCAATGAACAGAGATATTATATAATATGTTTTGAGCAGAGGAATGTAGTGAAAAGGTGCCCTTCTTAAATAAAAGACCATGGCAAACTATGAAAAACTGCAGCAAGTTTGACACCTACAGTGGAAGAAAAGACTGATGAAACACCTACGGGCAGAGAATGTCAAACCAAGTTAAAAATATAGGCCACCTTATTTCAAATGACAGAGGCAGCTATGCCCTTAAAGAATCAGAAATATAAAAGGGGTGCTGAAGTGGCAGCTAAGTTTTTCTTCAACAGAAAGGGCACTCCAAACAAGTTTACAAATATGCAAAAAGATCATTACATGTTTTCAGATACTGGAACCTAGTGAAATCAGATACTCAGAGAAGCCCAAGGAACTGTGGCATATTTTTCGAGGTTTTATTAAAGGCAAAATCTACACACCATTGTTACAAAGGGCAGATTTCTCCATTTGGTAAGAAGCAGTCAAAACTTTGAAGGAAAAGTTCTTAAAGGAGAGGTTACATCATCAAGGGAAAACAGGTTTAGAAAGGGGTAATCATTGCCTTCATATTTCTGTTTGAAACCAAAGAAGTTTGAAATTACAAATGTTAAAAAGGAGGACCCTTTTTCTCTGGATTAGAAATAGTCAAAAGATTTAAATTTCTCATAAGGTTTAAAAAAAAGGTCTCGCCTATGAAACAAGCAGTTTTTGCATATGTACACATGTCCAAATGAAAGATATCCGTTGTGTATTCAATAGGAGGTTTTAAAACTTCGGTTTAAAAACAAAGGCTTTCCAAAAGAAACGTTGAATAAACCCTCTCCAAATCCAATGTAAAAAGGCCGTTGAAGTGTTTCTTTCTAAAGGGTCCATAACCGTGGCTCATTCATATTTTCAAAACTCCAAATCACAAGCAAGCCCCTTTACTGCCCTCAAGATCAAACAAGGAGGTTTCGAGCGTTTTGAAGGAGTTTCTGGCTGTTTGTAATTGCGCGACGCGCCTGTAAGTCTGCGCGATGCGCTCAGGAGAAGTTTTGCACAGGCGGTAGACTGTCGCGCGACGCGCCTGTACGTGTGCGCGACGCGCCTGTACACGGCGCCCGACCACGACCCGACAGGCCACCCGGTTGGCTTTTTGCGCGACGTTCTTCCTCTACAGAGTGCCGCGCACGTTTAAACCCTCCAACACGCCTCTAAATCACTGCTGAAGGTGGCACAAGCTTCTCAAAGGATCTTCCATCAAATTCAAAGAGGTATTTTGACACTGCCCTTGAAATTTTCGAACACTAGAGGTTAACTGTGTATGTGGTATGAATTTGTTTAAAGGAGTGACTTACCATTAAATAACAGTGAAGAGTAATAAGAAAGAAGGGTTTTTGTTAAAGAATAGTGTATTGGTTGAGGGCTACAGACCTGGTTATTACATAAAAAACACTATAAGTCCTGTTAACCTACCTCAAAAACAGCAAGCCCTGGAATCTATTAAAGTCATTGTGGGGGACTGTGTGCATATTTTTGGATTAATTAGTAAAGTGGCACAAAAGGATGCGGTATTCTGATTAAAGGAAGCCTAAATTTTTTGAAAATTCCCACAGACCTCTGCTAGCACCTCGAATGCCTTTCAAAAACCTGCCACCTCATCCTGTGGACAGAAGAATTTGACTGTGTTTTTTAATCTTCATTCTCATTTGAGAAATTGATTTTCACAGAGTATAGAGGATTTCTTCCAAGGAGGACTAGTATTCTATACTGAAAGGAAGTTTATATTGTTGAAAGCTACAAGGCAAAGTGACTCCTATTTCTCACAGAAAAGACAGTTTTCACTGTGTTTTTTACTTGACTGTCTTTTATTCCTCGAGCTTATTTGATAAAGTGGATGTTCATATAGAGTAAAGGTTTTTTCTACAAAAGCAAGGGTTACATTGATAAGGGGCCTTGATTATTTTGAAAAGAGAAAACTCCTACAAAATCTGCTTAAAACTTTTGGAGCTTTTTAAACTCTGTTACCTTTGTTCCAGGACTATGACATTGACTGTCTAATTACACTAAGGGTTGATTGCATAAGACATAAGTTTGTTGAGTGATTGGCACACTAGGAAGGGCAGGTTTTGTAATGATTGGAAAGTCCACCTTTGGACAAAGATAAAAATGTGTTGTTGACCTCCAAACTCCACAAGAATAAGGTGATTTCTTGATACCTTACACAGAAAATTCACCTAACAGTTGTCTCCTTTTCACTGTATGGTATCTTATTGAAAAGTATGTTGGCAGAGATATTTTAAAGGTGGAAAGGCCACTTTTTAAGGGAGCAGGGGTTCTTTATATTGTGAGGGAACAGTGTGCAGTCATCCAAAGACATTGTTCACTATCTAAACAGTGAATTGACAGGGTTTGGCTCCAAGAAGGCAGTTTATAGACAGTGAGGCTGTTTGGTTTCTTCAAAAGCACATCTAGGTCAAAATGCCTCCTAGGCAAGACAGCAGGAGTGGTTCACATAAAAGATATGAGCCAATCTCTACAGAGGAGGTTAATACTCATCCATCCATCCTTTTCAACTTCCATGAAATAGGTTGTCTAGAGTTCTACCAAAAGATACAGGGGGTCAAAATTTTTTCACCATTGACACACCTATGCGCCCTGAGGTTCCAGAAAAAGCATTTTCAGGTAGCAGACCTTAATTTCAAGTTTTCTCCAAGATCAGTGTCCAAAGCCACCAAGATTCCATATTATGGCAAGAAATGGTTCAAACAAACCCATCTTGACTTGGAAGATTACAAGCCTTTCATCAAGCCTGAGCATAGAGATACTTTCACTGCTATTTTTCCTTTTTCTTATCTTCTTGACAGCTATGCTCCTCTTAAAGTCATAATGAAGTATTTTACTTGTGAAGGGAGGTTTTCTCGAGTTTATGCCTACCATGTCCGACTATTGATGCATTTCACGAGAACCAGGCAGCTAAATCTCCCTTACTATTTATACACGAGCATCGAGAAGATGGCATCCACAGGTCCGGAAAAAGGCCCACCTTCATAATACCTTCCTTTTCCATCGTTCTACCGATCAAGGTATCATCTGCACCACGACTAGAGAAGAAAGAGGTTCCATGGGATGTATTCATCAGTCACCCAAATTTCTCTACTGTTCCTCCTGTGCATATATCTTCCACTCAGCCTATTCATCGCCCTATACCTTTGTCCAGCAGGCCTACTCCTAGAAGGCTCAAAATTACCTCTGAACAGTCAGGACAGCAGGAAGAAGGAGAGGGAAGTAGACAGCAAGAATAGAAAGGTCATGTGCAAGAGGAAAGGGATGAAGAGCAGCAAACAGAAGATGAGGAACAGCAGCAGGAGAGTGGTGAAGGTCAGCAGCGAATAGAAGATGATGAACAGCAGGTACAAGAAGAAGAGCAGCAGCTTGTTATTGAAGGACAGGAACAGCAGCTTGGGCAGGAAATTGAGCAACATCTTGAGCCACAAAATGAACAGGAAATTCAAGCACAACAACAGCTTGATTTTGGTGAAAAAGGGCAGCAGGTTGAAACACAAATTGAACAAGGCACTGAAGTAGAACAGCAAATTGATGTTGGCGAACAGGGGTAGCAAATTGAACAGCAAGCATAAGACACACAGCAGCCTCAAGGAGAGCAACAGTTTCAAGAAGATGTCAAGGGTAAAGCAGTTGTGTCTCCTCCTCCCAAAAGAACAAAGCCCAGCACAGCAAGGAAGAAGGGGCCTAAGGCTGCCACTCCAAAAGTGACAAAAGTTGTCCCTAGCAAAAGAAAATCGCCCAAGGAACCCCTCACTAGCATGCCAAGGAGGAAAAGTGCAAGATTGGCCTTCAAAGGGAAAAGCAAGGTTGGAGAAAGTAAAAAACATGGAGGCGCATTGGCTGTCATCCCAATCCAAAGCGATGACAGCGATAATGAAGCCCGCATTCTTGAAAAACTCCTCATCCATAGAGAGGGGAAAATTGAGGCATTAGAGGAGGATCTTCAACGGGCAAGGAACTTAAACCATTTCTTGGAGATCCAAAATAAATAGATGAATGTTCACACTGCAGTTCATGAGGCACAAGCTATCAAATACAAGAAAGAGGAAGCTAAGGCGCAAATGAGGATAGAGGAGCTCATCGGTGAGTTTGATGAGGAAGAAGAGGGAGACCAGCCTAGGCGGAGGAGGCCTAGAACCATAGGGCTTAGAAGAGCCCTGGAAAAGAAAAGGGAAGAAGAACAAGCCCATCTCCAAGCCTTTCCCCTCACTACCCTACTTGAGCAAGAAATTGAAGAAAACAAAGAGGCATGGTTAGAAAGAGCCAACAAACACTTGGAGATGAAGCTTGAAAGAGAAAATAGAGATCTGGATCTGCAAAGGAAGAGGACACATCACTTTCAAAAGTTAAATCAGTTTGCCCGACACAAGCTAAAGGCCACCCAAGAGAAATTGAAGGAAGAAAAGAGGAAGCGCCCGGCACGGAAAGAGAAGAAAGACATATCGGCACTTGATATTTTGGCCTTAGCTTCGGAGCATGTTGCTAGGGACCCTTGAGGGTCATGCGCACCAATTTTGGGCCCATTTCGACAACTTTTTGTTTTTTGGCATTTTTTGGGTTTTTGGTCGAAAACTCATAAATTCGCCATTTCATTTTGAGGATTTGTCAAGGGAGGAGGATGACACCAGTTGATGCCATAATTTCATGATCATGTCCTCAGCAATTTTTAGAGCATTTGGAGATCATTCGCCCCCTCAAAACGGCAAAAAATGCTCACTTTTTGCACATTCTGCCCGGCATATCAGCACTCTGCATTTTTCTGACTTTTTACACACAGGTACATATTTGGAGGACCTCCAGGCATCAGATTGAGGTGAGTTCAGTTGCGCCAGAAATTAGACACAGAGAGATTTCCAACGGGCCATCATGAGCCTCATTTTGACACCGGGAAGGCTGCCAAATGTTTCCGGAAAGTCAAGGGACCTTTTTCTGATATAAATTTGAAGTATTTTTGTAATTTTTGAACCTCAAAAATCTTCTTTTTCCAAATGTGCGTTTAGCTATTTTTGCACTTGGAAAATGATGCAAAGTCAATATAATTTCCGTTTTTAGCATGTTTTTAGATATTTTATGGGATATTTTGTGCCTTGGGCTTTGCAAAGCCTCAAGAACAAGTTTAGATATTTTGATTAGGCCAATGGGATAGCTAGTTGCACCATGAGGTTTTCCTCACTTGAGCCTATTTATTCCACAAGGCTTCATTGTAAAACAAGGCTGAACTTGAGAGAAGAAGCAATATATTGGTCATATGAGATTTGAAGAACATATTTGTGTTATGATTTTGGACTGCCTCTTGGATACTTTTGATGAATGATGAAGGATTGTTGATGGATTCCATGACATGGTAGAATGGCATAGTGTTTCTTGCTTTGTTGTTGTCTTCTAGGTTTCATTCATGATACATGCTTCTGGCTGCTATAGATCAGTAGAGATTAAGTTTGAGATATTCCCGTGGAGGCACCTCAAAATTCCTGAATCTTCATAGCTTTATGTTTTCTTCTTCCTTAGTCCTACTAAAGAATTCTTAACTGCTCTTTAGTAACTTAAGGTATTGTTGCTAGTTTTATTTACAAGTTCTATGTATGTTGAGTAGGATGTATGGTGTGCCTGTCCCTTTTCATATTTGTCCATAGTTAAATATGAAACTATCTCTTTGACTGATTAAGATTATCATTTTGCTTGAACCAAAGAGGCCTAGTCCCGATCTAGCCCTTTGCCTAAAAACTATGAAAGATTGTTTTTCAAAGTGCCCAATAACTTAAAGACTATGTTTAGGCGTTTTGTCATAGTATTTTGAGTTGTTAATCCGTCTTATGTGTTTTCCCCAAAGTCTGATAGCCATTTCCCAAAGTTAGAGGGTCTTATACTTCTATGCATGGCTTGAATGTTTGTTTCGATGTGTTGATTAGTTTATAGTTACATTTTGCATGATTAAGGGTTTTCTTTACCATTTTTATGTTATCTATCGAACCAGTGATGCTTGAAACTCCTTTTTATTCACAAACTTGATGTCCATTTACTCCATTTTGCCCAAAGATCCTTTCTACCTTGAATCAAATCGGCCCTACAGCAGCCTTGTATCATCATCCGATAGCTTCCTTGACCATTTTAACCCCATAGCCCATTTGATCTGACTTCTTGTTACCCATTTTATATCTTTGATCATTTTTATCCCTCACAAACTTTAAAAAAAAACCAAAAATCAAAAACTCACTTCATAACTAGCCTAAAATCAGAACACCATAAGCAAACACACTGATATCTTTTACACATATAGAGAGAGCCCTCTCTGAGTCCAGGAAGGCTAGGTCCGTGGGCTCCAAAGCTTGGTTTGATGTTACATCGTCATTTGGCTCACCAATCAGCCAAATCACGGGACCCTAACACC